>CM035143.1:48359390-49031090 GCA_020205605.1 Panax ginseng | reverse complement strand
AAAAAGGGTGTAGGAATATTTTTTGTTGTTTTTTGTTTTGTAATGAGAAGGGTGTAGAAATGTTTTGTTATTTTTTGTTTAATACGATTGGACTATATAAAATGGTTTCCTCTCGTGCTCCACGTGTATCAAGGAGATCAGTCGGTAAATAGTTCACCGCAGCCGGGGGATGATTTGTAGCGATAAAAAGTTTGATCATGTCTTGAGGACAAGCTGCCCGGGTGAGAAAAGTTAATCCATGTATAGGATAAAAGCTAGCGGTGTGAAAAGTCTTATCCCTAGTGGGGTAAAAGCTACTTGGTATGAAAGGTTCAATCCCTAAGTGGGATACTTAGGAGTTGGGTAAGGGTTCAAAACCAAATGGAGCAAAAAGGATCTAGTGATACGAGAAACGGAGTTCTTTGGTTAGAACAATGTGTTTGTCACTAATGAGGCGGATGAATGTGAAGAGAAGTTGTATGTAGTGAAGGGTAAAAACACAGAAATATTTGAGGATCGATAATCCAAAACTAGGATATTTAATTGATGGTGACCTCGGACATAAGTACCGTTTCCACGGTGTCTAGAGTTGATAAGCTATGGAAATTCATCGCATATCCATTTCACAGCAATCCCGAGCACCTCATCGTCGTCCTTGACAATAATCCGGGCCTTCCCGGTTAGGGGTGAATTTTCCTTGGCAACCGAGTCTTGGTTGTCGATGATCTTCTTCAAAACCAAGTCATGTTGTTTAAACCGCCCATAGCCAAACTTTTACATTGTTCAGCGACACTGGCGATCCTCTGTTGATATAAGCGGCCCGAAGTGGAAGATAGAAGTGCTACGCCTTTTGTGCAGTAGAGCCGATTGGTGAAACCTATCTTGTACCCATTGGTCTTCATCCGGATGAGTGTCTATCAACACTCTAAGGATTCCATTTTCCACTTCTATTGGGAGAACTACTTCCATCCCATAGGTTAATGCATAGGGTGTTGCCTTGCCTAAAGTGGAAGTGCACATTATTCGGTGAGGCTAACAAAGTAAGAGCGATAAGTAAAGCCATCCTTTATGGTTAGCGGACATCTTTGCATGATCTTCTTGATGATATTTTGTTAAGCGCTTCAACATCATAATTCATCTTTGGATGGTCAAATAGCCGGATTTGAGATGTTTGATGTGGAATTTCTTGCCTGACTCCTCCATCATTTTGTTGTTCGGGATCTTAGCATTGTCGACACAATTACCTCACAGTTGTCCATATCGATAAATGACATTGTTTCTAATGAAAGCAAGGATGACTTCTTTGGTAACTACGGGAAGGAGGATACTTCTACCCACTTGGTGAAGTAGTCAATCACGGTGAAGATAAGCCTGATGCCCATTCTTTGGCTTTGGGCTCGATGGGCCCAATCCACGTCCATTCCCCACATTGAGAAGGGCTAGAGTGAACTCATATTGTGGAGCTCTCGTGGAGGCGTGGAGAGCATTCCATGAATTTGGCTTGCGATAACATCTCTTGGCGAGATCATCACAATCGGCTTTGAGAGAGAGCAATAATGCCTGTTAGGGGATTTTCTTTACAAGTAGAGGGCCCATTCATGTATGGAGCCACATACTCCACCATGGATCTCATCCATGAGCCTATGAGCTTGGTCCTTGTCCGAGACATCGCGGGGAGACCTAATCATGCATCTCTTTTGTAGAGTGCATCTCGGATTCGAGTAGAATTTCATAGTGGGTCGATGAATCCTCCTTGCTTTCGGTTGGGCTCGCCTCGGTGGTGTAGATCCATCTTGTAAGTACTCCTTAATATCTTGCGATATCAAAGGGTGTTGGATGGAGGTAGCTCATTCAATACTTCTCCATATATAATTCCAGTAAGGTGGAGCCTTTTATTTGGCAAATGTGAGGGTTAGCATGTCTTCTTATCATATATTTTGATCGAGGAGGCCCGAGGTTGCTAGAGCATCCTCCAAAATCATTCCTATTCAAGGAATGTGGGCCGAAGGATATTTCTTCAAACTCGAAGCCATCTGTAGAACCTCTGGAGTGGTAAGGAAGCGTAATATGGAGACTTTTGGTGTGATATATTCATGTGGTTTGTCACGATTACCAACTCTAAAATCTCAAAAGATAGTTAACCTTTTGATGCCCATTGATTAGAGCCAATTTTAGCCATGACATAGCCTTCATTACTCGGTTGTGTTGTTAGTGTTGTGAAACTATAATTTGTACCCGGCTGACGGGATCAGTTTCCTATCATGAGATACTCAGAATTGCTCCGTACCTATAATCTTCCATATTTATAGCTCCATCAAAATACATCTTCCATGTTTTGGCGAGCATCATCTTGATGGTGTTCTTTGAATTGCCATTACCCCTTCGCCGAGGAAATATGTTTCCATGGGTTTGAAGTCCCATGAGCGCATCTGGTGGCGATTGATATGCAATTCCTTGACCTTTAATGGATTACATGTGTCCACGTCGTCGATGTCAATTGTTGTAGGATCAAGCCCATCATCTAGAAAGTCGAAAGTTCAATATGGGTTTATTGAACACATACTTGAGGAGGATCCATATGGGGAAATGAGATGGGTTGTGTGACCATGCAGGTAATGATGTAAACTCATGGAAGCCCATGCTTAAGAACAATGAGTCTTCTCAATCGAGTGTACTTGTGTTCCTTCTTCTTCAATCTTTTCTTTGAGGTAGTAGATGGCTCGTTCTTTGCCTCTGTCGTCTTTACATCCCGACATGCGGCCTATGGCATTGTATCACTTATGGATAGGTACATGAACAAAGGAACATCATCCACAGGTGGTACAAAATAGGAGCTTTGACTAGGCTTGCTCTTTAATTATGAGGAAGGCCTTACGGCACTCATCATTCCATTTCATGGAGGAGTTCTTCCTTAACAATTTAAAGATATGCTCACGAATTCTTTGTGAGTTGAGAAATGAAGCGATCTTTAATAAAGTTGATTCATCCCAAAAATCCCGTATTTCTTCTCTATCACGAGGAATAGGCATTTAAAGTAATGTTCTTGATTTTGGTGGATCTAGCTCGATCCTCTTATGGTGACTAGGAATCCTAGCAACTTGCATGATTTAACGCTAAAGGCGCACATGCATTTTGGATTCAACTTGAGTTGTGCCATGACACTGTTTAAGAGCTTTCTGAGATGGTCTGGGTGGTCTACCTCCTTACAGGATTTGATGATGATGTCATCCCGTGAGATCTCTATCTCCTTGTGCATTAAATCATGGAAAAAAGATCCGTCGTGGCTTTCATTTGGTAGGTAGCTTTCCGGCATTGATGAGGCTGAATGACAATGGAAATCTATAGCAAAAGGTTCCCCAAGGTGTGATGAAGGTAGTTTTACGCGATCCTTTTGAGCAACCATGATTTGATGGTACCCATGAGCCAATCGGCAAAAAGGTACGTATCGTATTAAGCGGTATTGTCGATGAGAATGTGGATAAATGGCACAGGAAAGCTATCTTTAAGGCAAGCTTTATTCAAATCCATTAATCGAACAACTTCGTGCCTTTCCTCTAGTTTAGGACACGGTGACTATGTTGGATAGCCATTCGGGGTATGTGGACACCATGATGATACTGCTTAAAATTGTTTCACAATTTCCTCTTTAACCTTTAAACTTCACTCGAGTTTTAATCACACGAGCTTACTACACAACTGAATCCCTCTTTGATGGAATGGCGATGAATGACAATATAAATGGATAAACCCACCATGTCTTTATGAGACCATGCAAACACATCTGGAATTGGGTGAATAGTTTAACCATGTCGTTTCCTCTGGTTTGGAGTGAGGTCACGAACCAATCTGCTGGATTATTTTAGGGCTTTACAATGTTACGAGATTGAAGGAAGTGGTTTGATCGAGGTTGGGTTTAGGTTTGTCTTGACCCAGTTCTTTGATCTCAGGGTATCTCAATGTCTTATTGCATTTCCATTAAGGTTGAGTCCAACTTTTCATCAAAATTACAATCCTTGTGGAGAAAAGTCACCTTATCGACAAGTATAAGCACATCTAGATTTAGAGTCCGAAACAAAATATGCTTTCACTTAATATATATGAAAGCTGTTTCAATTATATAAAGTATTAGCATGTCTTGATAAAACAAGCACTAATCTTGTCATCGTCCTCCTTTTCTAGAATGATGACCATTAAATGCAGAGGCGATCATAAATGCAGAATTATATCATTGTATGTTCATCATGGGCGACGATGCGTATGTTTGACATTATCTTGATGATGTCTTGTTTTACGATCTCATTCCTCTTCATCAACTTCGAGATTTGGAACCAAGACTTCTTTCCCCTTTATCGGTATCAATTTAGGAAACAACATGGTCATTACATGTAGGCGGGAACCTTCTTGGAGCGGCGTGCATTTCGAGAGGGCGTAAGGGTGGAGATAATTGTCATATGGTGAAGGTGAAGGAATCGATTATGTATGAGGATTCACGTGACTAGAACTAGCGGTATAGCCTAGTTCGGATGTCACACTGTTTGACTAGGACATTGAATGGGGAACTTGATGCCACGATTGTCTTTTGACCCTTGTATGGGTTGATAACTTGATGCCATCATTTCTTATGTGGTGACATTATCAATGAAACGGGGAATGAGAGGTGGCGTCCCAATAGGATGATAGTGAGTGTTTCTTACCTCCAAGGCATGGCGATCGACTCAACTTACGAATTGAAGGCTGATGAGTGGTATGTCACCTTGTGCGGGGACATTAAACTCAACTTCGATAATGACTAGGCTATTGTTGATAATGTATTTAAGTTCTTGATAAAGGGTGGAGGGACTTCCCATGACCATATGAATCCACAGTCTTCCCGAGATCGAGGTTGTTTCATGTATCACCAAAAGAGCACATTGAAGATATTGAGAATGTATGTGGAAGAAGATCGCGTAATTTTTTTCTTACAGTGGTCATAAGATTGAGAATGTTCTCAAGTGAGTCCCCTAAGGGTGTGAACACTCGAGGCGTTGCAACTTCTCCACCCTTAGGCAATGGAGGGTTTGAAGGCTGTAGCTTGAAAGGGAGTGTAATTTCTCCTTTGGATAGTCGTATTACAGCGCCTTTTTGACCTTGTAGTATCGAGGAAACATCATCCTCTTTCTTTTTTCATGGACCCTTGGGGTTGTTTCCATAATTTCTGTACTGGATGTGCTCAGCAACAACTTTAAGGGCATCTAGGTCTTTAATTTTTCCTGACTTTAATCCCATCTCAGCCATCTCCCCATGTTTAATCATTTCAGAGAATGGTTAGCCAATACCAGCTAAGACTTGCTCATAGAAAGGAGCTTCTTGTATGTCTATGAAGGTCATCACCATCTCTGACTCATTCATAGAGGAAACAACTTGAGCAGCAAGGCGCCTCCACCTTTGAGCATACTCTCTAAAAGATTCATTAGTTTGTTTCCTGACTTTAGTAATTTGGTACCGATCAGGGCCATTTGAGACTGGAAGCTGTACTGAGTGAGGAACGCATGAGCTAGCTCCTCTCAGCAATGGATCTTTGAATTGTCTAATCTGGTATACCACGATCGGGCTTCTCCAGTCAGGCCTTTCTAGAACAGATGCATTCTGAGCTTCTCATCCACGGCATAAGATCCGAGTACTTCAATGAATACCTTCAAATGTGTGTAAGGGTCTCCTAACCGGTCATACTTTTCAAAGTCAGGAGTCTTGAACTTCTCTGGATAATGCACACCATGGAATATACAAAGGTCAACATATGAAACACTCCCATGTGCTCCAATTCCTTCGATAGAACGGGTGGTCTCTTCCATTTGAAGGAATTTCTTTCTGCTATCACCAGCGTCTAGATGTTCTTTTAGATGGGTGGTATCATGAATTTTGATGGTTGGATCCAACTGAAGCTCATCCGGACCTTGGGTTCCTCCCTGTGCAGATGATTCAGCATGTACGGGTATCCTTGTACCCTGAGTAGATTGGTGTAGTTCTTTAAGCAGAACAACCAAATATGTGATTTGTTTACTTAATCCATCGAATTCTTCGCGGGAGACTAGATTAAGATTATCCTGGTCAGATGAAGACATAATTGAATGTAGGCTCGTGGCCTTTTTGGACCTTGAACGGGTAATATATACGATTGTTTCCTATGAAAAAGCGATGTAGATTTAGTTTTTAGGGAATGCATAAATGTTTACATGCTATGTGATGTATTCGTTTTAGGAATTTTATCCTGCAAAATAGATGTTAGCTGTTTCTAACACATTATATCATGTAAATATGCATGTACACATATTTCTTCATATTTCTCATTACATGGAGATGAATGTGGAATGAAATTATAAGTAATTGATTTTACGAGTAATTTGAAATGAGAAAGCATGAAGAGACTTTCCTCTGTGTTTGGTTTATCAGAGGTTGACCTATTTTAGGCTACTCTCGCGGCTTTTTGGCATGAAGGTTCCCCAAATCGCCGCCCAATTTACTCGAGCGGGAAGTTAATCAGGTCTTTTGTTGGAAGCGAATTAGGGTGGTGCCTTTCCAGAGCCTCGTTGGAATTATTCTTCCTCTGAGTCCGGTAATCAAACACTTAGCAGGATAGCCTCGATGGAGGAACAACACTGACATACATTCACATAAAAGCGTGTCTCCTTTGTTTATGGAAATGATGATATGCGAAAGCACTAATATCATGAGGATATAAGTAATAAGCGGTAAGTAAATGCATTCGTACACATCCATCAAATGTAAATGCAACATCCACACACAAGCATATAACAGTTTTAAAAAGCTTGTAATAGCGGCTTAAGTCCTCTTACTGGGATCCCAGTGGAGTCGCCACCTGTTGACATCGGGATTTTTATTTGAACCTTTTCTGTTCTTGTTCATTGGTGTTCTCGTGTTAAGTGAGATTTGTTTGAAAAAACAAGTTGTGAGAAGGTCAGAACATTTATATGTGATGGATTTATTTGTAAGAGTAAGCCCGTTGGTTTTTAAATGGTTGTACCAACACAACCAGAGAAAAGGTTTGCACATTGACCTAGTGATGTGACAACTGCTAAGGAATTACGTGAAAGCAAGAGATTCATTAGGGTCCAAACTTAATTATCTGCGAAGGGAAGGTGTTAGGCACCCAGAACATCAAGTGTTACCACGGTGGCCAGCCACTTTACAAGCTATTATATGAATGTGTGTGTGTGTGTGTGTGTGGTCAATGTGTTATTATTTGGAAGTAGTGTGGCGCCTCGTTCACTTTTATACGAGGTTTGAATTTATGTAAAATTGAGTTTTAAACAAGATATAGCAGTTATGTTTTTTTGTAAAGAGGTTTTCAAACCCTTATGCTCGATAATAATTGAGACCTTTTGAAACTTCCATTTTATTAAATGTTATTTGGATTGCTTTTATTTTTTGAGATGTGAAGCATCTTGAAAAAAGAATGTACAAAGCGTCTGCGAATTCCTCGTGGGCATGGGAGACATCTAAGGAAATCAAACAAGTGAAAAAATTTACAAGCGCCTTCTGTTGAAAATGTCCATCACGGGCGAATCTAGATTGATGGAATTGAATATGTTATCACATGATTCATAGGCTCACATGATGCATAATTTATATGAAAAAAGCGGTAAGTAGTTATATATATAAAAGCTATAAATATATATATACGAGAGATGAACAACCACCACGAAGCACCTCCATTGGGGATCGAAATGTAAATATATAAAAGTGGTAAATATATATATAGAGACATGATCAACCACCACGAAGCACCTCCATGGGGATCAAAATATAAATAAAACTGTAAAAAACAAGATCAACCACCACGAAGAAACTCCATGGGGATTCAAAAATTTAAATAAAGTTGTAAAGATGATCAGCATACAAAGTAAACTGAGCGAGGCGAAATGTAAAGAAAGGCGTAAAAATGATCAACCGCCACGAAGTAAACTCCAGGCGGGACAAAATGTAAATATATATATATATATATAAGCGGTAAACGTACATGATATATATCGATCCCGGCTCGGTTTATCATTTCGGCGATTTGTCGCTATATATATATATATATATAAGCAAATAAATATAGGATGTAAAATCCAGGCTCATCGAATAGAGTTCGACAATAGTTCATATATATAAGTATATATATATATATATATATATATATATAAGAAAATAAATGCTAGGATGTAGATAAAAGGCTCAATCGGCGTATTTTCGATAATGTTAGATCCATATATAAATATATATATATATATATATATATATATATATATGTATATATATAGATATATATGTATTTATACAAACAAGAATAAAACCCATGAGGTAGAAATTAAGGGCAGGCGTACACACATAACACGACTCTCGGCGTGAAGAAATGTGTGTGCAAAGATGAAGAAAGGCTTTAAGGTGTGTAAGAGAGGCTTATAGTAAGGCCATGAAGACTTCTATGGCTTTAAAGGGATGAACACTCGGCTTCCCTTTGATAAAAATATAGCAATATATAAGCTCTGAAGTGTTTAAAATTAGAAAGCACTTTCGATTTATAGTGTGTATAGAAAAAATTGGGATGAGGGGCTTCCTCGCCTTTTCTCATTTCAAAATGGCTGCCCTAAGCCCTCTATTTATAGAGGGGGGCATGAGTGTACCCTCTGATGGTAGTAAATGCACTGCTTGGTACCGGGGTGCCCCGGGTTCCACAGGTCTTCTTAGTCTCAAGAAATGCGTACCGCATCTGACTTGTTGTCGCTCGAACTTTCGAACTTCAATTCGGGCATCCGATCAAGGTGTATAAGACACATTCTGGCATGTTGTTGTCGAGAGCTACACAATGACATGGGATTAGAGGTTATGCGAAGTCGGGAAGATGGGACCCTTCTATGTCTTGAGCTTCAAATTCTATCAGGTGTGTTGTCTTGTGTAGTAGTCACTCGGGATTGGCGCTATTTGATTCTTATAGGACAATGTTGTGTAGAATGTATGTATGTTGTTGTTGAGACGGCACGATGTGGGTTTGAGATGGCAAAATAACGGTCATGCCCTTCACCGGGGTTATCTCCGGTTTGAGCTATTTTAGCGGTCATTGCTCAAGGTTATCTTTGAGATTGGACTGCTGCAAGTGTTGATCATTCTCAGTGTTGTTTCTGAGATGTGCTTGACTTCCCGGGGTTATCTCCAAACTTGGTAGATGAGTGCCTCCAGGCTTTTGCCGAGTGTTTGAAGCTGTTTGTATAACTTTTAAACAAGCATTTTTGGGGTTATCTCCGGAACTGCAACTGTATGCCTCGGGGTTATCTCCGAGGTTGATACTGACTTTCCCAGTGTTATTTTTTGGGCTGAAACTGAGTATCTCGGGGTTATCTCCAAGATGAAACTTTCTTCTCCGGTATGTTTTTCGGTATTTAAACGGTACTCCTCGAGGTTATCTCTGAGGTTGAAACTAAAACTCCCGGTGTTATTTTTCGGAATTTGAGGTTGAAACTTAGGTGGTATTTTGAATTGTGCAATTTGGATATCTAGGGGGTTATCTCAGAGATGGTAATAATGAATATCCCATGGTTGTCTTTGGGATTGGCGAGTTGTCTTCGAGTTATCTACGAAAGATGATTACGCCCTCTTGTAATGTTAATGCTTAATTATGCAAAAGATTTGATGTCTACAATCATTTGTAACATTACGAGTCATGATTACTTAGAATAATCCATAGTCATAATCATACCCGGTTAACATTTCATCTATGCTCTACGGACCACAGATGACTTTCATAACAATATAAGCATGAGGATGATGACAATGATATAAGAATTCAATTAAAAGAAAGCAAGGATAAATTTTAAAGATTTATAATTCAATTTATCCAGAATTCAATAATGTCAAATTATCGACATAATCTTTGCTTTGTGGAGTAAAATTTAAGAATAATATTGTATCAAAATGATTAGAATTTGAAAAGAAATAAATTTTGCCATGAATAGTACCCAATTGAATAGTACTGTGTGAATGTACCCAGTGAATGGTACTGACATGAAAAGATTAAAATTTATCAAGAATGTTAGAATAATATTTCCATGAAAAATCTTTGGATGAGCGCAAATTTCAAGGATATTCTACTAATTTCACGGAGTATAGAATCATACTTTAACAAAATGAGTGTAGAATTTAAAAATAAAGCGAAATAATATTACTCACATTCTACAAAGTATGGAAGAAAATATTATTTCATCACGAATATTAAACAAAATAATATCCCTTACCTTAAAAAGGAAGTATTCCAACTAGTATAGTGGGGATATTCTTAAAGAAAACTTACTTTATTTCTACACTCAAAGCTTCCTAAAACTTGAAAGAAATACACTCAATATTATAGAAGAAGAATTCTCTAATTCTGGTGTGATTTTCAATTTTAAACTAAGCATCCTATTAATAGGCGAATGTAAAGGATACTATTTGAATTTATTCACGGACCTTGCGGTCTCACGAAACTTCACGAGATCACGAATGGGATGAAAATAATTTTTTGAGATTCTTATGCAAACACTTTATCGACCACTATGCATAATAAAATATAATATATTCATCTTTTCATAAAAAACAAATCTTATAAAAAATATATATATATATATATATATATATACACCTTTACCCTTACGGTAAAGGCATCCTTTATGATGCCCCCAAAATAGGTATACATCACCCATCTTGAGTAAGCCAAATACATGGTACAAAATTCAAATATAACTTAATTATACAACAATCGTGTAAATTAAGACAAAACATAATCTAAGAGTTTTAATAAGAATATTATGATCTAGACAATATCCACACTCAATGGACTCCTCATTACATTTATTGCCACACTATTTTATAGAATAGTGAGGGACTACTAAAACAACCATACGGGTGTCAATCCAGTTCTGGGCACTAGTCGACTATATTCTCATTTCACAGAAGAGAACAATGAAAGAAAAGGGTGAGCTACATTAGTTCTAGTTAGAACAATAGTTATCTAGAAGGGGGTTGAATAGATATTTAAAAAAAAATCATTTTAAACTAGTTCTAAGATAGTGATTAACACTTAGCGGAATTAATATTAGTTTTAATCTTCTTTACCAAGCATTGGAGTAATGAGGGTGAAGCGATTATAGCGAGTTATAACGATTATAGCGATTATGATGTGAATATAAATGACACGATCGTTTAAGTGGTTGAGCATTAAAGCTCCTAGTCCACTCTTTTTACTCGTTGTAGGATATCCACTAAGGATATGCTGTTACAACCACGAATCCACAGATTCCTTACAGACCAGGATCTAGGAACTTCTTAGTTCACTCTTGAACTCTTCAAGTCTAGCGAGACTTGGCTTTCTTCTGATTCACTCTGAACTCTTCAAGTCCGCCAGACTTGGTACTCTTCTTGATTGATTGATAATGTTGTGTTTTCTTGATGGTTGCTACTTTCGATTCATTTGTGTAAGCACTTGTTCTAAAAAGCCCGAGTGGTGAGCAAGCTTTGCAATATCTTAGATCGTAGAGTTGAGCTTGAGAGAGATGTTCACGTTGTTTATTTTATACTTGCTTCTTTTTTTTTCTCTCATACATGCGATGCGTATATATGTGATATTGAAAACTATCATTCGATCCATCCGTTGTGGCATTAAATGCGTACGAACTTTTGTCTTTGTGATGGAGACATTTACGCACATCTTACAGATTGCATTGAAGACCGGCCTTTGACCTTTGAGGCTACTTTCAGACCTACCACACGAAAAGGTGTTTTATCCCTCTTACCCATGGTACTATCCTTAGATTCTTTAATACGGTTCTTTATTGCATACTAAGGATATTTCATATATTCTAGGGTGATGAGCAGCTGCGACATACGGGATCCATTCCTCACTTGTTGAAAACACAGATCATAAGGCTCGACGTTTTCTGACATGAGACAGATGATGCTCTATGATTTGGATCGTGGTATTCTATGATTTAGATCGTGGCGTCTTTGACATCTTTGCACTCGATCTTCACTTGCTGCGTGTTGTTGACTCTACGTTCCTTGAGCACCTTCTGATCGTTGACTTGTAAACTTTATGTTTCCTTGACATCTTTGCGATCGTGGAGTTGGCTCGGCAAGCGTTGGGACCACTCTACGATTTCGAAGAGTCCCCTTCAAAGCGGGCACTCACGATCTTGGGCTCTCGTTTTCTACCTTGACTCTGCAATGTTGATCAGTTGATGCCTTCTGATTTCTTCAAGATTAATCTATTACATCTTAAGATCAACCTAATAGTTTTGATCTTTCTATCTATACATTATTTATCGAGAATGGTACATGTTGAAAGATTAGATCAACCTAACAACTTTGATCTTATCACTAAGTCCTTGTACATATATTCATTTAAGGACCTTACAAATAATCATGAACATATACATTAAAATATCAAATCATAATATGCATTCTCCCAACAATCTCCCCCTATTTGATGTTGACATAACCAAGGAGTTTTGTTGTCATGATTATTAGTGACTAGATGCATTTGCGGAAATTTAAACATGACTTAGTATTTTTGGGTGAAATTTGAAAATTCTAGAGAATAAGCATGAATTTATTGATGATCAGAAGATATTACAATTCAGCATTACATCAATAAGAAATTTAAGTTTTAACTTATCTCTGTTTCCTTGACCTCTTTAGTGGAGGTGGGTTGGTGTACTCCTCAGCCCTTCTTTTTCTTTGAGCTTCCTCGTTTACGGCTAACTCTTCGGCTCGCTTAGACTTAGTATTGGATTCTCCTCGTGCTGTGCATGAATCTGAGGATCTCGGTTGGCATTCTTATGCGTCTGATAGAACACATCTTGTGAAATTTGGGAGTTGACTCTGATGGCAATGGTATAGCCATTACAATTCTCTCATTGATCGGATCGTTGAGTCATTTGTGGAATTTTCTTGTAGGAGGGCTTCATGATGCTTGAGCTTGATATTGTCCTCTTCCCCTTTCTTGAGTTCCATGACCTCCTCTGCCTCTGCCTTGTCCTCCCTGAATTCCATGACCTCCTCTGCCTTGTCCTCCCTGAACTCATTTCCCTTTATTCTCCCCCTTTATGTCAGCATCAAGGGTTCGAATATTGGTAGACAGTCGATTAACACCTTGGACAAGCTCGTTCAGTTGGCTTTGTGTTTGAGAAATGTCCTCTCTATTTTCCTTGATCTATTTTTCAGATATTGTTTCTTTGTTTTGGAGGCTGAAAGAATCATATCATTATGTTTATCTCTGATTTGCATAAGATTCTTTGGAAGTCGTGAGCCGAAGCTTTCAAGTTGAGGATGTTGTCGGCCTAATTTTATGTTGAAGGTCTTGGTGATTACGCATTTGAGTCTGACCTCTCGTTCTTTGGCGACTCTTTGGAAGTGGATCTCATCTACGTCAGACATACTCTTGAGAATCTCTTTGATAATTTCTCTTAGCCTCTTTTTAGCTCGATTATTCATAATGCGGGAAATTATTTGCAATTTGTGATCATTTGATTCAGTCAGATATTGATGAGATCAGAGTGAGTTTCCAAACTTGCTTCTATACATTTGACCATTTTCTTAGAGGTGTCTTTCAAGTCATCCTTGGTAGGCAGGCTTGGGAGAGTATCATTTGCTTAAGGATTGTTCATTGGAGGGGTTCTCGGTTGAGATTGATCTTGCAAATTGTAAAGAGCGAGATCAAGACTGGAGTAGTCATGTGATGAGGAGGATGGTATATCAACTGGAGGGGCTTGGGTTTTGATGTCTGAGATAAGTGACTCTACGATTTCAATGTTGGATTCTACGATGTGGCTAGAGTCTTGAATCGTAGAGTTGGTGATTTTTGGAAGCAGGGTAAGGTTGACTTCTTTTGGTTCTTGATTCTGAATTTTGAGATTACATATGGCTGGAAATGATAGTGGGTGAAGAATCATTTCCATCCATCGAGGAAATTCATAGAATTGACTGAATGAAGATGATGGCAAGTGATTAACTTTAAAGAGATCATGAATAGTCAATACCTCAAGTTTATCCTTGGATGAGGAATGGTTGGTAAGCAGCTTCTTGGTAAAGATGACTTTCCCTGGAAATCCATTAGCCAGAACTAAGATTGCTGGATATTCCTTGAAGCTCCAGAACATGTGATTGTCGACGTCGGGATTTTTGGATGTCCCTTTCCGTTACTTGTTCTTTGGTGTTCTCATTTTAGGTGAGATTTGTTTGAAAAAACAAGTGAAAAAGGTCCGACATGTATAATGTCGACGATGGAACTGATTAAAAGTCATGATTGGTTTTTAAATGGTTGTACCAACACAATGAGAAAAGGTTTGCACATTGACCTAGTGATGTGACAACTTTATTATCTGGTCGGTGAAAGCAAAGATTCATTTAAGGTCAGGGGACTTGGTTATGTGGGGGAAGGTGTTAAGCACCCCACGACATCCGATGTTACCATGGTGACCACCTCTTTTCAAGAAAATATTATCTGAGTGTGTGTGTGTGTGGGTCAATGTGCTGTTATATGGAAGTTGTGCGAGGCCTCGTTCAAACCTATATACACAGGGTTTGAATTTATGTAAAAATACAATTTTTAGCAAGATATGGAAGGATGTTTTATAAAAGAGGTTTTTCAAAGCATGATGCTCAATAGGAATTGAGACCTTTTACACTCCCACATTATTAAGTGATCGGCTTGATTGATTTTATTTGACGGATGCGAGGCATCCGTACAAAAATAATATACAAAAATAATGCAGAGACTTCACCGTAGTTATGGAAACCATCGAGGAAATTCGGAACCATGAGAATAATTTACAAAGTACGCTACAATTTGAAAATGTCCATCAGAGGCGAATCTAGATCGATGGGATGAATGCAGTGATCACATGATTCTAGTAGCATAGAATCTTGCAATTTGTATGAAAGCGATAAGCATGGTATATATATATATATATAAGCTATAAATATATATATATACATGATACGCCAAACTGAAGCACCTCCATGGGGATCGAAATATAAATAAAAGCCGTAAAATAGATCAAGCGCCACAAAAGGAAACTCCAGGCAGGACGAAAATAAATATATATATGTATATATATATATAAGCAATAAACGCACCAGATGTAAAATCCAGGCTCATCGAACAGAGTTCGACCACAGTTCATATATATATAAGTATAAATATATATATAAAAGCGAATAAATGCACTGGATATAAAATCCAAGCTCATCGAACAGAGTTCGACCACATATATAAGTATAAATATATATATATAAAAGCGAATAAATGCACCGGATATAAAATCTAGGCTCATCGAGCGAGAGTTTGACACTGCAGTTAATATATATATATATATATATATATATATATATCAAAAGCGATAAATGCTCGGGCCATAGAAGTCTAGGCTCATCGAATAAAGTTTGACACAGTTCATATATATATATATATATATATATATATATATATATATATATATATATATATATATAAAAGCAAATAAGCGCTCGGACAAAGTCTAAGGCTCAATCGAGGCATAACTTCGATAATGTTAGTCAATATATATATATATAATATATATATATAGACTAAAATGAAACCACGGACGAAATCCGAGGCAAAAGCAAAGCAACACTGACTCTCAGCGTGTAGAAGGTGTGTGCAAAGATGAAGAGAAAAACTCTAAAGTGTGTGAGAAGGCTTACGGTATTTGCTAAAAAGGCTTCTATATCTTTACGATGGGTAAACAACTTTGGCTTTGTGGGTACAAAGAGGCTATATATGAGCTCACATGTTTTTAAAAGGAAATACCTTTGTATGGGCGAGTCTGGGCCAATTGTGCGAGGTTTCCACTGTCTTTTTGTCTTTCAAAATCGGCACCCCAAGCCCTCTATTTATAGGCATATTGGCCATGGTGTACCCTCTGGCTGACCCGTGTAGGTGTGCAGAAGCAACTTGGCCGGGTTGCTTTGGTTTTTTGGTAAAGAGGTCATCTCGAAATCGTGCACTCGGGCATTGTAATGTCACTAGAACTTTCGAGAAGTGCAATCTGGGCATCCGTTTGAGGTATACAAGACCTATTTCGGACCGTCGTTGTCGAGAGTTATGCGATGGCATGGGATTAGAGTTGTGTGCGAAGTCATTGAAGATGGGGCGATGCCCTCCGGTCTTCAAGCTTTAACTTTCATCAGATTACCCTTTGATAGTCACTCGGGATTGGTTAGTCTTGTGGGACATTGTTGCGTAGAGATGTGACATGGCATCGTGTTGTGAGATGGCGATGTTGCCCCCTCAGGTGTTATTAATGGATTAGGTGATAAAGCGGGGGCGTTGCTCAAGCTTCGTTGAGATTGGTTTGCTATAATTTGTTGAAGGTCCTCATTATCATCTTTGAAGTGTACTGTCTTCCGATGTTGTCGCATGGGTTGATACTGATGGATCTCATTGTGGTAGCAAGATTGGTAGTGGCATTTGAAACAAGCATTTACGGGGTTATCTACGAAATTGCATTCCTACAGGTCATCACCAAGGTTGGTGGCTATTCCATGGTTGGGGTAAAATTTGGATACCTCGGGGTCATCTCCAAGATTAATCGGTCTTCTCAGGTGTGTGTTAGGTATTGTATCTACGGGCCTTGGGGTTATCTCAGGGTTGATTTGGTTACTCAATTGCGATCAGGGGTTTGATCTTTGAACTTCCGGTAGTATCAGAGTGCAATTTGGATTATCTTTGAGGTTCCCTCTTAAAAGATGAATCATCCTCTGCTGATGTTAATGTATGATGATAAGAAAATTTGAGTGTCTCTGAGATGCCCCTCTTTTTCATACTCATGCATGGCGATGCATGGGTAGGATAAAGAATCCTAGACACTTGAAACGTAACAAGATGAACATGGTACTATGGATAGCAACATGATGCCAATGTATGATGCATGTGTATAGGGTTGTAGCCCAACACACTGGGGATGATTGCTGATTCCCTATTTCTTTAACTGGGGATTGGCAATGCTGACCAGATTCGATGTGTAAGTCGAATCTGTTAGGATGTTGATGTTGGAGTTATCACCAAATCCCTGTGTTTTTTATTATGACTTGATCCTGAAGATGTACCTCTTATGTGTAAGAGATCTTTGGGGATAAAGCTTGATCTATTTGAGGATGTGTATAACATATTCCATCATCTATCCTGTTTGATAACATTGACTTTTTCGGGTAGTATCGCCAGAGTATGTCAAGATCCTGTTGGATTTACTGCCAACATCAGTTGTTGTCGGGATGCGACCGCCGTTGGCGTGTGAATCAGCGGTGGTGAAATCTATGGGATATCTTGTCGAAAGTACTTGACCTTTGTTGATGTGTGAATCAACGGCTGAGAATCTGTAGATTGTCAAGGTTGCTTGACCTTCGCTATCGTGTAGATGAACGGAGCATTGCGTTGTGACCCCATGGGGGATCCCATTTGGGAATCTGGCGTTGGGTATGAAAACCTCGAATAGCTCCGGAGCTCTGATAGGTTTAATCGTTATCGGCTGAAATGACGTCAAGGTTGCTTGACCTTCGTTGATATTGTGTCAATGATTGAGTATGTGTTGTTACTCCTTCCGGACATATACGTTGTAATCCCCGTCGGGGATCTACCGGGGACTTATATGTGAGTACGCAATAATCGCACAACCCTCAATGCTTTGATGGGTTTACTTGCCATCGGCTGCGATAACGTCAAGGCTGCTTGACCTTCATTGATAGGTGTGTCAATGGTGGTGAGCAGCGTTATTACTCACTTGGAGATATACGTTGTAACCCGAAATGCGGGATATCGTAGGGTAATGACCGGTCAATGACATCGGACACATATAAGGTATTGACATATTTGACTTGTGACAACTGGGATAATTGGTAGGGTATACCTTCTATTTAGGTGACTACCAATGAGTGTTGTACAAATTCAAAGTCTCATCTGAGAAGACTAGGATCGTATGCAGTTTTTCTCAATTGCGTGGCGTTTTTATTCTCGATTTGACCTTTCTAGTCCGTAAAAACTCTGTTTCAACTCAAACTGGACCGAATTGAAGGGGTGGGACCCCCATAGAAAGGCCAGCAGGTGCACCTCTACTGTGACGCTTGGTGGGCTGTGACTGAAAGTATGAATCATAAATCCTGAAATTTGGTCTTCACAAGTCATTTCAACTCGCTTTGCATAGAAAGCCGTGAGTCGTCTTGGATCTCTTGAGTTGGTGCTTTACGCAGAATTACATCGCCGTACAAGTGTTCTACTTATCACAGTAGCGATATGCATGTATTTTTTCGGTTTTTAATAGTTAGATTGTGGGTTATCATGAAATGCATCTAAACACAAAGTAGTGATTATGTATACACAAATGACTTGATAAAAATATTGACATAGTAAATGTTAGTATTAAACCATCTTTGAACATAATGATGTGAAAAAATTGACTTTTGAGATAGTCAAATTGGCACCTTTTTCTGCTATTTTTTGTCCTATTTGAGGTCCAATGAGCAAAAGGTAGAAAGACAAAGTAATCCTAGCATTGAGGTTGGCCTTGTGCATGATGATTTTAATTTTTAATGCATATATTATGTATATGACTTTAGAGGCGGTGTCTTCTTTTGAATGGCCACCTAGACATGCCTATGTGCATGGGGATAGTCCTATTTTCAAAGGGGACTACGGCAAAAATTTTCTAAATGTAGGCATTGTGTAGTCATGTACTTTAACTTTATTATATGCTAAAGTAAATGCATGCATGCATATAGTCATAAATGCATTTTAAAAAGCTCCAGGTAAGGAAATACCACACCCTTTTTGAGGTGATTTGGAGACTTGTTGTCCGGATATTATGGATTCGGATCGGTGAAGAGCAATTCTTACGGGGATAGCTTACGGCATCTGGCGGAGGGCTTACGAAGTGCCTCGTCTTTATTTACATCGAGATAGCCTCGCCCGGTTGGTGGAGGCCATGATCACGATCTTATCGGTAGATGATCAGGGCGTTGAGGGCGAGGCGGATATTAGATTGATGATCCGCTCATACGCACATATCCTCGCGAGGAGCTTAAGAGCATTCGGTGGTGAACCTAGAGTTTACGGGTGATTTGCGAGACATCCATCGATGTATTTGCATGCTAACTTGAGGTATGGCGTTAGACTTTGATCTTCCTTCTTTCCTATTCTTTGAGGATTAAAGGGTTACGATGTTGATCTGCATTTCATGTAGGTTCGAGTTTACTGACCTCGAGGCTGGTTTAGCATTCACTCCATGTAAAGGCGCTTCATCCACGACTTCTGAGGCGGTAGTGCATGAGTGGGGATTCCGGGGCATTCTTCTCCATCCTTCCCCTTGATGTCCACAGGGTTACCTCGAGGCTTTATGCGGCGATGGTTTCATAAGACTCGATCCTCCATCTGCTTTGGATTGCGAGGTGATGTTGGCGCCTATGGATTGGCGATTTATCATAGGTATGGAGTTTGGAGGGCGATTGCCTTGCATGGGGAATATCACCCCTCGCCATCGAGATCCTTATTAAGAGTTCGGCGGAGGCGGTGAAAAGCGGGGCTGTCCGTTCGGGTCCTTTGGCGTAGATCTTTATGAGTGGGCTTTTAGTGAGCCCATGCACGATGATGTCGATGTCGAGGATCGCGTTAAATGGCGATTGTTCTGATGATCATTGAAATTCGGTGCGCTATAACGGATAACTATTCCACGGTATCTTTCGCTTTGGTCGGCGCCACTGCGATGTGGGCCAAGTATTGGAAGTATGCTTGGGGCATGCGCATAGGCTCATAAGGTTTGGCCAAAGGGGCTTGGCTAAGATTTTACCCATTTCTGCTTTGGTGAGTACTTCTCTTGTCTTTTCCCATTCATAGGTTAAGAGTGTTCTTGATAGCGAGATGTTTTCCATTGTGTTGGCGGTTTTGGGCCTATGAGAGGCTCCCGTATTTTGCGTCTGTGAGTGTGTTGGGTTTAGATACCTATCCACGAGGGCGGACGATGCTTTCATTCTATTTCTAGGAGGTCCCTATGGTGAGGATTCACTCCGCTGCCGTATCACATTTGGAGTTCTTGTGGCAGGAGTACCATCATAGATTCTCTATTGTGGGGGAGCATTTGACCATCGACTTTGAGGATGGACATCCATTTGAGTCAGATATTTGATCTCTACCGGAGAGTTCCTCTTTTCAGCGATGGAGGTGGGAGCTCTATTTAGGAGAGCATGCTATTAGGAGCACTCTGAGGGGAGATCGTATATCCGATCTTGCCTCCTTGAGGCGTCATTGGCGATATCACGATCACCCATCACTAATATCCATTGTTGGGGTTGGCGGCTTTTTCATTATCGGAGGGTCCATGTACTTTCGGGAGGCGTTCAGCGGTGGTGGTCCCCTATGATATGGAGCCCGATCTGTGCCACCCACAGTTCATGGGGATATGGTTCGAGGATCTTTCATGATAGCGGATTGTGTAGCTTGTGTCAGAGCTCGACTCATATGACCCAGATTGATAGCTTGACTGGCGGTTGAATCAGGCACACATATTTATCACTGCATTTGGCGAGAGATCCATGAAGGTGGAGTCATTTGTTCCTTCCATTTCGGTGGCGGCCCTCGGGCGACCCATTCGGTTTTCTTGTGCAGATCCTCCTCTTTATAGGCACGACATCCTGTTGATAGAGATCCGGTGACTCGGGAGGAGTTACATCGGTGGGCGAGATTGAGGATGTGAACGCCGAGACCTGGTTTTCTTGATGTATATTCTCGTTATATATTTTGATAGGCCTACTGTTAGATATTGGGTGGTTGTTCCCCATTCTCGATATATCTTTTGATAGGCCTCTGTTAGTAGTAGAGGCGGTTGTGCCCCATTTCCTTATATTTGTGGCTGTCTGGTGATGTATTAGATGATGATATCTTAGGAATGTATGCACCATTTTTCATTCCCCTATATCATATTGTCATCCATATCTCATTATGCATGTATCATATTATGCATATGTATGTATGTCGAGGAGATATTCGGTATTGACCCACTGAATGGTCTTATGACCACGGCCCTACAGATGTGTCTTAGTATAGATCATACCCCACCGTCGGTGGAGGCATTAGGTATCGATTGTGATGCGATAGCATGTCACCCCAGATAGGGTGTCCGTAGTAGATCGGTTATTTGCGACATACCATGACTTTATTGCCTTTTCGAGGTTCTGCGAGATTTGTAGAGCGGGATCTGCTAGAGCATTGGCTGCACGATGGCGGTATTCCATTTTGGCACCATGAGTTGACTCTACTGCGGAGGGTATGCACGTTTGCGATGTTGTCTTTAGGCGGACCTTGCGTGCATCTAGCTTTGGGAGACATGAGTAGGCGATTCATGACTCTCACGGGATTGAAGCTTGAGTGAGTAGTGGAGACGGTGACATCTAACCATGTGATCTCCGGCGTTTTACGTATGACAAATTTGGCTCGGAGGATAGCTATTCACAATATTCGAGGATTTCACTTGCCTTGGGAGGACCATTGGCATTTGGCGAGTTGATGTCTTCTGGCGATGTGCGTAATGTCGTATGTCATATGCCCACGATATATGGGCCGAGATAGACATTGGTGTTATTATGGTTTGTGAGAGCTCTTAGAGACCTATGATGCGCATCCTATTGTTGCACATATCCTACTGGAGTGTTCACGGGGAGTTCGGTTATATTATCGTGTGGTTTATGTCACACTTGAGGCCGGTTGGTACCCTTAGGCGACATGGGTATTGCTTCTCCCGTGATGTGGCCATGTCGCCTCCTTTTAGCCATCGAAGTGTCACGGATGCTTTCGGTCTGAGTCGACATTTTTTGTAGATATCAGAGATCCATTTAGCATATTGTTGTGCTCGGGGCTTTGCTCACCATTCAGCTTCATTACTCACGCTCCGGGCATGGATTTCCTCCCTCTGGCTGACTTGAGGGGTGTGACTACTTATCATCCTTTATTACGTGATGTCATGATTCAACCAGTTCTAGGATTTTCATCCTTTCGAGGGGGCGACAGGTTAGCATTCAGCTTCTCGATAACTCTCAGCAGAGGACCGATCTCGTGTATACGCTTGCTAGGATCAGCGTGAGATAGGTTGCTTTTACATCGATCGTCCGGTTATTACTGCGAGTACTCGCATGGATGGAGCGGAGATTTTATCTGCTGCGGCGATATTTGCGATCTGGGAAGCGAGTTAGACGATGTAAAGCCTATAGAGCACATTGATGCCTATATCGAGGAGGTGCTCGCTCTTTGGGTTACCGACATTTCTTACGAATTCTCCTAGTACCGATCTTTGTTGTGATTGATTTTCGGCACAATACTTAGAGTAGAGTCTTCATCTAATGACCTTTGAGAGAGACCAGATTCGATCTATGATGTCAACTGCTCTTGATGTGAGGGATGCCAATCTATTGGAGAGAGACGAGGCATTAGATCGAAGAGATGCATTGTTATTGGCGGGATGAGGCTATATCATTAGAATCGATGATAGTTAGGCGGGATAGTGCTATATCTGCTCGGGATGTGGCAAGTCATAGATAATCTTTGCGGTGAGGTCCCTTACTGCTGGCATGATTGTAGAGAAAGGCGCATATATTGATGATCATATGGTCACCATGTAAATGACTCTGAGATCTTTTGGGTCGTATGGATATTCTCGTCTGAGGAGACCACGACTTCGCCTCCGTCTTCTAAGAGGGGCGCCATGTTGGTCTTGTTAGCTTCATATATATCCTAACTTGTAGATGAGCTTGTATTTTTGCAGACTAAAGCTTAGCCATTTTGTCGTATACGATTTACATTGTATATATATCAAACAACATTATATATGAGCGGGGAAATATATTTTTGGATCACTTACCTTTTAGATATGCCCTTTATTTGCTTGATATTTTTACTTTGCTTGAGGGCTTGTGATCTTGATGTATTCTGAATTCCTCTTGGGTGGATGGACATTAAGTTGTCTCTGGATAGTTCAGAGTGGATCATTGATCTATGTGTATCCCTACCATCTTTGGTGTCTTGGGACTAGTTTCTGGATGGAAATGTGGAGAGGAGTGTGGCTTTCTCTCGAGATTGTGCTTTACCACGGATGGTCTTGATGCTTCTATTTAGGAAGCCTAGATTAATTCCACTTCTTATGGATTGGTGTTGCTCTTCAAGGTATGAGCCATGACTTAGATGGTGTAGAATCTCTGTTTGGGAGGAGTTGAGGTAATTCCATCCCTTTGATGCGAAGCCGAATGAAATGTTGTGGATTAAAGTTTGATCACGAGTACCAAATGACAAGGGTTTGTGTTTTGGTAGGGGTGAGACCGCACCATGAATGGTACGCCTACGTACTCTATTGAAGAGGAGATCGAAGTCTGCGTAGTTTGAACTTTGGTGTAAGAGGTTCGGCCAGCAGCGTATCTGATAGAAATGGTGTAGGAATGTTTTTTGTTGTTTTGTGAGGAGAAGAGGGTAGAAATGTTTTGTGGTTTTTGTTTTATTGCGGTAGGGCCATGTAACATGGTTGCCTACGTACTCTATTGAGGAGGAGATCGGTCGACGTGGTTAGCCCCTCGGTGAGAGAGAAAGTGTGATCCCATGTGCGGTCGAGTCGGGGAGGCGAAAGTTTAATCCTGGTTGAGGATAAAGCTGCAAGTATGAAGTTTGATCCCGGTATGGGTATGGCTATGACATGAAAGTTCAATCTGCGGTGGGATGACCTAAGTTAATATGGTATGAAATGAGAAAAGCTAAATTGGCTTTGGCTTGAAAAATACGTTTCCCAGAAGGCAAAGTGTAGAAAAGTTGTATGTGGTAAAGGGTTAAGAAGCAGGAATGGTGGTGACTGATGATTATGCACAGGGTGTTTCTTTGGTTACCGGACATAATACCATTTCACGGATTATGCACGAGTTGATGAGTTGGGGAAATTCATATTTGTCGATTTCTTGGAATCTGAGGCGCCTCACATCGATACTTCCTTGACAATAAATGGGCCTTCCTAGTTGGGGGGCGAATTTTCCTTTAACTTTGATCTTGGTTGTCAAGAATCTTCTTCAAAACCAAGTCATGTTGTTTAAAGCTATAAGTGGCCAGGACTTTTTGTTGTAGGATCGTGATCCTTTAGCGATATAATGACCATGGAAGATAGTAGCGGTTCGCCTTTCGTCTATTAGAGACAATTGGTGATACTGTCTTGTACCCATTGGTCTTCATCCGGTGGCGTCGATCAACACTCTGAGAGATTCCATCTCAACTTCTATAGAACCTTTGCTTCCATCCCATAGGTTAAAGCGTGGGGGGTTGCCCAGTTGAAGTGCGCATTGAGGTTACGTAGGCTATGAGTCGAGAGGCAATAGGTCGGGCCAATCTTTGTGGTTGGTGGACATCTTTTGCATAATCTTCTTGATGTTTTTGTTAGCGCTTCAACATCACCATTCATCTTTGGACGATAGATGTGAGTTGAGATGTTTGATGTGGAATTTCTTTGCATAATTCCTCCATCATTTTTTTTTGTTGAGGTTCTTGGTATTATCGACACAATCACCTACGGTTGTCCATATCGATAAGCGACATTGTTTACGATGAAAGCAATGATTACTTCTTTAGTAACCACAGGGAAGGAGGTTGCTTCTACCCACTTGGTAAAGTAAGTCGATCATGGTGAAGATAAATCGATGACCATTCTTGGCTTTAGGCTCGATTGGCCGATAACGTCCATTCCCACATTGAGAAGGGCGAGGTGAACTCATATTATGGAGTTCGAGTGGGTAGCATGTATATCATTACCATGAATCGACAGCGATAGCACCTCTGGCGTGGTCATTTGCAATCAACTTTGAGAGAGCGATAATGTCTCGTCTAAGGACTTTTCTTGACAAGGAGGAGCCACTCATGTGGGGCCACGAGACTCCACCATGGATTTCATCCATAAGCCTTTGGGCTTAATCTTTGTCTAAACATCACTGAGGAGACCTAGTCTGCATCTCTTTTGTGAAGCGCATCTCCACTCGGGTAGAATTTCATAGAAAGTCTATGGATCGCCTTTTCTCAGTCGGGCTCGCCTCAGCGGGTGTAGATCCATCTCGTAGACATTCCTTGATATGCTGATACCAAGGATGTTGAATGGGAGGTAGCTCATCCGATACTTATCCAATGTAATTCCCATAGGCTGGGGCCTTGTGCAGGGAAATTGTGACGCTCGACAAATGTTCTTTATCTTATATGCTAATCAGGGAGGCCAAAGTTGCTAATGCGTCCGCAAAGTCATTCCTATTACGAGGAACATGTAGAAAGGAGATTTTTTCGAACTCCAAAGCCATCTTCAAAACACTTAGATGGTAAGTCGACAAATGTAATTCCTTGGTTTGATAAATTAGGTGGATTATGCGATTACCGACTCACGAATCTCAAAAGGCGATTAACTTGCTTTGATGCCCATTGAACGGGCATGTTTTAGCCCCATGAGACAGCCTTCATACTCAGTCGTATTGTTGGTGCTGACAAACTATAATTTGATGGCGACGGGATACTGCTCCCTCGTATCAGATACTAGAATTGCTCCAGCTCTAGAGCCTTCCATATTAACAGCTCCATCAAAATACATCTCCATGATTGGCATGTATCGTACTGATGGTGTTGCTGCACTGTCATTACTCCTTCATCGGGGAAATATGTTTCCAAGGGTTTAAAATCCCCTGAAGGTGCGGCGGCCAGTTGATCCGCGATTCCTTGACCTTTGATGGACTTTTGAGTCACATATACGATGTCAAATTGTTGTAGGATCAACTGCCATCTAGGCAATGAACAATTTAACATAGGTTTGTTGAACACGTACTTGAGAGGATCCACACGGGATATGAGATGGGTTGTGTGACCATGGAGGTAATGTTATAACCTCATGGAGGCCCATGACAAAGCACAACACGTCTTTTCGATCAGAGTGTGTACTTGTGTTCACTGCTGCTAAACCTTTTGCTGAGGTAATAGATAGCTCGTTCTTGGCCTCTATCGTCTTTACGTCGACATCGACCCATATTATTGTCACTTACAGACGAGATATATGAGCAGGGAATATCATCCACAGGTGGTACCAAGGCAGGAGCTTTGACTAGCGGTTTCTTGATTGTAAGGAAGGCATTACAGCACTCATCATTTCCATTTCATGGAGGAGTTCTTCTTTAATAGCTTGATGATTGGCTCACAGGTTTCTATGAGTTGGGAGATAAACCTGCTGATGAAGTTGATTCTTCCCAAAAATCCCGTGTATTTCCTTTTTATACGAGGAATGGGCATTTCGGTGATGGCTTGGATTTTGGCGGGATCAACTCTATCCCTTTGTGGTGTTAGAAATCCTAGCAACTTGCCTGATTTAACGCCAAAGGCGCACTTAGCTGGATTCAACTTCAAGTTGTACATACGCAACCTGGTGAACAACTTTCTAAGATGGTCTATATGGTCATCCTCTTTCCGGGACTTGACAATGATGTCATCCATGTAGATCTCAATCTCTTTATGCATTAAGTCGTGGAAAAGAGCCATCATAGCTCGTTGATAGGTAGCTCCGGCATTGATGAGGCCGAATGACAACCGTCTATAGCAAAACGTTCCCCAAGGAGTGATGAAAGCAGTCTTCTCATGATCTTCCTCGGCAACCATGATCTGATGGTACCCCACAAAGCAATCAGTAAAGGGGTACATGTCGTATTGCGCAGTATTGTCAATGAGAATGTGGATAAATGGCACGGGAAAGCTGTCTTTTAAGCAAGCTTTATTCAAGTCCCGGTAATCCACGCAAACTCGCACCTTCCCTCTAAGTTTAGGTACGGGCATGATGTTGGATATCCACTCAAGATATGTAGACACCATGATGATGCCAGCTTGAAATTGTTTCACAATTTCTTCTTTCACCTTTAAACTCCACTCAGGTTTCAATCGCCTGAGTTTCTACTTGACTGGCTTAAATCCCTCTTTAATGGGAAGGCGATGAAGGACAATGTCAATGGACAAACCCACCATGTCTTCATGAGACCATGCAAACACATCTTAGAATTGGGTTAACATCGTAACCATGTCATTCCGTTGGTTTGGGGTAAGGTCTGAACCAATCTGGATTAACTTAGGGCTTTCTAAGGTTCTGAGATTGAAAGAAGTAGTTTGATCAAGGTTGGGTTTGTCTTTGACCCATTCTTGAATTTCTAGAGGCACCTCAATGTCATCCTGTATATCCATCAAGGCTAAATTCATCTCTACATCAAAGGTACAATCCTTGTGTAGGAGAGGCATTGTATCCGTAAGTACAGGCACATCTAAATTCAGAGTCTTGAAACAAAATATGCTTTCACTTAGTATATATGGAATGTGTTGATCATACAGTGTTAGCATATCTTGGCAAAATAAGCGCTAATCTTGTGCGGAAAAGTAGCGGTTATTATATCTCTGAGGGAAGAAAGAGTTCTACCCATTTTACCCTCGTCGACGAAAGCGAGGAATGTTGTTCCAATTGGCAAGTAAAAGTCCGGGTGGACATGATGATGGAGGATTGTCATCATCATCCACATCCGAATGATGGCCATTACATCTGGGTAATCATCGTGCAGGGGGTGTATCTGTTGGTATGTTCATAATGAACGATGATGCGTATACCAGACATCATCCGTATGACGTCTTGCTTGATTCTTCGTTCCTCTTCTTCCACTACGGGATTTGGAACAACGATTTCTTTTCCTTTTATCGGTACCGGCTTGGGAAATAACATAGCCATTATATTGGTTGGTACCTTTACGAGAGGTTGTGTGGACTCAGAGTTTGAAGACGAGGTTAAACGCCACATGGTTGAAGCTGAAGGAATCTGCTGATGTTTATGAGGATTCTGTGACAGAGGCGGCATAATAGCCTCTTGGTTGCACCGACTTGCACATTAAATGAATTGGGTACTTGATAACACTGGTAATCTTTACTGACCCTGTGTCGACTTATGACCCAGCGACATCATTTCTTTCTTGGTGAGCATTACCTCGGTAGAAATCTTGGGTTCGGGCAATGGTGCTCCAATAGCATGGTATTTGGTGTTGCTTATTTCCAAAGCATGAAAACTGATTGGTTCCACACCGACATTAGCATTGATGAATGGCATGTCTCGTCTTTGAGGAATCTCAGGATTCGGTTGTTATTTGTGACCAGGCTATTGTTGATGATGTATTTCAACTATTGATGAAGAGTGGAGGAGACTGCCCCTACCATGTGAATCCATGGTCGTCCCAAGAGCAGGTTGTATCCCGAATCTATCTTGAGCACATGGAAGATCGCGAGAATGTGTGAGGACCAATTTAGATTGGTAGCTCAATTACTCCGACCAAATTTCATCGGGCTCCATCAAAAGCTTTGATGATAGTATGGCTACTCCGAATTCTATTGAGATTGATATTCATCTTCACCAAGGTAGAGTATGGGAAGATATTCACAGAGGAACCTCCATCTATTAAGACTCCAGCTACCATATATCCGGAGGACAAGACCGCAATGTGCAACGGTTTGCAATGATCGGTCCCTTCGGGCGGTATGTCATCATCAGTGAAGGATATCACATTGTTGTTGAAAATGTGATCAACCATATGTTGAAACATTTCCATATCCACTGATGTCGAGAGATAGGCTTCTTCTAGAACCTTTAACAAGACCTTCCAGTGATTCTCAGAAGTTAGGACCAAGTCCAAAATTGATATTTGTTGTGGAGCTTCTTTCAAGCTTAAAACCACCGTAGCTTCATTATGACCCACAACGCGGAGGAATTTTTCAATCTTCTCCATGGGAATTTTCCCCTTTGATTTGGTGGTCGGCTTCATCACCGATGGGGAGATCTGATGGATTTTCCTTGACACTCTGGCGAGTTGTATGTGAGGTGGATCCTTCACCTTCTCCATAATTCCACGGAACCTTGCACATGCTAACAATAGGATATTGTGCTCTGCATGGCAAGTGGATTGGCTCGGGAGCGGCCACTTTCAAAGGATTGTTTCCTCCCTTGAGTTGAATTGTTGGCGTTGTGAGTAAGGTAATAATCCCATCAGTTTTAGTGGATATGACTGCTACCATACTTTTCCACTTTGTAGGACCCGAATCCTCACTTGCATGACACACGATGTCGTTATCGGCGGTAGCGATACACCACTTTGTTGATTAAATTTTGAATAAGATGACGGAGTGCTTGGCATTCCTCTATCTTTGTGTGCCATGAGGCCCGGGAGTGATATTGACATACTCCATCAGAGTTGTACCGTCCCGAACGGGGGTTGATTGGAGGTAGAAGGGAACTGATCCTTCCTTCATTGATTAACATATGAAGGATTTCCTCCATAGGTTGGCCCAAATAAGCAAATTCCCTTTTGTTGGCGAAATCCCGACGGGCTTTGGCATTTGCTCTCTTTATCACTTTGTTTTCCAGCGTTTCATTTTTTGAAAGTGACGAGGGAATATGCATGATAATAGGTAGGAGACTGGCATGTTCCTGACTGATTAACTGACGAGTCACTTGATACTGATAACTCACCAGTTCCGCCAATTGTTCAATTTGTTTGCAGAGAGCTTTCATCTTTCATTCCATTGTGAATTGGAACTTGGCATAATCTCATCTGTCATCACCGTCTTTGAGGGTCTAGGAAGATTCACAGCTGAAGTTGGAACTCTATCCATTGCTCCAATTAATCATGTTGACCTCTTCTTCTTTGTGTTGAGGAAGAGGGTTGTCTTGAACATGAGGCTGATCGGGTTTGGTGACTATGATCTCCCCATTGTCTATTAGGTCCTGGGTCTTGTGTTTCAAGGCCCAACAATCCTGAGTATCATGTCCAGGTGCCCCGGCATGATAAGAACATTTCCTAGCAGCATTGAAACCCCGTCCATTAGGGCTGGCTGGTGGAAGAAGATGCGTAATTTTCTTCTGTGTTGTCAGAAGATTAAGAATGTTCTCGAGGGTATCCCCTAAGGGTGTAAACACTCGAGGGCATTTGACTTCTCCACCTTTTGGTAATGGAGGGTTTCAGATTTGTCTTTGGAAAGGAGTGTAGTTTCTCCTTTGAATAGGCATGTTTTGATTGCCTTTTGCCCCTGTAGTATCGAAACATCTTCCTCTTTCTTTTTATGGACCCTCAAGAAGTTGTTCCCATAATTTTTAGATTGGATGTGATCCGCAATGACTTTGAGTCTGTTTAGGTCTTGAATCTTTCGACTTCAATCCCATCTCAACCATCTCCCCATGTTTGACCATTTAGAGAAAATGGTTTTGCCGATCTGGCTAAAACTCTCTCATAGAAGGGAGCTTCTTGTATGTCTACATGAAAGTCATGACCATTTTGATTCTATCATGGAAGGACTAACTTGGGTGACCAAAGCGTCTCCACCTCTGAGCATACTCTCTAAAATACTCGTTAGACTATTTCTTGATCTTGGTAATTTGATCTGCGATCAGGGAGCCATCCGAGTTTGAAAAGCTGTATTGAGTGAGGAAGGCATGTGCTAGCTCTTCCCGACTATGGATTTTGGAGTCGTCTAATCTTGTGTACCACCTGAGCGGGCTTCTCAGTTAGACTCTTTTGGAACAATTGCATTACGAGTTTTTCATCCTCTGCATAGGATCCAAGTTCTCAATAAATACTTTTAAATGCATATAAGGATATCTAACCCGTCATATTTTTCAAAGTCGGGAGTTTTAAATTTTTACGGGTAATGAACCGGAAATATACGAGATCGACATATGAAACACTCCGTGTGTTCCAATTCCTTTGATAGCGTGAAGGTCTCTTCCATTTGGAGGACTTTCTTTTTGATGTCACTAAAGTATGCGGATCTCGGTGGGATGGGCGACATCATGAGTTTTGTTGGTCGTATCCAATTGTGGTTCGGTATGGTAATGACAGGGATTCCCCCTTGTGTGGAGGATTTGGCATGTCTGGTATTTTTTGACCACTGTGTGGTGGTGTAATTCTTTGAGTAAAACGAGCCAAATCTGTGATTTGTTTGTAATCCGTCGAATTCTTTATGAGAAACTAGATTAAGTTGATGCGGTCGAATGACGACATGATTATTTATGAACTATTGCCTTTTGGACTTTAATGGGGTAGTAGGTTAGATTGATTCCTCTGAAAGACTTGCATAGTTTAGTCTTTAGGGAATGTATAAAATAAAATGCTATTTGATGTGTCCATTTTAGGAATTTATATCCTACACAACGGGTGTCAGCTGTTTATAGCATGTTAATATGTATGTGTACACATTTCTTCCTATTTCTCATTACATGGAGATAAATATGGACTAAAATTACAAGTAATTGTGTATACAAGTAATTGAAATGAGAGCATGAAAAGACTTTCCTCCGCTTTGGGTTTATTAGAGGCTGACCTATCTTAGGTTACTCTCGCGGCTTTTTGGCATGAAGGTTCCCAAATCATCGCAATCTACTTGTGAAAGTTAATCCCGGTCTTTCAAGCTGAGGCGAATTTGGGTGGTGCCTTTCACGAGCCTTGGAGAATTAGTCTTCTCACGAGTCCGATAATCAAACACCGATGGGATAGCCTCACGGTGGAGGGACCACACAACATACATTCACATACATCGCGTCTCACCGTATGAAAATGATGACATGTGAGCACTAATATCTCAAGCGAGATATGGTGTGAAGCACTAATATCCTGGCGATTATAGTGCGAAGCACTAAAGTGCAATAAGGAAATCCATTAACATACGGTTATCAAAAATTTAAATGCAACATCCATACACAAGCGAGATAACTTGATTTTGAAAAGATTGTAATATCGGCTTAAGTCCTCTTCTTGGAGAGTCCTGGCGAGTCGCCACTTTGTCGACGTCGGGATTTTTGGATGTCCACTTTCACATTACTTGTTCTTTGGTGTTCTCATTTTAGGTGAGATTTGTTTGAAAATACAAGTGAAAAAAGTCCGACATGTATAATGTCGATGATGGACTATTAAGAGTCGCCAGTTGGTTTTCTAAATGGTTGTACCAACACAACCGAGATAAGGTTTGCACATTAAGCGGTGATGTGACCTTTGTTATCTGGTCTGAGTGAAGCAAGAGATTCATTTAGGGTCAGGGGACTTGGTTATGCGGGGAAGGTGTTAGGCACCCCTGAACATCCGTCATTACCACGGTGGACCGCCTCTTTTCGAGAAACTATTATCACGAGTGTGTGTGTGTGTGTGTGGGTCAATGTGCTGTTATATGGAAGTTGTGCGAGGCCTCGTTTGAACCTATATACACAGAGTTTGAATTTATGTAAAAATTCAATTTTTAGCAAGATATGGCAGTGATGTTTTATAAAAGAGGTTTTTCAAAGCCTGGTGCTCAATAGGAATTGAGACCTTTTACACTCCCACTTTATTAAGTGATCGGCTTGATTGATTTTATTTAACGGATGCGAGGCATCCGTATGCAAATAATATACAAAAATAATGCCGACTTCCTCGTGGGTATGGAAACCATCTGAGGAAATTCAGACACCGCAGAATAATTTACAACTTGCTTACAGCTGAAAATGTCCATCACGGGAACCGAATCTAGATCCAATGGGATGAATCTGTGATCAAATGATTCCTAGGCGCACAAAATGCTGCAATTTGTATGAAAGCAGTAAGCATGTATATATATATATAAGTTGTAAATATATATATACAGACATGATCACCAACCACGAAGCACCTCCATGGGGATCGAAATGTAAATAAAAGTAGTAGAAGCGATCAACTGCCACGAAGGAAACTCCAGGCAGGACGAAAATAAATATATATATGTATATATATATATAAGCAATAAACGCACCGGATGTAAAATCCAGGCTCATCGAACAGAGTTCGACCACAGTTCATATATATATATAAGTATAAATATATATATATATATAAAAGCGAATAAATGCACCGGATATAAAATCCAGGCTCATCGAACAGAGTTCGACCATAGTTCATATATAAGTATAAATATATATATATATAAAAGCAAATAAATGCACCGAATATGAAATCCAGGCTCATCGAACAGAGTTCGACACACAGTTAATATATATTATATATATATATATATATCAAAGCAGTAAACTATCCAGACCGAAGTCTAGGCTCATCGAACAAAGTTCAACACACAGTTCATATATATAAATATATATATATATATATGGAAAAGAAAATAAACGCTCCAGACCGAAGTCTAGGCTCAATCGAGGCATAACTCGATAATGTTAGTCAATATATTTTTGTCTTTCAAAATCAGCACCCCAAGCCCTCTATTTATAGGCATATTAGCCGCAGGTGTACCTACGGCTGAGCCGCAGGTGTACCAGAGGCAACCCAGGTTGGCCTGGGTTTTTTAAGTCGGGTCATCTCAAAGTACGTGCACTCAGGCATTGTAATGTCCACTCGAACTTTCAGAAGTGCAATTCGGGTATCCGTTAAAGGTATACAGGACCTATTTCAGACCGCCGTTGTCGAGAGTTGTACGATGGCATGGGATTAGAGTTTGTGAGAAGTCATTGAAGATGGGACGATGCCCTCCGGTCTTCAAGCTTCAACTTTCATCTGTTATCCCACACAATAGTCACTCGGGATTGGTTAGTCTTGTGGGACATTGTTACGTAGAGACGTGACGTGGCATCGTGTTGACGAGATGACGATGTTGCCCCTCACCGATGTTATCGCTAGATTGGGCTGATAAGGCAGACATTGCTCAAGCTTCGCTGAGATTGGACTGCTGCAATTTGTTGAAGGTCCTCATTATCATCTTTGAAGTGTTCCTGTCTTCCCGATGTTGTCGCCGGGTTGGTACAGTGGATCTCGTTGTGAGCGCCGAGATTGAAGCTGGTCGCATTTGAAACAAGCATTTCCGGGGTTATCTCCGAAATTGCATTCCTCGGGGTCATCACCAAGGTTGGTGGCTATTCCATAGTTGGGGCCGGAGACCGGATACCTCGGGGTCATCTACGAGATTAATCGGTCTTCTCTGGTGTGTGTTCCGGTATTGTATCTGCAGGCCTCGGGGTTATCTCTGAGGTTGGATTTGGTTACTCCCAAACTGCGATCCGGGGTTTGATGCTGAACTTCCGGTAGTATCCTATACGGATTTGGATTGTCTTTCAGGGTTCCCTCTTAAAAGACGAATCTGTCCTCCTGCAATGTTAGTAACAGTAGTACAGAAAATTTCAAGTGTCTATAGTGATCCCATGAGTTCAGGATTTGAGCTTGATGGTATGCCATCATGGGTAGGTAGGAAAACAGTTGAGTGTACAGATAGCTCATAAATCCATCTTTCCTTACACCAGTGATTTCAAGCTCATCATCATTTTCTTCCTCTTCTTTGGTCTCTTCTGAAGATTCCATGATCTCAATGGTCAAGAACCTTTTCTTGGGCAGGAACCTTTTCTTCTACCATTGGGATATCATGAGGCTCCCCCTCAGCATGGTCATCCTCTTGTAGATTCAGAAAGTCCCCCTCAGCTGGAACATCTTCTTGAGAGATCAGAAACTCCCCCTCAACTGGAACATCTTCTTGAGCTGTAGACTTCTCCCCCTCAGCCGGTGTGTACTCAATCATGAGAATTTCAGGGATCTCCCCCTCAGCTGGAGCACTGTCCTCTTTATTTTCTTGGGGTTGTTCCTCTTTTGCAGCTACACTCTTGGCTTCCTTTTTCAACACCTTTTCATTCTCAAGGATATACTTCTTGACCAGCTTTCTTTTTTCTTTGCTGGGTTTAGCCACAACTTCTGGACTCTCTTGAGTCTTAGCTTTGTCATGTTGAACAACCACTCTTATTGAAGCAGCTTCTTCCATTTCTGCCACACTTGGCCTAGTTTCAGAGAACAGCAGAGACTCTATGATTGAAGAAACTGTTGGTCTTTCGGACTTATGACCAGTTTTGTTCTTCTTTAGGATCTGTGATATGGTGGCTTGATCCTTTTTAGCTTCTTCTTGTTGTTGCTTCTTTCTTAGCCTTCTTAGAGTCTCTATATCAGAGGACTTTACAGGAATGTCAGTTGTAGATCCTTGAGGCTCTTCGATTTATCTTGCCCTTAGCTTTCTCTTGCCCTTGCTTTTTTACGGCAAGAAGCGAGAGGTTCTCCTTGTTTGCTTCTCCTTCTTCTTCAACTTCCCTGACAACAGACATGTCTCCTGGAAAGCCTACCTCCTTTAGTTCCCCAGTTCTCCCACTGGACTCTGTCATCATTCGAACATACTCAGTAGGGTTTCTCTTCCAGTTCTCAAACAACTGTTGGGTCATTCTTCGATTTGGGTTGATGGCTTCTCTTTCATCATCCCCAATTTTGTCACCCAGTGCTGATTGCAGAATGATGCTTATGAATCTCCCATACAGCATCTTCGGAGTGCTCTTTGATTTCTTCGAGTTGACGATCCACTTGCCGATCCACTCGAGCAATACAGCCCCATAGTTGAGTTATGTACCATAAATCATGGTCGTCATGAGCTTAAGCTGAGTCTCATTTACCGAGTCATAACCTGAGCTCTTGCAGCAGATGCATTTCCCAATAATGTCAGCCAAAAATTCGTACCTTTGAGGGAACTCCTTCTTTTTGTAGCCTTTCATAGAGGGATTCTTCTTGTGTGCATTTTCTTCAATCCCTCTTAGAAGCTTATGCTGTCTAGAAATGGGTGCCCTTCATTCTTGAAACCTAGGGTCAGATTGAAGTCCTCTTCCCTTAGTCTCATTTATACTCCCTTTACTCGAGTAGTGATGGTGTTGTTATAGACACTCAAAATTTTTTGTACCACTGTCACTAACATTGCAGGAGGACAGTTTCGTCTTTTAAGAGAGAACCCTGAAAGACAATTCAAATCCATGACGGATACTACCGGAAATTCAGCATCGACCCCGGATCTCAATTTGGGAGTAACAAATCCAACCTCAGAGATAACCCCGAGGCATGCAAGTACAATACCGGAACACACACTGGAGAAGACCGATTAATCTAGGAGATAACCCCGAGGTATCTAGTCTCAGTCCCAACCATGGGAATAGCCACCAACCTTGGTGATAACCCCAAGGAATGCAGTTTCGGCGATAACCCCGGAAATGCTTGGTTCAAATGCGACTAGCTTCAATCTCGGTGCCCACAACGAGATACATTGCACCAACCCGGCAATAACATCGGGAAGACAGGCACACCTCAAAGGTGACAATGAGGACCTTCAACAATTGCAGCAGTCCAATCTCAGCGAAGTCTGAGCAACGTCTACTTTATCAGCCCAATCCGGCGATAACACCGGTGAGGGGAAACATCGTCATCTCGTCAACATAATGCCACGTCACGCCTCTCACGCATAGCGATGTCCCACAAAACTAACCAATCCCCGAGTGACTATTATGCGGGAGTAGCGGATGAAAGTTGAAGCTTGAAGGCCGGAGGGCATCGTCCCATCTTCAATGACTTCGTACAAACTCAAATCCCATGCCATCGTACAACTCTCGACAATGGCGGTCCGAAATAGGTCCTGTATACCTCAAACGGATGCCCGGATTGCACTTCTGAAAGTTCGAGTGGACATTATAGTGCCTGAGTGCACGTACTTCGAGATGACCCAACATGACAAACCCGGGCCCACCGGGGTTGCCTCTGGTACACCTACGGCTCAGCCGCAGGTACACCTGCGGCTAAAATAACTATAAATAGAGGGCTTGGGCAGCCCATTTTGCAAGAGAAAAAGGAGAGGAAGCCCTGCCCAATTTGCTCTCAGACTCACCCCATGCAATGTACTTTCCCTTTTAAACACTGTGAGCTCATATATAGCCCTTTTGTACCTACAAAAGTCATCATATTTACCACACTAAAGATATAGAAGCCTTCTTTAGCAGTCAGCTGTAAGCCTTCTCACACACTTTAGTCTTTCTCTTCATCTTTGCACACACCCTTCTACACGTTGAAAGCATTGGAATTAGTGGTTTCATTTGATCACGTATATATATATATATATATATATATATATATATATATATATATATATATATATTAAAGCAAGTAAACGCGAGAGATCAGTAGTCTAGGCTCATCGAACAAAGTTCGACACACAGTTAATATATATAAATGTAAATATATATATATATATATATGAACTATGGTCGGACTCTGTTCGATGAGCCTGGATTTTATATCTGGTGCGTTTATTCGCTTTTATATAAATATATACTTATATATATGAGCTGTGGTCAAACTCATTTGATGAGCACAGATTTTACATCAAAATGCGTTAATTACTTATATATATATATATATATATATATATATATATATATATATATATATATATATATATTGTCCCACTGAGTTTACTTCGTGGTGGTTGATCGCTTTTATAGCTTTCTTTATGTTTAAATCCCGCTTGGAATTTACTACGTGGCGATTGGCCAGTATTCTGACTTTATTTACATTCTCGTCTCGCTCGGAGTTTCCTTTTGTGGCGGTTGGCCAAGTATTCTGACTTTATTTACGTTTCATCCCGCCTGGAGTTTCCTTGGTGGCGGTTGATAGCTTTTAACAGCTTTATTTACATTTTTGATCCCCCATGGAGGTGCGTCGTGGTTGGTGATCCCGTCTGTATATATATTTACAGCTTTTATATATATACCTGCTTATTGCTTTCATATAAACAACAGTATTTTGTGAGCCTAGGAATCATGTGATCACAGATTCATGCCATTGAATCTAGATTCGGTTCCCATGATGGACATCTTCAGCTGTAAGCAGCTTGTAAATTATTCTGCGGTGTCTGAATTTCCTTAGATGGTTTTCATACCCATGAGGAAGTCGGCATTATTTTGTACATTATTTTCATACGGATGCCTCGCATTCGTAAAATAAAATCAATCAAGCCGCACACTTAATAAAATGGGAGTGTAAAAGGTCTCAATTACTATTGAGCATCAAGGTTTGAAAAACCTTTTTATAAAACATCATTGCTATACCTTGCTAAAAACTGAATTTTCAAATAAATTCAAACCCTGTGTATATAGGTTCGAACGAGGCCTCGTACTACTTCCAAATAATAGCACATTGACCCACACACACACACATTCAGATAATGGTTTCTTGAAAGGAGGCGGTCACCGTGGTAACACGGATGTCGGGTTGTGCCTAACACCTTCCCCCGCATAACTAAGTCCCCGGACCCTAATGAATCTCGGTTTCACCAGGCTTGGTTTAGCATGATGTCACATCACTTTGGGTCAATGTGCAAACCTTTTCTCGGTTTGTGTTGGTACAACCATTTAAAAACCAATGGCGACTCTTAACGGTCCATCGTTGACATTATACATGTCGGACCTTTTTCACTTGTTTTTTCAAACAAATCTCACCTAAAATGAGAACACCAAAGAACAAGTAACGGAAAGGGACATCCAAAAATCCCGACGTCGACAGGTAGCGACTCTGCTGTGGACTCCAGTAAGAGGACTTAAGCCGCTATTATAATCTTTTCAAAACTATTATCTGCTTGTGTGTGGATGTTGCATTTACATTTAATGAATGTATATGAATGCATTTCCTTATTGCACTTAGTGCTTCACACCATAACTGCTTGTGATGCTAGTGCTTCGCACCATAACTGCTTGTGAGGCTAGTGCTTCGCACCATATCTGCTTGTGATATTAGTGCTCCGCACATGTCATCATTTTCATGCGGTGAGACGCGATGTATGTGAATGTATGTTGTGTGGTCCCTCCACCAGGAGGCTATCCCGTCGGTGTTTGATTACTGAACTCATGAGAAGACTAATTCTCCGAGGCTCAGGAAAGGCACCACCCAAATTCGCTCCAGTTGAAAGACCGGATTAACTTCCCATCAAGTAGATTGCGATGATTTGGGAACCTTAATGCCAAAAAGCGAGAGTAACCTAAGATAGGTCAGCCTCTGATAAACCTAAAACAGAGGAAAGTCTCTTCATGTTCTCATTTCAATTACTTGTAAACACAATTACTTGTTATTTCATTCCATATCTATCTCCATGTAATGAGAAATATGAAGAAATGTGTATACATACATATTTAACATACTACAAACAGCTGACATCCACTGTGTAGGATAAAATTCCTAAAATGGACACATCATATAGCATGTTATTATATATATTCCCTAAAGACTAAACTATGCCAGTCTTTCGCAGGGAATCAATCAGACCTACTACCCGGTCAAAGTCCAAAAAGGCAATAGGCCTATAGTTAATCATGTCGTCATCCGACCAGACTGAACTTAATCCAGTTTCTCGCAAAGAATTCGACAGATTAAGTAAATAGATTACAGATTTGGCTGTTCTACTCAAAGAATTACACCGATCCACGGTCGAGAAAATACCCATACATGCTTGAATCCTCCACCCAAGGGGAATCCGGTCATTACCATATACGAACCACAGCTTGGATACAACCAACAAAACTCTTGATGCTGCCCATCCCACTGGAGATCCAGACACTGGTGACATCAAAAAGAATGTCCTCCAAATGGAAGAAACCCTTCGCGCTATCAAAGGAATTGGAACACACAGAAGTGTTTCATATGCAGATCTGTGTATTTTCCCTGGTGTTCATTATCTAGAAAAATTTAAAACTCCTGACTTTGAAAAATATGACGGGTTAGGTGATCCTTACACACATTTAAAGGTGTTTATTGGAGAACTTGGATCTTATGTAGAGGACGAAAAGCTCAGAATGCAATTATTCCAAAAGAGTCTAACCGGAGAAGCCCGTTCGTGGTACATAAGATTAGACAACTCTAAGATCCATAGCTGGGAAGAGCTAGCACATTCTTTCCTCACTCAATACAACTTTCAAACTCAGATGGCTCCTGATCGGTATCAAATTACCAAGATCAAGAAACAGTCTAATGAGTCTTTCAGAGAGTATGCTCAGAGGTGGAGACGCCTAGCTGCCCAAGTTAGTCCTTCCATGACAGAATCAGAAATGGTCATGACTTTCATAGACATACAAGAAGCTCCCTTCTAAGAAAGAGTTTTAGCCGGCATCGGCAAACCATTTTCTGAAATGGTCAAACATGGGAGATGGTGAGATGGGATTGAAGTCGGGGAAAGATTCAAGACCTAGTTGCACTCAAAGTCATGGTTTGATCACATCCAATCTGGAAATTATGGGAACAACCCCGAAGGATCCATAAAAGAAAGAGGAAGATGTTTCCACCGATACTCTGAGGGCAAAAGGCATTGTAACATGCCTATTCAAAGGAGAAACTACACTCCCTTTCCAAAGACGATCTGTAAACCCTCCAATACCAAAAGGTGGAGAAGTCAAACGCCCTCGAGTGTTTACACCCTTAGGGGATACCCTTGAGAACATTTTAAATCTTCTGACAACACAGAAGAAAATTACACATCTTCTTCCACTAGCTAGCCCTAATGGACAGGGTTTCAATGCTGCTAGGAAATGTGCTTATCATGCCGGGGCACCTGGACATGACTCAGGATTGTTGGGCCTTGAAACACAAGATCCAGGACCTGATAGACAACAGAGAGATCATGGTCACCAAACCAGATCAGCCTCACGTACAAGACAACCCCCTTCCTCAACACAAAGAAGAAAAGGTCAACATGATTATTTAGAGCAATGGACAGAGTTCCAACTTCAGCTGTGATTCTTCCCAGACCATCAAAGACGGTGATGATAGATGGGATTATGCTAAGTTCCAGTTCACAATGGAACGAAAGATGAAAGCTCTCTGCAAACAAATTGAACAATTGGCAGAACTGGTGACTTATCAGCATCAAGTGACTCGTCAATTAATCAGCCAGGGGCATGCCAATTTCTTACCTATTGTCATGAATATTCCCTCGTCACTTTCAAAAAATGAAATATTGGAAGGCAAAGTGACAAAGAAAGCAAATGCCAAAGCCCATTGGGATTTCACCAACAAAAGGGAATTCACCTATCTGGGCCAATCTATGGAAGAAATTCTTCATATGTTAATCAATGAAGGAAGGATCATTTCCCTTCTACCTCCAATCAACCCCCGTTCAAGATGGTACAACTCTGATGGAGTATGTCAATATCACTCCCAGTCTCGTGGTCACAACACAGAAGAATGCTGGGCACTCCGCCACCTTATTCAAAATCTAATCGACAGTGGTGTCCTGCGCCTAGCAGACGACGATACTGTGTTACGTGCAAGTGAGGATGCAGGCCCTATTAAGTGGAAAAGTGTGGTAGCAGTTATATCCACTCAAACTGATGGGATTAATACATTGCTCACAACGTCAACAATTCAACTCAAGGGAGGCAACAATCCTTTGAAAGTGGTCGCTCCCGAGCCAATCAACTTATCGTGCAGAGCACAATATCCTATTGTTAGCTTGCGCACAGTTCCGTGGAATTATGGAGAAGGTGAAGGATCCACCTCACATACTGGCGCATCACGATGTCGAAGGAAAATCCATTGTATCTTCCCCAACGGTTGATGAAGCCTACCACCAAATCAAAGGGGAAAATACCTATGGAGAAGATTGAAAAATTCCTCCACGTTGTGGGTCATAATGAAGCTACGGTGGTTTTAAGCTTGAATGAAGCTCCACAATAAATATCAATTTTGGACTTGGTCCTAAACTCCGAGAATCACCGGAAGGTCTTGTTAAAGGTTTTAGAAGAAGCCTATTTACCGACCTCAGTGGATGCAGAAAAGTTTCAATATCTGGTTGATCACATTTTCAACAACAATGTGATATCCTTCACTGATGATGACATACCGCCCGAAGGGACCGGTCATTGCAAGCCATTGCATATTGCGATCTTGTCCTCCGGATATATGGTAGCAGGAGTCTTAATAGATGGAGGTTCCTCTCTGAATATCTGCCCATATGCTACCTTGGTGAAGATGAACATCAATCTCAACTGAATTTGGAGTAGCCATACAATCATCAAAGCTTTTGATGGAGCCCGGCGAAATTCGGTCGGAGTAATTGTGCTACCAATCTAAATTGGTCCTCACACATTCTGCGTATCTTTCCATGTGCTCAGGATAGATTTAGGATACCACCTGCTCTTAGGATGACCATGGATTCATATGGCTGGGGCAGTCCCCTCCACTCTTCACCAATAGTTGAAACATATTATCAACAATAGCCTGGTCACAGTCAACGCTTAACCGGAGATTCCTCAGCACGGAGACATGTCATTCATCAATGCCAATGCCAATCTGGAACCAGTCAGTTTTCATGCTTTAGAAATAAGCAACACCCAATACCATGCTATTGGAGCACCATTGCCCGAACCCAAGATTTCTGCCGAGGTAATGTTGGCCACTCAAGAAATGATGTCGTTAGGTCATAAGCCGGGACAAGGGTTGGGTAAATATTTCCAGGGTATCAAGTACCCAATTCGCTTAACCAGGCAAGCTGGAACAGCTGGGCTAGGCTATTTTGCCAGTTCTAGTCACAGGAATCCTTATAAACATCAACAGATTCCTTCAGCTTCAACCACATGGAGTTTATCTTCGCCTTCAAACTCTGAGTCCGCACAACCTCCCGTAAAGGTGCCTGCCAATGTAATGTCTATGTTATGTCCCAAGCTGGTACCGGTGAAAGGAAAAGAAATCTTTGTTCCAAATCCCGCAGTGGAAGAAGAGGAACGAAGAATCAAGCAAGATGTCATCCGAATGATGTCCGGTATACACATCATCGTTCATGATGAACATACCAACAGATACACCCCAGACGATGATTGCCCAGACATAATGGCCATCATTCGGGACAGGGAGGATGATGATAATACCTCCATCACTGCGGTCCACCCAGACTTTGCTCTTACCAATTGGAACAGCATTCCTTGCATTGGTCGTCAAGGGTAAAGCGGGCAGAAACTCTTTCTGCCCTATAGATATAATAACTGCTTACTTTTCTGTACAGTATTAACAGTTCGTTTTGCCAGTATATGCTAACACTGTGTATGGTCAACGCATTTCATATATACTAAGTGAAAGCATACTTTGTTTCAGGACTCTGAATTTATATATGCATGTACTTGCTGATACGGTGCCTCTTCTCCACAAGGATTGTACCTTTGATGTAGAGATGAATTCAGCCTTTATGGATATACAGGATGACATTGAGGTGCCTCCAGAAATTCAAGAATGGGTCAAAGACAAACCCAAACCCAACCTTGATCAAACCACTTTTTTCAATCTCGGAACCTTAGAAAGCCATAAGTTAATCCAGATTGGTTCAGACCTTACCCCAAACCAGCTGAATGACATGGTTACGCTATTAACCCAATTCCAGGATGTGTTTTCATGGTCTCATGAAGACATGGTGGGTTTGTCCACTGACATTGTCCTTCATCACCTTCCCATTAAAGAAGGATTTAAGCCAGTCAAGCAGAAACTCAGGCGATTGAAACCTGAATGGAGTTTAAAGGTGAAAGAAGAAATTATGAAACAATTTTAAGCTGGCATCATAATGGTGTCTACATATCCTGAGTGGATATCTAACATTGTGCCCGTGCCTAAACCTGGAGGGAAGGTGCGAGTTTGCGTGGATTACCGGGACTTGAACAAAGCTTTCTTAAAAGATAGCTTTCCCTTGCCATTTATCCACATTATCATTGACAATACTGCGCAATACGACATGTACTCCTTTATTGATTGCTTTGCGGGGTATCATCAGATTATGGTTGCTGAGGAAGATCGTGAGAAAACTGCTTTCATCACTCCTTGGGGAACTTTTTGCTATAGACGGTTGTCGTTCGGCCTCATCAATGCCGGAGCTACTTATCAACGAGCTATGATGGCTCTTTTCCACGACTTAACGTACAAAGAGATTGAGATCTACGTGGATGACATCATTGTCAAATCTCGGAAGGAGGATGACCATATAGACCATCTCAGAAAGTTGTTCAATAGGTTGCGTAAGTACAACTTGAAGTTGAATCCAGCTAAATGGGCCTTTGGCGTTAAATCAGGAAAGTTGCTAGGATTTCTAGTCAGCCACAAAGGGATTGAGCTGGATCCTGCCAAAATCCAAGCCATCACAAAAATGCCCATTCCTCAGACAGTGAAGGAAATACGGGGATTTTTGGGAAGAATCAACTTCATTAGCAGGTTTATCTCCCAACATAGCAACCTGTGAGCCTATCTTCAAGCTATTAAGGAAGAACTCCTCCATAAAATGGAATGACGAGTGTCAGAAGGCCTTCCTTACAATCAAGAAACAGCTAGTTAAAGCTCCCATTTTGGTGCCACCCAGGGATGATGTTCCCTATTTTATGTACCTGTCCATAAGTGACAATGCCATGGGCTGCATGCTGGGACAGAAGGACGATAGAGGCCAAGAACGAGCTATCTATTACCTCAGTAAAAGGTTCAAGAGCAGTGAACACAAGTACACTAATCAAAAAGACGTGTTGTGCTTTAGCATGGGCTTCCATGAGGTTACAGCACTACCTCCATGGTCACACGACTATGGATCCTCTCAAGTACGTGTTCAACAAACCTATGTTAAATTGCCGACTATCCAGATGGCAGTTGATCCTACAACAATTTGACATCGTATATGTGACTCAAAAGTCCATCAAAGGTCAAGGAATCGCGGATCAACTGGCCGCGGCACCTTCAGGGGATTTCAAACCCTTGGAAACATATTTCCCCGATGAAGGAGTAATGATAGTGCAGCAACACCATCTGTGCGATACGCGCCAATCATGAAAGATGTATTTTGATGGAGCTATTAATATGGAAGGTTCTGGAGCTGGAGCAGTTCTAGTATCTGGTATGGGGGAGCAGTATCCCGTTTCCATCAAATTATAGTTTGTCAGCACCAATAATACGGCTGAGTATGAAGGCTGTCTCATGGGGCTAAAACTTTCCCATTCAATGGGCATCGGGCGGTTAATTGTCCTTGGAGATTCAGAGCTGGTAATCAGATAATCCACCGGAATCTATCAAACCAAGGAACTACATTTGCTGCCTTACCATCGGCAGGTTTTACAGATAGTTTTGGAGTTCAAAGAAATCTCGTTTCTACACATTCCTCCTAATAGAAATGACTTCGCAGATGCATTAACAACTTTGGCCTCCTTGATTCACATATCAGACAAGGAACACTTGCCGAGCGTCGCGATCTCCCTGCACAAGGCCCCAGCCTATGGAAATTACGTTGGAGAAGTATCGAATGAGCTACCTCCCATCCAACATCCTTGGTATCAACATATCAAGGAATATCTGCGAGATGGATCTACACCTGCTGAGGCGAGCCTGACTGAGAAAAGGCGGATCCATCGAATTGCTATGAAGTTCTACCTGAGTGGAGATGCGCTCTATAAAAGAGATGCAGGACTAGGTCTCCTTAGATGTTTAGACAAAGATCACACACAAAGGCTTATGGATGAAATCCATGGCGGAGTCTGTGGCCCCCACATGAGTGGCCCCCTCCTTTTCAAGAAAGTCCTCAGGACGAGACATTAATGGCTATCTCTCAAAGCTGATTGCAATGACCACGTCAGGAGATGTTATCAATGCCAGATTCATGGGAATGTTATACATGCCCCTCCACGGGAACTTCACAATATGAGTTCACCTTGGCCCTTCTCAATGTGGGGAATGGATGTTATTGGGCCCATTAAGCCTAAAGCCAGTAATGGTCATCGATTTATCTTCACCATAATCGACTACTTCACCAAGTAGGTAGAAGCAGCATCCTTCCCCAGGGTTACTAAAGAAGTAATCATTGCTTTCATCAGAAACAATGTCATTTGTCGATATGGACAACCAGAGGTGATTGTGTCAGACAATTCCAAGAACCTCAACAACAAGATGATGGAGGAACTATGCAGTAAATTCCACATCAAGCATCTTAACTCTGTCATCTATCTTCCATGGTCAGTTATATCAGCAAAGGATCGCCAGATCCTACAACAAAAAAGTCCGGCTACGGCGGTTTAAACAACATGACTTGGTTTTGAAGAAAATCCTTGACAACCAAGATCAATCTAAGGGAAAATTCGCTCCTAACTAAGAAGGCCCGTTTATTGTCAAAGAAGTATTGACAGGAGGCGCTCTCAGATTGCAAGAAATGGACGGCAATTAATTTCCACAACTCATCAACTCAGACATCGTGAAATGGTATTATTTCTGAAGTAACCAGTAAACACCTTGGTGTCGGACCATCAGATCACCAGTCATTCCGGTTCTTTAACCCTTTACCTACAACTTTCCTACACTTTGCCCCTCAGGGAAACATACATTTCAAGCCAGCAGCCTGGCTTTCTCCCTTGTGTTCCTACGACTTAGGTCATCCCAACGTGGATTGAACCTCTTGCGTTTGCAGTTTGGCTACCCATACATGGGATCAAACTTCTCATACCTGCAGTTTATCCTCAACTTAGGATTAAACTTTCTCCTCCCCGCACTCGATTGCGCATGGGATTACGCTTTTCTTCTCATACGTCGGGGGAAAACTACGTCGACCTGATCTCCTCTTCAATAGGAGTACGTAGGCAACCATGTCACATGGCGCGGTCGCAATAAAATAAAAACCACAAAAACATTCTACCCTTACAAAAATAAAAACAACCAAAAACATTCCTACACCATTTCTGCCATATACAGTGTTGAACCTTTTACACTAGGTTCGAACTACTCAGACCTGATCTCCTCTTCAATAGGAGTACGTAGGCAGCCATTCATGGTGTGGTCTCAACCCCTACCAAAACACAAACCATTGTCAACTGGTACTGGGATCATCCTTCAATCCAATACATTTCATTGGCTTCAGACCAAAGGGATGGAATTACCTGAACTCCCACAAAATAGGAGATTCGACGACCATCTAAGCTATGGTCATACCTTGAAGAGCAACACCAATCCATAAGAGGTGGAATTAACTAGGCTTCTCCTAAATAGAAGTACTGGCGACCATCTATGGTGCGATCAATCTCAGAGAGGAAAGCCACACTCCTCTACACATTTCCATTCAGAAACCAGTCCCAAGACACCAAAGATGGTAGGGATACACAGAGATCGATGATCCATTCTGAACTATCCAGAGACAACTCAATGTCCATCCACCCAGGAGGAATTCAGAATACATCAAGACCACAAGCCCTGAAGCAGCATGCAAAATATCAAGCAAATAGCGAGGCATATCTAAAAGGGAAGTAATCCAAAAATATATTTCCCTGTCATATATAATGTTGTTTGATATATATACAATGTGAACTGTACATGACAAAATGGCTAAGCTAGTCTGTGCAGGTAAATACAAGCTCATCTACATGTCAGGGTATATGCGAGCTAACAAGCCTAACATGGCGTCCCTCTTAGAAGATGGAGGCGAAGCTGTGGTCTCTTGTAATAGAATATCCACATGACCCAAAAGATCTGTAGCCATCTGCATGGTGACCATATGATCATCAATATATGCGCTCATCTCTGCAATCATGCCAGTGGTAAGGGACCTCACGATAGTACTATCTGTGACAGCTACATCTCGGGCAGATATAGCACTATCCCGCTCGACTATCACTGCATCTCTGGCTGATATAGCCTCATCCTGCTCAACAACAGCGGCATCTCTATGATCTAATGCATCGTCTCTCTCTAATAGAGCTGCGTCTCTCCCATCGAGGGCAGTCAACATCATAGATCGAGCTTGATCTCTCTCAAAGGTCATCAGATGAAGACTCTGCTCTAAGTATTGTGCCGAGTGCTGAATCACAAAAGTACTAGTACTAGCAAAATTCGAAAGAAATGCTGGCAACCCAGCAACGGGCTCCTCCTCGATGTAGGTATCAATGTCCTCCATGGGCTCTGCATCGTCTAACTCACTATCCTAAGATCTGCAGACATCCGCGGTAGATAAAATCTTTGTCTCCATCCATGCGAAATACTCTGCAAAACAACCGGGATGACTAACAGAAAAAGTAGTTATCTCACGCTGATCCCAACAAGCATACACACGGAATTGGTCCTCTGTTGAGAGATATCGAGAAGCTGAACGCTGACCTATCACCCCATCAAAAGGATAGAAATCCCGGAACTGGTCGAACTGCGACATCACGGCCTGTAGGTGATAAGTAGTCACACCCCTCAATCCAGCCAGAGGGAGAAAATCCATGCCCAGAGCGTGAGTAATGAAGCTGTATGGTGAGAAAAGCCCCGAGCATGGAAATATGCTAAATTGATCTCTGATATCTGCCAAAAATGCGGACCAAGACAGAGCATCTATACACTCCGACGGCTGAAAGGAGTATGACATGGCCACATCATGGGAGAAGCAATACCCATGTCATCTAAGGGTACCAACCGGTCTCAAGTGTGACATAAACCACACGTACAACATGACCAAACTTCCAGTGAACACTCTTGTAGGATACATGCAACAATAGGATGCCGACCGCAAGGTCTCTGCTACAATCATGGGTATAATGGTATGACCCTCTCTAAGAGCTCTCACAGCCATAATAACACCAATGTCTATCTCGTCCATATATCGTGGCATATAGACATACGACAGTACGCACAACAACAGTACATCAACTCTGGCCGAACGCCAATGGTCCTCCGGTGCGGTGAAATCCCCGGAATATCGTGAGTAGTTATCCTCTGAGCCAAATCTATCATACAGAAAATGCTGGGAGATCACATGACTAGATGTCTGCTCGTCCTGCACTACTCTGCGCCGCAATCTTGTGAGAGTCATGAATCATCTACTTATGTCTCCCAAAGCTAGATGCATACAAGGTCTGTCTAAAGGCAGCATCGTCAAACGTGCATACTCCTCCAGAGTAAGAGCCAACTCATGGGTGCCAAAATGGAATACCTGCCTATCCGGTAACCAATGCTCTAGTATCCCATCTACAAACCCTGCAGGAACCTGAAAAGGCAATAAAGTCATGGTATCTCTGCAAAGAATCGATCTCTGATCACCCTATCTCGGGGGTGACATGTTATCGCACTCACGATCAGATACCTAATGCCACCAACGATGGTGGGGTATGATCTATACTGACTAATTGTTGAAGAAGACATACATGCGCCGGCCGTATCATAAGACCATTCGTGGGTCAATGCGAATATCTCTCAGACATACATATATATGCATAACATGATACATGCATAATGAGATAATGGATGGCAATATGATATAGGGAATGAAAAATAGTTCATACATTCCTAAGTATATCATCATCTAATACATCACCAGACATATGACTACAAACACAGTGGAAATGGGGCACACAGTAGCCCTACTACTAACAAGAGGCCTATCAAAAGTTATAGCGAGAATGGGGAACAACCACCCAATATCTAACAGAGGCCTATCAAAAGATATAACGAGAATATACATCGAGAAGAAGACCGTGGTCTCGATGTTCACCTCCTCAATCCTCGTCCCACTGATGTAACTCCTCCCGAGTCCTTTGGATCTCTATCAACAGGGATGTCAAGCCTATAAAGAGGAGGATCTGCGCCAGAAAAACCGAATGGGTCATCTGAGGGGCCAGCGCCTGAGCTGGAAGGAACAAATGACTCCGCCTCTATGGGATCTCTGCCCAAATGCCGGATAAATATGTGTGCCTGATCTAACTGCCAGGTCAAGCTATCAATCTGGTTCATATGAGTCGGAGCTCAGACACAAGCTACCTAATCCGTCATCATCAATGATCCTGGAACCATATCCCCCATGAACTGTGTGGCGCGGGACTGGGCTCCAATAGTGCGAGGGGACCACCACCGCTGGAACGTCTCCTAAGTACATAGACCCTCTGATAATGCAAAGCCGTCAACCCCTAACAATGGGATATCAGTGATGGGTGACTGTGATACGGGCCAATAACGCCTGGCGGGAGGCAAGATCGATATACGGATCTCCCCTTTGATGCTCCTAATAGCACGCTCTCCTAAATAGAGCTCCCAACCTCCATCAGTGAAGAGAGGAACTCTCCTAGTGGAAATAAAATACTCGACTCCGGTCGGATGTCCATCCTCAAAGCCGATGGTCAAATGATCCCCTGACTATGGAATCCATGTAATGGTACACTTGTCAAGAACTCCAATTGATACAGTAATGAGTGAATCCTCATTCTGAGGGACCTCCCAAGCAAAATAGAATGGTGCCATCGTCGTCCTTGTGGATAGGTATCTAAACCTAACACACTCACAGGACGCGAACATAGGAGCCTCTCATAGGCCCAAAACTGCCAACACAATGGCAAAACATCTGCTATCAGTAAACACTCTTAACCTATAAATGGGAAAGGACAACAGAAATACTCACCAGCAAAAATGGGTAAAATCCTAGCCAAGCCTCAGTCAAACACTGTGAGCGCATGCGCATGCCCCAGAGGAAATAGGCAAAGGTGTAAGAACCCCAATCATACTCTCCTATACGGTCCACATCACGTGTGACGCTGATCAAAGCAAAGGATACCGTAGAAGAGTTATCTGCTATGAAGCAGCCTCGAATGATCATCAGGAACAGTCGTCGTAGAACGCGATCCCTGATCCTGACATCATCAGACATGGGCTCACTCAAAAGCCCTTTCATAGCATCTACGCTCAAAGGACCTGAACAGACAGTCCTGCCTTTGAGCACCTCTGCCGGAACTCCTAATAAGGATTAGACAGCAGTAGGGGTGATATTCATCATGCAAGGCACTGGCTCCCCTCCAAACTCCATACCAGTGATAAATCGCCAGTCCATAGGCGTCATCATCACCTCGCAATCCAGTAGATGGAGTGACTGAGTCTAATGAAACCATCGCTCAAACAATGCCCTGAGGTAACCCCAGGGACAGCGACGGGGAAGGATGGAGAAGAATGCCCCAAATCCCCACTCATGCACTACCGCTCTATAGTCCGGATGAAGCGTCTGGTACATGGAGTGAATGTTAAACCAGTTCCCTCGAGGCTGTGTAAAACCAGGAACCTGCATGAAATGCAGATCAACATCAAAACCCTTTAATCTTCGTCAATAGGAAAGAAGGAAGATCAAAGTCTAACGCTATACCACGTTAGCGTGCAATTACATCGATGGATGTCTGGTCAAATCACCCAGCAACTTTGGGTTTGCCACCTGAATGCTTGGGAGCTCCCTACGAGGGACATATGCAGCACGAGTGGGATCCTCCATCGGAATATCCGCCTCCTCGTTCGCAACGTCTGGCACATCTACCTGGACAGGACGAATCACGGCCTCCACCAACCGACGAGGCCGTCTCGATGATCAGGATGAGGCACTTTGAAGCCCTCCGGTTACGCGCGAAGTGGTCCTATAGGCCGCTGGGTGATCCAGATCCATAATATCTGGACAACAAGTCTCCAAATCACCTCAGAAAGGGTGTGGTATTTCCTTACCTGGAGCTTTCTAAAATGCATTGATGACTATATGCATGCATGCATTTACTTTAACATATAATAGAGTTAAAATGCATGACTACCCAATGCCTACATTTGGAAAAATTTTGTCATAGTCCCCTTTGAAAATAGGATTATCCACATGCACATAGGCATGTCTAGGTGGCCATTCAGTAGCACACCTACCCCAAAGTCATATACATAATATATGTATTAAAAATTAAAATCATCATGCATAAGGCCAACCTCAATACTAGGAGTACTTTGCCTTTTTACCTTTTGCTCATTGGACCTCAAATAGGACAAAAAATAGCAAAAAAAGGTGCCAATTTGACTGTCTTAAAAGTCAAATTTTTTTCACATCATTATGTTCAGCATGGTTTAATACTAACATTTACTATGTTGAATATTTTTTATCAAGTCATTTGTGCATACATAATCACTACTATGTGTTTAGATGCATTTTCGTGCGATAACTCACAATCCAAATGATAGAAAGCGGAAAAATACATGCATACGTTACTGAGGATAGTGTAGAACACTTGTACGGTGATGAATTTGCGTAAAACATTACCCAAACTCAAAAATGAATATGGCTCGCGGTTTTCTCTTTGTGAAGCAAGTTAAATGTAACTTCAGAGACCAATCAACTGGAATTTATCATCACGATTGGTCAGCAGCCCACCATGGTAACAGAAAGTAGGTGCACCTGCAGGCACCCTATATGGGTCCCACCTCCGACTCACCCGATTCGAGTTACAAAGGAGTTCTCACAGACTGAAAAGGTCAAATCGAGAATAAAAATGCCACGCGATTAAGCAAAACAACATACAATCTAGGTTTTCTCGGATGAGACTTTGAATCTGTACATCGCCCATTGGTAGTCACCCGAGCATGAGGTATACCCTGCCAATGATCTCATTTATCATAAATCACATCCGGTAATACCTCGTACAGGTCTGATGCCGCCAACTCCGGGTCGTTACCCTAAATGAGTCCCCGACGGGGGTTACAACGTGAGTCCCCGACGGGGGTTACAACTTAGATCCCCGGTGGGGGTTACAATACATTATCCGTTGACTTATCTATCGACGAAGGTCAAGCAGCCTTGACGTTATTTTAGTCGATGGCAAGTAAACCCTTCAAGCATTGAGAACTATTCGGGAGTTGCGACGTATCAAGCGCCCCTCAAAGAGATACCCGACGGGGATTACAACGTATATCTCCAGCGGGAGTAACAACACATGCTCAGCCGTTGACACACATATCAACGAAGGTCAAGCAACCTTGACGTCATTTCAGCCAATAGCGATTAAACCTATCGAGCTCTCTGACTATTCGAGGTTTTCATACTCAATCGTCAGATTCCCAAATGGATCTCGACGGGGTCACAATATAATGCTCCATTGATCTACACGACAGCGAAGGTCAAGCAACCTTGACAATCTACCGAATCTCAGTCATTGATTCACACATCAGCGAAGGTCAAGCAGCATTGACAGTATATCCCATAGGATTTCTCAGCCGTCGATTCACATATCGGTGAAGTACATGGCAACAAAGGTCAGGCATCCTTGACAGCATTTGCTGTTGGCATTAAATCCAACAGAATCCTGACATGTCCTGGCGATACTAACCAGGAAAGGTCAACGTTATCAAAGGGGATAGATGATGGGATATGTTATACACATCCTCAAAATAGATCAAGCTTTATCCCCACAGATCTCTTGCACATAAGAGGCGCATCTTCAGGATCAAGTCGTTATCAAGAACACAGGGATTTGGTGATAACTCCAACATCAACATCCTAACAGATTCGGCTTACACGTCAAATCTAGTCAGCATTGCCAATCCCCAGTTGAAGCAACAGGGATCCCGCAATCATCACCAGCATGTTGGGCTACAACCCCGTACACGTGCATCATACATTTGCATCATTTTGCTACCCATATTACCACGTTCGTCTTGTTGCATTTCAAGTGTCTAGGATTCGTTATCCTACCTATGCATCTCCATGCATGAGTATGATAAAGAGGGGCATCTATAGACACTCGAAATTTTCTGTACCACTGTCACTAACATTGCAGGAGGACAGATTCGTCTTTTAAGAGAGAACCCTGAAAGACAATCCAAATCCATGCCGGATACTACCGGAAATTCAGCATCAACCTTGGATCGCAATCTGGGAGTAACAAATCCAACCTCAGAGATAACCCCGAGGCATGTAGATACAATATCGGAACACACACCAGAGAAGACCGATTAATCTCGGAGATAACCCCGAGGTATCCATTCTCAGTCCCAACCATGGGAATAGCCACCAACCTTGGTGATAACCCTAAGGAATGCAGTTTCAGCGATAACCCCGGAAATGCTTGTTTCAAATGCGACCATCTTCAATCTCGGCGCTCCACAACGAGATACACTTTGCACCAACCCTAATAACATCGGAAGACAGCACACCTCAAAGGTGACAATGAGGACCTTCAACAATCGCAACAAATCCAATCTTAGCGAAGTCTCGAGCAATGTCTCGCTTTATCAAATTTAATTCGGCGATAACACGGTGAGGGACAACATCGTCATCTCGTCAACACGATGCCACATCACGTCTCTACGAAACGATGTCCCACAAGACTAACCAATCCCGAGTGACTATTGTGTGGGGTAACGGATTAAAGTTGAAGCTTGAAGACCGGAGGGCCTCGTCCCATCTTCAATGACTTTGTACAAACTCTAATCTCATGCCATTGTACAACACTCAACAACGGCGGTCCGAAATAGGTCCTGTATACCTCAAACGGATGCTCGGATTGCACTTCTGAAAGTTCGAGTGGACATTACAGTGCTTGAGTGCACGTACTTCGAGATGACCCGACCCGACAAACCCGGGCCCACCCGGGTTGCCTCTGGTACACCTGCGGTTCAAATGCCTATAAATAGAGGGCTTGGACAGCCTATTTTGCAAGACAAAAAGGCGAGGAAGCCCTGCCCAATTTGCTCTGCACTCACCTCATGCAGTGTACTTTCCCCTTTTAAACACCTGTGAGCTCATATATAGCCCTTTTGTACCTACAAAAGTCAGTGTTTATCCACTCTAAAGATATAGAAGCCTTCTTTAGCAGTCAATTGTAAGCCTTCTCACACACTTTAGAGTCTTTCTCTTCATCTTTGCACACACCCTTCTACACGTTGAGAGTCGTGTTGCTTTATTTTGCTTTAACTTGATTCGTGGTTTCATTTCATCTGTGTGTGTATATATATATATATATATATATATATATATATATATATATATATATATATATTATATATATATTTACATATATATTGACTAACATTATCGAGTTATGCCTCGATTGAGCCTAGACTTCGGTCTGGAGCGTTTATTTGCTTTAATATATATATTTACATTTATATATATTAACTGTGTGTCAAACTTTGTTCGATGAGCCTAGACTTCGGTCTGGTGCGTTTACTGCTTTATTATATATATATATATATATATATATATATTAACTGTGTGTCGGACTTTGTTCGATGAGCCTGATTTTGATGCAGTGCGTTTACTCGCTATATATATATATATATATATATATATATATATATATATATATATATATATATATATATATATATTAACTGTGGTCGGACTCTGTTCGATGAGCCTGGATTTTACATCCAGTGCGTTTACTCTACTTATATATATATATATATATATATATATATATATGAACTATGGTCGAACTTTGTTCGATGAGCCTGGATTTTACATCCGGTGCGTTTATTGCTTATATATATATATTGTCCCACGTGGAGTTTACTTCGTGGTGGTTGATCGCTTTTACAGCTTTCTTTACGTTTCGTCCTGCTTGGAGTTTACTTCGTGGCGATTGATCAGTATTATGACTTTATTTACATTCATCGTCACTTTGGAGTTTCCTTCATGGCGGTTGACTGTATTTACAGCTTTATTTATGTTTCGTCCCTCCTGGAGTTTCCTCCGTGGCGGTTGATAGCTTTTAACAGCTTTATTTACATTTTTGATCCCCCATGGAGGTGCTTCGTGGTTGGTGATCCCGTCTGTATATATATTTTTACAGCTTACTGCTTTCATATAAAATGCAGTATTTTGTGAGCCTAGGAATCATGTGATCACAGATTCATCCCATTGAATCTAGATTAGGTCCCATTATGGACATCTTCACCTGTAAGCAGCTTGTAAATTATTTTGCGGTGTCTGAATTTCCTCAGATGGTTTCCATACCCACGAGGATGTCGGCATTATTTTGTACATTATTTTCATATGGATGCCTCGTATTCGTAAAATAAAATCAATTAAGCCGCACACTTAATAAAATGGGAGTGTAAAAGGTCTCAATTACTATTGAGCATCAGGGTTTGAAAAATGTTTTTATAAAACATCATTGCTATACCTTGCTAAAAACTGAATTTTCACATAAATTCAAACCATGTGTATATAGGTTCGAACGAGGCCTCGCACTACTTCCAAATAATAGCACATTGACCCATACACACACACATTCAGATAATAGTTTCTTGAAAAGAGGCGGTCACCGTGGTAACACGGATGTCGGGGGGTGCCTAACACCTTCCCCCCGCATAACCAAGTCCCCGGACCCTAATGAATCTCAGTTTCACCGACCCGTTTAGCAGTGTCACATCACTGGGTCAATGTGCAAACCTTTTCTCGGTTGTGTTGGTACAACAATTAAAAAAACCAACTGGCGACTCTTAACATTTCATCATCGACATTATACATGTCAGACCTTTTTCACTTGTTTTTTCAAACAAATCTCACCCAAAATGAGAACACCAAAGAACAAGTAATGGAAAGGGACATCTAAAAATCCCGACGTCGACAGTTGTGTTCGAACACACCATTCTTATAGAACTCCTTCATTAGCTTGGGATAGATGAGTGTATCGGTGCTCAACGCCTCTTCGAGACCCGCCTTCTTAAGTAAGGCCAGCGTCTTGTAAAATTTTGGTAGAGCATTCTTGAACTCGTCAAAGCAGAGTCTGTAGCCTAAAATTACATTTGAAGCAGCCATTGATTCTGTAGTTGAGAAGTGAGATACGACTAAGCTTTCTACTGATTTAGGGTTTTTCTTTGAGAGAGAGAGAGAATGGGAGAGATAATATTTTGAACTTCAAATTTCAAAAACATGGTTTCAATTTGTACTTGTAACTTCCCTCTCTCTTTTTGACTTAGTGGAACAGTTGTCGCCTTTTGCTTGGCTCTACGATTTTGACTGAGTAGGAATGTACTGATTTGTCCTATGTGTCTTCAGAGCTAAGGTGACTTTGGGATGACTACGATTGTAGAGGTGGTCTTCTGTTCATTAAGTCTGTCCTGCGATCGTCGAGTCTATCTGGTAGTCGTTAAGTCTGATCAGCATTTGTTGAGTCTGTCCTACGATCGTCGAGTCTGTCCTATGATCGTCGAGTCTGTCTGAATCCTTGTGATGAGTTTTTGATAAAGCATTCTTTTAAGGCAGCTTGGGAAGGACCAACCTCTTGGTGAGATTCAAGGGTTAGGTTTGTTCCTGAGCCACCTCTTAGAGAGATTGCCTTGTTATGAAGCTTGTCATCACAGGATGAGCTTTTGTCATCGTTGAGTCTGCACTAGGATGGTTGAGTTCTTGCTACGATCGTTGAGATAGTTGTCTGTTCAGCTCTACGATCGTGAACTTCCCTTAATCATGTCTACAATTTTGAGTTCAGCCTTTGTATCTGTCATGGTTAGCATAATCTAGGGCATATATTTCATGGTTGTAGATTTAGCATTCCTAGCTCACTTATTAACTTATTAAATCTGGATTAATCTAGTGGTTTTGTAAAAACATCAGTAAGTTGATTTTCAGTAGGGATATATTGTAAAGATATAGTTCCATTTTGCACATGATCCCTAATGAAGTGATACCTTATTTCTATATGCTTGGTCCTAGAATGGATGACAGGATTATGAGTTATTGCTATGGCCCTTTTGTTATCACAGTGTATGGGAATAGATTTGAAATCGAACCCATAGTCAGCTAGCTAATTTCTCATCCATAGGATCTCGAAGCACAAAGAATTTGCCAAAGAAAGAATATATTCAAATTTTCCGCAGGTTGAAGTAGACACTTTGAGTTTTGCTTTTTGCTAAACCAGACACAAGTCTATTTCAAGAAGTTGACAAAAGCATCTGGTACTTTTTCTATCTATTTTACATCCCGCAAAATCAAAGCATCCGTGTATCCTATTAGTTAAAATGAGGATTCCTTGGGATACCCAAATTTCAAGTAGGGTGTACCCTTGAGATACCAAGATCCTCTTTATAGCGCATAAGTGTGACTCTTTAGGGTTAGCACGAAATCTAGTACATATGCATGTTGTAAACATTATATCTGGTCTACTGGCAGTTAGGTATAAAACAGACCCTATCATACCTCTATATTGAGTGATATCAATACTTTTACCTTTCTCATCCTTGTCAAGCTTGGCTGCAGGAGCAGTTGGTTGTTTCATGGGAGAGACTGATTCCATGCCATACTTCTTCAGTAGGTCTTTGATGTACTTGTCTTGGTTTATGAAAATTCCTTCTTCAGTCTGCTTTACTTGCAGTCCAAGGAAGAAGTTCAGCTCACCCATCATGCTCATTACAAACTTGCTCTGCATTAGCTTAGAAAATCTCTTGCATAACTTTTCGTCAGTAGAACCAAAGATAATGTCATCAACATGGATTTGAACTAGTAAGACTTTGTCTTTATGCTTTCTAAGAAACAGTGTGGTATCTACTCTACCTCTAGTGAACCCATTTTCGATTAAGAAGTTAGTCAGTGTTTCATACCATTCTCTAGGTGCTTGTTTAAGACCATATAAGGCTTTATCTAATCTATAGACATAATTGGAAAGAGATGGATTGATGAAACCTGGAGGTTGCTCTACATAGACTTCTTCTTGGAGTTCTCCATTTAGAAATGCACTCTTGACAACCATCTGGAAGACTTTGAACTTCATGTGAGCCGCAAAGGCAAGAAAGATTCTGATGGCTTCTAGTCTGGCAATAAGTGCAAATGTCTCATCGTAGTCGATACCTTCTTCTTGAGAATAACCCTTTGCCACTAATCTTGCCTTGTTTCTGGTTATGACCCCATCTTCATCCATTTTATTTCTGAAAACCCACTTAGTTCCTATCACAGGATGGCTCTTTGGTCTTGGTACCAATCTCCATACTTTACTTCATTCAAATTGGTTAAGCTCTTCTTGTATTGCTTCTATCCAGCTGGAGTCTTCCATAGCATCCTCTATCTTCTTTGGCTCTATTTGTGACAGGAAGCTTAGATAAAAACATTCATTCTGAGTAGCACCTCTTGTTTTGACTCTGGCACTCGGATCTCCAATGATTAGATCCGGAGTGTGATCTCTTGCCCATCTGTTACCAGCTGGGACATCTGTCCATATGCCTTCCTGTCTTAAATCTTCAAGGTCTATTTCTTCTTCTTGGAGTGGAGGCTCGCTGTCTTGGATGGACCTCTCTACGATTTCATTATCATGCTCTACGATTTCACTATCTGGCACTACGATCGTAGTGTTGAGCTCAACAATTTCATTCATAGTGTCTGCACTATCGGTCGTAGTGTCTTGAGGCACTGCTTTGTCTAAGTCATTTTCATCAAAGATGATGTGTATTGAGACTTCGACATTCAGTATCTTCTTGTTAAACACCCTGTAAGCTTTGCTATCTGTGGTATATCCGAGAAAAATCCATTAAATCGACTTTCAATGGAATTTTGTCGACATCGCTTTCCATTGTTGAGAATATAGCATGCACAGCCAAAGACATGGAAATAGCTGACACTCGGCTTCCTTCCTTTCCATAGTTCGTAGGGTGTCTTCTTGATCGTAGAGTGAATTAATGATCTGTTATGTGTGTAGCATGCAGTGTTGACAGCTTCTACCCAGAAGTATTCAGGCAGACGAGATGCTGCTTGTAGAGTCCTTCCAGCCTCTATCAGGGTTCTGTTCTTTCTTTCAGCAACTCCATTTTGTTAAGGAGTTCATGGAGCTGAGAAGTTATGACTAGTGCCATTGTCTAAGCAGAACTTGTCTATTTCTTAGAAATTGAATTATCTTCCATGATCACTTCTTATGGCCTTGATTTTCTCTCCTTTCTCGTTCATCACCAGTCTGAACATCTTGATTAATTCAGAACGTGTCTCATCCTTTGAGGTTAAGAAAAATACCCATGTGAATCTGGTGTATTCGTCGACTATGACTAGAGAGTATCTTTTTCCTCCAAGACTAGTTGTTGGGATTTGCCCAAAGAGATCCATGTGGAGCAGATGCAGGGGTTTGTCAATGGAGTTGGCAGTCTTGCTCTTGAATGAGCTTCTGGTTTGCTTTCCAAGCTGGCAGGCATTGCATGGCCTTTCCTTCACAAAGTTAAACTTGGGTAGACCAGCTACGAGGTCTTTTGATGCCAGTTTGGACATGCTTTGGAAGTTTAAGTGAGACAGCCTTCTATGCCATAGCCAGCTCATTTCCTCGAACGCTTTTGCCAGAAAACATGTTGTCTCATCAGAGCTTAGTTGATCGAGATCTATTTTGTAGACATTTCCTTCTCTTGTTCCGGTCAGCTTTATGGCAGATGTCTTCAAATCTTTGACTAGACATTGGTTGTTGAGAAATGTTACTTGGTGACCCTTGTCGCAGAGTTGGCTGATACTTAGAAGGTTGTGTTGGAGTCCTTCCACATAAACTACTTTGCTGAAAGATACTGCACCATTGCCAGCAGAGCCAAATCCTCTTGTCTTGCCTGAGCCGTTATCTCCAAAGATGTATGAGGGGCCCTCCTTTTCTACATAGTTAAATAGTAGAGATTTGTTCCCTGTCATATGCCTTGAGCATCCACTGTCCAGATACCATGTTGAGGTAATGGAGCTCTTTTCCTGTCAAAACATTTGAACCTTCATTTTGGTACCCATATTTGCATGGGTCCTTCATTGTTAGTGCCTTTGGGGACCCAAATTTTTCTAATCTTGGGTCTCACATGCATGGAGTTATAATAACACTTTATAGCCCTATGACCATATTTATTGCATATGAAACATCTATTATGATGCATGCCTGTGTGTGTGTGGTGATTCATCTTCCACTTGGACTTGTGTGGTTCCTTAGTTAACCTTACATTAAACCCGATTCTCTTTCTTCCACGTGTCTTTAGGTTTCATAAATAGTGATGAGTGTGTCTTACCTCTCTCATACCTTCCCGGTTGATTCAGAGAGTTGGTTTTGCTTGACTCTACGATTCTTCGAGGTCAGTGAGTAGAGGTTGGGTTACTTTTCTCCTTTATGAAACCCGCACGGCGTGAGATCCTTTACTTCTCTGAATATAACTAGAAACAGTAGAACAAGGTTGAACTGGCTCTTTCGACTGTGAGGATTTCACAAAGGTAATGACTCTACCAAAACTTGAGGCATTACTAGTGCTAGTTTCCATTGTCTTTTCCACACAAGGTTCTGAGATGAATTCCCCAAAGCCTAGACTTGTTCTGTCAAATATACTTCTCTGACTAGAGAGCAGGCAGTCCATGGATGATGAGGATTTGTTCCATGCAGAGATAGTCTTCTCTAGATCCTCAATTTTAGAGGTTAGCTTAGACTCTCTATGTGCATTGAGTGTGTTTGTCTGTTATAAAGTTTCATTCTCAGCCTCAAGCTTGGACAGAAGATTGGTACTTAGAAGGGCTGTTTCAAGCTCTTCTTGAACTCTCTTCTTTTCCTCTTGAAGAAGTAATGATCTTTAGACAAGACTCTGAACCACTTCATGTATTGATGTAGATCAGTGGTTATGCCATGCAAAGCAGTTCTTAAGTCACTTATATCTACATCAGGAGAATTAAAATCAAATACCTCATCGAGACTTACATCATGTATGTTTAGGCTTTGTTTGTCCTTTGCATGTTTGGCCATTAAGCACAGATTGGCCATGTGTGGTTCTTCCTCATCTCTAGAGTCTGCATTTGAGTCATTATTTGAATCACTCCACAATCCTCCAGCAACCAGGCCTTTGTCTCTTTTCTGAGGCCTCTTGGTTCCGTTGTATTCTTTCTTTGCATGAGATTTCTTCTTTAGTTCTTCTTTGATAGGCTTGTTGCAGTTGGCAATGAAATGACCAGGTTTCTTACAGTTGTAGCATAAATCATTCATTTGTTCTCGTGGCGTATGAAGTTTGAATTTCTTTGGCTTCTTGGAATTCGCCTTGTCGCATGAACCTTCTTAGTCTCTTTACCAGCATAGCAAAGTCATCGTCATCGTCTTCATCATCATCAAAGTCAATCTCAGTGATGACTTTTGATACACCTTCATTTGCCTTGAGAGCAACACCCTTATCCTTTCTTCTTCCTTCTGATAAGGTTTTTAGCGCGATCAATGACTCCAACAGAGGGGGGAGATTTCCATACAGTTGTTGAATTATCATCTCATTAAGATTCTTTGATTCTCTTATTGTTGTGGTCTTTGAATCCCACCTGCTCGGTAGGGCTCTTATGAACCTTATGGTTAGATCCTTGTTAGGATAGATCTTCCCATACGCTCGTAGAGAGTTGAGCAGAACGTTGAATCTTTCATAGGTTGCAGTCACGTTTTCTCCTTGCACATGAGTGAACATTTCATACTGCTGTGTCAGGAGAGACTGCGTGTTCTCTCTGACTTCTTCAGTTCTTTCGTGCATGATCAGCAGTGCTTCCCAAACTTCCTTAGCTGTTTTGTTGTTTACAACATTTTCAAATAGATCGTCCTCTAAGGATTGGAGCAGGATGTTCTTAGTCTTCTTATCAAGTTGGATGACTCTTTTCTCGTTGTTCATCCACTCTTCTTTAACTTTGATCTCAGATACTGGTTTGGATCGTCAAATTGGTTGGTGCAAGCTTGGTTGGAATGTAGGGCCCATTTTGAACGGTCTCAAATAGATCTTCATCTATTGAGTCCATGTATGCTTGCATCCTGACTTTCCAGTTAGCAAATTTATCCTTGTTCCACATTGGTGGCTTCTTTGCCTCCCGGTCTGGATTCGCAAAATACGATCGCCATTGGATCTACTAAAGCTTGTAAGCTGTAAAATATAACCTTCTTTGATACCAATTGTTAGTTCCTAGTTGGCACAATAGTTATCTAGAAGGGGGGGTTGAATAGATATTTAAAAATCTTTTCTTTTTAAACTAGTTCTTTGATAGTGATTAAAACTTAGCGGAATTAATATTAGTTTTAGTCTTCTTTACCAAGCACTGGAGTAATGAGGGTGAGGCAGTTATAGCAGTTATAACAGTTATATCAGTTATGATGTGAATGTAAATGACACAGTCGTTTTAAGTGGTTCAGAGCACTTAAAGCTCCTAGTCCACTCTTCTACTCAACGAGTAGGATATCCATTAAGGATGTCTGTTACAACTTCTTAATCACACAGATTCCTTCTAGACCAATAGTCTAGGAACTTCTTAGTTCACTCTTGAACTCTTCAAGTCCAGCAGACTTGGCTTTCTTACAGTTCACTACGAACTCTTCAAGTCCAGCAGACTTGGTACTCTTCTTCAGTTGATTGATAATATTGTGTTCTTAATGGTTGCTACTCAATCGCTGTGTAAGCACTTGTTCTAAAGAACTGAGTAGCTGAGCAAGCTTTGCAATATCTCAGATCGTAGAGTTGAGCTTGAGAGAGATGTTCACGTTGTTTGTTTTATGCTTGCTTCTTTTTTTTCTTTCTCATCTGTTTGATCTGTATATATGTGATGTTGAAAACTATCTGTTGGATCCATCCGTTGTGGCATTAAATGCGTCTGAACTTTTCATCAGATTGTGATGGAGACATTTCGCGCATCTTCCAATTCGCATTTCGCCCACCGACATTCTTTGGTCGCTTTCTCACCTACCACCTGAAAAGGTGTTTTGTCCCTCTTACCCATGGTACTATCCTTAGCTTCTTCAATACGCTTCTTTGTTACATACTAAGGATATTTCATATATTTTGGGACTGATGAGCACTACAGCATCTGGGATCCATTCCTCACTTGTTGAAAACACATATCATGAGGCTCGACATTTTCTAACATGAGATAGATGATGCCCTATGATTTGGATCGTGGTGTTCTACGATTTAAATCGTAGCGTCTTTGACATCTTTGCACACTACGATCTTCACTTGCTCGTGTTGTTGACTCTACATTCCCGAGAGCACACTACGATCGTTGACTTGTAAACTTCATGTTTCCTTCAGCATACTGCGATCGTGGAGTTGGCTCGGCAAACGTTGGGACCACTCTATGATTTCCGAAGTGTCCCCTTCAAGGCAGGCACACTACGATCTTCAAGTTCTACATTTTCTGCATTGACTCCTGCAATGTTGATCAAATTGATGCACTATAATTTCTTCAAGACTAATCTATTACATCTTAAGATCAACCTAACAGTTTTGATCTTTCTATCTATACATTCTTTATTATAATGGAATATGTTGAAAGATTAGATCAACCTAACAACTTTGATCTTATCACTAAGTCCTTGTACATATATTCATTTAAGGACCATACAAATAATCATGAACATATACATTAAAACATCAAATCATAATATGCATTCTTCCAACAAGCTCAACTAGCCCACTAACAATATTATGACTAAGAAAATGCAGAATAATTTATCGTTAGCCTTCAACAGTGTTAAACTGATAAAATATAACAAACATCAAGTTTAACTGTAGCGGAACAAGAAATCCATTAGAAGAGTCAAGTAGAGAATAAAATCTACTATCATTTATGATTTAAAAGGTTTTTCATCACTTTTATCACTGAGACTCAACTTAATAAATAAACCACATCATCCCTACACTATGTCCAAGGATATTCATTAGTATCACGACCACAAATTATCCATGCACTACGGGCCAAGGATATTCGTGTATTCATCAATGGTCATGATCATGCCAACAACTGTCCATCAATGCAATACGGCCAATGAGGACTTTTACCACATCATTGTAACACTATGGTCATGATTATACCGAATAATTCCTAGTCATAATCAAACCAAGTCCATCTATGCACTACAGGCCACAGCTGACTTTCAACATATTATAAACATGAGGATGATGATAATGATATAAGAATTCAATAAAACAAGTTCAAGGATAAATTTTTAAAGATTTATAATTTAATTTATCCAGAAATCAATAACTTCCAAATTGTCAACATGATACTATTTTGTGGAGTAAAATTCAAGAATGCTCAGAAGAATATTTCCATGAAAAGATACTGGATGAAGCGCAAATATCCAGATTATTCTACTAATTTCATGGAGTATAGAAGCCAAACCAGCTAAGTATAATAGAATATATGAAACTGCAAATGGATTTTGTCCCGCCATGCGGTAATCCACGTAGATAGATCATTTTCACAATTTAATAAAGAATGAATACAAAGGATCATTCACCATGCATGCAGTAGTCCACATAGACAGGTTATTCCAACTGAATAATAAAGAATGGAATAATGAGAAGAATTCACCATGCATGCGATAGGCCTTACAGATGAGTTATTCAACGAATAATAAAGAATGGAATAACAAATGAATTCCCCAGGCATGCGATAGACCGCACAGACAGGTTATTCCAATAGAATAATAAAGAATGGAATAACAAAAGAATTCACCAGGCATCCGATAAACCGCACAGACAGGTTATTCCAACAAATTAATAAATAATGGAATAACAAAAGAATTCACCAGGCATACGATAGACCGCACATACAGGTTATTCCAACAGAATAATAAAGAATGGAAGAATAACCCTTACGAGTATTGAAAGAAAATAACTCTCTTCATGAATACGAAAGAAATAATACCCCTTACCTTAGAAGCTGGATCGGATAGGAATAGTGAGGTATCGGACTTTCTTCTTTTCTCTCTATAATTTCTCTCTATAATAATTATTCTTGTGAGACCTGGTGAATTGGTGAGAATGAAAGAAGAATGAGCTTCTATTTATAGGAAAATATAGTTTCGATAATTGCACATTTTGGGGCTCGAAATATTACAGTATAATACATTCCTCTTTTTCTTCATTTTTAATTTAGTCCTGCAAGTATTATCAAACTTGCACCACCTCCCCTAATAATAAATAATGTGAATTAATAGTTCATTCATGTGACTTAATAGTATAATCATGTGAAAAAACTAATTACAGTATAGTACATTCATCTATACCTCTATTTTTAATTTAGTCGTGCAAGTATTATCAATCTTGCACCACCTCCCCTAATAGTTGTGGTTGGAGGTAAAATATCTGAATAAGTTAGAGGGGAAACTGTTCAGATGGAAAACCATACAACTCTACTAGACAGAGTAAAGAAAGAGTAACTCCAAGATGAAGGTGTCCAATTCAAGATCGATATTAAAGGGTGGCTGAATGTTGAAGGAAAAAACTAGGTTTCGCCGGTATCGGGAATTGAAGATGAAGTATTGCGAGAACCAAAATATATGTTGAATCAACTAGGGAGCACAAAAATGTATATTACGCCTTCGATAATACTTTGGTGGTATGATATGGTGATAGATTTCATGGTATGTCAAAGTTAGTATATTTCCTAATGATCAGTGAGCGAAGTTATATGTCAAAAAATTTGTTTCAAGGCACGATGTAATGGTATCAATCATATATGACCGAGATCCACAATTAACACCGAATTTCCAGAAAAGTTATAAGAACGCATGGGGATGAAATTGTGAATGAGTGCGTTGTACCATTTGCAAACTGATGGCAAAAATGAAAAGACAAGCCAGACATTGGAAGAAATTTATTTTAATTTAGTTCGTCTACAACAACATCTATCATGCAAAACATTGGTATGTTACTGTAAGAAGCGTTGTATAGAAGAACAAGGTTGGTAGCTGATCAAGACAGATAGAAGAAATATGTTGATCAACACTGAAAAAATCGCGAATTTGACATGGGAAATTTCATTTTTCATGTTTCGATGATATGATCGAACAGGCCCGACTACAATCATGTTATCGAGTACGAACTGTTACAGTTGATAAAGATTTGTCCTACTAGGAAATTTCTATTCAGATAAGTTGACATTAAAGAACAAGTTCTCAGGAATAAAGTGATACCTTTTGTTAAGGTAATGTGGAGGGACCACAATGCTGAAGAAGCTACGTGCGAACTCGAAAATAAGATGATAAAAAGTTGTCCTGAGTTATTTGTGTAATATATGTCTTCGATTATGGGGACAAAATCCTTGTAAGAAGGAAATAATGTGATGAATGAATTGTTTGAGTTGTGATTCTAGGGACAGAATCTTTGTAAGGAGGAAAGGATGTAACGATCCAGAATTTTTGTATGTAATTTAAAATATTTATTGAATTAAATAAATATTTTAGTTGATGTGGTTATTGTTAAATAAATATTTGATTGATTTGATTATTTATTAGTTAAATAAATAATTCATGAGTTGTGGGGAATTAGCTGAATTAAGTGTAATATATTAATTAAGTTGGTATTTGGTAATTTTGTATTTTGAAGTTAATTAAATTAAAAGAGGGATGAATTAATTATTATGTGATAATATTCTAATTTAATTTAATAATTAAATTTGAGAGTTGATAATGATTAAATGAATTGTTGTAATGTTGTTTTGATTTAATTTAGTAATTAAAAGTGATGTACTAATTTATTAATTAAAATTATAATTTTGTGACAATTTGATTATGTGGCATTTTGATTTAATAAGTTGTTGTTAGCTTTAATTTAATTAAATTTGAATATGGGAATTTAATTAAATATGGTGTGACAATTAAACTATATAGCAAGTGAGTTATTAAAATAAATTAAAAGGAGTTTAAATTTTGTTTTACCAAACGAGGCTTAAGGCTTTTTAAATTCTTATTTTATTTTATTTTTCCAAACAAAGCCTTATGGCTTTTGATTTTCAAAATTTTTATAACTGATGATTTTATAACTAATGATATAATTATACGTATAATAATGATTGTTAGTTTATGTTTTTACGTTAAGTATTTTCTAAGCCTAAGTTAAAAGAACAGGGTAAAGAGTTAGAGAAAACACATAGTGAAGAGAAAACTTAGGAGTGGAAATTGTGAATTCTCTATAGTTTGTCAAGAGAAGAAGAATCAATGGAAGGGATAGTAATTAACAGAGCATAATCAAGGATTAAGGTAGTAATTCAACTCTTTGTTCTTAATTCTTTGTGTTCTTGGTTTTTCATGAAAATTAGAGTTTTAGTGGTTAAATTTGTTGGATAATTGTTATATATGGTGGTAGATGATTATAATATGTTGTATGTATGCTATAAACAATTTTCAGAAATTAAATTATCATGAAAGAAGTTTTAAATGAAGAATTTGCGTTCTTGTGGAAAATATATTTTTTAGCTTGTTTTAGAGTCAAAAATTGGTGATTCAATCATGTATAAATCTGCAAATTAAGTGTTGTTTATGATACCATCTTTACATACGAAAATAAAATAAGTTGAATGAATCAATTTGGTTAAGAAACGAATTCGTAGTGAATGAATTTGCTAAATATGTTAAAACATGAAATTTTAGTATAAACATGAGTTTTGGGTCAATATTTGGGTTAGTTAATTGTTATGTAAATTGTTGATTCTTTGGTATGTTGTATTTCTATGAATTACGAATCCATAGAGTCAAAAACGAACTGATTCAGATGTGTATAACTTGAGTTATGAAGGTTAGAAGGAGAAAGGGTCAAAACATCACGAAGAACACAAACTGCAGAATTGGGATCTGCTAATACCCGCCCCTGTGACGCCCACAAATCCGGGTTTCTTCCAACTCGAAAGATGGTGCTCCACGATACTATAATTCATATAGTCATTCTATTGAGATAACAACAAAATGAGTGTAATTACTATATTCTTATTACATTCGTAATAAATCATTTCCCAGGTTCATAAACCGAATACATTCTTTGTTATTCATAAGTATATTACATACAAATACACTAATCTATTATAGGACGATTAATTGTCCATCTTAGCCTTGCCTTTTTCTCTCTTAGAACTCTCAGTTCGTTCGGCTTTAGCTGCAATCATATGGTTCAAGCAAGAGTGAGCATACTAGCTCAGCAAGTCTACCAAGGATCATATGAATATCACATTGAAAATTATATGCTTAACTTCCATAACTGAACAATTAACTACTAAGCACTATGAAACAGTTGACTAGTACTTCTCATTTTATAACAATGATTCCAAAGTATATATATAATAACTTAGGAATTCTGAACCGGTCAAAAGACCATGAACATACTCTTTTCGTTTTCATACTTGAAAAGGACATCCAAAGACTAAGGCCATCCATAAAATGCAGCCTTACGAGTACATCTAGGTGATCAGCCTATAGTACCCTATGTTGATCAACACTCTTTCGTTAAACGTATTTACGTTTAACATGTGGCAACCTTGCGTGCCCATCTAAATATCGATGAAAATACTTTTGTTTGTTCATGGACAAACTTACCTTTACATTCGTACCAAATACTTGGCATAGGATAGCGTTAACAGTTCTATATTGAAAAACTTGTACACAAATCAATCAATTCTTCAAGATTTGTCTAGCCGAGTAAAAATAGGCATCGACTCTTTCTTTAAAACAATTCATGCATCTCATAACATGAATCACAGAAAACTTGACTAACACGAAGGTTAGACAAGCGTTAAGAAAGACTAGCCTTCAAGCGTCTTCGAGCATAATATTTAATCAATTCTCAGTCTTTATAGGATCTACATGATATATTCACATAGCACACTGTAATTAGTTTATAAACAACTAACTTTCTCGTTCTAACCAACTTCTTTCTCTTCTATGTCTTACTTGAATTCATTTCGTTAATAAAGTCACTTTGACTTTATATGCTTCGTTACGGCTTATTAATGTTCTTACGTTATTAACCGACATTCAATCATTATTGGTAAAGTACCAACGTTTGAACATCATTCACGGTTCACTTATTACGTTCTTACGTTCTTCGTTTAATTCTTATCAAACCATATATAATCTTCTAACGTTATCACTTCATAAGTGATTTAAGGTCAGTCTTATTATGTACATTAAGTACTTTCATTGTCTTCATATTAGTTTACCTTCAATTGAAACTAAAATCTAACTTGGTCAACCCTTTTACACTATCGGCGCTACGGCGCGACATCCCTAGTAATAACTTCATTGCTGGCATCCCTCTCCATGGGTTTTGCTTGGGACTTCGTGACTACTATGACTTGAGTCCTCAGACAAATTCTCATCACTATGGCATGAATCTCAAGACATTTTTATTTTCTCTCAGCCATACATGGTGCTGTGGCGTGACATATTTACCTGCTTTGGGTTGGTACCATGTTGCTACCTGTCATCGATTAGTTTTGACAATTGGTTTTTCCAACGAAATTCCCGGCTTCATAATTTGTTCGTTTTACATCCGAATTGACTCATTCGAAAGCCCACAACTCACAAATTACATCCTCTAAGTGTTCATATACGAATTTTACACTTTCGAATTCGTTAACTCGGAATTCATCTTTTAGTTCATTTATGAGCGTTCGTTTATCGTTTTCGACCGTTTAATACTTGTTTTCTTCGTTATAAGTCAGAATTCGACGATTCTTTCGTCCACGACTCTTAAATACCTTATCTCACATGTTGACATTGGAAACCAACGTTTTCAAGTCACACGACAACTTTTGACCCTTAATCCGAGATTTTTATGTTTTTGACGTTTAACGTCTATTTCCGCAAAATTTGCCATAACTTCGTTACTCGTGTTCTATGAGCCAAACCAAATGGAACACTCCATTGATTCATCATCTATATCCTAACCAATTATATGCACATACCTTAGCTATAACAGTTTTCAAATCGTCCTATCATAACTAAGTTCACATTCATGACTTTCTTCGGTTTTTAACTTACGTAAACACTTACGATTTTCATTCAACCATGACCTATCAATGTTTTCATCATTAATAGTCATCCTTATAACTCCTTACTAAACATGCTCCACCAATCTACGATTCTCTACGAGAAAGATATCGAAAAAGATGAAGATGAAAGTTAATCAACTATTACCTTTGTCGTTCTTCACGTCCTTTAGAAAATGTCTTATGTTTTGCTTGGAAGTAGCTTGATTCACTACTACAAAACAGTAAATAGACAACGCGAAAAAAAACGTTGTGGTTTTAGTCAGAAAAACGTCGTGGTTAAGGGTATTATCTATTTGACACCCTTACACAACGTTTTTAAAACGTTGTAGTTAAGCACAATACACAACGCTTTTTTAGGAAAAAAACGTTGTAGATTTGTTTTTCAAAAATTAGCAGATGCTTAAAAATATTGTAGAAGGTATGATTCCACAACGTTTTTTGAATAAAAATGTTGTTGTTTAGTATATCAGACAACGTTTTTTAAATGTTGTAGATAAAGAAAAAAAAAGAAAAAAAAAGGATGTGATTCACTTATATTACTAATGCACCTACAATATGCTAAATGCCATGATATATAGCCAAAATGTATCAACCATTCAAAATACATCCCCATAATACCATTCGTTTACAGTTTCAAATTACTACATCCACAAAATATATACCAAACTATCTATATATACATCTCAAATTCATTTTTCAATCCACAAAATAAATCAAACTATGACTGTAACAAGACACGTAAAAGCTTTCCACAATAATCAACTACCATTGGGGCGCTTCACCCCACATGCAGACTGCACACCGTATTGTTGAAGCCCTTGTCTCAACTGCAGCTGTTGTTGCTGCTACAAATGGGCTCGCTACACTAGTGGCATAGACTGCAAAACATCTAATGATCAGCAAAAGAAATTGATGTCAAGAATCTCAAAGATATTGTAAACTAGCTCTAGAAAACATACAATTTCTAACTTAGTACGTTTGTTTCCAAGTTCTATACAAGTATGACTATTGTTCATGTGTGGGCATGACAGATTTTAAACGAAGATATAGAAGAATAAGAAAAAGATGCAAGCCTTACCGAATTTGTAGTACTATCATCTTTCAGGATGGCGGTAAGCATTTTCACAGTAGATGAACACTTTGGATCCCCGGCAGCAAGGCAGAGAACAACCACACATTGAGCTATGGAAAACAGAGCCTATTTTGCAACACCACTTGACTGGGAAGATGGTTTAGCAGTTGAAAGAAGAGAATCTAGAAGAGCATCAAAGCTGGTGAGTATCAAAGCTGGTGTTTGCTGAGTAAACAAGAGCAGCAAAAAAGCTTTGTAGAGCCTGCAATATCCGGTGATGTTTATAAACATATGAATACATCAAAATTTCAATGTTGATCGGGGAATGAGGTATTACCAAGAGAGCTTGTCCCTGGAGCAAAGAGCTTCTTACTAAAGTTAGTGCTTGTGGGGGAACTTTGTTCCTGACAGTAACGCCAACATTTGGTGTTGACCTTCTGTCAGCCATCAAGGTGGAGCAGAGCTCCAAGGAAAGAGCAGCCATATGCAAGTCTGAATCGCTGAGATGCAAATTAAAAAAAATACATTACGATTAGAAGATATTCAAGTAATCCAAAGTAGATTATAAACATGCAAGACTTGCAAGAAGCAAAAGAATTCAGTAACAGGTAAACATGCAAAAGATATATACTAGTAAATAGAAGAGAGCAGTAGGGTAGGGAAAACCTAATCAAAGTTGAAAGTTCCACAATGATAACTTCATAAGCAGCTAAACCAATTTTGTCACCATAAGCAACAATCAAGGTATTTAGTGTCCCAAGTGTCGTCTGTCTCAAAGCTCGATTCACCTAGTCTCCGAGTAAAGCAAACCAGATCAAAAGTATTTTTATCGAAAAATGATCTAGTTATAGAACAACAATTTCTTGAGAGATTTAAATATTAAAAGAATGTTAGCTACTCATACCTTCCTTAAGAATGCAGTTAGCTCTGCAATAACATGTTCTAAAACACATGATAGGTCTAGGTGCTGTTGTGAAGCAGCAATCACAGAAAATGCCTGGAAACAAACTCAAAATTCTAGCAATGTCTAGGTGCAGTTGTGAATTTACAGCCAAGTTCATACCCTGAAACATCTTCTGAAGCAGAAGTACTAGCAATGTCTTGTTCCATTAATGCAAAATCAGAGGCTACAAATCAGGAACTTCTCTGAGGCAATTTAACAAACAGGATAAACCGAGTTATTCACAAAAGATTTGCAATACTCAATTCGTTACTTAATACCCAACTAATTTTTTCCCCCACACAGTCACCTATTACTTGAGATATATTTATTCATATAGAAAACACATACTTTTTGAAGATTACACAAAACATACAAATAATATTCAAAACGATAGGCTTACCACGACCAGTAATGATCTATCTTTTTTTTGGCCTGAGTTTACATCAAACATAAGTGCTTGAGTTACATATAGCCCAACACAAGTAATTCATCAGCACTTTTACGAATCAACCATTTTTTTGTTCAATAGTCCTTGTTATCTTGTGATTAAAGAAGAGTATTAATTGTATCATAACCTTAGATGTTCAATTCATTAGTCCAAATCATACTGCTTATACTTGCAACCAACAGTTCTCAATGAACATAATCTTATTATAAGAAGCTTTAGCTTATCAGAGACCTATAAAAACAGATGTACCCAATTCATTTATTTTTTTTGGAAGTCACATGACCCCAATCAAAATAAAACAATAAATCCTTGATAGTACATGCATCAAACAAACAGAAATATATGCTAAAAAGGAACTTATACCCATCAGAAAATCAAATTACTATTAGTAAAATAACAATTTTTTATATGGGGAAAATAAAAAACCCAAAACAAATCCAACTAAAAACGAAGCAGTGTGTGTAACTAAAAACAAATCCAACACAAGGTCATCTGTGGTATGAAATTATAGAAATCCCAAAAACTATCCAGACGGTAAGGAAATCTGGAATGGAAAACCAGACAATATTATCAATTCATATAAGAGAATAAAACCTAAAAGTGTAGAAGACCTAACCTGATTCAGAGTAAAAGTTCCAGTTTTATCGCTGCAGATTGTCGTTGCAGAACCCATAGTTTCACAAGCTGAAAGGCTACGCACCTGCACAGTAGTTGCTGTTAACTTCAACTCACAAATCTGGGGATTTATACAACAACTAAAATAGGAATACCTTCTTCTCCTGTTCGATTTGGGGATTTTGTGCAGTACTGGAAGGAGAATTGTTTGCGTAGCGTAAAAATCAAGCAGAGTAACGTAATATAATTGAAGGAGGAGCGATAGAGAGAATAATTTCCTTACCTTGTGAGCTAGATGGTGAAAGGCGTACAACAAGCACTCAATAAACTCCTTTCCTTGCTTAGAAAGACCTAATTGCGTAAGGATCGAACTTGTACTGGCAAACGGGCCGAAAGAGAGCAGAGAAAGGAACTTCAAAGGGGAGGAATAACTAGTGTTTTGGTTTTGTGAGTGAAGGAGAGCAGAGAGAGAGAGCTACACGAAGGAAATCGAAGCTCTGCACTGACGAGCCTTGGAGAGAAAAAGACGAAATGTTTTAATTTTAAGTGTTTAGTTCATGCGCCGTGTTGATAGACAACGTTTTAAAAAAACATTATCTAATTAAAACAAAAAAAATGCCCTTTTAAATAGATAACGTTTTTGTATATATATCTACAACGTTTTTTTTAAAATATTATAAAAAAAAATATCACAACGTTTTTATAAAAAATATTGTAGTTTAAGTGTTGTTTATTAGATACTTTGTACTGGTGATTAGGTGTTTCTAGCTCTCTCTCTCTTAATGTGTATTGAACAATGTTTGTAAAACACTAAAAGTCCAACTCTAGCTTTGTATTTATAAGCAATCAACATGGGGGCAAAATAGTTAAGATGTCACCTCCTTACTATTCCACCTCCTCTCCAACTTAGCCACCAAGTAATCACTTTACTTGGTGGCCAAGTGGTCGGCCCACCTCCTTCATGGATTATCCTATGGGTTGCCCCCATGGGTTTTACCCATCCCGTGACCCGTCGGTTCGACCCGCGATTCGTTTTCTTTGTTTGGGCTTGACTTAAATAAAAATTGGGTCATGACTTGGGCTTGCTTACTTAATTCGTTGGGCTTGCTATTAATCTAAGTCCAATTGAATTCTACCAAATCCTTAACTCAAAATCCATTAGAACTTCTCGTATTCTACGCATATTACTCCCATATTCCCTTCGTTTAGTACTCATACAATATTCGTATTATACATTGTACTATTCTTCATACCATACTTGTATTCACTAGTATAATACTCGAATACCTCAAACTATGAGCCTCCCACATAATCTCTTCTTTCAACTCGAAATTATTTGGAACCCAAATTCTTCCTTCAAAACGAAGTAAACCTTCTTTATCAAGGTTATACTTAGTCTTCACATCATCTTCCATTATCTTTTTCATTCACTCCCATTCTTCAGTACTTATCTGTACTTCCTTAACCCGTTCCACTATTATTAGTTGAGTCTCTATTGAGAATAACATCTCCATCGTTTCACTTGGTAAGCTAACTTCTAATTCCATCATTGCCATCTCTGTTATTAACTCATTCTGAGTCGTTAACATTGACAGCTTTTCCCTACCCTTCCGACTTAACGTGTCGGCTACTACGTTCGCTTTTTCTGGATGATACAGGATATCACAATCGTAATCCTTTATCAACTCTAACCACCTTTTCTGCCTCATATTCAACTCCTTCTGTGTGAAGATATATTTTAGACTTTTATGATCCGTGTATATCTCTCACTTTTCCCCATATAAATAATGTCTCCATATTCTTAAGGCAAAGACTACAGCTGCAAATTCCAGGTCATGAGTAGGATATACCTTCTCATAATCTTTTAACTGGCGTGACGCATACGCAATGACCTTACCATGCTGCATGACTACGCAACCAAGTGCTCTATGCGAAGCATCGCTATAAATTACAAAATTCCCCGTATCATCTGGTAAAAATAATACAGGTGCCTCACTCAACCTCCTTTTTAGTTCTTGAAAACTATTTTCACACTTTTCTGTCCACTCATACTTCACCGACTTTCTTGTCAGATTCGTCAGCGGAGTAGCTATTTAGAAAAGTCCTGAATCAACCTTCTATAGTATCCCGCTAACCCCAAAAAACTCTGAACCTCGGTTGGCATCTTCGGTTGCTCCCACTCATTCACTGCTTCCACCTTCGCTAGATCTACGGATATGCCATCTTTATTTATAACATGTCCTAGAAATCACAGACTCATTCAAGCCAAAATTCACACTTAGTGAAATTTAGATATAACTTCTCCCTTCGTAGTGTTTCCAACACTATTCTTAAATGTTCAGCATGATCTTATGGCGTCTTAGAATAGACTAGAATATCATCAATGAACACTACCACGAACTTGTCCAAATACTGTTTGAACACTCTGTTCATCATATCCATAAATGCGACTGTCGCATTTGTCAATCCAAATGACATAACCAGAAACTCGTAATGCCCATAACGAGTTTTGAACGCCGTCTTAGGTACATCCTCCTTCCTCACTTTCAGTTGATGAAACCCCGTACGCAAATCTATTTTAGAAAAATACTTTGCCCCTTTCAATTATTCAAATAGATCAGCGATCCTGGGCAACGGGTATTTATTCTTGATTGTTAACTTGTTCAACTCTCGATAGTCGATACAAAGTTGTAACGACCCATCCTTCTTCTTTACAAACAATACGGGCGCTCCCCACGGAGACACACTCGGTTGAATATACTTTCTACCTAACAGTTCCTATAATTGAACCATTAACTCCTTCATCTCCACTGGCGCCATCCTATATGGTGCCTTTGAAACTGGTGTCGTACCCGACAACAAATCAATACAAACTCTACATCCCTATCTGGCGGAATACCGGGTAACTCTTCCGGAAATACATCCGCGAACTCTTGAACTACCGCTATCTGTTCCAATGATGTTCCCACTCTTTGGGTATCCACAACATGGCACAAATAACCCATACACCCCTTCTTTAACGTCTTTCTAGCTTGTGTCATGGTAAGACAACAAGAACGTCCTGGTGATTTATTACCATAAAACACCACCTCTGGTTTCTTAGAAAGCCTTAGGTTTACACTCTTTCTATGATAATCTATTATCGCTCTATGGTTAATTAACCAATCCATACCTAGAATTACATCGAATTCTCTTAACCTTATCGATAAAAGATCTACCAATAATCTGTTACCTCTAATATCTACTAAACAATTCCTATGAATGTGTTAAATGGGAATTATCTCTTCGTTTGCTACTTTAACGTCTAAAGGTAGTTCTAAATTTTCAGGATTTAATCCCAGTTGCTTAGCAAATTCACATGCTATAAAGGAACAATTAGCACCTGAGTCAAATAACACATAAGCATTTATTTCGTTGCTGGAATGATACCTGCTACTACATCTGCTGATACAACCGCATCTTGGACAGTCATATTAAGCGTTCGGGCAGAGGGTCTACCCAATGATGGTGTTGGTCCAGTAACGGCCAAATTACCACTACTAGAACCCTTACTACACTCCGCTCCCTTCTTAGGGCAATTTCTTGCCACGTGGTCCATCGACCCACAAACAAAACAGCCCCGGCTTTTCTTAGGATTAGGACAGTTGGGAGATATGTGACCCTCCTGCCCATAGTTATAACAACCCATTTTTCCTTTTAGACAGACTCCCAAATGAGTCTTGCCACATGTCTTGAATGCCTCCATCCTACGTTTAGGATCCCCTTGTTTCACCCCAGTATTCTCAGGGTTAAAATTCTTCCGTTTAGGCATATTGCCACTACCACTAGCAACTTCTGCCATATTTCCTCCCTCTCCCTTACCTTTATTCTTTTGTTCCTTGTGGTATTGGGTCAACGCCTCACTACCACCCTCTGCTATTATCGCCTTTTCTAGAATGGTCCCATAGGACGCACTCTGAAAAATCGAAATCCTACTATAGAGCCAGGGTTTCTCTGCTCAAACCTACGAGCCTTTCTCTCCTTCGTGTCCACTTGGTGTGGAGCAAACCTTGCCAATTCATTGAATTTAAAGATATTGAGAACCATCATGTCCTCGCTTAAGTTCTAGGAACTTAATCTCCATTTGCCTTTGCATGCTAGTAGGGAAGTAGTTTTCGAAGAATACCTTCTTGAACTGTTCCCTTGTAACAACATCTGTTCCATTTCACCACGGTGAGCCTCCCACCGATGAGTTGGCTTCCCCCTTCATCATATAAGTCATAAAAGAGGTCTTTTGCGCCTCAGCTATGTTTGTAATTACAAACGCCTTTTCTATTTCCTTGACCCATGTCTTGGCCTATTACACCCCCAAATCCCGGTACTTCATTACCTCAAGATTTGGTGTTCACGTAATCAAAATATTCATATCTAACTACCCAATCATAATATATTGAATAATAAAAACCTGCCCATACAGGATTACTTTAATAAAAACATTATCTCCCAGGTTCTCTAACTTTGAATACAATCATTCAAGTGCGGAAATTAAATTATTATATCACATCATTATTAAAAGTTTATCATCATAACGATAAAATAAAATTACAAGTCTTCATCACTTGTACATTTTTCCATTTCTTTTGTTAGTTGTAGGTTTATCTACTTTCTCATTCGTAGCTGCAATAAGTGTATAAATATGCAAGAGTGAGTAAACAAAGCTCGCTTGAAATAAGAATAAATATCTTTACATCATTTGCCAAATAATAGGCTCAATAGAACTGAATGATATGTTCTATTAACATTACAACATTTGCCAATTCATAGGCTCAATAGAACGGAATGATATGTTCTATTTACATTCTTAAATATATTACTGAGGGTCAATTGACCATGAACCATGTCCACAGTTATAAGTAATCTTTTAACTTTAACTTTAATAGTCATATGACTATAAGGACTCCACGTACTTAGGGGGATCAATCCTTCGTACAATATATTGTGCACAACTATTTCAACGCTAAGCGTAAACCCCTAAACATAGGGTTGTTCATCTCAGTATTTAGAGTACAAGTCCGCACCAAAGAAAGTTTGGTTTGGATAAGCTTTCAAGGGTAATTGAAGTTTAATAATCATCAATTAAGGAACTAGTTGAATCAACAACGATTGATAACGCAATAGTTGTTTAATAACAACATAACTTAGAACATTTGAGAATCATAAATGAACTGATTCCACATATTAAACTCATGCTTGGAATAACTATAGAGCATATGCATTCAATAAAATGTATAAAATGGTTAACCTTTGCTTGAACAGTAAAATAAGCTAAGGTTCGAGTCTTATAACATTAGAAATGAAATTCCTGAATGTACATTTAACTGATAGCAAGCTAGAAGCTAAAAACTTGCCCAATAATGTATTAACTCAAAACTACGTTCATTATACAATAATGGAACTTAAGAAACTTGCTTAACGGTAAACAAGTTAGAATGAATCAATCAATAAGAATTTCCAATAACATTAGAGTTAGAGTTTGCTCGAATGAATTTTAGGACAATTGATTTATTCAATAATAATTAAGATAAGAAGCTTGCTCAATCAAAAGCATGAAGTTATACAATATAATATTAGAACTAACTCAACGAAAGTGTAGAGTTAGAAAACTTACCTCGAGCGTAAGCTAAAATATTAAAACTCACATTCACATATACACAATATTAAAACCACAACATCTATTAGACATACTAATATTCACTTTTCAATATAAAACGCATTACTAGCTAAACTTGTTATTTTAGCACAAGTCTTATCTTCTGATTTTTCATTTAGAATTCCCAAGTGTTAATCATCACTACACTTAACTAGCGTTCATTGTATAAACTAAGTTATCACATAACGCGTTCTCGCTTTACTAATCATTTTGGCAACATTGAACTTACTAACCACCATTCACTATGTTATGTTAACCTTAACATTACACATTTAACATGCTAACACAATTTTAGACCATGTTATGAAGCTTTCCCAAATCTGTAGAAATAGCAGAAGTTAGAATCTCAAACCAGGGTATGGGGCAATTTGCCATCTGAAGGCTTGGGACCGGGCCAATTGCTCCATTTTTCGCCTTGGCCGTAGCTTGTTGTCTTGGGTGTTGACAGAGACGCAGAGAAGGCTAATGAGCAAGATGGCAGGCTTTAGCCCAACAAACAAAAATTTCACCCAATAGACAGTAATATCAACATGTAAAATAAATATACAACTATCATAAACAAGATTGCTCACATTTACAACCAATTAGAATAATTTAACACTAACTAAAACTATTTTAGTTTCTCAAAATTCATGTTTTTCATAAAAACTCAATTTTCTTGACATTCATCCTAGAAATCATCACTATGAATTCATTATTTGGCCAAATCACCTCATTCAAATTACGTTATGTGCGTATCTCAATGAACTAACATATACAAGCGTCAATTTACTGTTTAACATACAATTTAGCCACTAGAATTGATGCTTTTCATGAACATATGAAAATAATATACACAAACATATACTGTCGAAATTTTCTTCTACTGTAAACCGATATTAGCATGCAATTATTGTTTAAACATACTTTCTTATGATCATAAACACATGTAATCACAAGTACCCAATTATCTAACAATAATTTGGAGAGATGAAATTTACAGAACATGAAATTTTTGTCGTGAAACACATATATAGACATACACACACACACACACACACACACACACACACACACACACACACACATATATATATATATATATATATATATTAGGGTTGCATAAGAAATACCTCCAAATGGTCGAAAAATTCTTGCTAGACTCTGAAGTTGCTGGAAATTTCTTAATTTCTCTCTCAATTCTCTCAACTTTCATTGTCAAGCTCTATCAAACTCTCTGAACTTTCTTCTCAATATGGCCAAATATCAAGTCACGTAGCACTTAAGCGCAAAGGAAAAAAAATTGATAACTTAATAATCCTGATAACTAACATCAGTTAAAAGAAACGTATATAATATAAATATATTATATTTACTATTTTAATTATATTATTTATTTTATTTATTTTATTTAATAAAAACTAGAAATCTCAAAAGCCATAAGGCTTGTTTAGTAAAACCCTTTAAATATTAAAGAATTAATATATTAAGCCTTGTTTGGCAAAAACTAAATTAAACTACTTTAATTTATTTTAATAACTCCTTATAATATAATTTTTTGTCACGCTATATTTAATCAAGTTTTCATATTTATTTTAATTAATGCAAATCACAATTAATTAAATAAATCTTTTAATCACATAACACAATACAAATAATTAATCATTTAAATTGAAATCTCAATATAATAATAATTTCCTTAATTCATCAATTATTTATTTAACAAATAATTCTCCAAATAAAATTAAATCAATTAAACAAATATTTATTCAACGATAATCACATCCATTAAATATTTATATAAATCAATAAATATTTAATATTATATTTAAAATTACGGAATGTTACATCATTCCCTCCTTAAAAAGGATTACGTCCCTCGTAATCACAATTCAAACAATCAAATCATCACATTCTTCCATACTTATAAAGATTTTGTCCCCAAAATCGAAGACATAGATTAAATAGATAACTCAGGGTAATTTTTCATCATTTCAGCTTCGAGTTCCCACGTTGCCTCTTCGACGTTGTGGTTTCTCCATATCACCTTCACAGAAGGTATCACTTTATTTCTGAGTACTTGTTCTTTCCTGTCGACTATCTGGATAGGAGTCTCTTCATAATACAAATCTTTATCGAATTGCAATGGTTCGTACTCGATCACGTGCTTGTAATTGGGTTTATACGGTCGTAACACCGAAATGTGAAAAACATTATGAATATTTTCCAATTCTGGAGGTAGAGCTACCTCATAAGCCACTTCCCCCACTCTTCGTAGTATTTCAAATGGTCCAATAAATCTTGAAATTTGAGCTTTCCTTTCTTGCAAATACGAATTTTCCCCTTCCAAGGAGAAACTTTTAGGAAAACAAAATTTCCTACTTCAAATTCGCGATTTTCCTGTGTTGATTGACATACGTTTTTTGTCTGTCTTGGGCTGCTACCAATCTTGTTCTGATGAGTTTGACAACTTCAGTAGTTTGTTGTACCAGTTTTGGTCCTAACAGTTGGCGTTCACCGACTTCATCCCAGCACAGTGGAGTTCTGCACTTTCGGCCGTACAAAGCCTCGTAAGGTGGCATGCCGATGCTCGCATGGTAACTGTTTTTGTAGGCAAATTCTACAAACGGTAAATGTTCATCCCAGCTTCCTTTGAAATCCATGATGCATGCTCTCAGCATATCTTCCAACGTTTGGATTATTCGTTCGCTTTGCCCGTCGGTTTGCGGATGGTATGTTGTACTCATTCGCAACTGTGTTCCCATACATTCTTGTCGTCTCTTCCAGAAGTTTGATGTGAACCTTGGATCTCTATCTGACACAATTGACACTGGAACTCCATGTCTTGACACGATCTCTTTAACGTACAGTTTCACTAGCTGATCAAGATTAAATCTAATCTTTATTGGCAAAAAGTGTGCAGATTTTGTTAGTCTGTCCACTATCACCCATATCACATCGTATCCTTTCTGAGTCATTGGAAGTCTTACCACAAAATCCATTATGATATGCTCCCATTTCCATTCCCAGATTTCCAACGGTTGAAGTAACTCGCAGGTCGTTGATGTTAAACTTTCACCTTTCGACACCTCAAGCATTTTGCAACGCATTCTACAATGTCTCTTTTCATATTCGGCCACCAAAAATATTGCCACAAATCTTGATACATCTTTGTACTTCCTGGATGAATCGAATATCTTGCGTTGTGTGCTTCGGTCAAGATTTCATCTTTAAGCTCTGGCACTGCTGGAACCCAAATTCTTTTCTCGAATCGTAGTAGTCCTTCGGTATCGACCTTGTATTTAACTTCGCTACCCTCAAGCACTTTCTCTTTGATCGTTTCGCATTCTTTATCTTGTAGTTGAGCACTCTTCACTTTGTCCACCAAAGTTGGACTAGCATCTATCTGAAATAGTCGTTCATCGTATTCCTTTGGAAATTTGATTTCCAACTCTAGCTTTGTCATTGTTGAAATAAGCTCCTCCTGAGTAGTTATCAGCATCAACTTCTCCCGACCTTTCCTGCTCAAAGCATCTGCAACCACATTCACTTTGCCTGGATGATAAAAGATCTCACAATCGTAATCCTTTATCAATTCCATCCACCTTCTTTGTCGCATATTCAGGTCCTTCTGTGTGAAAATATACTTCAGACTTTTATGGTTTGTGTAGATTTCACATTTCTCTCCATAGAGATAGTGTCTCCATATTTTGAGAGCAAATACTAATGCAGCCTATTCCAAATCATGAGTCGGATAACCTTTCTCATAATCCTTCAGTTGTCTTGATGCATACACAATTACTTTGTCGTTTTGCATAAGAACACAACCCAATCCCTTATGTGAGGCATCACTATACACCACAAAGTTACTTGTACTATCTGGTAATGACAACACAAGGTGTCATGCTTAATTTCTTCTTCAAATCTTGGAAACTTTCTTCACATTTCTCCGTCCAAACAAATTTCACAGCTTTCCTTGTCAAATTTGTTAATGGAGTGGCTATCTTAGAAAAATCTTGAATAAATAAATGCCCGTAATAAGCGGCGGTCCCAAGAAACTCCTCACTTTTGCGGTGTTCTTGGTTGTTCTCAATTTATTACAGCTTCCACTTTTGATGGATCCACTGAAATCCCATCTTTGTCAATCACGTGCCCAAGAAATTGCACACAATCTAGCCAAAATTCGCACTTAGAGAATTTCGCGTACAACTTTTCCTTTCTTAGTGTTTGCAATGTCAAACGTAAGTGTTCCACGTGTTCTTCTTGAGTTTTGGAATACACCAGAATGTCGTCGATGAATACCACTACAAACTTGTCTAAGAATGGTTTAAACACCCTATTCATCAAATCCATGAATGTAGCAAGTGCATTGGTTAAACCAAAATACATCACCAGAAACTTGTAATGTCCATTCCGAGTCCTGAATGACGTTCGTTGTATATCCTCCTTCCTCACTTTCAACTGGTGATACCCACTTCTCAAATCTATTTTGGAGAAGTATTTAGCACCCTTCAACTGATCAAATAAGTCATCTATTCTTGGCAATGGATATTTGTTTTTAATAGTGACTTTGTTTAATTCTCTATAATCAATGCAAAGACGCATTAACCCATCCTTCTTCTTCACGAATAACACTGGCACTCCCCACGGTGATACACTTGGTTTAATATACTTCTTGTCTAATAATTCTTGCAACTGTACAATCAGTTCCTTCATTTCTACTGGAGCCATTCTGTACGGGCCCTTCGATATCGGTGCTGTTCCCGGCACTAAGTCGATTACGAACTCAATTTCTCTATTAGGCAGAAGTCCTGACAAATCCTCTGGAAACACATCCTCAAATTCCCTCACCACTGGTATCTCTTCCAATTTCACATTCTTTTTCTGAGTATCGACTAGGTAAGCTAAATAGCCCATACAACCTTGACTCAACAATTTGTTGGCATGTATCATCATCAGACATTTCATTTGTCTAGGCGACTTGCTACCATAAAATACTACCTTTGACGGGGTCATAAGGTTTACACACTTCTTTTGACAATCAATTACCGCTCCATATTTGAACAGCCAATCCATTCCCAAAATAACATCAAACTCTCCAAGTCTAATCGGAATCAAATCTACCATCAAGATATTCTCCTTAATGTTCACCCTACTATTCTTGTATATGAATCTAACAATGATTACCTCTTTATTCGCAATTGCTATGTTCAAAGGAAAATTCAGTTCTTCTCTAGGCAATTCTAACCTCTTAGAAAATTCATCAGAGATAAATGAGCAAGTAGCACCCGAATCAAATAATACATAAGCATCAATATCATTGATTGGGATAATACCTGACATGACATCTTTTGATTGCACAGCATCTTGCACAGTCGTGTTGAAGATTCTAGTTGTGGGTTTATTTGATGTTGTACCTCCACTGTTACCTCCATTGCTTCTGGTTGTCACTTCATCCTTCTTCTTAGGGCATTCACGAGCAAAGTGATCCTTGGATCCATACATGAAGCACACGTTCTTCTTATGTTGAGTGCAATTTGGGGCGATGTGACCCTCCTGGCCACAATTGAAGCATACTAGTTTCCCCATCAAGAACGCACCCTTGTGAAACTTCCCGAATGTAGCACATGCTTCAAACTTCTTATTTTGTTGGTTACCCTGCTGGTTTCTAGCACCCACATTTCCATTCCACTTCCTCTTCAAGTTGTTGTTGTTGTTGTTGTTGTTTCCACCACTACCACCTCCATTCTTAATCTCCCCCTCATTCTTCTTCTTTTTCTGTTCTTAATATTATTTATATTATTTATTCTATTTATTTTATTTAATAAAAATTAAAAATCCCAAAAGCCATAAGGCTTGTTTGGCAAAACCCTTTAAATATTAAAGAATTAATATATTAAGCCTTGTTTGGCAAAAACTAAATTAAACTACTTTAATTTATTTTAATAACTCCTTATAATATAGTTATTTGTAACACTATATTTAATCAAGCTTTCATATTTATTTTAATTAATGTAAATCACAATTAATTAAATAAATCATTTAATCACATAACCCAATACAAATAATTAATCATGTAAATTGAAATATCAATATAATAATAATTTCCTTAGTTCATCAATTATTTATTTAACAAATAATTCTCCAAATAAAATTAAATCAATTAAACAAATATTTATTCAACGATAATCACATCCATTAAATATTTATATAAATCAATAAATATTTAATATTACATTTAAAATTCTGGAATGTTACAGGGCCTCTATTGGGTCTGTCGTTCCCTTGAACTCAGGTGGACCTACACTTTTAAATTCCTTAAAGTAGTTATTTGGGCTATCCTAGGTCCTGCGGGTGCTCTACCCCCGGCTTGGTTAAATACAGTCGTTAATAAATTAACGAACTCTTGCATAGGGTTATTAGGACCCCCTGGTTATCGTTATGCGATTCTGCCTCTTGATTACGTTGTCTTCTTCTTGGCGGCATTTCTGATTAAATAAATAAAGTCCCGTTATTACTTATTTGCTTTCTTAGTTATTAGTCATCGAAAAACTGAACAATAACTCATACACAACAAAGCACATTAAAAGAAAAACTTCCTTATATTAATATGCTTCTTTATAGTTCAAGACTATTTACAACTTGCTTTCAATAGCCAAAAGCTATTACATTTATATCCCGCGATTGACTTTCACAAAAATTGGGATTACAAAAGGACTACCCTTTAATTATACAAAAGAGGGTTTTACGTCACAACACCAAAATATTTACCATTCTAACTTCTAATACTGCCTAACAGCATTCTCATGCTTCTCGTTTCCTATATTCGACACAATATCTCGACTTATAGTATGTCAAGTTTGTCCCGACTCAATAGAATAACAAGTTATTTTAAGCTTGAAATCCTCGTGCGCACTGTCATTTATATATGACATTCGTGCTATCTTCTGGTCTTTCTCAACCAGTTTCTTACGAAGTTCTATGACCTCGTTCTTATAGTCTCTGGCCTTATCTGTCATGAACACCTTCTCATCATGCTTTATCTCATAGTCTGACTCTGCAGACTCCTTGGCCCCATAGAGATCATTGATCTCCTCCTTCTGGTGCTTCACCATATTGTGCAGTTGCACATTACGGTCAAGCAATGAGCGGTACATTGCCCTCATCGTCTCTGTAGGTGTTGACTCTAAGGTAGGCATCACTATATTAATCGATGTTACCTACATTTCATCCTCCACGTCTATCATCATATTCAAATATGATGCCAATCTCATGGTCTCCTCTGAATAGTCCTCCTCTGAGAAATACTCCTCGGGCTCTGATTCTTCTAGAATCACTAAAGGTATCTCCGTTACAGGCATAGGTACTAGCTCTACTATGTTCACGGACTCCTCGCTTACCACATGTATATCCCTATACATCAAGCAATCGATTGACATCTACAATAACACATGACAAATTGATTAGTACATAATACACAATAATATAAGCACAAATCACATTTAATCCATTTAGGGTTACTTTCCATCTTTTAAATCTTTCGGTACTTAGTTTCCCCAATACCTTATTAACTCATTTGACTCGAGTTAACTTCTTTCGGACCTTTCCTTTCCTAACGAGGTTATTAGCCTAAAGTTCTTCCCCCCCTAAGTTTTATAACCTAATACTTTGATACCAACCTGTGACGCCCTCAAATCTGAGTTTCTTTCAACCCGATAGATGGTGCTCCACGATACTACAATTCATACAGTCATTCCATTGAGATAACAACAAAATGAGTGTAATTACTATATTTTTATTACATTCGTAATAAATCCTTTCCCAGGTTCATAACCCGAATACATTCTTTGTTATTCATAAGTATATTACATACAAATACACTAATCTATTACAGGACAATTAATTGTCCATCTTAGCCTTGCCTTTATCTCTCTTAGAACTCTCAGTTCGTTCGACTTTAGCTGCAATCATATGGTTCAAGCAAGAGTGAGCATACTAGCTCAACAAGTCTAACAAGGATCATATGAATATCACATTGAAAATTATATGCTTAACTTCCATAACTGAACAATTAACTACTAAGCACTATGAAACAGTTGACTAGTACTTCTCATTTCATAATAATGATTCCAAAGTATATATAATAACTTAGGAATTTTGAACCAGTCAAAAGACCATGAACATACTCTTTTCGTTTTCATATTTGAAAAGGACATCCGACACTAAGGCCATCCATCCATCTTTACTTACGAGTACATCTAGGTGATCAGCCTATATTACCCTATGTTGATCAACACTCTTCCGTTAAACATATTTACGTTTAACATTTGGCAACCTCGCGTGCCCATCGAAATATCGATGAAAATACTTTTGTTTGTTCATAGACAAACTTACCTTTACATCCGTACCAAATACTTGGCATAGGATAGCGTTAACAATTCTATATCGAAAGACTTGTACACAAATCAATTAATTCTTCAAGATTTGTCTAGCTAAGTAAAAACAGGTATCGACTCTTTCTTTAAAACCATTCATGCATCTCATAACATGAATCACAGAAAACTTGACTAACACGAAGGTTAGACAAGCATTGTGATGCCCCCAAATCCTGGTTTCTTCCAACCCGACATATGGTGCTCCACGGTGCTACAGTTCACACAAACATTCAATTGAAATGCCTCAAAAGAATGAATATGTCTTATATATATTCCAAAACATTACTACCATTTCCCAGGTTCTTTATAATCATTACATTTGTTCTTGTCATAATATCAAATATTATCATTACAAACCTATACTATTACATAGGTAATCTACAAGTTTGCTTTAGCCTTCTCTTTATCCTTGTCGAATCCTTCGGTCCATTCGGTCTAAGATGCATTCATATGGTTCAAGCAAGAGTGAACATAACAAGCTCAGCTAGTACAACAATTTCATATAAAAAGCATGCTTGAAACATAGGAATCGTATATCTTCAATAACTGGATAATAGTTATGAAGTACTATAAATAATTCAAAATAGCGTTCCTTTTCCTTCAAAACATTTTATCATAACAATATTCAGTAAAACATCAATTCTGGTCCAAGACCATGACTATTTCATAATTTCTTTGAAAAGGATAACCCAGCACGAAGTCCGTAAGTCCGGCATATCTTACGAGCACTTCTAGGTGATCAGCCTATAGTACTCTATGTTGATCAACACTACATCCATTAAACGTGTGTACATTTAAGTTTTGGCAACCTCACGTGCCCATCGAATACTCGATGAAAATATATTTGTTTATTCATATTCAGGCTTACCTTAAATCCGTACCAAACAATTGGCGTAGGATAACGCTAGCAATTCTATATTGAAAGACTTTTAAATAAATCAATCAATCTATCAAGATTAGTCTAGTCGAGTTAAAAATGGCATCAACTTTTTTTTAAAAACCATACATGCATCTCATAACTTGAATCATTTGAAAACTTGGCTAACACGAGGGTTAGACAAGCATTTAGAAAAACTTTCCTTCAGCGTCTGCTATAGTATAATTACTTTTCCTTTTAGTCTTTACGATTTTTACAACACATAACAACATAACATACCACATTAGGTCATGAATGAACATACATAGCTCTTAAAGAATCTTACCATTCTTCTCAATCTAATCATGTATTAGATTTGTTATTATTGGTTTCGGTTTGCCATCGTTCTTATCAACTTCTTTCCTTTCTATAACTTAATTGAAATTAGTCCATTATTACAACTCGGTTCTAGTTAATTGTCTTTAATCGTGGCTTACTAACTTTATTATTAATCGAAACTCGATCATCATTGGTTTAGTACACTTATTGCACACCGTTCACGTTCACATTCAATTGGCTTACCTCCTACCTTTAGTGTTATACTTAAGGTTTATAATATCCTTAATGAGGTTACATTACATTAATTAAGAAATTAATTCACCCTTCATATGCTTCTCCTTCACTTTAAATTCAAAACTTTTCTTCTCTATCTAATTCCTAGTGCTTGCGCTGCGGCGCCAGATTTTACTTTGTACCTCGTGTTGCGGCGTAGCCTTTTGGTTCCTAGAATTCGGTCACGGCGCTGTGCTTCCATAGCTAGTGTAATCGGCCGCACTATGGCGCCAGTTCACAAGGGCTATGGTCCGGTCTCGCGCCGACCATTCCTGCCTTGAGTTGCGCCGCGGCCGGACTCTGTGCATCAGACAATTTTGACAGATTTTCTTTTAGGTGAGATTCCCGAGCTCCTAACTTCTTCGTTATAAGTCCGAATTGGCTTGTTCAAGAGCCTACGGTTCACAAAATACAGACTCTACGTGTTCATGCAAGAATTTTATCTATTTGACTTCGTTAACTAAAAATTCACCTATTAGTCCATTTTTAACGAAAACGATAAACGTTTGTGAACGTTCTACGCTCGTTTCTTTGTTCTAAGTCGGAATTCAGTCATTCTTGAGTCTGAAACTCTATAATGCCAAATAATACTTGTATCCATCAAAAACCAACATTTCTGAGTTCAAAAAAAAATTTGACTTCCATTCCGAGAATTTAACGAATTCGATGATTATCGTCCAATCGTGTGAATTCCGGCAAAACTTCGTTACTTAAGATTTGTTCTTTGCTTCAAATGGATTCTTTCCATCATACTAACTTCTTAATATACATACTTTATTAACTTATTTACATGATAAGTTATTACTTGTTCTTAATAAGTTCAAAACTCATAAACTCATAACTACTTATAATTCCATTTCTCATGATTTATCATGGCTTTAATCTTTTAACCACCATTCTTTCTCCTTATTATCATACTTACGTCAGTATTATCAACATATGATAAGTTCATATAGGCTCCTTATGAGTTCATAACTTATTAAGGTTTGAATTACTTATTCATGGCTTACACGGCTTATTAAGACTTAAGCCATTTGTTTCATCATTCCAACTCCTTCTTAGCATACATGTTCTATCACTACCCCCCTTCTCTAATAATTGAAGAGAAAGAGAATCATGGTTTAAGTTCTTACCCTTGGATATCACTTGTTTAATCCTTGTTCTTCCTTCTTGCTTCTTGAATTAACAAAGCCTATCTTTCTAGCTTTTCTAGCTTTTTCTCTCAAGCAAATAAGCTCTCAACTTATAAGTTGGATGAAATGTGTGACGAAAAAGATTTTTGTAAATTAATTTTAATATTTATTGGATTAAATAAATATTTTCAATGATTTAATTATTAGATTAAATAATTAATTGATGCAATTGTGATAGATTAATTTAATTGTATGTGTTATATTTATTAAATTAATGTAGAGAATTTTATTATTCAAAGTATGTAATTATGTAAGTTTATTAAATTAAAAGAAATATTTAATAAGCCTAATATCATTTTATAATTAATGAGAAAATTAATTATATGACTATGTGAATTAATGAGAAATTATTATATTTTATTCAAATTAAATTAAATAATATAATTGAGTTATTGTATAATTGGGTGTGACATGTTTTAAACTATAGTATAAGAGATTTATTAAATTAAATGGTTTTGAAACCTATTCTTGCTAGCCAAACAAGGCCCTAAAGGGAGTTATTAGCAGTTACCAATGATTGGGTTAACTGACCTTAATGCGCGTCAGTTCCTTTTCCTTTATTATATTATACGTATTCTTTCTTTTTCATTTTTTTCTAAGTCTAGAAAATAAACAGAGAAAGGTTGAGAGTTCACAGAGAGAAATTGTGAGAGTGTAATCAACAAGTATTTGTGAAAGGATCATCATTGATCATCCCTTCTAATCTATACTCTGGGTGATTTCTCCAAACCAATTTCTACTTTACGTATTTAAGATTTCATGAAAATGGCTTTCAAAGCTTTTGTAAAGTCTCTATAATTGGGAAAGGGTATGATTATGAGTTTTTGTATGTGTTAAATGTTACCATATCATATTTGATATATATATATATATATATATATATATATATATATATATATTATGTAGACCATATCATCAGTATCATAAAACATGTCGCATGTGTTGCTCAAAACTTACAGAGTATAGAATATGGCCATATGGCCTTATACGTGATTTTAATATGCCAAACATAAATGATTTTGTAAAATTTACACTCAGTATATTATTATGCATGTTAATGTCTGAAGAGACCAAACTTTAAATGAACGGATTAGGTGTTATACTTGAATCCGTAGTATTAATTTTCATGATTTATTTTCAAAACCTTTAAGAACAAGAAAAACGTTGAAATTTTACATATTTTAATTTTGTAATTATGTGTTTTAATGGGTTAAAATCATTATATAAATGTTGGGTAATGATTATGCATGAATTATATCATTTGGGTATGTCTAAACTCGTAGAAAATAAGAAATTGGTAGAAATTGGCATGTTCTGCGATTTTTGAATCGCAAATTCTCTAACTGATACGCCCATTGCATTTGCTGCCTAATTCACACATGGTATGCCATGCCAACAATGCCATGCCATGGCCAGAATAAGTGCACAAGTAGCCATGCCACCTGCATGACCCTGTGTCTCAAACCCAAGACTACTGCTGTAACGAACGAAAAACAAATATGAAGAGTGGCGTCATGGTACCACTCTCCAAAATATTCAGAAATGAATTTTTTTTAAAGTTTAAGTCTAGCAATGTGGTATGAACCTAATTTAATAAACATAGAAATATGTTAGAAGTATAATGAGATGTTAAAATAGATGCTTAACATGTAAATAACAAAATTGCATGTGGATTAAATTATTGAATACATAATTAGCTTGTCATTCGTGCAGTGTAAATTATGTGACAATGTAGTAAATTTACTAAGTATTATCATAATCAAGTTAGACAACAAGAATGAACGTTTGATGATTAGTTATGCTATAATTAACTATAGTTGTGAATGGAAATGATATGTAGGATTAAATTCAAGGAACATGTTTAATTAACATGTAATCTACGCACGAGGCAAGTTTCCTAACCCTACTTGTTATCATTATTCAAGTTTATAAATCAAGTTCATTTGTTATGCTAAAGATTTACTATCTTTTCAAAGTATGATTCTGTTATACAATAATTGTTCTATTGTATACCTATTGAGATTGTTATTCATTATAAATATCATTTATTGTTGAACCTTGTTAGACTAATAACTCTTATTGATTCAACTAGTCCATAGTTGATGAACGTTCTAAATTGTAACCCTTATTGATTTATCCAACCAAACTTTCTTTGGTGCGGACTCTAATGTCAAACTGAGATGAACAACCCTGCAAAGGGATTACTTATGCGTTAGCGTTAAGATATTGTGCATGATGATGGTACTAAAAAGTTGATCCCCCAAGTACGAGTAGAAATGTCCATAGTCTTATGACTGTTAAAGGTTTCAAGTATAACCCTTGCTAACCTAGGACATTGTTCAAGGTCTTATGACCCTCAGAAATCTTTTGATTCTTGTTATTCATTCTTGATTCAAAAGTTGAGCTTTTATTTCAGAAGTCTTTGATTCACTCGCATGTTATTATACATTGTTATTTCATTATTTTACTTGTGGGCAATAGTGCTCACTCTTGCGTAATAATAACATTGCAGTTAAGAACGAAAGAACCGACGAACCTTCTACTAGTAAAGGCAAGGGCAAGGTTAACAAATGATGAAGACATGTATTTATGAGATGTTGAAATTATGTTGTTTAAGACTTATTAATTGTTTATGTTTCCGCACAGATGTTTAAGGTTAGTATGACCTGGGATTGTATTTATTATTCAGATGTTGTAATCCCATAAGGGGAGGATTTTATTTCTATCTATTGCATGGTTTGCATTTATTATGGGTAGATAGATAGATGATATTTGTACAGTGAACACCAAATCCCGTGGAATTGAAGTACCCAGATTTGGGGGTGTCACAGGTTGGTATCAAAGCTTGTAGGTTATGAACCTTAGGTGGGGGAACAACCTTAGGTAGTAGCCTTATAGGAAGAACATAGTGATGGAAAACTCTTATCGAGTTCTAGGAAATGAATTTTTGTAATTCATTGAAGATAATAAAAGACTATGTGTTAAATTATGTGCTCACTAGTATGACTTAGTAACTAAAACTCTAAATTTTGTTGTCAGGATGTCTGACGTTGGAAGAACTAGTCGAGCTAGGGAGGAGGAACCCCGAGTACCTCTGAAGACTCCTCTGAGGAGGAAGAGCCCAGAGACATTCATGTCGTTAGGGAACAGATTGGTATGAGAGGAGTCATCTCCATTGATCACCGTTGTTGGTCAGGAGCATGAACCTGAGACTGATCCAGAGGAGGAATTTGACGAGGAAGAGGAAGAAGAGGAGTTTCCACAGCACTCCATTGATGCTGAGATGTACGACACGTTATACGACTGTAACGTAGAGTTACGAGACGATAAACAGGATCTGACTGAGCGAGCTATTATTCAGCAGATTACTCTAGAGTAGAAGGAGAGAGAGATTTCGACTCTTCACTCATGATTGGGAAATGTAGAATGGGATTTGGTCCACGAGAAGGGTCAAACTGAAGATAAGACCGAGGAGATAGATAAGTTGAAGAAGGAACTGAAGGAAAGCTCTGAAAGGGTGATCATAGCAGAGGAAGGCTGGGTGAGAGAGTCACGTCGTGCTGATCTTGCAGAAGAGGATGGTCGTGCAAAGAAGGCAACGCTTGGGGAGACATACTCTGCACTTAATCATGCAATGGATGAGGCCCAAGATCGAGTTTTGAGGTACCCCATCCAGTTCGAAGGACTTCCATCGTACATGCTGGATCGCAGGACGATGTCTCACATCATTGAAGAGGAGCGTAGCAAGGCTATTCAGCGCCTTGACAGACAGTGATAGAATTTATTTACTTATGTGATAAACTTGTCTATTACTTAGATGTAAATTCCGATGTGGTTATGAACAAAGGAATATTTTAAATCCTGTGGATTCTTTATCTCAGGATAGATGATGTAAATAGCAGTGATGCTATCGTTTGATGTAAAACTTTTGATTGAATGAATATATATCAAGTTGTTTGAGATAATGTGTTAAATAATTATATTAAATTGTTGAGTTAAGTCTTAACTATTTAGAGAATTTAATAGAGATTTAATAAGCATATATTTTAACAGAATTATGCCGCCAAGAAGAAGACAACAACGTCAACCAGCTCAGGAAGAGTCAACAAATAACAACAATAACGCCAATGCTAATCTGCTCATTTACAATTGGTTAACTTCTCGACCTGGAGCAATGAATAATCAACCTCAAGCTCCACCAAATACTACGTTTAAAGATTTAAAGGTGGTGGGACCGCCAGAGTTTAAAGGTTCGATGAACCCAATCGAGGCTCAAACGTGGGTTATGGAGATGGAGAAGGTTTTCGACGTTGCTAGGGTTAGAGAAGACCAGAAGACTGCTTTTGCAACGTTTATCTTTCAAGTCCGAAGCTAGCTATTGGTGTGGCGAATAAAGTTTCGTGGAGGTGAAGGTGTAATTACTTGGGAGAGATTTAAAGAGATGTTTTTCGAGATGTATTTCCCACCGGTTCGCAGAACGAGATGGAGGTTCAATTTGGAATGAAGCAGGAAATATGAGCGATACTGATTATGCTGACTAGATTCAACGAGTTGGCGAGGTTCGCCTGCACTCAAGTACACACTTGACGAGAAAAGCCGGAAGATTTGAACAAGGACTAAAGCCCAGGTATATAGTAAAGTATCAATGTTTCCAGATAAACACATTTGTCGGAGTACTGAAAAAGGCCATCCTCGCTGAAGGTGGAAGCGATGCGGTGACCAAGTACAATCAAGATCAGAAGAAGAAGAAGAATGAAGGTGAAGGAAATAACAAGGTTAGTGGAAATGGAACAGGAGGTGGAAATTTTAATCAGAAGAAAAGGTGGAATGACAACTCATCATCGCGGAATCAACAAGGAAATCAGAAGAAAAGAATCGAGGCATGCCCGACCTGCGGGAAAGCTCATCTAGGAGTTTGTATGAAGGGAAAAAGAGTGTTCTACAATTGTGGTCAGGAAGGCCACATACATAACCTAACTGCCCCAACCAAAGAAGGGTGCTTGCTTCATTTGTGGTTCAAAGGACCATCCGGCAAGATTTGTCCTAAGAAGGGAGCAGGAGGGGCGAGGATCGGGAGAAACCGGGGAAACAACAATGGAAATGCCTTGACTATCACAGGACCAACCGCAACCAACCGACCGATCGCCAGAACTTTCAACATGACGGTGCAGGATGCAGTTTAGTCTCGTGATGTGGTGTCAGGTATCATTCCGATCAATAAAATTAATGCTTATGTTTTATTTGATTCGGGTGCTTACTTGTTCCTTTATATCCAGATGACTTTGCTAAGAATTTAGATTTGCCTAAGGATGAATTGGATTACCCATGAACATAGAAATTACGAATAGAGAAATAATCCTGTAGAAGTACGTACATAAGAACTGTAGAGTGGATATTAAGGGTAATTTCATGAACGTAGATCTTATCCCTATTCGACTTGGGGAATTTGACGTTATCTTGGGAATGGACTGGTTATTCAATTATGGGGTTGTAATTGATTGCCAAAAGAAGCGATTAACCTTATGACTCAGATTAAATGTTGTGTTTTATGGTAGTAGAAGTCGCCAGATGTTTGAGTTGTCACGCGATTATGCGAGGCGAGGAAGTTGTTAAAGGCAATTTGTATAGGATATTTAGCTTACATAGTCAACAATCTTAAAGAGAATCCGAAAGTAGAGGAGATATCGGTAGTGAGAGACTTCGTCGATGTCTTTCCAAACGATTTTCCAGGACTTCCACTAGATAGAGAAGTTGATTTTGTGATCGATTTGGCGTAAGGAATCGCTCCAATATCGAAAGCACCATACCGAATGGCACCAGTAGAGATGAAAAAATTAATGGTACAACTACAAGAATTGTTGGACAAGAAGTACATTCAACCGAGAGTATCGCCGTGGGGAGCGTCGGTGCTATTTGTGAAAAAGAAGGAAGGATCGATGCGGCTCTGCATTGACTACAGAGAACTAAATAAGGTCACGATTAAAAATAGATATCCATTACGGAGGATCGACGACCTGTTTGATCAATTGAAGGGAGCGAGATACTTTTCCAAGATAGACTTGAGAAGCGGTTATCATCAACTGAAGGTGAGGCCAGAGGATGTACCGAAGACAGCGTTCAAAATACGATATGGTAACTACGAATTTTTGGTAATGTCGTTTGGTCTAACGAATGCTCCTGCAGCATTTATGAAACTAATGAATGGTGTGTTCAAGCCGTTTTTGGACAAATTCGTAGTGGTATTTATAGACGACATTTTGGTATATTCGAAAACCAAAGAAGAACATGAAGAGCATTTGAGATTAACATTGAAGGTATTGAGAAGGGAGAAGTTGTATGCTAAGTTTTTGAAATGTGAATTTTGGATCGACCGAGTACAATTTCTTGGTCACGTGATCGATAAAAACGGAATCTCGGTAGATCCATCCAAAGTTGAAGTCGTAATTAACTGGGATCAGCCGAGGACGCCGTCGGAAGTACGGAGTTTTCTTAGATTGGCAAGATATTACAGAAGATTCATTCAAGACTTTTCCAAGATCACAACTCCTCTAACGAATTTAACTCGAAAAGATGTGAAATTTGTTTGGACGGAGAAGTGTGAGGAAAGCTTTCAAGAATTAAAGAAGAGGTTGAGTACAGCACCTGTGTTGTCGCTTTCGGACGATACAGGAAATTTTGTTGTTTATAGTGATGCGTCGCATAAAGGACTTGGTTGTGTGTTGATGCAAAACGGCAAAGTCATTGCGTATGCATCACGACAATTGAAGGATTACGAGAAGGGATACCCGACCCACGACTTAGAGTTAGCTTCAGTTGTTTTTGCTTTGAAAATTTGGAGGCACTTATCTCTACGGGAGAAGTTTGAAATATATACGGACCACAAGAGTGAAATATATTTTTTACGAAGGACTTAAATATGTCGTCAAAGAAGATGGTTGGAATTAATCAAGGATTACATTTGTGAGATTTTATACCATCCGAGCAAGGAAAATGTGGTTGCCAAGCGCCTTAAGTAGAAAGGTCGTGAGAAATTGATGATGTTATTCGCTTTCAGGATGACCTAATTGCAGAAATGGAGAAACTGGAATTGGAAGTTAAGTATCCTATGGAGATTGATGAAAAGCTATTTCAGATGCAATCTAATACAACTCTACTAGATAAAGTAAAGGAGGCTCGACGAGAATGAAGAATGCAAAAAGGTGATAAAGAAGATATCTGAAGGAACTGAACCGAGGTTCAAGATGGATAAGGAAGGAATACTGAGATTTGAGAGCAGAATTTGGGTATCGTCAGTACCCGAGATTAAAGAAGACATTTTGAGTGAGGCTCATAGCTCACAATATTCAATTCACCCTGGTAGTACCAAGATGTATCAAGATCTTCGACAACACTTCTGGTGGCCGAATTTGAAATGTGATGTTGCAGAATGTGTTGCCAAGTGTCTGACCTGTCAGAAAGTAAAAGCAGAACATCAGAGACCAAGTGGATTGCTAAAACCGTTGGAGATTCCAGAATGGAAATGGGAACATATTACAATGGACTTCGTGGTTGGCCTTCCGACGACTCAGAAAGGCTACGACAAAGTATGGGTTATCGTTGACCGACTGACGAAATCCGCACACTTCCTTCCGATCAAAATCAGATTTAACTTAGATTAGTTGGCGAGACTATACGTAAAAGAGATTGTTTTGAGGCACGGAGTGCCGATGTCAATTGTTTCTGATAGAGATCTGCGCTTTACATCAAATTTCTGGAAACGTCTACAGGAATGCATGGGAACTCAATTGCGAATGAGTACAACATACCACCCTCAAACAAACAGACAGAGTGAGAGAACAATTCAGACATTAGAAGATATGCTAAGAGCCTATGTAATGGACTTTAAAGGACATTGGGATGATAACCTACCATTAGTAGAGTTCAGCTACAACAACAGTTACCACGCTAGTATAGGCATACCGCCTTACGAAGCGTTATACGGCAGAAAGTGCAGAACTCCACTTTATTGGGATGAAGTTGGCGAAAGACAATTGCTAGGCCCAGAATTGGTACAACAGACAGCAAAAATAGTCAAAGTTATCCGAGCATGACTGGTAGCAGCTCAAGATAGATAGAAGAAATACATTGATCCACATCGTAAAAACGTTGAGTTTGAATCAGGTAGTTATGTGCTTTTAAAGGTCTCTCCTTGGAAGGGAAAGATCTGGTTCGGAAAGAAAGGGAAATTAAGCCCAAGATTTATTGGACCATTTGAAATACTTCGAAGAATCGGAGAAGTCGCGTACGAGGTAGCCTTACCTCCAGCACTCGAGAATATCCACAACGTCTTCTATGTTTTTGTTTTATGACCCTACAAAGTCGATTACAAGCATGTAATTGAATACGAACCCCTACATTTTGAAAAAGACTTATCTTACGAAGAAATTCCTGTTCAAATTGTCGACAGAAAAGAACAAGTTCTCAGAAATAAAGTAATACCTTCTGTTAAGGTAATTTGGAGGAACCACAACGCTGAAGAAGCTACGTGGGAACTCGAAGAGAATATGATGAAGAATTACCCTCATTTATTTACTTAATTTATGTGTAAGCGATTCTAGGGACAGAATCTTTATAAGGGGGGGAGAATGTAACGGGTCGAATTTATTGAGTCGTGATTCTGGGGACAGAATCCTTTTAAGTGGGGAAAGATGTGACGAACAAGATTTTTGTAAATTAATTTTAATATTTATTGGATTAAATAAATATTTTCGATGATTTAATTATTAGATTAAATAATTAATTGATGCAATTGTGAAATATTAATTTAATTATATGTGTTATATTTATTAAATTAATGTAGAGAATTTTATTATTCAAAGTATGTAATTATGTGAGTTTATTAAATTAAAAGAAATATTTAATAAGCCTAATATCATTTTATAATTAATGAGAAAATTAATTATATGACTATGTGAATTAATGAGAAATTATTATATTTTATTCAAATTAAATTAAATAATATAATTGAGTTATTGTATAATTGGGTGTGACATGTTTTAAACTATAGTATAAGAGATTTATTAAATTAAATGGTTTTGAAACCTATTCTTGTTAGCCATATAAGGCCCTAAAGGGAGTTATTAGCAGTTACCCATAATTGGGTTAACTAACCTTAATGCGCGTCAGTTCATTTTCCTTTATTATATTATACGTATTCTTTCTTTTTCATTTTTTTTCTAAGTCTAGAAAATAAACTGAGAAAGGTTGAGAGTTCATAGAGAGAAATTGTGAGAGTGTAATCAACAAGTATTTGTGAAAGGATCGTCATTGATCATCCCTTCTAATCTATACTCTCAGTAATTTCTCCAAACCAATTTCTATTTTACGTATTTAAGATTTCATAAAAATGGCTTTCAAAGCTTTTGTAAAGTCTCTGTAATTGGGGAAGGGTATGATTATGAGTTTTTGTATGTGTTAAATGTTACCATGTCATATTTGATTATATATATATATTATGTAGACCATATCATCAAGATTACAAAACATGTCACATATGTATTTCAAACTACAGTATAGAATATGGCCATATGACCTTATCGTGATTTTAATATGCCAAACATAAATGATTTTGTAAAATTTACACTGTATATTATTATGCATATTAATCTGAAGAGACCAAACTTTAAATGAAGCGGATTGATTGTTATAACGAATCCAAGTAGTATTAATTTTCATAATTTATGTTCAAAACCTTCAAGAACATCAAGAATAGTGAAATTTTACATATTTTAATTCTGTAATTATGTATTTTAATGGGTTAAAATCATTATATAAATGTTGGGTAATGATTATGCATGAATTATATCATGTGGGTATGTCTAAACTTCGTGTAGAAAATAAGAAATTGGTAGAAATTGGCATGTTACTGCGATTTTTCATGAACTACAAATTCTCTAATTAATGCAAATAGCATGTAATTGCTTTGCACTAACTCCATGTGACTACAATGCACACTGTCTGCTCCTGTGGCAGTCTCAAGCCCTTGTATGCAGGCGCCTGCAATGAAAACCAAGTACAACAAATTGCAGCCAGCAATACCACTCTCAAAAATATTCAGAAATGAATTTTTTTAAAGTGTTAAGTGTAGCAATGTGGTATGAACCTAATTTAATAAACATAAAAATATGTTAGAAGTATAATGAGATGTTAAAATAGATGATTAACATGTAAATAACAAAATTGCATGTGGATTGAATTATTGAATACATAATTAGCTTGTCATTCGTGAAGTGTAAATTATGTGACAATGTAGTAAATTGACTAAGTATTGTCATAATCACGTTAGACAAAAAGAATGAACGTTTGATGATTAGTTATGTTATAATTAACTATAGTTATGAATGGAAATGATATGTAGGATTAAATTCAAGCAATATGTTTAATTAACGTGTAATCTACGCATGCGAGGTAAGTTTTCTAACCCTACTTGTTATCATTATTCAAGTTTATAAATCAAGTTCATTTGTTATGTTAAAGATTTACTATCTTTTCAAAGTATGATTACATTATACAATAAGCTGTTCTATTGTATACCTATTGAGATTGTTATTCATTATAAATATCATTTATTGTTGAACCTTGTTAGACTAGCGAATCTGATGGATTCAACTAGTCCATAGTTGATGAATGTTCTAAATTCGAACCATTATTGATTTATCCAAACCAAACTTCCTTTAGTGCGGACTCTAATGTCAAGCGAGATGAACAACCTGCAAAGGGATTACTTATCGTTTAGCGTTAAGATATTGTGCATGATATGGTACTGAAATTTGATTCCCTAAATGCGAGTAGAAAGGTCCATAGTCTTATGAATGTTAAAGGTTTCAAGTATAACCCCTTGCTAACCTAGGACATAGTTCAAGGTCTTATGACCCTCAGAAATCTTTTGATTCTTGTTATTCATTCTTGATTCAAAAGTTTAGTTTTTATTTCAGAAGTCTTTGATTCACTCGTATGTTATTATACATTGTTATTTCATTATTTTACTTATGGGCAATAGTGCTCACTCTTGCGTAATAATAACATTGCAGTTAAGAACGAAAGAACCGACGAACCTTCTACTAGTAAAGGCAAGGGAAAGGTTAACAAATGATGAAGACATGTATTTATGAGATGTTGAAATTATGTTGTTAAGACTTATTAATTGTTTATGTTTCCGCACAGATGTTTAAGGTTAGTATGACTTGGGATTGTATTTATTATTCAGATGTTGTAACCCCATAAGGGGAGGATTTTATTTCTATCTATTGCATGGTTTGCATTTATTATGGGTAGATAGATAGATGATATTTGTACAGTGAACACCAAATCCTGTGGAATTGAAGTACCCAAATTTGGGGGTGTCACAAAATGAAACAACCAAAAATGAAATCTAAGCTTGCTATTTATAGGACTTGCTAGTTTAGGGTATAATGGTCAAAAGCCATCCACTTCCTTACAATTCCAAGCTTAACCATCAAGTAAACTTGCTCCTCACTTTAATTACTTGGCCATCACAACACTTAGCCATTAAGTTACTTTACTTGCTCACCACAAAACTTAGCCATTAAGTTACTTTACTTGCCCACCGCTTTGGGTCATCCATGTGCTCATGGGTTGCCCCATGGATCATCCTTGCTTTGGACTTTAAATTAAATTAATATCATCTTATACATTGGGCTTGTATTAACAAATCTTTGGGCTTTACATTACAAACACTTGGGCTTGCACCTTTAATTTACATTGGACTTAATCATTCCTACATTTGGGCCTTATCAAATCCCATTGGACTTTAATATTTCCTACACATCCCTACAAATTCAATATATTTGACTTTAAAGCCTCATAGCATTATAATTTACATTATAATTCTCGTATTCTAACTCATATACTTATTCATTATATACGATATACCATCATTCATACACACTCGTATAATACCTCGTATCATACTCGTATTCATTACTTCGTATAATCTCTACGTATTATACGATCATCGCTTTATTTTATTAATCGCACTTAAATTCCTTCTCGTAAATCACTTTCCCTAAACGTTAGGTTTTAAGTCCGCAGGCAAAAAACTACGTTTTCCATAACTGAAATATTATTGGATATTTCATCTCACCTCGATATTCTATCGTTACATATTTTGCGGAAATTCAAAAATAATTCCCGAGCAGAAATGCTTGAATGGTATTTTTCAGAAAATTTCTCGGAAAGCTTTTATTTTCGTCTTGGAAATTCAAACACTTTAATTCTACCACGTAGCCAACATACTACGATGTTCCGATATGTTTAGGTCATAGAACGACCTTCAATTAGCTTGCTCCTATAAATAATCAATTAAATTCATTTAATCCACATAATTAAATAAAAATTTTAATTCTCCTAAAAATCAGATTTTCTCGGGCGTTACAAGCGTTAAGAAAGACTTGCCTTCAAGCATCTTCGAACATAATATTCAATCAATTCTTAGTCTTTACAGGATCTACATGATATATTCACATAGCACACTGTAATTAGTTTACAAACAACTAACTTTCTCGTTCTAACCAACTTCTTTCTCTTCTATGTCTTACTTGAATTCATTTCGTTAATAAAGTCACTTTGACTTTATATGCTTCGTTACGGCTCATTAACGTTCTTACATTATTAACCGACATTCAATCATTATTGGTGAAGTACCAACATTTGAACATCATTCACGGTTCACTTATTACGTTCTTGCGTTCTTCGTTTAAATCTTATCAAACCATATCTAATATTCTAACGTTATCACTGTAATTCACGGTTCATTTTCTTGGTTTGGGCTTGACTTAAATTAAAATTGGGCCTTAACTTGGGCTTGCTTACTTAATTCGTTGGGCTTGCTATTAATCCAAGTCCAATTGAATTCTACCAAATCCTTAACTCAAAATCCATTAGAACTTCTCGTATTCTATGCTTATTCCTCCCGTATTACTCCCGTATTCCCTTCGTTTAGTACTCATACAATATTCGTATTATACGTTGTACTATTCTTCAATTCATACTCGTATTCACTAGTATAATACTCATATCCCCTACGTATAATAACCGAAATGATTATACGCCTTTCATTCCCCTTTCGGAAATCACTTTCACAAACCCTTAGGTTTTAAGTCTGCAGGCAAAAACATTGTTTGCCATAATGGAAATATTATTGGATATTCCATAATATCTTCATATTCTATCATTACGCGTTTCTCGGAATTTCGAACCTAGCTCCGAACGAAATCGGATGGATAGTGTTTTTACGGGAAAAAATTCGAAAAACATTTCTTTTCGTCTTGATAATTCAAAACAATTAATCCTAGCACATAGCCAGAATACTAACCACATCCACACATTCTAGATCATAACACGACCTTCAAACATCGTACTCACATAATTAATCAATTAAATTCATTTAATCCACAAAATCAAATAAAAATTTATTTCCTTAAAAAATCCGGAATTCTCGGGCGTTACAGCCCCGGCGGGGGTTTATAGGTCAAAAGGTGCTGCCCCAATGGGTATCCTAGCCCGGTGGGCTTTTCTAGGTCAAAAACCCCGCCCCGACTAGGGTGGGCAGACTAACCAAGTGTTAGAGAAAAATCTGACGGGACATGGTTTACTAAAATGGTCATAACCTTTTTATATGAATGCCGATTAAGGCGATTCAAGATGATTCGGAACGAGGACGAGTAGACCTACAACGTTTATTTAATAATTTTTTAAATTTGAGGTCGGGGAAAGGTGTAAAAAGTGCCATCTTTAGGACTGAAGTGCATTTAAAGGCAATCAGAGGGTGTCGGGCATGCACGTATGCAAGTGTAGTTCTTCTGAAGATAAAAGATGTTATTCTAAGTTATAATACATGAATATTAATAAATATAATGATAATTAACATTAAAAAATGATGTATTAGATAAGTTATGTAATTATATTAAGCATACACATGAGAGACAATTTGGGCATGTGACGAATGAATGTCAAAACACCGTGATAAGTGTTAATTAACTTAAAAAGTGTTTTAATTCAATTGAAGTGAACATTATAAGATATGTAATGGGTTTAATATAAAACTAATAAGGAGTCCTCATAAGACTTAAACACTTGAATGAATTTCGAGTATGACTAAAAAGAAATATAGAATTGATTAATAAGTTATATTATATTGAAACTCAACGCTGTAAGAGTTGAAAATGTGATTTGGATGCTAAAAGTCTTATGTTATATTTTAGTGAGTTTTTAGATTCGTGTTATGTGGTTGATTAATATGGTTAAACCTTAAGCTAAAGGTTATAACTTAACTTAGATAAGAATTGAATCTATGAGGATAATGTGTATATAGCTAATTGATGTGATAATCCTAATGGTATGTGTAGGATATTGGAGTACGTGAGTTGTAATTGTATATCTTACGTAAGAGGCAAGTTCCCTAATCTTTGCTACTTTATTATTCAGTAAGGTTTTCTTATTTTATCTTGTTTACGCTTATGCAAGTTCATTAAGCCTAATCTTTCATTATGCAAGTTCATGTTTCAAATTTGTTACTGTTATGCATATTCTCTAACTCTGAAATATTGTTGAGCAAGTTTTTAAACTATACTTTTCATTGAGCAAGTTAATTAATCTTTACTCCTTCATTACAAGCGAGGTTGTTTTGTTTATTCAAAGTATGTATTGTTGTTGAAAGCTTGATCTTGTTGCAAAATATGTTTTCAGCTTCGAATAACTGTTGATTTAATCTCTTATCACTAAGGTCATTATACAACATTACATTGTTGTACCGAACTCTTAGTTGACTAGCGCTTCTCTATTGATTCAACTAATCCTTAGTTGATGAATGCTTTATAAACTAAATTACCCTTTAAGTCAGTCCAAACCAAATTTCCTTTTGTTTGCTTATGTACTTGTACAATTTTGAAAGCGTAGAGTTGATGACTAATACTTGTTCAGCTTATAAACCATTGATATCATATCTCTTATTGATACATTGGCATAATTCGATTATAACTAAACACATGAGTAGTTATTGATCCTAATTTGATTCAACTAGTACTTAGTTGATGAGCGTTCTAAAGATCTAGAATTCCTTTGAAGTTATATTCTAAACCAAACTTCCTTTGGTACGGAACCTAATGATCTAAGCTGAGATGAGCAACCCTATATCATGAGATTTTTTTTAGCTACGCAAAAGCGTTAAAATATTTGCACAATACATAGTACAAATGACTGATCACCTTGAGTACGAGTTGATGGTCCACATAGTCGTTTAGACTGCTAAAGGTTACAGTAGAAACCCCTATTAACCTAGAACATAGAAGATGATTATGGTCTTCAAGACTATTAAATGTTAAAGTAGAAATACTTGAAAACCTAGAGAATAGTTAGGTGGTCTTATGACCCTCAGTGTATTCCTTTGATATTGATATCATTATTTGATTTTAAAGTTCATTAGTCCTTTGAACTCACGATTATTGAATTAGAACTTATTGTTTACGGTAAAAATATCTTACCATTGGAAGCTCGGTTAATTTTCATTCATAGAATGTTATTGTATAATATCCTTCTTGTGGGCAATTGTTTGCTCAGTCTTGCACAAAACAATGCAGATGAAGTTGAGAAGTCCGAAGAGCTTTCTACAAGCAAAGGCAAAAGAAAATTACTCGATTAGATGATGTTAAATTTGTTTTTTTATAAAGCTTGTGTAATAGACTTGTTAAGGATTGTTTTTTATTTTTACGTTGATGATGTAATAGTTAAGGTTAGATAACCTGGGATTTATCTTGAGATTATGTAACCCTTTAATGGGAGATTTATTGTTTAAACTTTTGAGTTTAATTATATCATTTGTTTATGGGTAGTTAGTTATGATTTAATTGGACAGTAAACACCAAATCTGTGGGATTGAAGTACCTGAATTTGGGGGTGTCACACCTTAAGCACATATGCTTCCTTGAACCTATTTGCAAACAATTCTTAATCCACCCGGATTAAATTCTTTTAGACAACACTTAGTCTAAATAAAAAGATTACAAATATAGAGGTCTAATGATCAAAGCAAATAATCAATTTAACAATGCAAGGCTCAACTAATGTATGTAATAATCAAATAGCAAAGAGATATCACCAATTTAAAGCTCACAAAAATTTACTGAAAGATAATCTGAATTTAATTGCACAGCAGCCAAGTAATTTGCACCAAAATAATTTTGTGACTTTTCAATGTATATTAGTGTAATAGTAACTCGTATGTTGTTAAACTGAGAAATCCCAATTGAATTTATAACCCACAAATATTACTATTGCAAAATAGCTAAATAAATTCCGTTTCAAAGTATATTTCTTAGGCGCTCAAATTTGATTTCCGTTAGAGATAAATCAAAAGGATAAAAGATAAAAATAGCTCAAAAATATTCCAAGCATATCTCTGGATAAATCAGTTATATTATATGTTTTGACTTCTTCATAAACAATTCATTAAAGCAGTCATGACTTTTAAAACTGCCGCCATATATCACATTGCATTTCCATATATCAATTCTGTAATAAATGCCAAGAGAACATATCACACTATTTTTGAAATAAGCAACTTAGGAATTTTAAAGGAGTGTTAGTTCCGTAATAAATGGAAAATGCTAACCAATACAACTTTCCAGGATAATCATGAACTTTGAGTTCGGAGACTTATGCATTTTACTTCTTCAAAGATGATCCACTAATGTAAATTGAGAGAAATCATGATTCTTTATAAAAACTACCGTCACAAGCTATCCAAATAATTTCCAAGATATTTGCATATAGGAGATATATTATATGTCTATTTCCCATTAAAAATCCTTACACGTGTATCATGCAAAATTAAATTTAGGATAATTATCAGTTAACAAAGTGATAGCTTTTCGTGATTTTATCAAACATAGCAGAATCAACATATTTGCTAACAAGTTGAATTTTGTAAATCACGGATCATTAGCATGCATAAAATGCTTATCATATTAAATGCACATAAAATGTCCTAGAGCCTTGAATTGAAAAATTAAATATTTGCAATGACCTTACATTAAAATCTTAGGACACAAATGTCTTCAAAATCTTTGATCAAATCATCAATGATCCTTTTATCAATTTCCTGAAATTTCATAATAAATAATTTAGTACAAAACTCAAGTCATCATCAAAATAATAAGGTTAGAATATTAACAAGTCAATATTCTCCCCTTTTTCGATGATGACAACACCATTATAGCTCCCCCTAAATCCATGTAAAAACTGAATTTCAGGACATAAATAAAATCTAATTACCCATCGTGCCTTTTGTATAGGCATTATTCATAACTTGTAAATATGTTAGTTTCAATAAATACTAGAAAATCAAAAACTATTAAATAGCAAATTATCTAAAAGTTTCATCAAAACGTCTGGTGTAGTGCAGGTGTAGTAGGAATCAACGTCTTAAAAACAAACATAACAAAAATTAAAAATAGTCTTAACATAACATAATTAGCAAAACAACTAGGCCAGCAATCCACTCGTGGTGTCTCCCCCTTTGACATCATCCAAAAAGAATTGTAATCAATATCTTCAACATTTTCCATGTTGGATCAATGAATAGAATTGGGACGATGAAGAATCGATGAAGTCTTTCTTTAAGGACAAAATATCAAAAGAAAAGCGAAGTGCGAAATAAAAGTATCATTGGGAAGAGGAAGGTCCATAAAATCACCAACATATTCGGCCATCCAATTGCATCAAAGCCATTCAGGAATTGAGGAATACATCCTTTAAAAATGCAACTTATGACCAACATCATTCAATCTTGTAGCCATAAAATTAGCGAACTCTCCAATTTGATATCTAACAGACTTCATTTCTTGACTTAGTTGGCACGAATTTCGATTAATCTTACATTGTAGGGCTTCAACCATCGCCATTGTTTGTAATTCAAAACCAGCTTGTAAATCAATGAATTCATCTCCCATTCGCGAAAAATACTACTGTAAATCAATAGCCCGTATGGGCAGCTTGCCTTTTTCTAAAACACTAAGTTTGTGTTTGATATCAACAATATCAATCTGCATAGTTTCTTGATTATGAAGAATTTGAGTCAGTAAATTTAACACTTTAGGAGATGAAACAGAAGAGTTTGGCGGAGTAGATGATGATGGATTATCAGATGGCAAATCAGATGAAACAGAAGAATGTGGGATAGGTAGAGGATCAGGAACAATTCGAATAAACACACTATTAACAAAGGAAATATGAGATTGTTTCAAATTTGCAGAATCAACAAATTCATTATGTGACATAACAATTTCATCGTCAAAAGGAATTTTAAAATGCTGGAACAATTTGGTTAGAAAATAGCTATAAGGAAGACACTTCTTGGTTTGACGAATACAACTAAGAATGTGAGACAACATCATGAGTGAAAAATTAAAAGAGACACCCTTAAGAATCATTGCCACAACCACTAAATCTTGATACGTGAAATCTGCACCACCACCAATTCGGGGAAACATATTGTAGTGTATCAATTTTTGGAGAACACAAGCGGTTGGATAAACATCAACAATTTTTGGAGTAAACAGAGAAGACAAAGTATGATTATCCATAATAGTTTGGAGTTGTTTAAGAGGTGGAAAAAGGATATTTGCAGCACCCATCAAGGTGAATGGACATGGACCCGATGAGAAGGAATATTAAAAATACTTCCAAAATCAACAACGGTGAAAAACAAAGATTATCCCTTAACAAAAGGCATTATAACAATCAACTTTATGACACTCGAGATTTGTGTAAAATTGTTGGACCAAATGAGGATAAGCTTTTGTAGGAGGAAAGAACATAGCATATATACCATAAGAATTAAAAAGTTTTTCTAGAAATCGACAAACATAAGCTGTGAGTTTGAATACAAATATTATCTACTAGAGATTATACAAACTCAAAGGAGTCCTCATTACAATTATTATCACATTTATTTCACGAATAGTGAGGACTACTAATCTTATCCTCTGGACCATCACTCTCCAGTTCCCAGGCGTCCGGCTATATTCTCATTTCACTGAAGAACGGTGAAAGAAAGGGTGAGCTCAACTAGCCCGATGAAATATTATGACTAAGATAATGCGAGAATAAATTATCATTAGTCTCCAACAATATTAAGCGATAAAATATAATAGACATCAAGTTTAGCTGCGGTAGAACAAATGATCCATTAAAAAGTCAAGTAGAAAATAAAATCTACTATCTTTTATGATTTAAAAGGTTTTTCATCTTTATTATCATTTGAGACTCGACAATAAATATTCCACATCATTGAATCACCCCTACAGCTTCTGACGAGGATATTCTTTAGTATCCGACCACAATTATCCATGCACTACGGGCGAGAATATTTGTGTATTCATTAATGGTCATGATCGTACCAACAATTTGTCCATCGATGCACTACGGGCCAATGAGGACTTTTACCACATCATTTGTAACATTACGGTCATGATTGCAAGAATAATCACTGGTCATAATCATACCAAGTCCATCATACTTCTGAGCCCACAGATGACTTTCAACAAAATATAAACATGAGGATGATGACAATGATATAAGAATTCAATAAAACAAGTTCAAAATTATTTTATCCGAGAATTATTAACGTCAAATTATCGACATAATCTTTGTTTTTGTAGAGTAAAATTCAAGAATGATCGGAAGAATATTTCCATGAAAAGATCTTTGGATGAAGCGCAAATATCGAGGATATTCTACTAATTTCATGGAGTATAGAAGTCAAAACTTTAACTTATTTGAGTATAATAAAGAATGGAATAACAAAAGAAATCACCATGCATGCGGTGCCGCATAGGCAGGTTATTCAAGCGAGAATATAATAACGGAACGGTCGGGCAAATTTTGCTTGCGCAAGCGGGATGTTCAACGAGAATAATAAAAAGCGGAATAAGGTCGGTGTAAAACACGTACTTGGCGAGGATGTTATTCAGAAATAATAGCGGAATAAGGGGCGTAAACCCGATGAGCGAGGATATTTCAGCGAATAATAATAAAAAAAGCGGACGGATGTGAGCAAGGATATTCAATAATAAAAAAAAGCGGAACCGGTCAAGGTGTAAAACACACAGACGAGGATGTTTCAGCGAGAATAATAAAGAAGAATAATAGAAGAATGTCACCAAGTATAGGGTAGCCAGCGTATCTGAGTTATTCAAGCGAGAATAATAAGAAATGGAATAACAACAGTTCTCTTCATGAATAAGAAGAATAACACCCTTACGAGTACAACAAATAATATTCCCTACCTTAAGAAGAAAATCTTTGGATATATAAGTAGTGAAGTAGCGAGAATACTTTCTTCTTTCTCTCTATAGTTTATCTCTCTAGAGTTTAGGTGAATTAAAAGAAAATAATGAATGAATGAGCTTTATTTATAGAAAAATGGAATGCATAGTAACTAACTCATGAGCAGTCGAGATTGATTTACTTTAATCGGCGGTCCATATTTAAAAAAAAAAATAAAATATAATATATTCTATTTATAATCTAATAAAAGCGAATAACTTTATAAAAGATTTTTTATCAAACCTTTATCACGAACCTTATGCAAACACTATGCATAATAAAATATAATATATTCTAATTATTGTCTAATAAAGCAGATAGCTTTATAAAAGTATTACATTTTTTATAAAAAAAAGATTACTATAAAAAACACTATATGGAAGACTTATACAACACTATGCGTAATAGAATATAATATATTCTATTTATAGAATAACTTTATAAAAGTATTACATTTTTATATAAAAAGATTTTACGTATTATTACATTAATAATACCAACAAAAGCTGAGTGACTTATCACTTAAGCATCGATAATTAATCTCAGTGTGCTCTCTTATGCGACCCGCGCGTATTCTTGTACTTTTACTAACAGGGTGTTTCAGCGATTAACGGTAAAACTTCGTAGTTATTATTTTCAAAAAGTATTTTTGTCGTTTTCTCGATCAAACAATAATTTAGTTGTAGGGTCCTGATGATTTGTTAGTTGTACTAATATTCCTGTTAAAAGCGAATATTCCCAGAGCCAATCGAATATTATATAACAACTTGCGTACTTTGCAAAATTTATAAATATTACCCCAACTATTATATCAATTTCACTCCATAATATTCAAAAATAATATTTATAGAAAATTCATCTTTATTCAAAAGTTGGGGTTTTACAATCTCCCCTTCTTATGAAATTTAGCCCTCGAAATTAGAGTGCATACTGGTATGTCGAAGAGGTAAGGATACCTTGATTTCATTTGATTCTAACTCCCAGTCATTTCCTCGACATCGTGGTTTCTCCACAAAACTTTGACTTGAGGTATAACCTTGGTGCGTAGAATATGTTCCTTCTTATCAAGATTTGAGCAGGGAACCTCTTCATCGTCAAATCTTCATTATTTAAATCGGTTCAACTCGATAATGTGGTTTGGGTCTTCCACATATTCACGTAACATGGATATGTGAAAAGCGTTATGAACACGAGACATACTTGGCGGTAAAAGCGAGTCTATAGGCCACGAGTTCCTACTCGATCAAGGATTAAAAATGGGTAGATAAATCGAGGATTGAGCTTTCCTCTCTTTCCAAATCTCGTAACCCCTTTCCATGGGCGACAACACGTAACAACACATGATCTCTATATCGAATTCCCGTCCTTTCGATGAAGATCGGCATAACTCTTTTTTATCGATCTTGTGAGGTTTTTATATCGTTGCGGATCGTTTGAATCTTTTACGTAGTCATACGTACCAACTCTCGGTCCCAACAACGTTGCTTCACCCACCTCATCCCGACATCTTTGAGAAGCGACACTTTCTTCCATCTGGCGCTTGAATGGAGCCATGCGATACTTGCTTGATAAGCTTTGTTGTTGTAGGAAAACTCCACCGATGGTAAGAACTTGTCCCAACTTCCCTTGAAATCAAGGACCACGAGTCTTAATAGATCTTGAGAGTTTGAATAGTCCTCTCATTTGTCCGTCAAAATGCGAGGATGATATCTTAGAGCTAAATCGTAAATCTGTGCCCATAGCTTTTGCAAACTAACCCAAAATCGTGAAGTGAATCTTGGGTCTCGATCGGAAACTATGGATCTTTGGCATACCATGCGATCTTACAATCTCGTTTATATATACATCTGAGCAAGGCGTTCAAGTGTATAAGTCTCTCGTATCGAAAATGGCGGACTTGGTCAATCTATCAACAATGACCCAAATCGCATCATGCCTTGAGAAACCTTGGGAAGACCGATGCTTGAAATCCATGGTAATGTGCTCCCACTTCCATTACGGAATTTCAAGTGGTTCTGATGGACCTTTTGGTACTTGATGCTCGCCTTGACTCGTTGACACGTTAGACACCTTGAGATAAGCAGCGTTATCTCTCTCTTCGTATTGCCCCCCACCAAAATGTATGTCGAAGATCATGATACATTTTGGTACTCCTCGAGATGGATTGCAAGCGGTGTGTTTGCGCCTCCATCATGATTTTATACTTTAAATCGGGGTCGTTAGGAACACAAAATGCAGGTTGACTCGAAGTATTCCTTCTTCATCGATTCTTGCTTGGCGGCATCGCACCTTCTTGCACTTTCTTCCTCATCGCGCATCATTTTCGGATACGTAAATTTGGCGACTTTAATTTTATCAATTAAAAGTCGGTTTACTCTCATATTTGCCATCATCACGTGGGTCCACAGGTCTTTATCTCTATCTCCATCCTTTGCAAGTCATACAAAATGGGCCTTTGCGTTGACAATATTGCACTTTCGTGCCGCATATGATCTTCTACTCACTCGATCGTCGGCTACCACGTTCGCTTTTCGAGGATGGTATTGGATGGTATGATCATAATCTTTCAGCAGTTCAAAGCCAGCGTCGTTGTCGCATGTTGAGTTCCTTTTGAGTGAAGAAATATTTGAGGCTTTTATGATCAGTAAAGATCTCCACTTTCTCCCCATACAAGTAATGCCTCCAAATTTTAAGTGCGAAGACAACAATTTGCTAACTCTAGGTCATGAGTAGGATAATTCCTCTCATATTCTTTGAGTTTGTCGTGAGGCATAGGCTATGACTTTCCCATATTTGCATGAGAACACATCTAACCCTTTGCTAGAAGCATCACTTTGTAGATGACAAATCCCTCCGAACGGATGGTATTGTCGAGCAGTCTTTGAAATGAGTCTCTCTTGAGTTCTTGAAAACTCTTCTCACATTCCTCGCTCAATAGAACTTTGTATCTTTAAGAGTCAATTTGAGTTAGTGGAGTAGCGATTTGAGAAAACCCTTCTACGAATCTCGATAATAACTAACTAGTAAGCAGAGAAAGCTCGTGCTCGATCATTTGATTTAGGTTGCTCGACTTTGAATAGCTTGATCTTTCTTTGGGTCAGCGGATATTCCATGACTTGATACCACGTGCCCGAGGAATGCTACTTCCTCAAGCGAACTCGCATTTCTTGACTTGGCATAAAGCTTGTATTCACGAAGCTTTTGGAGTGTCGACCTCAAGTGTTCCTCATGATCTTCACGGCTTTTGGAATATATGAGGATGTCATCAATAAAAACGACCACAAAATGATCAAATATTCCTTGAATACTCGGTTCATCATATCCATGAAAGCGGCGAGGAGCATTAGTCGATCGAAAAAGGACATGACTAGGAATTCATAATGCCGTCTTAGGAGTTAAAGCCGTCTTTGGAATATCATCGGTTCTAATCTTCAATTGGTGATATCAGGAGCGAAGATCGATCTTTGAAAAGAATTTGGCTCCTTACTTGTTGGTCAAACAGGTCATCAATACGTGGCAATGGGTACCTATTTTTGATGGTGACATGATTGACTCCAGATAATCAATACAAATCGCATACTCCCATCTTTCTTCTTCACGAATAGAGCGAGAGCAGCCCGAGGAGAAGTACTAGGGCGAATAAAGCCGATGTCTAACAATTCCTGCGGTTGAGTCTTTAACTCACGAAGTTCAATAGGAGCCATTCGATATGGGGCTTTGGAAATGGGTTTTATCTGGGTTCAAAGTCGATACAAAATTCAATTTCACGCTCGCTCAGGGGGTAGGCGGGGAAGTTCTTGGGAATCGTCGGAAATTCATTAACAATAGAAATATTATTCAAAAGCGGCGTATTTTTGTTTAGATCGTGACATGAGCTAAGAAGCTTTGACATCAGTTTTTCAATAAGCGAATAGCTTTATGGCTTGAGATAGCGATGATTGATTTTAATGGTTTGGTTGCTTGAATTAGCATAATAGGTCGATTAGGAATATGAAAGCTAACAACTTACGAAAACAATCAATTTTTGCATGATGAGTAGTTAACGATCAATCCTAGAATTACATCAAATGCAAGTATTTTTAATGCAATAAGATCGACGGGTAATGTGTGGGTACCAACTTGAACCAAACAAGACTTATAAATAGTGGATGTAATGAAGGTTTCTCTCAGCGGAGTTTCCACGAGATAAGTCGAAGTCTAATTTCTCGAGTCAAATTTAATCGTTGGCGCAAGTAGGAGAAATAAAAGAATGGGTAGAAGCCGGTATCAAATAAAGTGTAGACTTAGCTAGAGTTTATGATAAGCTTACGTGATGACCTCATTCGGGTTCTTTTGCTCTCTGGGGGAGTCTGACAAAGCGCTCTCCCCTGCACTTTCTGGCTTTGACTTTTTACAGGGAATGACCTTTGGTGCCTCCATCCTATTTGAATTTGTCTTGGTGAGCGACAAAAATCGGGCTAAGTGACCTCTCTCTTCCACAATTATAACATGCTTTGGGATGACATCGCGCAATTTGGGTGATGTGTCCCTCCCCTCGCATTTGAAGCATATGATGATGGTGGTCTTTCTCCTTCCTTAACAACTTGGTCTTTGGTCTTTGGCGTCTTTCCATCATTGTTGAATCTCCTCTTCTTGAAATGTCCATTCTTATTGTTTTTGTACGATTACCACCAGAAGTGGTTACCATTTACGGCTTTATTGATTCCCCTCACGCTTGTTGTCAAGCCCGATGTTGCTCTCCTTTAGTATTATCATTTTTAATTTGCTCTCTTTTGGTTGCGTTGACTCGTTATCGCGCTCCACCAGTGAGCCCTATTTACAACATCGAATACAAACACGGTTTATGAGAAATAAGATGTTGGCGTATTTCGACTTCAAACCTCTTAAAAACATTAGCGCCATTCTCTCTTCATTATCCACCAAGTGGGATATAAAGCGGGATAACTCGCAAATTTTGCCTCGTATTGCGACACGGTCGTATTGTTTTGCTCAATTTGATAAACTCCACCTCCTTCGTATGCCGAATACTTTCGGGAAAGTATTTGTCGTTGAACGACTCTTGGAACTTCTCCCAAGACATCTTTTATCTGGCGGAGTTGAGTCGTTTCTGGATTCCCACGATGTCTGCCTCTCGCGCATGACATAAAAAGCGTGCAAAGGAACCTTTTGCTCCTCGGAGCATCCCAAGACATCAAATATCTTGGTGATACGCTTTATCCATGCTTACGCCATAAGTGGTTTTGGCTCTCCCTTAAACTCGGTGGTCCCGGCTCCTTGAAAGCATTTTAGCGGTGACCTTGCAGAGAGTTTCAGTGTTTCCACCTACATTTTGGGCGAGAAGCGCTCTGCTTTCTTTGTTGCATGAATTGCATAAAGCCTCTGAACAATCCATCATTCATCATTTGGTCGGTGTTGTTGTTTGCATGAGGATTGTCGCCTTCACGATGCACATTCTCACGATTATTGATATGTGGAGACTCAGCGGTCTCTTGTGCTCCATTCTTTATTCTCAACATTTTTGGATGTCATTTTGAGATCTTGCCACAAAACAAAGGTTAATTGACATGTAACATAATATCTCTAAACTCGACCAACCAATTTAAATACAAAATAAATTTAAGTAGGTCATACTAGCGAAAGAATTCCCGTCTCTCCCCTCTAGTTCTAGTCTCACATCTTAGCGAGGATCATATCCTAAGCTTTGATACCTGTTGTGGCGCCCCCAAAATTAGGTATACATCACCCATCTTGGGTGCGTCGGATACATGAGTCTGAAATTCAAATACAACTTACTAATACATTGTGTAAGTGTACAATCGACAAACATAAAGCTGTGAGTTTGAATACAAATATTATCTACTAGAGATTATACAAACTCAAAAGGAGTCCTCATTACAATTATTATCACACTATTTCACAGAATAGTGAGGACTACTAATCTTATCCTCTGGACCATCACTCAGTTCCCAGGCTCGTCCCGACTATATTCTCATTTTCTGAAGAAACGGTGAAAGAAAGGGTGAGCTCAACTAGCCCGATGAAATATTATGACTAAGATAATGCGAGAATAAATTATCATTAGTCTCCAACAATATTAAGCGATAAAATATAATAGACATCAAGTTTAGCTGCGGTGAACAAGCGATCCATTAAAAAAAGTCAAGTAGAAAATAAAATCTACTATCTTTTATGATTTAAAAGGTTTTTCATCCTTTATTATATTTGAGACTCGACAATAAATATTCATCATCATGAATCGAATCACCCACTTTCTGACCGAGGATATTCTTTAGTATCACGACCACAATTATCCATGCACTACGGGCGAGAATATTTGTGTATTCATTAATGGTCATGATCATGCCAACAATTGTCCATCGATGATACTACGGGGCCGATGAGGACTTTTACCACATCATTTGTAACATTACGGTCATGATTACAAGAATAATCACTGGTCATAATCATACCAAGTCCATCATATGCACTCACAGAGCCCACAGATGACTTTCAACATAATATAAACATGAGGATGATGACAATGATATAAGAATTCAATAAAACAAGTTCAAAAATTAATTTATCGAGAATTATTAACGTCAAATTATCGACATAATCTTTTTTTGTAGAGTAAAATTCAAGAATGATCGGGAAGAATATTTCCATGATGAAAGATCTTTGGATGAAGCGCAAATATCGAGGATATTCTACTAATTTCATGGAGTATAGAAGTCGAAAACTTTAACTTATTTGAGTATAATAAAGAATGGAATAACAAAAGAAATCACCATGCATGCGGTACTTGGCATAGGCAGGTTATTCAACGAGAATAATAAATAACGGAACGGTCGGTCGGGCAAAATTTGCGCAAGCGGGATGTTCAACGAAGAATAATAAAAAGGCGGAACCGAAATCACCGTGTGTAAAACTTACACAGACGAGGATATTCAGCGAAGAATAATAATAAAAGGCGGAACCCGGTCGGTGTAAAAACACCACAGACGAGGATATTCAGCGGAATAATAATAAAAAAGCGGAACCGGTCGGTGTAAAACCACACGAGACGAGGATATTCAGCGAGAATAATAATAAAAGCGCGAAGAGTGTAAAGCGCCAGACAGGATATTCAATGAGAATAGTAAAAGCGGAATAATAGAAGAATGTCACCAAGTATAGGGTGAGATGGCGTATACGAGTTATTCAGCAGAATAATAAAAATGGAATAACAACGAGTTCTCTTCATGAATAAGAAAAAGAATAACACCCTTACGAGTACAACAAATAATATTCCCTACCTTAAGAAAGAAAATCTTGGATATATAAGTAGTGAAGTAGCGAGAATACTTTTTTTCTTTTCTCTCTATAGTTTCTCTCTCAGAGTTTGGTGAATTAAATGAAAATAATGAATGAATGAGCTTCTATTTATAGAAAAATGGAATGCATAGTAACTAACTCATGAGCAGTCGAGATTGATTTACTTTAATCGGCGGTCCATATTAAAAGCAAAAGCAAAATAAAATATAATATATTCTATTTATAATCTAATAAAGCGAATAACTTTATAAAAGATTTTACTATCTGCAAAACCTTATATCGAGGCACTTATCAAACACTATGCATAATAAAATATAATATATTCTAATTATTGTCTAATAAAGCGAGATAGCTTTATAAAAGTATTACATTTTATATAAAAAAATTTTACTATACGAAAAAACTTATCGAGACCTATATACAACACTATGCATAATAGAATATAATATATTCTATTTATAGAATAACTTTATAAAAGTATTACATTTTATATAAAAAGATTTTACGTATTATTACATTAATAATACCAACAAAAGCTGAGTGACTTATCACTTAAGCATCAATAATTAATCTAGTGTACTACTCTTATGCGACCCAGCGTATTCTTTGTACTTTTAACTTAGGGTGTTTCAGCGAGTTAACGGTAAAACTTTCGTAGATTATTTTCATAAAAAGTATTTTTTGTCGTTTTCTCAATCAAGACAATAATTCCGTTGTAGGGTCCTGATGATTGTGCCGTTGTACTAATATTCCTGTTATTAAAGAAATATTCAGAGCCAATCGAATATTATATAACAACTTGCGTACTTTGCAAAATTTATAAATATTACCCACAACTATTATATCAATTTCACTCCATAATATTCAAAAATAATATTTATAGAAAATTCATCTTTATTCAAAAAGTTGGGGTTTACATTATATCAAATCTAGATGTAGTTAAATATAATAGATAGCCAATCATACCTCGGTATTTGGTCAATTCTATATCTATACCTTTTTCATCAGAAGTAAGCTTTATTGATGTATTCATGGGTGTAGTCTTTATATTGGATCCTTCAAAACCAAATCTTTTGAGTAGCTCTTTTGTGTATTTATTTTGATGAATATAGATTCCCTCCTTTCTTTGCTTGATTTGGAGTCCAAAAAAAGTAATTCAGTTCTCCCATTAAGCTCATATCGAACTCCTTATGCATACACTTTGAAAACCACTCATAAAGAAAATCATTAGTAGCACCAAATAGTATATCATCTACATATATTTGAACAATAATAAAATCATTATTTGCATGCTTAATAAATAATGTAGAATCAATTTTACCTCTAGTAAAACCATTTGAAAGAAGATACTTACTCAACCTCTCGTTCCAAGCCCTTGGAGCTTGTTTGAGACCATAGAGAGCTTTCTTGAGCTTATAAACATGATTTGGATACTTCTCATGTTCGAATCTAGGAGGTTGTTTTACATATACCTCTTCATTGATGTATTCGTTGAGGAAGGCGCTTTTCACATCCATTTGATAAAGCTAGAATTTCTTATAACAAGCAAATGCTAACAAGATTCGGATAGACTCTAACCTTGTAACTGGGGCATAAGTTTCTTCATAGTCGATCCCTTCTTGTTGATTGTATCCTTGAGCTACTAGCCTAGCTTTATTGTGAATGTATGTCCCATGCTCATCAAGCTTATTCTTAAATACCCAGTTTGTTCCAATAATGGAGACATTTTTAAGAGGAGGCATAAGTTCACGACTTGGCATTGTTTAAAGCTATTAAAGTTCTTCTTGCATTTCCATTGCCAACTTTCATCGAGGAAAGCTTATTTGGCTCGACTTATGATAAAAATCTTGGAGAATACATATTGATTTTGCAAGCCTCTCTGTGTGGTGATTCCTTTGTTTATATCCCCAATAATATTTTCTGGTGGATGATTCTTGAGATAACATATAGTCTTTGGCATTTGGACATCATGTATTACCTCTTCTTGTTGGGGGAATCTTCTTCAAGCTCTTGTGTTGTTTCTTGTTCTACGTCTTGTGAGTTATCCAATTCAGCTTGCTGAATTCGTTAATTTAGCTTGCTGAATAGACTTTTTCGGTTTGTTGGATTCATTAAAATCTCCAAATTTCCTGCATCCTTTGTGACACCCCCAAATCTAGGTACTTTATTCCCACAAGACTTGGTGTTCATATTCCATACATTCATACTAACTACCCAAGTATAATAAAATTTAAACCATAAATCCTCCCACTAAAAGGGTTACATCATTAAATCAAAAAGTCTCCTAGGTTATCTAACCTTTAACATAAAACAAGTGCAGAAATAAAATAATTACATCACATCATTTAAATAAAGTCTATCAACATAAAAGCCAATAAATTACAAGTCTTCATCACTTGTACATTTTTTCTTTCGCCTTTGATTGTGGTAGGTTCATCGACCTTCTCAACCTTAGCTGTAATAATTATTTTTATGCAAGAGTGAGCAAAACAAATGCTCACTAGATATAGCAATGAACAACAATAGAATAATAACTGCCAATGAATAAGCTCATCAGAACTGAATAATACTCTGTCAATGATAACCAAAAACTAGAATCAAAATATGAAATATATCTTAGGGTCATAAGACCACGAACTATGTCCAAGGTTACAAGTAATCTTTCAACTTTAACCTAAACAGTTATATTGTAGGGACTTCATGTACTTAGGGTGATCAACCCTTCGTACCATGTATTGTGCACAAACATCTAAACGCACCGCGTACCCCTATAATATGATTGTTCTTCTCAATTTTAGTGTATAAGCCCCCACCAAAGAAAGTTTGGTTTGGATAAGCTTCAAGGGTAATTTAGAGGTTATCGATCATCAACTAAAGGATTAGTTGAATCAACAAAGTTTGATAATACTACGGTTGATCAATAACAACATAATATGGAACAAATAAGAATCATAGGTGAACCAACTATATATTAAACTCATGCTTAGAAATATCTAAAAAGCATAAGTATTGATTAAAATAATAAGCCTTGCTTGAACAATATAAAGCTAAGGCTATGATCTTGAGATACAAGAATTAAGTTATGAACATGTACTAAGGAATAACAAGCCTAGAATGAAACTTGCTCAAAATAACAATAATATTTCGATTTGCGTTAAGTAAATGAAATAGAACAACTCAATTAGAGATTTCAGTTCAAGAATTTTCATTTCTCATAAAAGAATAGAACTAAGAAAACTTGCTTAACTATAAACAAATTAGAATAACTCAACAATGATTAGAATTCAAAACTTGCTCAAATAACTTTAGGGTTAGAGCTTGCTCAAATAAAGTTTAAGGATAAAAGAATTTGCTTAATTAAAGTTTAGGGTAAGGAACTTGATCAATGTAAAGAGATAAGGTTTAGAAACTTGCCTCGTGCGTAAGCTATAAATTTACAACTCACGTTCACCTACACATAGTATTAGAATCACAATATCTATTAGATATACTAACATCCATTTTCCCAAAATAACACTCACTTTTAGATAAACTTGTTATTTTAGTACAAGTTTTACTTTACACCATATGCATTTCAGAAATCACAAGTATTTACTTCAAAACACTTATTCACTATTCATGTGTACATTAAATCATAACATATCGCTTTCATAACTTACTAATCTTTTACAACTTTAGAATTACTAACCCGGATGATCGTGAGAGAGTCCCCGAATCAAGGGTCCTAAATCACCACTAATACAGTACTGATCATTTTATCACTATTGCGAAAGATATAAACATAAATTGTTTATACAATCAACTTTACACAATATTTTCCAAGGTCGAGTAACCTTCACTTAATACACAATTCATAACTTATTTGACTTACAATAACATTAATATACAATATTTTTACAAATCTAACTGCATACGTAAACTAAAGCTGGAACTGTCTTTGACCTTTCCTTGTATCTGACATATTCATCTTAATCTGCAATGTTTATCATGATATAGCAAGGGTGAACATAAGTTTGCCCAACAAGTATAAGTCTATTTAAGGATATATTATGATTGAAAAAATTTGAATAATAAGTTGGCTATAATTCAATAATATAGTTGTGAATTAGCATAAACAAATTTTTGGTTGAACAAGTATTTAACATGAACAAATATATACGGGCCAGAGAATGGTAATGAAGGTGATCGACCTTTCATACGATGAATACATGTAATATACGCACATACGTACATGCTGATTTAATAATTCTAAACATGACAATCATAAATGATTAACCATAAGTATAATTGAACAATACAACTCAAGGTCGAGTTAAGAAAAACTTGCCTAAACCATTGATTATCGTTACGCATTTTAATAAGCTTTGTCTGAACCTAATATATACATAATATCGATATATAAATTAGAATAATAGCATCACAGTATTTAAAATAACCTAAACACCTTATCACGTAATCCTATCCGTCTATAACACATATAAGACTTAACCTCAAGTCAAACTTTTACAGTCTGAGTCGAGTTCGGTACAATTCTAATATCGCGACGGTCTAGTCGGACAAAATTTTAAGTTTAAGTTCAATTAAACTCTGTCTAAACACTTAACCATTATCTAAGATAATTTATTAACAGTCAAAATATTTTTCATAAACTCGTAATAATTTTCAGATAATTATTATCATTTATCATGAATTTTCAATCATTAATATCGTAATTAAATGAATTAAATATCACTTAATTTCTTTATCATTGATATGTATTTAATATCAAACATTAATGAAATCCATGTCATAATATAATAATATATTATAATATATCAAAGTATTTTTAATACCTTAAAATCACCTTTATATGATTTTTAAACACTTAAATTCATTATCAGATAATTGCTATTAATATTAAAATATTAATATTTTCATGACAAAATATCGAAAGTTATATTTTATAACTTAAAATATTTTATAAGACTTAAATCATTTTTATATGATTTATAAATCATTAATTCTATTTTTCTATAATTTATTTAATACATTTAGTAAATAAATTAATTGCCATTAATATTAATTTATTAATGAAATTCCTCACAAAATATTAAAAGTCACTAAAATAACTTAAAATATTTTCTTATACCATAATATAATTTTTCATGATTTTTCATGTATAAAATTATTTTAAATAATTTATTTAATATTATAATTAAATAAATTAAATACCATTATATTCAAAAATATTAAATATTTATGAAATATACTCAAAAATAATTAAAAACTAATTTTTGGACTTTAACATAATTTTTAGAAATTTATTTTATATTTTTAATAATTAAAAACCATTTATTTCAATTTATTTATTAAAGTAATTAATTTTTGGAAATTAATAATTACAAAAATGGCCCTATAGCGACAGAACCGTCGTTATAGGTGTTCTTGAGTCTTTTCCAGAACTTCATGTCAGACTACAAGGTTGCTAGTTTGACCAAACTTAGATTAGTGTTCTTGTTGCTTTCTAGGCTGGAATTCATGCTAAAGTTGTAGTACTTATGTAACTACAAAAAAATATCAAGTTCATGGCCATACAACATCATATCAGAGAGATCTAAGCCTCCAAAAAAATAAACATAATGACATTCTTCATTTACGGGTTTTCCGGAAAGTGAAGAAACGATCGTAAATCTTATATTTAACTCCTTAGATTGTGAGCTCTAAGTCTATTTTGGGTGATTTACGAGTTCAAGCTTGTAGTCCAGATGTCAGGGTATATATAGAACTCACTAGATCAACTGAACAACATTACCATCGTAAGATCTTGACCGGTCAAAGTTGTGCAAAAAAACTACCCCTTTGAAGATCTGGGTTACCCAGGATCTTCATCAGGCGAGTTGGTCAACGCAGGTTTGACCTTGCATAACGTTGATCCAGTGCATGATCTGGTGGGTCTAAGGGCTTTGATGTGAAGTTCTCATGTCATACTACCTAGATCAAACACTAACATTATCAAAAACATAACACACTGCAAGATCTATGACTTTGAAAAGCTTGTCCGAAATTCTGAGAAATTTATGGGTTGCCCAGAAATCAGTTTCGTGATCGGTCAACGTGTTTTGACCACTCATAACTGGAGATCTAGACATGGTATGGAGGTGATTCCACTTCCAGTCTACTCTCCTCATGGCATAAAACAGATCCAAAGCATAAAACACACAAAATATCTAACACATAAAGATTTAAGGCCTCTGACATTCAACTGTCAGGCCACTTTCCAATTTTTTTCTAGATTTAAAAAATTTGCCATTTCGCGCACTTTGATGTTATGGATCTGGGATTTAACAACCCAGATCACTAAATGACATCTTCTAACACTGTTCTAAACAACAAATAACAACATCAAACCTCAAATCATAAAATTTTAAGATTTAGGGTTTTTTACCACTTTGAGCTTTGATCTTGGATTCTGACTTCTGATTCCTCATCTTGGCAAGCTAAGAAGTGTTCTTAGCTTTCATTCTCTCTCTCTCTCTCTCTCTCACTCTAAGTCCCGAAATTCTAGAGAGAGAATGGGCTTGGACAAAATGAAAAGTAAAGTGAGACTTTTCTTAATTTTAATCTATATAAACTATAATGTAATGTACATGGCTGTCGAGGTGGGCTGATATAATTGATATAGGCACATGGGATAGCCCTTAGTTTGTCAACAAACCATTATCTTGGCAAGATTTACAAGCTACCTATTAAAGAAATAAAAAAGGGCACTTTGGTTATTTGGATTTTATATTTAATGTCAGTCTAGACAATCGTCCAAACCCTTAGGGTTTAGGTTTTAACCCTTAGGGTTTAGGGTTTGACCCTTAGGGTTTATTGTTTAACCCTTAACTTTGCATTTTAATTTCTAAAATTTTTGAATTTCGATTTTCAAAATAGAAAATTAAAATATGTAAATTATAATTAGGATTTGATAATTATATTAAGATTTCCTAATCATAAATTCAATATTGCTAATTAGGATTATTATTTCCTAATTAAAATTGCTAATTTAGCAATTAGGGTCAAAATGATACATTTAGGATTATAAACCAAGAATTAGGGTTTTAAATAGAAAAATAATCTTTCTAATTTAGAAATTAGGTTTCCTAATTAGATTAGGGTTTTCTAATTATTTATAACTTGAAAGTTAGGAGTAATGTTTCCTAATTAACATTAAAATTATTAAAATAACAATTAGGTTTTTCCCTAATTATAAATTAGGGTTTCTAAACCAGAAATTAGGGTTTTCTAAATCAATTAGGGTTATCCCTAATTAAGTTATTATTAATACACAAAATTTTTATACATAGCATTTACATTCCTAATATAGGGTTTCCTAATTCCGAATTAGGATTTTAAATTCCCGGAACTGAATTTATGGTTTCTAGAACCGATTTTAGGGTTTTCTTCTAAATCGTAAGAATTTTCTAACGGAACGTTGACGTTCTTAATATAATATTAGGGTTGGCCAACGATATAGGTTATCCAGTCAACCCTTGACCCTTAACCACATATTGTACACATATAATACCATATATATACACAGAACTTAATCATATATATACTTAATCTTGAATAATTCACCACAGAAATTTTAAATTCATAAAATTCTTTCTCGGAAATCTCAAATCCATTCACTTATTTTCCGTCTAGGTTTATTATTTAACCTTAAATTAATCTTTTAAGATTTTATAAATATTTAAATTCTCGGGTTGTCACAATACGATTCTGTTTTAACCTCTTCATTACATGTTTCTCACATTAACAATGGTGTTCTAGGTCTGCTGCGAGTAAGCGAGGCAACTAATCGCCTCGATCGAGGTATCGCGCAGCTGCGCCATACTTAAGCTTTGGGGCCAGGTGTAATTTATTTGAAGCACAAACTCGATGTTTAAGCCTTGACACCCATTTTGTCTTGTTTGTCTTGTGAACCGAAGCTTCTGTGATCTACTATATGACTACTGTTTAGCCGAACTTACACGAATTTCCTCTACAAAATAGTAAATTAAGCACACCTAACTGATATAGAACTCATACAAACATGATTCCTCGCATATATACTAACTTAGAACAATTAAACAACAACTACAACTAATTTAAATCCCGAATTCCATGTTTTATACCAAAAACTCCATTTTTAACATTCTTGACAAAAATTAACACTATGATCACAATTCTACACCAATTTAACTCATTCAAACTATGTTCTCTTCGTTTCTTACCGAAATAACATATTCAAGACTCAATTTACAAATTAGTTTACAAATTAACCACCAAATTTGGTACTTTCACAAGCAATATACATAAACATACACTATAAACAATTTTCTTCCTTTTTAAATGTAATTAGCACACTAATTCTTGTCTAAATGCTAGTTTTAACATCACAAATACATATAAATACAATAATTCAGTTTATAACAACCATTCAAGAAGAATTGAATTCATAGAAAATTGAAAACTTGTGAATATAGAATATTCATATATATAATATTTAGGGTTATGGAATCATACCTTCTCTTGCTTGAGTAATCCTTGCTAATCTTTGCGGGAGGTGGAAAGAAAGCAGTTCTTGTGATGTGAGAATTGTGGAAAGAATCACTCAGAGGAGTGTCTTAAGGGTATGTTTGTGTGCTATAGTTGTGGGCAGGAGGGACATATCTCTCCCAACTGTCCCAATCCAAGAATGAACAGAGGGTGTTTCAGATGTGGATCAACGGAGCATAAGGTGAAGGGCTGTTCGAAAAAGGGAAGGGATATATGGAGCACGAATAAAGGAAAAGGCAGCGGGACTAGTGACAACGGAACCCATTTCAACAAACAAACCAATAGAATCAACTGCAAGAGTCTTTAATATGACGGTCCAGTATACGGTAGCAGCTAAGAATGCAACTCCAGGTATTATTCGTATAACTTTTATATTTTGATATACATGATTTTTCAATATACAATAAACTATTTTATAAAGAAATTTTGAAGAAGGAATTTGAGTTCTCTTAGCAATCGAACTTCCGTTTAATCAGATAGAGAAGCTTTATGTTGAATAGTTAAAGATCGGTTCGATCAAATCTGATCGAGATCTATTTGAAATGACTATGTATGCTATGTACCCTTCTAAGTATGAGTTTTAAAAGCGGTGATTAGGGACGGAATCCTTATAAGGGAGGTGAATGTAATAACTTTGAATATTTTCTATATAAATAAATAAGAAATTTTGCATATTAATTTTTTTTTATTATTTTAAAGATGAGAATATGTGTCAAGTAATGTGTATGTATATATGTGATAAATAAAATTATTTATTTCATTAATAATTTCAAACAATTTTATTTTAGAATTATTGCTAATTATAAGGTATATACTTATAATAATTAATTTTATAGTAGAAATGTCTTTATTATTTATTTTCTATGAAAATATGATTTTATATTATTTAAATAATGTATGAGATGATTATTGGAATGATTATAATTACTATTTTATTATATGAATTTTAGTTCAGATTATTTAAGTTAATTCTTTTAAACTTAATTAATAATGTTATATATGAAAGATAATCAGATATGGAATCCAAATCCTAATTTTGGATTTTGAGCTATGAATAAGAATAATAATACTATATTAAATATAATATTATTTTTTGATTTTATAAATATATACAATATATGTGTAGATTGTTAATGGTTAGTCAATTATGGTGTATCACGACAAACCCTATTATTACTGTCATAAACCATGATTGGAAACTCAAAATTTGAATTGAGATCGGTCAGAAATTGTGTTATATGAATTATGTGCATATTATGGAATTAATGTTAATTAGATAAAACCCTAATTAATATTTGAAAGCCCTAATTGCTAATTAGGAACCCTAATTGCTAAAATTATAAACCGTGATTATTATTTTAGTAAATTGACATGTTAATTTAGAAACCCTAATTGTTAATTAAGGAACCCTAATTATTTAAACCCTAGTTTTCTATTAAAAACCATAATTTAATTAGTGTGTTTAAAATTAAAATTTTATTACCCTTTAATTTTTAATTGTCCAAACCCTAGTAATTATTTAGGGAAACTTTAAGGTTAAAAATCTAGTAATTAAACCCTAGATTAAAGCACCTTGGACAAGAATACCCTTGAGATTAAAATAAAATTACTAAAGTACCCTTTTGTCTTATTTGTGAATTATTGCTATCAAATGTTCATCAAATCTGGCCAGCCACCCTATTGTCTAGTTGTGAGCTATAGCACTCCAACTCTCAGCCATCATTAGCAGCCAAGTTCATTGCATCAAGGATTATATAGAATTCAAGAGAGAGAGAAAATACATTATTGCCACATGTGTGCAACAAACACTTAGCCATACTCTCTCAAGCTTAAAGCCACTAATTCTTCTATCATTTCAGTCACTAAAATCAGCCCCACCAACACATATAACAAATCAGAAGTTAGAATCAAGAACTTATTCATAAAAAAGGTAAGAACCCTAGAAGAAATCTGATCTTGATCAAAGTGTTAGATGTTAGTTTTTTTGTGTTAAACATGTAATACGTAGTATATAATGATGATCTGGGTTGCTTGATGTTAGATCCATAACATCTAGAGGCTCAGATTTAGCATTTTTCAAAATCTAGAAAAAACTTATTTTGTGTCTGACAAGAAAAAGTCAGAGGCTGTAGATCTCTCTCTATTTATGATTTGATTTTTTTTATGTTATGGAGTTGTAGTATATTTGTGAGATCTGGAATCTAGAACTTGATTGAGTAAGATCATTGTAGAGTGAAAGTTATTGATGGTCAAAGTAAGTTGAATGACCATGACTTTTCAAATCTGGGTAACCTAGAAACTTACTAGAGCGTCTTGACGATAAGTTCTTGAGTCTGAATCTCTCGTGTGTTTGTCGATTTGTTTTATGTTGTTGTTTAAATGTTATAGTATGGTATATGTACTACATATTCAAGCTTTTATATAACCTAGATGACTAACGGGATGTATTTAATGAGCGGTCAAACCAAGTAGCTCGATTACGTTTACATTTTCTGGGTAACCGGAAAGCGTATGACCTACCATCTTTGACATGGTTTTGGCATGGATCTAGAGATTTGTTTGTTGTTATGGTGTTTGTATGTAATAGATCTCTTAAGCTACATGTTGGCTACAATCTAGAAACCTTAGATCACAAAAATCATGCAAGTCTGACAAGTTGTGGAAGCCCCGAACATGCACTCTCGATCTGTTCTTCATTTCGGAAAACCCGAAATGAAGAATGAACTTCGACTGATTTTCCGAGAGCCCCAACGCGTTTTGATTATTTATGTTTAGACTTGACCATGGATTTCAACATGTTCTCTACGATAGTTTGTCTCAGACAAACTGAAATGAGCGAAAACACTTAACATGAGCAGTTAGCGAGTTAAGTCCATCAAATCGTTAATAAGCCACAACTTTGTTTTTCTGGCGTGAAGCGTCGAAACGACTCGGCGACATTGTTCTTGAGCTTAGATCTTGCATATGATGCATGTTTTGACCATGTTTGTAGTTATACTGTGTAGTATTATATCCGTACTATAATAGCTAACCATTAACTCGACCAGAAACACATTACACAAGGAATGATTGATGGTCAAACAAGCAAGCTCGAGCACTGACTTTGAATGCCTGGGTTTTTCAAGAACACCTAAGGCAACACTTACTGTTGCCAAAGGGCTTTAGCGACAGACTTATAATAATTAACTAATTTAAATTCTAAAAAAATATTTAAAAATAGTAAATAAATTCTGAAAATTACAAAATAGTTTTAAAAATTATTTTAAGTTATAAAAATTAACTTTTAATAATTTGACATATTTTTCATAAATATTAATATTTATTTGGATATTATTGGTATTTAAATTATTTAATAAATGCATTAAATAAATTAATTAAAATGATTATATTGTATTAAAAATCATTTTAAATAATAATAAGGCATTTAATTATATTTTAAGTTATAAAACATAACTTTTAATATTTTAAGATAAGTTTCATTAATTATTAAATATTAATGATATTAGATTTATTTAGTAATTATATTAAATAATTAATTAAAATGATTTTAATATTATAAAAATTATTTTAAATGAAAATAAATAGTTTAAAAATATTTTAAGTTATAAAATACAACTTTTGATATTTAAAGGTAAATTTCATTAATAATTTAATATTAATAATATTAAGTTTATTTAATAATTATATTAAATAAATAGTTTTAAAATAGTTTTATTGAATTAAAAATCATTTAAAAGGAAATAAATGAATTAAAATATTTGAAGTTAAAACTAATGACTTTTAATATTTTGATAAATAATAAATTAATATTCTAATATTAATGGTAATTAATTAAAATGATTTTAAATATTTTAAAAATCATTTAAGGGTAATATTAATACTTTAAAATATTTTTAGTTATTATAAATAACTTTAATATTTTGGCAATGGTTTTATTAATAGTTTAATATTAATTAAATATTAATGATAATAGAATTAGTTAATATTTAAATCATTTAATAATGATTTGAGTTTGAAAATTCATGATAAAGTATAATGATTATTTAAAAATTATTATAAGGCTATGAAAAAAATAATATAATTGATATTTAAAATATCTAAAACGACTATCGAATCAGGATAGAGTCTTAGACTCGATATTTACCCGATAAAAAGTAATCGGTACAGAAATATTTTAGAAATTGATTTGGACTTAGATAATTTGACTAGATACGTGTTTGTTTATAATGTAATGATATTAAGCGTATTTGAAAATGTGATTAGGTTATGTGTTATTGATCGCAATTAGCGATCTTATGTGATATGATATATTATTCTAATCGAAGCGAATGATCTTATTAATGATAGGTTTTGATATAAAAGATAGAACTAAGTTGCGTTATTTGTAGCAAATTTCGAGACAAGTATCTAAACCTTATGCACTACTTTTTATTTCATGCGAGCAACGGTATATCATGTTATGCAAGTTTCCTAAACTTACTCAATTATTATTGAGCAAGTATCGATCTATTATTTACATTGTGCAAGTATCCTACCTTTGCATTTCCTTTATGCAACAGACATGAGTAAGAAAGGTTCAGAATCATATTATTGTGCCAGATTATTAACTCTATTATTATTGATTATGTATCCAATCTTTGTATTCATACAAGTTCTTACATTATCCAATCATTGTATTATTGTATAATTTAGATATTTATTCTGTTCGTTAATTCATATATAGGGTTGAACAAGTGTCCCCACTTGGATAACCATTGTATTTAATCATATGTTGATACATACTTATTGATTTCGAGTATGTATATGTTGACTTAAAAGCCATCTAAGCTATTTGATTCAGCTAGACATAAAAATATTGTTGAACAAGATAGAACATTATTTTATCTAACCAGATTATTTTGGTTCGGATTCCTGACTAAGTATGAACATCCCGAATATGGGAAAACTTTTGTGCACCTAAGGTGGATAGAGTGAACGATAATATCGTTCTTGCATGTAATATTGATCAATACAGTAGCATTGGGATGATCACCCTCGTGCGTAAGTAAGTTATGACGGTTTTGCGGATGAAGTTCTGCTAAACCCTAGCGAAAATGAAAAAAACAATGTTCATAGTCTGTCGTCAAATCTCCAGTTATAGTTAGTGCGTAGTTTCAAAAATTTGAGATAGATTTGGTATGTTGTTATTATTGGTTCAGCTTACTTCACAACTGTTGATTCGTTGTAGAAGAGTTATTCAAAGAAAACATTTAATCCTTTCAGCTTATATTTATTGTTGCTATTACTTGTTGGGCAATCAAATGCTCATCCTTGCTTTAAATTTAAATGTTTTCAGTTAAGCGTTATCAACCGGAATGTTCAGGCCAGAACAAGGGAAAAGGAAAGCAATCAAAATAATCTTTTGTAATAGTTAGACAATATTAAAATAATGATATTTATTATCTATCATTTAATGTATTGCAGTAAAGCTTGCGTACTTGGGATTGGACTTTGATATATGTAAATTAAGTTTGATACTTATATTATTGTTATTATTATTAGTATTATTTCGCTCATAGAAATGGTATCGTAAAGCACCGAGTTCGGGTTTCAAGTACCCGAGTTTGGGGGCGTTACACACGATATGCCTTGCTATTTTGTGAATAACCAATGAAAATTCCTTTATATGATTTAGCATCTAAATTTCCAAGTTATCACTAGTATTTAGAATAAAACATTTAGATTCAAAAACTCTGAAATAACTTATGTTAGGAATCTTATTATTTAAGAGTTGGTAAGGAGTTTTCAAAATAATTGGACGAATAAGTACTTTATTCAAAACATAACAAGAGGTGTTTACAGCTTCGACCCAAAACTTTTTAGGAAGTTTACTTTCTTGTAGCAAAGTTCTAGTTGTTTCTTGTAATGTTCTATTCTTTCTTTCTACTACTGTAACGACCATGAATTTTAAACTCCTTATTAATTAAATATGTGATTTAATTTTAATGAGTTAGCTTTGTGAGTTTATTTAAACCTTATGTGGTTATGTGAATTTATGAAATGATTAAAGGGAATCACTAATAGTTCTTTCAATTACTGGACTAACCCTAAGAGTATGATATCAAGAATTGATAGAATTCTTATTAATTAAATATTCAATTTATTTGAATATAGTAGCAAGAGTTGAACATATTGATTAATTTTCAATTATGAGTTATTAATTGATAATGTGTTAATTAATAATTATTATTGAATAGATAATAATTAATGTGTAAAAGATCAATAATTTATAAAATAATTATATGTTTACTTGATTAATTTGTACAAGCATGAATAGTAAACCTTTATTATATTGTAGTTAGCTATATATTTTATATAGTACAAGGTGACACATTAATATGTCTATATATTATATATATATAGACTATATAGTAAGAGTTATTTGCATTCATGTGCGTTGCATAATAATATTGTTATATGTATGTGCATTACTAGATACCTTGTAATTGGAAAATACATTGTATGCCCTTTTAAATTATTATACCCTATGATATATGAAATAAATTGTGTAGACATATTTATAATCAAAGTTTGTATTATGTGCATATGTAGTATAAGCCAAATGTTGCATTTCATTGTGTGCAAAATGTTTAGGATTTCTCTTGTCCCATAATAAGAGTCCCATTTCTTTCTTATACGTGAACAAGCAAACAAACCTAGCCTAGCCTAGCTTCATCTCAAATTCACCAATCTAGATCAATTAGTGGATGGGGAATGGGATTCATGATGAAGATTACCAACTCTCACCAACCTCCGCTTATCCATATTGCATTCTTAAAATCCTTTGGTTTAATTTGGGAGATAATTGTATTATCCATGTAGCCATTCTCCTATAAATGAGACCTTCACCTTCCTCATTTCAAATTGCTGAGAATTAGTTTGCTAAGAGTGAGTAGATTGATATATTACAGCTCAATAACTTCAAAGAGGTATAAATTCCTATTTTGTTCTTGAATTGGGTTTTGGCAAATTCTTGTAATTCTCATGAATTCTTTTTCATGTGGTATGAATTGGCTTAAGGTGGTGTTGTTTTAGTTGGTATGCATGCTTAGAAGTATTAGAAGTAGTTGAGTTGCTGAAATTAAATGTTTGACAATGTTGGAATTGAGCCTCTGTAGAAGCAGATGCCATTTTTTTTTTTTCGTCGGAGAGTGGCACTACCGCGCCACTTCAAAGTCTTTCAACTTACTGGTCATGTGGGTAGAGATCACGATTGATCATGTTAGCTGGTTAAGATATTTTGAGCATGTTACTTTGATTATAATATGCATATAAATGACCTGAACATGTGGACTAAGGTGGTTGTATATATAGTAAGCCATGTTAGTTAATGTTAATTTGATTATTCAAAGAGGACTTAAAGAGTTGGAAAATAGTTTTGATAAATCTTTTTGCAAAACAAGTTCTAACCTTTGATGCAAATGTATTACGTTTTGATGTATATCTTGACATATGACAATATGATTGGTTATATGGTTAAAGGTAATATGAGATATTCAAGCATGATTGAAAAGAGAATTGGCTATGTATAAACGAACTATGTATACGCTAAGCTTTGAACTTAAAGATACGTTCATGTGATCTATTATGTGATTATGAAAGCATGATTTAGACAATGCAAACTTATTTTTGTATGCTTGAAGAAGTTTTACTAATACAGACTTAAAGTTTTGAAAATGAACTTGATAAACTATAAGTTGAGAACTTGTAAGTATGCTTTTGATATCTAGCATATGAATGTATAGTTGAGGCCAAAGGACCATGTAGCATGTGTATAATGACTAGACATGATCAACTTTGTTAGCTTAACATGTGAAGTCTTGAGTAAATGAAAAACTAATAATGACCTATGATATGTTTGATGAAGGGCTAAAATTAGTTATTCATATGGTAACATTTTTGTTATGCATGATTATTCATTTGCGTGTCGTAAGTCGGTGTAAAGAGAACTTCTTATCGCAAAAGCAACCTATCTTGGTTTGCACTGAGAGCAAAGACTGCAGCGCCACTCCTTTAGTACAAACCAAAGCGTACCTTTCTGTCTGCAGTGTGGTCTGAGTTTTGTTAATTAATTGAGAACTAATGCATGCTTATACGGTTACTCTAATCTGTAATACATGTCCAGTATAATAGTCATGTGTTAATAAGCATGTTAATGAAATATTCTACGATGAATTGATGTTTATAACTTTAAAGTCAATAGTGGTTTCAACTATGACATAATGTGTTAGAAACTAATCGTGTAATGTAATGACACGTGTATAGAAGCATGATATGTGATGATTTGATTCTTGTAAGTGTAGACTTATATTAATTTACACATACTAATTGTAAAGACCGACTTGTTAATGTTAGGTCGTTTCAACGCAAGATTAATTAAAGCTAGAAATAAATTGTAGTTGAGAAAACAGGCAAGTTTCCTTGAACTTCACTCTTGATTGTGAAAGTTTCCTATCCTTCTCATATCGTATTGAGCAGGTTATTGTTGAATTGAAAGTTATTCGTTTAAGCTTGAACTTTATTTCCAAGCATACTATTAAGTGGTTTAATTTCCTTACAATTATTCCACATCGATATTATTGATATTCGCACTTAGTGCACTTGAGTCCGTACAGTCCTGCACTTGTACATCATTTAAAGTTCAATAATTGTTGAACTGTGGTCAATAGAGTCTGAACCTTTGTCTGGTCAGACAAGCCTATGAAGTTTTATAAAAGTTATCCAAACCAATTGATGGCAAGAATTCTTAGACTGAAAGAACACCCCTCTTATGATAGGGGAGTACCCCAAGTATCTAATATAAGATACAATAGAGCAGATTTAAATGTTATGCATATACATAGTGTACGCGAGGCTGATCCCCTCAAGTACTTATTCTGTAGTCAGTAACCAAAGGGTCAATTAACTATTGATTCCATTGGAGTGTTATAGTTCAAAGTCTATTCGACTATCAGTTATTCTAAAAGTAAACATTGTCCTTGCTTGCGATATTCATATTATTGAATCCATTGCCAGATATTTTCCATTCATCATGATATATCTTTATTATTGTATTTAAACTTGTTGAGCAAACTTGTTGCTCATCCTTGCTATATCATGAATATATTGCATCTAAGCCCGAGACCTCAGGGAAGGACAAGGGTAAAGGGAAGATGTAGACTAGTGGCAAGAAGCAGATTTTACATTATGCTTAGTTTAAATTACTGTTATGTAATATGAACCCTAATATTTACTTTAGGGTATGTTTGTAAGAATATTTTAAGGTTATCGAATCTTGGGACTAGTAACTCCTTTTGAATGAACGATGCACGTTTATTATATTCCGCATTTTAGTTATCGTATGTTGTTTAGAGGTGGATGTTTGTAGTCTATCATGATGACCGAACCGGGGTCAGAGGACCCGGATTTGTGGCTGTCACAGGTTGGTATCAAAGCCAAGGTTATAAACGTTAGGAATATGAAACCTAGGTTATAACCTTAGTAGAAAACTCAAGTAGATTATGTAAGTGATGGGTTGGGGAAATCCATACAGTTTTATTGTGATATTGAAGTGGTTTATTTAAATAAAAAAAGATTGATAGACGTCTTAAACTTCTTAATGCTAACATGGATAGCATATCACATAAAGCCTAATTGTTTCTTCCTTTCCTCAAATCATGCCACCTAGGAGAATTCAGCGGAATCAGAGGGAGGAAGGATCCGTTAATAATGGTGGAGGGGAAAATGTTGATCCAATGTAGAACTTCGTTAACTCATTAAGCGAGGCAATGCAGCAGACCCACTTGGCATGAGGCTGACCGAGGACAACACTTGGCTAGCTTTAAGTTCTTTAAATTGGTAGGACCACCGGAGTTCCGAGGAACCTTGGACCCAATTGAAGCCCAGACATGGATAAAAGAAATGGAGAAGGTGTTTGAGGTCGTACAAGTGGTCAAAGTACAAAAGATGTGTTTTGCCACTTTCATGACGAAGGGCGAAGCTAACTATTGGTGGAAAGCCAATAGGGGCCTAGCAGACAAAGGAGTTATTCCTTAAGAGAGATTTAAGGAGCTATTTCTTGAGAATTACTTCTCAGAGAATACATGACAGATATGGAGGTTAATTCTCGAGGCTGAAACAAGGTAGTGTGCTGTATTTGTCGTAGAGAAATGCTGACGAGATTTAATGAGTTAGCCCGATTCGCTTCACATCAAGGTTGACACGGAGGCCGGGAAGGCAAGGAGGTTCAATTAGAATTTGAAACCATGGGTGTGCGTAAGGCGGTGGTACATGTTGAAGATCAAGACTTACTCTGATCTTTTGGAAAGGGCTATCATTATCGAAGGAGGTAATGACGCCATCGCTCGATTCAAATAAGAAAAGAAGACCATTCAGGATGGACAGAAAGAGGGAAGAAGCGGAGGCAGCAACCCTAACAAGCGTAAATGGACGAAGAGTCAATCCTCTAGAGGGGAGGCCAAGAAAAGTATGAAGTGCAATAATTGTCGGAGGAGTCACTCGGGGGAGATGAAGGGAAAGAGTGTTTGTTATCGTTGTGGACAACCGGGGCACATGGCTCTTCAGTGTCCGAGTAAACAGAAGGGAAGATGTTTCTCGTGTGGAGCCACATACCATCAAATCAAGGACTGCCAGAAGAAAAAGAGCGATGCAGCTAGCGGCAACCGCAACAACAACAGCAATGGGCTAAACATTGGACGGCCATCCAGTTAAGCCAACAGACCAACGACATGAATGTTCAACATGACCGTACAGGATGCGGTGGAATCTAAGGACGTGGTGTCAGGTATCATTTCGATCAATGATATAGATGCATACGTGTTACTTGATTCGGGTGCTACCTACTCTTTTATTTCCAAAGAATTTGCTAAACAGTTAGACTTACCCCGTGAGAGATTAGACCAACCTATGAACGTAGAAGTAGCGAACAAGGAAATTATTCCCGTAGAATTCATTCATAGGAATTGTTATGCCAACTTACGTGGATTTGATATCGATTCGTTTGGGGGAGTTCAATGTAATCCTTGGAATGGATTGGTTATCGATTCACGGAGCAGTTATAGATTGTAAGAAGAAGTATGTACACCTTAAGACTACGAATAAGTCGAAGGTGGTATTTTACGGTAGTAAATCGCTGAGACAATCTCATTGTCTGATGATGGTGCACGCTCAAAGATTGCTTAGGAATGGTTGTATAGGTTATTTGGCTCACATAATTGATACTCGACGAGTCGAGGGTGAGCTGAGCCAGATACCTATAGTAAGGGATTTCATTGATGTCTTCCCAGACAAGATTTCTGGATTGCCACCGGATAGAGAGATTGAGTTTGTCATTGATTTGGCACCAGGGATAACATCGGTATACAAAGCACCGTATCATATGGCACCAGTAGAGATGAAAGAACTGATGGCTCAATTACAAGAGTTGTTAGGTAAAGGATACATTCGACCGAGCGTATCACCGTGGGGAGCACCAGTCTTATTCGTAAAGAAGAAAGATGGGTCGCTAAGACTTTGTATCGACTACCGAGAGTTGAACAAGGTCATCATTAAGAACAAGTACCCATTGCCCAGGATAGATGATTTGTTTGATCAATTGAAGGGGGCAAAGTACTTTTCAAAGATTAACTTGAGGACTGGTTATCACCAGCTAAAAGTGAGGCCGAAGGATATTCCAAAGATGGCATTTAGAACTCGGTATGGACACTTTGAGTTTCTGGTAATGTCATTTGGATTGACGAATACGCCAGTAGCATTTATGGATTTGATGAACAGAGTGTTCAAACAATATTTGGATAAGTTTGTTGTCGTATTCATAGATGACATCCTAGTGTATTCAGAGATGGAGGAAGAACACGCCGAGCATCTTCGGATAGTGTTGGAGACATTAAGGAGGGAGAAGTTGTACGCAAAATTATCCAAGTGTGAGTTTTGGTTGCAGAGAGTGCAGTTTTTAGGGCATGTTATCGACAAGAATGATGTTTTAGTGGATCCAGTGAAGGTAGAAGCGGTTATTAATTGGGAGCAGCCGAAGACGCCGACAAAAATCCAGAGTTTCTTAGGATTGGCAGGATATTATCGAAGATTTATTCGGGATTTTTTCGAAATTAGCATCGCCGTTGACTAATCTTACCAGAAAGACAATTAAGTTCATTTGGACGGAGAAGTGTGAGGAAAGTTTCCTAGAATTGAAAAAAGGACTTAGTCAAGCACCTGTGTTGGCCTTACCAGATAACACGGGAGGGTTTAGTGTATAGTGATTCATCACACAAGGGTCTTGGCTGTGTACTGATGCAACATGGCAGGGTCATTGCGTACGCTTCACATTAGTTGAAAGATTATGAGAAGGGATATCCGACTCATGACCTGGAGTTAGCAGTAGTAGTTTTTGCCTTGAAGATCTGGAGGCATTATTTGTATGGCGAGAAGTGTGAGATATATACGGATCACAAGAGTCTGAAGTATATCTTCACGCAGAGAGAGTTAAACATGAGGCAGCACCGATGGTTAGAATTGATCAAAGATTATGATTGTGAAATTTGTACCATCCAGGCAAAGCAAATGTAGTGGCAGACGCCTTGAGAAGAAAAGGCAGAGAGAAGTTATTAAAGTTGACCATTCAAGAAGAATTGGTGAAAGATTTTGAAAAACTAGACTTAGAAATTAGGTATCCGATGGAGATCGACGAGCAATTATTTACGGTGAAAGCGAGCCCGACTTTATTAAATAAGGTTAAAGAGGCACAAGAAAACGACGAAGATTGCAATAACATCAAGAAGCGATTGGCTGAAGGTGATGAATTGAAATTTAAGGTTGATAGAACTGGACTGCTGAGATTTGAAGGAAGAATTTGGGTACCGTTAGTACCAGAACTATGAGAAGAGATTTTGCAAGAAGCGCACAGTACGAGATATTCGATACACCTAGGAAGCACGAAGATGTACTAAGATTTGCGCCACCAGTTCTGGTGGCCAAGCATGAACATATAGGTTGCGGAATGCGTAAGTAGATGTCTAACTTGTCAGAGGGTTAAGGCAGAGCACCAACGACCAAGCGGGTTATTACAACCATTAGAGATTCCAGAATGGAAATGGGAACACATCACAATGGACTTCGTGGTGGGACTTCCGGCAACGCAGAAAGGGCACGACGCTATATGGGTGATTGTAGATCGTCTTACTAAGTCAGCTCACTTTTTGCCGATTAAGATTAAGTATAGTTTGGACCAGTTAGCCAAATTGTATGTCAAGGAAATTATCTCGAGACATGGGGTGCCGGTATCTATTGTACCAGATAGAGACCCACGATTCACCTTAAACTTATGGAAAAGTCTTCAAGAAAGAATGGGGACACAATTACGAATGAGTACCGCGTATCATCCGCAGACCGATGGGCAGAGTGAAAGAACAATTCAAACACTTGAAGACATGCTCCGAGCTTGTGTGATGAACTTCAAGGGTAGTTGGGAGGATCACCTTCTATTAGTAGAGTTCGTGTATAACAATAGTTATCACGCCAGAATTGGAATGTCGCTGTACGAAGCACTGTATGGGAGGAAATGTAGAACGCCCTTATGCTGTGACGAAGTTATAGAGCATCAACTGTTGGGGCCAGAACTAGTACAACAGACGGTAGAAATCATCAAGGTGATAAGAGCTCGACTAGTAGCAGCTCAAGATCGCCAGAAGAAGTATGCAGATTTACATCGCAAGAAGAGAGATTTTGAAGTAGGAAGCTATGCATTTCTGAAAGTATCTCCCTGGAAAGGGAAGATTCGTTTTGGGAAGAAGGGCAAGTTGAGCCCTAGGTTCATAGGACCGTTCGATATTTTGAGGCGAGTCGGTGAAGTGGCGTACGAGGTAGCCTTACCTCCTTGAGCACATTCACAACGTGTTTCATGTGTCAGTGTTGCGGCTGTATAAGCGAGACTACAAGCACGTTATCTCCTATGAACCAATCCAAGTCGAGAAAGACTTATCATACGAGGAAGTTCCTGTCCAGATACTAGATAAGAAGGAACAAAAGCTGAGGAATAAGATTATCCATTCCGTTAGGATTCTCTGGAGGAACCACACAGTAGAAGAAGCTATGTGGGAGCTAGAAGAGAAAATGAGAGCGAATTATTCATTTTTATTTGAGTAACCTTATTTTTACAATTCCAAGGACAGAATTTTTATAAGGGAGGAGGGATGTAACGACCATGAATTTTAAACTCCTTATTAATTAAATATGTGATTTAATTTTATTGAGTTAACTTTGTGAGTTTATTTAAACTTTATGTGGTTATGTGAACTTTATATTGAATCTTATTTTGATCAGAAGGAAGTGTGCAGATTTCGTCAATCGGTCAACGATAACCCATACTGCGTCGTAGCCTTTCTGAGTCGTCGGAAGGCCAACCACGAAGTCCATTGTAATATATTCCCATTTCCATTCTGGGATCTCTAACGGTTGTAGCAATCCACTCGGTCTCTGATGTTCTGCTTTTACTTTCTGACAGGTCAGACACTTGGCAACACATTCTGCAACATCACGTTTTAAATTCGGCCACCTGGAGTTTTGTCCCACCTGGAGTTTACTTCGTGGTGGTTGATTGCTTTCTGACTTTCTTTATGTTTAAATCATCCGCGCTGGAGTTTGCCGTGGCGATTGACCGTATTTATAGCTTTATTTACATTTTGTCCCACCTGGAGTTTCCTTCGTGGCGGTTGACCGTATTTACAGCTTTATTTACATTTCGTCCCGCCTGGAGTTTCCTCCGTGGCGGTTGATAGCTTTTAAAATCTTTATTTACATTTTTGATCCCCCATGGAGGTGCTTCGTGGTTGGTGATCCTGTCTGTATATATATATTTACAGCTTTTATATATATACTTGCTTACTGCTTTCATATAAACTGCAGTATTTTGTGAGCCTAGGAATCATGTGATCACAGATTCATCCCATTGAATCGAGATTCGGTTCCCGTGATGGACATTTTCAGGTGTAAGCGGCTTGTAAATTATTCTGCGGTGTCTGAATTTCCTCAGATGGTTTCCATACCCATGAGGAAGTGTGACACCCCCAAATCCGGGTACTTTAATTCCACGGGATTTGGTGTTCACTGTACAAATATCATCTATCTATCTACCCATAATAAATGCAAGCCATGCAATAGATAGAATAAAAATCTTCTCCTTAAGGGTTACAACATCTGAATAATAATAATACAATCCCAGGTTAAACTAACCTTAAACATCTGTGCGGAATCATAAACAAATAAGTCTTAACAACATCATTAAATCAAGTCTTAAACAAAATACATCATCAAATAAACAACTAGTCTTCATTACTTGCTAACTTTGCCCTTGCCTTTACTAGTGGAAGGTTCATCAGTTCTTTCGTTCTTAACTGCAATGTTATTATTAAGCAAGAGTGAGCACTATTGCCTACAAGTATAATAATGAAATAACAGTATAATAACATGCGAGTAAATCAAAGATATCTGAATAAAAGCTCAACTTTTGAATCAAGAATGAATAAAAAGAATCAAAAGAATTCTGAGGGTCATAAGAACTTGAACTATGTCCTAGGTTATCAAGGGTTATACTTGAAACCTTTAACAATCCTAAGACTATGGACCTTTCTACTCGTACTTAGGGGGATCAACCCTTAGTACCATACTGTGCACAATATCTTAACGCTAACGTAAAAGTAAATCCCTTTGCAGGGTTGTTCATCTCAGTTTGACATTCAAGTCCGCACCAAAGGAAGTTTGGTTTAGATAATTTATCAAGGGTTCTAAAATTTAGAACGCTCATCAACTATGGACTAGTCGAATCAATAAGGGTCGCTAGTCTAATAAGGTTCAATAATAATGATATTCAAATTGAATAATAATCTCAGGAAGTATACAATAGGACAATTATTGTATAACTGAGTCATGCTTTGAAAAGATAATCAATCTTTAATATAACATTTGAACTTGAATAATAGTAATGATAATTTACTAGAGGTAAATAATAAACTTGAACAATAATGACAAGTAGGGTTAGGAAACTTGCCTCATGCGTAGGCTAAACGATTACTACTTCCGTTCACCACAAATCCTACACACATACCATATGTATTCACGACATTCATTAGTTACATTTTCACTTAATTATTTAATATAAACTCCACTTTATTTAACAAATCATTACCCTTCTAATTTAATCACTTAATTAAATTATAATATTTTCATTCTCTTACTATTATTACACTCGAATAAATTATTTCATAATAATTTCCATCGAATATTTATTTTATTCAATAAATATCTCAATTAAAATATTTACTTTATTTTATAAATATTTTAATAATAATTTTCATCAAATATTTATTTTATTATTGATATTATTATTATTATTTTTTTACCGTTGAAGTGGGTAATTTAGTTTAGTAACATCACGGGGGTGGGGTTACCTGTGCTCATTTTCTGATTATCGAGTCATGAGCATAACAAGGCAAAATTAGGCCAAAACTCAATCATAGGTAAAATTATACATGAATATGGCCATAACTTCCAATTAGTTATTTTTACACGAATTTAGACTTACCCAATCATTGTAATACATATATAATCATTACTTAACCCATCTAGCATGATTTTTAACAAGTTACAACACATAATTTGCAAAATCAACACATTTATTTCCACTGTTCTTGAAGGTTTTGAAAATAAAACATGAAAATTGTCACTACAAATTCGTTATAACACCGAATCCGTTTATTTAAATTTTTGTCTCTTCGTATCAACATGCATAACAACATACAAGTGTAAAATTTAGGGATAATATACGATCAATACATAAAATATCACGTATAAGGCCATAAGGCCAAAACCCATACTCTGTAATTTTGTAGAAATCATATACGATACGTTTTCATGAATTTGATGATATGGTTTACATAATATATATAATTAAACACGATTTGATATGTCATAGCACACATACAACCCATAATCATTACTCCTAACCCAATTACAGAGGTTAAACCAAAACTTTAAAAGCCATTTTCATGAAAACTAAAAGACGTGAAGTAGAAATTGGTAAGGAGGAGATTACCACGAGTATAATTTAGAAGAGGTGATCAATGATGATCCTTTCACAACAACTTCATTGATTACACACTTACAAAATTCTCTCAAGCTTCTCAATTTTCTCGTCCGTAAGTTTTCTATTCTCTACGGCTTGTTTTCTAGACTTACTTTAATAATGAAGAATGAAAAGAAAGAACGTATTATAAGAATTCAACAGACGCGCATAATGGTCAGTTACTCCAGTAGTGGGTAACTGCATCCAACTCCCCATAGGGCCTTGTTTGGCTAGATTAATAGATTTCAAAAATCATTTAATTTAATAAAGCTTTATCATATAGTTTAATTCATGTCACACCCACTTGCACAATAATTCATATATCTTATTTAATATAAATAAAATATAATAACTTCTCGTAAAGTCACATAGTCATATATTTAATTTTCTCATTAATTAATAATGTCAAATTATTAACTCTCTAATTAATAATTAATTTAATTAAAATAACATCATGCTTAATTAAATATTTCATTTAATTCAATAAGCTCAATTAATTACATACTTGAATAATAATTATTCTCCACATTAATTTAATAAATGTAACACATATAATTAAATTAATCTACCACAAATGCATCAAATAATTATTTAATCCAATAATTAAATCATCGAAAAATATTTATTTAATTTAATAAATATTAAAATTAAATTACAAAAATCTCGTTAAATGCTGTGAAGTCTGGCATTATTTTGTACATTATTTTCATACGGATGCCTCAGATTCAGTAAAAATAAAATCAACCAATCGCTTTTACTTAATAAAATGGAAGTGTAAAGGTCTCAATTACTATTGAGCATCGGGGTTTGAAAAACCTTTTATAAAACAACATTCCTATATCTTGCTAAAAATGAATTTTCACATAAATTCAAACCTGTGTATATAAGTGCGTAACGAGGCCTCGTGACTACTTCCAAATAACAACACATTGACCCCACACACAAACATTAGGATAATAGTTTCTTGAAAAGAGGTGGTCACCGTGGTAACACGGATGTCTGGGCGCTTAACACCTTCCCCCGCATAACCAAGTCCCCGGACCTTAATGAATCTCGTTTTTCACCGATTGCTTTTATGATGTCACATCACCGGGTCGATGTGCAAACCTTTTCTCGGTTGTGTTGGTACAACCATTTAAAAAACCAACTAGCGACTCTTAACAGTCCATCGTCGACATTATACATGTCGGACCTTTTTCACTTATTTTTTTCAAATAAATCTCACCTAAAATTAGAACATCAAAGAACAAGTATGCGAAAAGGACATCCAAAATCCAAGCGTCGACAGTGGTGACTCTCTTTGGAGAATCCAGTAAGAGGACTTAAGCCGCTATTACAATCTTTTCAAAACTATTATCTGCTTGTGTGTGGATATTGCATTTACATTTTGATGAATGTGTACGAATGCATTTCCTTATTTGCACTTAGTGCTTCGCACATAATCGCTTTGTGATGCTAGTGCTTTGTACCATAATCGCTTTTGATGCTAGTGCTTCGCGCACCATAATCGCTTATGATATTAGTGCTTTATATGTCATCATTTTCATACGGTGAGACGCGATGTATGTGAATGTATGTTGTGTGGTCCCTCCACCAGGAGGCTATCCCGTCGGTGTGTGATTACTGGACTCGTGAAAAGACTAATTCTCTGAGGCTCAGGAAAGGCACCACCCAAATTCGCTCCAATTGAAAGACCGGATTAACTTCCCGTCTAGTAGATTGCGATTATTTGGGAACCTTCATGCCAAAAAGCCGCGAGAGTAACCTAAGACAGGCCAACCTCTGATAAACCCAAAACGGAGGAAAGTCTCTTCATGCTCTCATTTCAATTACTTGTAAACACAATTACTTGTAATTTCATTCCATATATATCTCCATGTAATGAAAAATATGAAGAAATGTGTACACATACATTTTAACATGCTATAAACAGCTGAAACCTGTTGTGCAGGATAAAAATTCCTAAAATGTACACATCACATAGCATGTTGTTATATACATTCCCTAAAGACTAAACTACGCCAGTCTTTCGCAGGGAATCAATCGGACCTACTACCCGTTCAAAGTCCAAAAAGGCAACAGGCCAACAGTCAATCATGTTGTCATCCGACTAGACTGAACTTAATCTAGTTTCTCGCAAAGAATTCAACGGATTAAGCAAACAAATTATAGATTTGGCTGTTCTACTCAAAGAATTACACCAGTCTACACAGGGTCAGAAAATACCCGTACATGCTGAATCCTCCACACAAGGAGGAATCCCGGTCATTACCATACCTGAACCACAGTTGGATATGACCAACAAAACTCTTGATGTTGCCCATCCCACTGGAGATCCAGACACTGGTGACATCAAAAAGAAAGTCCTCCAAATGGAAGAGACCCTTCGCGCTATCAAAGGAATTGGAACACACGGAAGTGTTTCATATGCAGATTTGTGTATTTTCCCTGGTGTTCATTATCCAAAAAAAATTTAAAACTCCTGACTTTGAAAAATATGACGGGTTAGGGGATCCTTACTCACATTTAAAAGTGTTTATTGGAGAACTTGGATCTTATGCAGAGGACAAAATGCTCAGAATGCAAATATTCCAAAAAAGTCTAACTGGAGAAGCCCGTTCGTGGTACACAAGATTAGACAACTCCAAAATCCATAGTTGGGAAGAGCTAGCACATGCTTTCCTCACTCAATACAGCTTTCAAACTTAGATGGCCCCTGATCGGTATCAAATTACCAAGATCAAGAAGCGATCTAACGAGTCTTTCGAGAGAGTATGCTCAGAGGTGGAGACTTTGGCGCCCAAATTAGTCTTGCCATGTGAGAATCGAAATGGTCATGACTTTCATAGACATACAAGAAGCTCCCTTCTATGAGAGAGTTTTAGTGGCAGATCGGCAAACCATTTCTGTAATGGTCAAACATGGGAGATGGTGAGATGGGATTGAAGTCGGAAAGATTCAAGACCTATTTGCACTCAAAGTCATTCTTCGATCACATCCAATCTGGAAATTATGGGAACAACTTCTGAGAATCCATAAAAAGAAAGAAGAAGATGTTTCCCTGATACTACAGGGTCAAAAAGGCAATTAGAACATGCCTATTCAAAGGAGAAACTACACTCCCTTTCCAACACAGTCTGTAAACCCTCCAATACCAAAAGGTGGAGAAGTCAAACACCCTCGAGTGTTTACACCCTTAGGGGATACCCTCGAGAACATCTTCTTCCACCAGCCAACCCTAATGGACGGGGTTTCAATGCTGCTAGGAAATGTGCTTATCATGCCTGGGCACCTGGACATGATACTCAGGATTATTGGGACTTGAAACACAAGATCCAGGACTTGATAAAAAACGGAGAGATCGTGGTCACCAAACTAGATCAACCTCACGTACAAGACAACCTTCTTCCTCAACACAAAGAAGAAGAGGTCAACATGATAAATTGGAGCAGTGGACAGAGTTCCAATTTCAGCTGTGATTCCTCCCAGACCATCAAAGACGGTGATGACAAATGGGATTATGCCAAGTTTCAGTTCACAATGGAACGAAAGATGAAAGCTCTCTGCAAACAAATTGAACAATTGGCGGAACTAGTGACTTATCAGCATCAAGTGACTCGACAGTTAATCAGCCAGGAGCATGCCAGTCTCCTAGCTATTGTCATGAATATTCCCTCGTCACTTTCAGAAAATGAAATGCAGGAAGACAAAGTGACAAAGAGAGCAAATGCCAAAGCCCGTCGGGATTTCGCTAACAAAAGGGAATTCACCTATCTGGGCCAACCTATGGAGGAAATCCTTCATATGTTAAGCAACGAAGGAAGGATCAGTTCCCTTCTACCTCCAATCAACCCTCGTTCAGGGCGATACAACTCTGATGGAGTATGTCAATATCACTCCTAGTCTCGTGGTCACAGCACAGAAGAATGCTGGGCACTCTGCCACCTTATTCAAAATCTAATCGACAGTGGACGACGATACTGTGTTACATGCAAGTGAGAATGCAGGCCCTACTAAGTGGAAAAGTGTGGTAGCAGTCATATCCACTGAAACTAATGGGATTAATATATTGCTCACAATGCCAATAATTCACCTCAAGGGAAGCAACAATCCTTTGAAAGTGGCCGGCTCGAGGCAATCAACTTAATAATGCGAGCACAATATCCTATTGTTAGCTTATGCGAGCCCGTGGAATTATGGAGAAGGTGAAGGATCCACCTCACATACAACTGCTACAGTGTCGAAGGAAAATCCAATGTATCTTCCCCAACGGGTGATGAAACCTACCACCAAATCAAAGGGGAAAATACCCATGGAGAAGATCGAAAAATTCCTCTGCACTATGGGTCATAACGAAGCTACGGTGGTTTTAAGCTTGAAAGAAGCTCCACAACAAATATCAATTTTGGACTTGGTCCTAACTTCTGAGAGTCACCAGAAGGTCTTGCTAAAGGTTTTAGAAGAAGTTTATTTACCGACATCAGTGGACATGAAAAAGTTTCAACATCTGGTTGATCACATTTTCAACAACAATGTGATATCCTTCATTGATGATGACATACCACCCGAAGGGACCGGTCATTGCAAGCCGTTGCACATTGCGGTCTTGTCCTCCGGATATATGGTAGCTAGAGTCTTAATAGACGGAGGTTCCTCTCTGAATATCTGCCTATATGCTACCTTGGTGAAGATGAACAACAATCTCAACCGAATTCAGAGTAGCCATACTATCATCAAAGCTTTTGATGGAGCCCAGCGATCGAAGTAATTGAGCTGCCAATTGAAATTTGTCCTCACACATTCTGCGTATCTTTCCATGTGCTCAAGATAGATTCGGGATACAACCTACTCTTGGGACGACCATGGATTCATATGGCTGGGGCAGTCCCCTCCACTCTTCACCAATAGTTGAAATACATTATCAACAATAGCCTGGTTATAGTCAACGCTGAACCGGAGATTCCTCAGCACGGAGACATGCCGTTCATCAATGCCAATGCGGACATGGAACAAGTTAGTTTTCATGCTTTGGAAATAAGCAACACCCAATACCATGCTATTGGAGCACCATTGCCTGAACCCAAGATTTCTACCGAGGTAATGTCGGCCATTCAAGAAATGATGTCATTGGGTCATAAGTCGGGACAAGGGTTGGGTAAAGATTGCCAGGGTATCAAGTACCCAATTCGCTTAACTGTAAGTGGAACAATTTGGCTAGGCTATTCGCGATTCTAGTCACAGAATCCTCATAAACATCAGCAGATTCCTTCAGCTTCAACCATGTGGTGTTTATCTTCGCCTTCAAACTCTGAGTCCGCACAACCTCCCGTAAAGGTGCCAGCCAGTGTAATGGCTATGTTATGTCCCAAGCCGGTACCGGTGAAAGGAAAAGAATTCTTTGTTCCAAATCCCGCAGTGGAAGAAGAGGAACGAAGAATCAAACAAGACGTCATCCAAATGATGTCAGGCATACGCATCATCGTTCATGACGAACATACCAACAAATACACCCCAGACGATGATTGCCCAGACGTAATGGCCATCATTCGGGACAGGGAGGATGATGACAATCCCTCCATCACTGCGGTCCGCCCAAACTTTGCTCTTGCCAATTGGAACAACATTCCTTGCATTGGTCGTCAAGGTTAAAGCGGGCAGAAACTCTTTCTACCCTGTAGATATAATAACTACTTACTTTTCTGTACAGTATTATCAGTTTATTTTGCCAGTATATGCTAACACTGTGTATGATCAACATACTTCATATATACTAAGTGAAAGCATATTTTGTTTCAGGACTCTAAATTTAGATGTGTCTGTACTTGCTGATACGATGCCTCTTCTCCACAAGGATTGTACCTTTGATGTAGAGATGAATTCAGCCTTGGTGGATATACAGGATGACATTAAGGTGCCTCCAGAAATTCAAGAATGGGTCAAAGATAAACCCAAACCCAACCTTGATCAAACAACTTCTTTCAATCTCGGAACCTTAGAAAGCCCTAAGTTAATCCAGATTGGTTCAGACCTTACCCCAAACCAACGGAATGACATTGTTACACTATTAACCCAATTCCAGGATGTGTTTGCATGGTCTCATGAAGACATGGTGGGTTTGCCCACTGACATTGTCCTTCATCGCCTTCCCATTAAAGAGGGATTTAAGCTAGTCAAGCAAAAGCTCAGGTGATTGAAACCTGAATGGAGTTTAAAGGTGAAAGAAGAAATTGTGAAATAATTTCAAGCTGGCATCATAATGGTGTCTACATATCCTGAGTGGATATCAAACATTGTGCCCGTGCCTAATCCTGGAAGGAAGGTACAAGTTTGTGTGGATTACCGGGACTTGAACAAAGCTTGCTCAAAAGATAGCTTTCTCGTGCCATTTATCCACATTCTCATTAATAATACTGCGCAATACGACATGTACTCCTTTGCTGATTGCTTTGCGGGGTATCATCAGATCATGGTTGTTGAGGAAGATCGTGAGAAAACTACTTTCATCACTCCTTGGAGAACTTTTTGCTATAGACGATTGTCGTTCGACCTCATCAATGCCGGAGCTACCTATGAACGAGCTATGATGTCTCTTTTCCACGACTTAATGCATAAAGAGATTGAGATCTACGTGGATGACATCATTGTCAAATCCCGAAAGGAGGATGACCATATAGACCACCTCAGAAAGGTGTTCAATAGGTTGCATAAGTACAACTTGAAGTTTAATCTAGCTAAGTGCTCCTTTGGTGTTAAATCATGCAAGTTGCTAGGATTTTTAGTCAGCCACAAGGGGATTGAGCTGGATCCTGCCAAAATCCAAGCCATCACAGAAATGCCCATTCCTCAGATAGAGAAGGAAATACAGGGATTTTTGGGAAGATTTAATTTCATTAGCAGGTTTATCTCCCAACTCACATCAACCTGTGAGCCAATCTTAAAGCTATTAAGGAAGAACTCCTACATGAAATGGAATGACGAGTGTCAGAAGGCCTTCCTTACAATCAAGAAACAGCTAATCAAAGCTCCCATTTTGGTGCCACCCAGTGATGATGTTCCTCTGTTTATGTACCTGGGCTGCATGCTGGGACAGAAGGACGATAGAGGCCAAGAACGAGCTATCTATTACCTCAGCAAAAGATTCAGCAGCAGTGAACATAAGTACACTCTAATCGAAAAGACATGTTGTGCTTTAGCATGGGCTTCCATGAGGTTACAACATTACCTCCATGGTCACACAACCCATCTCATATCCCGTGTGGATCCTCTCAAGTACGTGTTCAACAAACCCATGTTAAATTGCCAGCTGTCCAGATGGCAGTTGATCCTATAACAATTTAACATCGTATATGTGACTCAAAAGTCCATCACAGGTCAAGGAATCGCGGATTAACTGGCCGTCACACCTTCAGGGGATTACAAACCCTTTGAAACATATTTCCCCGATGAAGGAGTAATGATGTACACCAAAGAACACCATCGGTCGCTGGCGCCAATCATGGAAGATGTATTTTGATGGAGCGGTTAATATGGAAGGTTCCGAGCTGGGAGCAGTTCTAGTATCTCGCACGGGGAGCAGTATCCGTTCTTGATCAAATTATAGTTTGTCAGTACCAATAATACGGCTGAGTATGAAGGCTGTCTCATGGGGTTAAAACTTGCCCATTCAATGGGCATCAGGAGGTTAACTGTCCTTGGAGATTCAGAGCTAGTAATCAGACAATCCACCAGAATCTATCAAACCAAGGAACTACATTTGCTGCCTTACCATCGGCAGGTTTTATAGATGGTTTTAGAGTTTGAAGAAATCTCCTTTCTACACATTCCTCGTAATAGGAATGACTTCACAGACGCATTAGCAAATTTGGCCTCCTTGATTCGTATATCAGATAAGGAACACTTGTCGAGCGTCGTGATCTCCCTACACAAGGCCCCAACCTATGGAAATTATGTTGGAGAAGTATCGGATGAGCTACCTCCCATCCAACATCCTTGGTATCATCATATCAAGGAATATCTACGAGATGGATCTACACCCGCTGAGGCGAGCAAGACAGAGAAAAGGTGAATCCATCGAATTGCTATGAAGTTCTACCTGAGTGGAGATGCACTCTACAAAAGAGATGCAGGACTAGGTCTCCTCAGATGTTTAGACAAAGATCAAGCCCAAAGGCTTATGGATGAAATCCATGGCGGAGTCTGTGGCCCCCACATGAGTGGCCCCCTCCTTGTCAAGAAAGTCCTCAGGACGGGACATTATTGGCTATCTCTCAAAGTCGATCGCAATGACCATATGCGAAGATGCTATCGAGTGCGATTCATGGGAATGCTATACCGCGCCCTCCACGGGAACTCCACAATATGAGTTCACCTTGGCCCTTCTCAATGTGGGGAATGGACGTTATTGGGCCCATCGAGCCTAAAACCAATAATGGTCATCGGTTTATCTTCACCATGATCGACTACTTTACCAAGTGGGTAGAAGAAGCCTCCTTCCCCAGGGTTACTAAAGAAGTCATCATTGCTTTCATCGAAACAATGTCGTTTTGTCGATATGGACAACCAGAGGTGTGATCAGGTCGACAATGCCAAAACCTTAACAACAAAATGATGGATGAATTATGCAAGTAAATTCCACATCAAACATCTCAACTCATCATCTATCATTTGAAGATGAACGGTCTTTGTTGAAGCGCTAACAAATACATCAAGAAGATTATGCAAAGATGTCCGACCACAAAGATTGGCACGACCTATTGCCTCGACTTCTGTTAGCCTAAAGAACCTCAATGCGTACTTCCACTCGGGCAACCCCCTACGCTTTAACCTATGGGATGGAAGCAGTGCTCCCCATAGAAGTTGAAATGGAATCCCTCAGAGTGTTGATCGACGCATTTCGGTGGATGAAGACCAATGGGTACAAGACAGTATCACCAATTGTCTACGATGAGCGAAAAGGCAAAACCGCGACTATCTTCCATGGTCAGTTATATCAACAAAGGATCGCCAGATCCTACAACAAAAAAGTCCGGCTACGGCAGTTTAAATAACATGACTTGGTTTTGAAGAAAATCCTTGACAACCAAGATCAGTCTAAGGGAAAATTCGCTCCTAACTGGGAAGGACCGTTTGTTGTCAAAGAAGTATTGATAGGAGGCGCTCTCAGATTGCAAGAAATGGACGACAATGAATTTCCACAACTCATCAAATCGGACACCGTGAAACGGTATTATGTCTGAAGTAACCAGCAAACACCCCAATGCATAATCATCAGGTCACCAGTCATTCCGGTTCTTTAACCCTTTACCACCTACAACTTTCCTACATTTTTCCCACTTAGGGAAACCTATATTTTAAGCCAGGAGCCTGGCTCTTCTCTGCGTTCTTACAACTTAGGTCATCCCATCACAGATTGAACCTCTTGCATTTGCATTTTGGCTACCCATACCTGGGATCAAACTTCTCATACCTATAGTTTATCCTCAACCTAGGATTAAACTCTCTCCTCCCCGCACTCTGACCTGCACATGGGATCACGCTTTTCTTCTCGCCCTGAAGGGCGAACTACGTCGACCTGATCTCCTCTTCAATAGGAGTACGTAGGCAACCATGTCACATGGCCCAGTCGCAATAAAACAAAAACAACAAAAACATTTCTACCCTTACAAAAACAAAAACAACAAAAACATTTCTACCCTTACAAAAACAAAAACAACCAAAAACATTCCTACACCATGTCTGCCATATACAGCGTTGAACCTCTTACACTAGGTTCGAACTATGCAGACCTGATCTCCTCTTCAATAAGAGTACGTAGGAAACCATTCATGGTGCGGTCTCACCCCCTACCAAAACACAAACCAATGTCAACTGGTACTGGGATCATCCTTCAATACACTACATTTCATTTGGCTTCAGGCCAAAGGGATGGAATTACATGAACTCCTCCCACATAGGAGATTCGGCGACCATCTAAGCTGCGGTCATACCTTGAAGAGCAACACCAATCCATAAGAGGTGGAATTAACTAGGCTTCTCCTAAATAGAAGTACTGGTGACCATCTGTGGTGCGGTCAATTTTAGAGAGGAAAGCCACACTCCTCTCCACATTTCCATAGAGAAATTAGTCCCAAGACACCAAAGATGGTAGGGATCCTTAGATCGATGATCCATTCTGAACTATCCAGAGACAACTCAATGTCCATCCATCCAGGAGAAATTTAGAATACATCAAGACCACAAGCCCTAAAGCAGCAGGCAAAATATAAAGCAAGTAGCAAGGCATATCTAAAAGGGAAGTGATCCAAAAATTATATTTCCCTTTCATATATAATGCTGTTTAATATATATACAATGTAAACTGTACATGACAAAATGGCTAAGCAAGTTTGTGCAGGTAAATACAAGCTCATCTACAAGTTAGGGTATATGCGAGCTAACAAGCCCAACATGGCGTCCCTCTCAGAAGAAGGAGGCGAAGCTGTGGTCTCCTGTATTAGAATATCCACACGACCCAAAAGATCTATAGCCCATCTGCATGGTGACCATATGATCATCAATATATGTGCTCATCTCTGTAATCATGCCAGTGGTAAGGGACCTCATCTGCAATTATTATCTCTGTGATGGCTACATCCCGCGAGATATAGCACCTGCCCCACTCAACTATCAATGCATCTACGGTTGATATAGCCTCATCCTCATTCAACAACAATGCATCATCTCGCGATCTAATGCATCGTCTCTCTCTAACAGAATTGCATCTCTCCCATCAAGGGTCATCAACATCATAGATCGAGCCCTGATCTCTCTCAAAGGTCATCGAGATGAAGACTATACTCTAAATCATCGTGCCGAAAATGAATCACAAAAGTACTAGTACTAGGAGAATCCGGAAGAAATGTTGGCAACCCAGCAGCGGGCTCCTCCTCGATGTAGGTATCAATGTCCTCCATGGGCTTTGCATCATCTGACTCACTATCTAGTCATGCTAGAGAATCTTTCGCTGCCGATCGAAAATCTCTGTCTCCATCCATGCGGAATACTCTACAGAACAACCGGGAAGCATCTCACGCTGATCCCAATAAGCATACACACGGGATCGGTCCTCTGCTGAGAGATATCGAGAAGCTGAACGCTGACCTATCGCCCCATCAAAAGGTTAGAAATCCTAGAACTGGTCGAACTGCGACATCACGGCCAGTGGGTGATAAGTAGTCACACCCCTCAATCCAGCCAAAGGGAGAAAATCCATGCCCGGAGCGTGAGTAATGAAGTTGTATGGTGAGCAAAGCCCCAAGCACGACAATATACTAAATGGATCTCTGATATCTGCCAAAAATGCATCAGACGTGGACCGTGAGCATGCGACACTCGATGGTAATGAAAGGAGTATGACATGGCCACATCATGGGAGAACCAATACCCATGTCGTCTAAGGGTACCAACCGGTCTCAAGTGTGACATAAACCACACGTACAACATGACCGAACTCCTAGTAAACACTCCGGTAGGATACGTGGAACAATAGGATGCCGACCGTAGGGTCTCTGCTACAATCATAGGTACAATGGTGCGACCCTCTCTAAGAGCTCTCACAGCCATAATGACACCAATGTCTATCTCGTCCATATATCGTGGCATATAGACATACGACAGTACGTATAACACCAGTACATCAACCCTGGCCAAACGCCAATGGTCCTCCGGTGTGGTGAAATCCCAGGAATATTGTGAGTAGCTATCCTTTGAGCCAAATCTGTTATACAGAAAACGCTGGGATATCACATGGCTAGATGTCAGCTCGTCCTGCACTACTCTGCGCCGTAATCCTGTGAGAGTCATGAATCATCTACTCATATCTCCCAAAGCTAGATGCACGCAAGGTCTATCTAAAGGCAGCATCATCAAACGTGTATACTCCTCCAGAGTAGGAGTCAACTCATGGGTGCTAAAATGGAATACCTGCCTATCAGGTAGCCAATGCTCTAGCATCCCATCTACAAACCCTGCAGGAACCTAAAAAGGAAATAAAGTCATGGTATGCTATAACAACTGATCTACGGTCACCCTATCTGGGGGTGACATGCTATCGTACCACGATCGTATACCCAATGCCACCAATGATGGTGGGGTATGATCTATACTACTAACTCGTCAAGAAGACATCCGTATGCGTCGTGTCATAAGACCATTCGTGGGTCAATGCCTTAATATCTCGGACATACATACATATGCATAACATGATACATGCATAACAGATAATGGATGGCAATATGATATAGGGAATGAAAAAACGGTCCATATATTCCAAAGTATATCATCATCTAATACATCAGCTCTGTACAGCTACAAATACAGGGAAATGGGGCACAGCCACCCTACTACTAACAGAGGCCTATCAAAAGATATAGCGAGAATGGGGAATAGCCACCCAATATCTAACAGAGGCCTATCAAAAGATATAACGAGAATATACATCAGAAGAAAACCAGGGTCTCGATGTCTACGTCCTCAATCCTGTCCACCTGGTGTAACTCCTCCTGAGTCACTGGATCTCTATCAACAGGGATGTCAGGCCTATAAAGAGGAGGATCTGCGTCGGCAAAACCGAATAAATATGTGTGCCTGATCTAACTGCTGGATCAAGCTATCAATCTAGGTCATATGAGTCGGAGCTCGAATACAAGCTACCCAATCCATTATAATCAAAGATCCTGGAACCATATCCCCCATGAACTACGTGGCGTGGGACTGGGCTCCAATAGTGCGAGGGGACCACCACCGATGGAACGTCTCCGGAGTACATGGACCCTCTGATAATGAAAAGCCATCAACCCCCAACAATGCGATATCAGTGATGGATGACTGTGATACGGGCCAATGACGTCTGGCAGGAGGCAAGATCGGTACACGGATCTCCCCTGTGGTGCTCTAATAGCACGCTATCCTAAATAGAGCTCCCAGCCTCCATCAGTGAAAAGAGGAACTCTCCTGGTGGAAATCAAATGCTCGACTCCGGTCGGATGTCCATCCTCAAAGATGATGGTTAAATGCTCCCCTGAATAGGGAATCCATGTAATGGTACCCGCCGTCAGCAACTCCAGCTGCATACGGCAGTGAGTGAATCCCTTAGCTACAGGGACCTCCAACAAAATAGAATGGTGCCATCGTCGTCCTCGTGGATAGGTATCTAAACCTAACACACTCACAGGACGCAAACATGGGAGCCTCTCATAGGTCCAAAACTACCAACACAATGGCAAAACATCTGCTATCAGTAAACACTCTTAACCTATGAATGGGAAAAGACAAGAGAAATACTCACCAACAGAAATGGGTAAAATCCTAGCCAAGCCTCAGTCAAACCCTGTGAGCACATGTACATGCCCCGGAGGAAATAGGCAAAGGTATAAGAACCCCAATTATACTCTCCTATACGGTCCACATCATGTGTGGCGCTGATCAAAACAAAGGATACCGTAGAAGAGTTATCTGCTATAAAGCAGCCTCGAATGATCATCAGGAACAATCGCCACAGAACGCGATCCCTGATCCTGACATTATCAGGCATGGGCTCACTCAAAAGCCCACTCATAGCATCTACGCTCAAAGGACCTAAACGGATAGTCCTACCTTTGAGCGCCTCCGCCGGAACTCCTAGTAAGGATCGGACAACAGTAGGGGTGATATTCGCCATGCAAGGCACTGGCTCCCCTCCAAACCCCATACCTGTGATAAATTGCCAGTCCATAGGCGTCATCATCACCTAACAATCCAACAGATGGAGTGACTGAGTCTGATGAAACCATCGCTCAGACAATGCCCTGAGGTAACCACAGGGACATCGACGGGGAAGGATGGAGAAGAATGCCCCGAATCCCCACTCATGCACTACTGCTCTATAGTTAGGATGAAGCGCCTGGTACATGGAGTGAATGCTAAACCAGCCTCCGAGGTCATGTAAATCTCCGGAACCGCATGAAATGCAGATCAACATCAGAACCCTTTAATCCTCATCAATAGGAAATAAGGAAGATCAAAGTCTAACGCCATACCTCGTTAGCATGCAAGTACATCGATGGATGTCTGCTCAAATCACCAAGCAACTCTGGGTTTGCCACCTGAATGCTCGGAAGCTCCCTACGAGAGACATGTGTAGCACGAGAGGGATCCTCCATCGGAATATCCGCCTCCTCGTCTTTAACGTCTTGCACATCTACCCGGACAGGACGAATCACAGTCTCCACCAACCGACGAGGCTGTCTGACAGAACGGGGACGAGGCACTTCGGAAGCCCTCCGCCGTACGCCAGAAGTGGTCCTATAGGAACTGCTCGGCTGATCCGGATCCATAATATCTGGACAACAAGTCTCCAAATCACCTCAGAAAGGGTGTGGTATTTCCTTACCTAGAGCTTTTTAAATGCATTTATGACTATATGCATGCATGCATTTACTTTAACATATAATAGAGTTAAAATGCATGACTACCCAATGCCTACATTTGGAAAAATTTTGCCATAGTCCCCTTTGAAAATAGGACTATCCACATGCACATAGGCATGTCTAGGTGGCCATTCAGTAGCACACCTGCCCCAAAGTCATATACATAATATATGCATTAAAAATCAAAATAATCATGCATAAGGCCAACCTCAATGCTAGGATTACTTTGCCTTTCTACCATTTGCTCATTTGACCTCAAAAAAAGACAAAAAATAGCAGAAAAAGGTGCCAATTTGACTCTCTCAAAAGTCAATTTTTTTCACATCATTATGTTCCGCATGGTTTAATACTAACATTTACTATGTTGAATATTTTTTATCAAGTCATTTGTGCATACATAATCACTACTATGTGTTTAGATTCATTTCGTGCGATAACTCACATTCCAATGAGATAGAAACGGAAAAAAATACATGCATCGTTACTGAGGATAGTGTAGAACACTTATGCAAGTGAAAGAATTTACGTAAAGAAGCCCGAAATCAATTGAGATCCAAGATGGCTCGCGGTTTTTTCTTTGTGAAGCAAGTTAAAAGTAACTTGTGAGACCAATCTACTGGAATTTATCATCCACGATTGGTCAGAGAGCCCACATGGCTACGCAAAGAAAGTGCACTCGCGACACCTTATATGGGTCCCACCCCTCCAGCTCGATCCAGTTCGAGTTTCAAAGGAGTTCTCATAGACTGAAAAGGTCAAATCGAGAATAAAAATGCCATGCGATTGAGCAAAACAACATACAATCCTGGTTTTCTTGGATGAGACTTTGAATCTATACATCACCCATTGGTAGTCACCTGAGCACGAGGTATACCCTGCCAATGATCTCATTTGCCATAAATCGCATCTGGTAATACCTCGTACAAGTCTGATGTCGCCAACTCCGGGTCGTTACCCTAAATGAGTCCCCGACGGGGGTTACAACGTGAGTCTCCGACGGGGTTACAACGTGAGTCCCGGACAGGGGTTACAACGTGAGTCCCCGACGGGGGTTACAACGTAGATCCCTGGTGGGGGTTACAACACGTTCATCCGTTGACTTGTCTATCGACGAAGGTCAAGCGACGTTATTCCAGCCGATGGCAAGTAAACCCATCGAAGCATTGAGAACTATTCGGGAGTTGCGTACGTACTCATGCGTCCCTAGTAGATCCCCGACGGGGGTTACAACGTATATCTCTGGCGGGAGTAACAACGAATGCTCAACCGTTGACACATATATCAACGAAGGTCAAGCAACCTTGACGTCATTTCAGCCGATAGCATTTAAACCTATCAGAGCTCTAGAGCTATTCGAGGTTTTCATACCCAACTGCTCATATTCCCAGCGGATCCCCGGCGGGGGTCACAATGCAATGCGCCGTTGATCTACAAGATAGCGAAGGTCAAGCAACCTTGACAATCTACAGAATCCCAGCCGTTGATTCACACGTCAGCGAAGGTCAAGCAGCCTTGAAAGTATATCCCACAGGATTTCTCAACCGTTGATTCACACGTCAATAGAGGTCAGGCATCCTTGACAACATTTGTTGTTGGCAGTAAATCCAACAGAATCTTGACATGTCCTGGAAATACCAACCAGGAAAGGTCAATGTTATCAAAGAGGATAGATGATGGAATATGTTATACACATCCTCAAACATATCAAGCTTTACCCCCATAGATCTCTTGAACATAAGAGGTACCTTTTCGGGATCAAGTCGTTATCAAGAATACAGGAATTTGGTGATAACTCCAACATCAACATCCTAACAGATTCGACTTATACATAAAATCTGGTCAGCATTGCCAATCCCTAGTTGAAGCAACAGGGATCCCGCAATCATCCCCAGCATGTTGGGCTACAACCTCATACACATGCATTATACATTTGCATCATTTTGCTACCCATAGTACCACGTTCATCTTGTTGAGTTTGAAGTGTCAAGGATTCTTTATCCTACCCATGCATCGCCATGCATGAGTATGATAAAGAGGGGCATCTGTAGACACTCAAAATTTTCTGTACCATTGTCACTAACATTGCAGGAGGACAGATTCGTCTTTTAAGAGAGAACCCTGAAAGACAATCCATATCGGATACTACCGGAAGTTCAGCATCAACCCCAGATCACACTCTGGGAGTAACAAATCCAACCTCGGAGATAACCCCGAGGCATGTAGATGCAATACTAGAACACACACCGGAGAAGATCGATTAATCTCGGAGACAACCCCGAGATATCCAGTCTTAGTCCCAACCATGGGAATAGCCACCAACCTTGGTGATAGCTCCAAGAAATATAGTTTTGGCGATAACCCCGGAAATGCTTGTTTCAAATGCGTCTAGCTTCAATCTCGACGCTCACAACGAGATACACTGCACCAACCCGACAATAACATCGGGAAGATAGGCACACCTCAAAGGTGACAATGAGGACCTTCAACAATTGCGTAGCGGTCAATCTCGAGAGAAGTCTCGAGCAACGCCTCATGACAAATTTAATCTGGGCGATAACACCAGTGAGGGGCAACATCGTTATCTCTTCAACATGATGCCACATCACGTCTCTACGCAACGATGTCCCACAAGACTAACCAATCCCGAGTGACTATTGTGCGGGGTAACAGATGAAAGTTGAAGCTTGAAGACCAGAGGGCATCGTCCCATTATCAATGACTTCGTACAAGCTCTAATCCCATGCCATCGTACAACTCTCGACTAAATTGATGGGTCCAAATAGGTCCCAGATACCTCAAACAGATGCCCAGATTGCACTTATGAAAGTTCGAGTGGACATTAGAGTGCCTGAGTGCACGTACTTTGAGACGACCCAACCCGACAAACCCGGGCCCACCCGGGTTGCCTCTAGTACACATGCGGCTCAGCCGCAGGTACACCTGCGGCTAAAATGCCTATAAATAGAGGGGTTGGGCAGCCCATTTTGAAAGAGAAAAAAGGCGAGGAAGCCCTGCCCAATTTGCTCTGCACTCACCCCATGCAGTGTACTTTCCCCTTCTAAACACTTGTGAGCTCATATATAGCCCTTTTGTACCTACAAAAGTCAGTGTTTATCCACTTTAAAGATATAGAAGCCTTCTTTATCAGTCAGTTGTAAGCCTTCTCACACATTTTAGAGTCTTTCTCTTCATCTTTGCACACACCCTTCTACACGTTGAGAGTCGTGTTGTTTGCTTTTGCCCGGACTTCGGTCCGTGGTTTCATTTTTCATCAGATATATATATATATATATATATATATATATATATATATATATATATTATATATATATTTAAATATATATTGACTAACATTATCGAGTTATGCCTTGATTGAGCCTATACTTCGGTCTGGAGCGTTTATTTGCTTTAATATATATATATATATATTTACATTTATATATATTAACTGTGTGTCGAACTTTGTTCGATGAGCCTAAACTTGATGCTGTGCATTTATCGCTTTTAATATATATATATATATATATATATATATATATATATATATATATATATATATATATATATACTTATATATATTAACTGTGTGTCGGACTTTGTTCGATGAGCCTAGACTTGATGCAGTGCGTTTACTCGCTTATATATATATATTTATATATATGAACTGTGGGTGGGACTTTGTTCGATGAGCACAGATTTTACATCCCATATGTTCACTCGCTTTTATATATATATACTATATATATATGAACCGTGGTGGACTCTCATTCGATGAGCCCGGATTTTACATCCGATGCATTTATTGCTTTTATATATATATATATATATATATATATATATATATATATATATATATATATATATATATATTGTCCCAACCCGGAGTTTACTTACGTGGTGGTTGATCGCTTTATGACTTTCTTTATGTTTCGTCACGCTGGAGTTTACTTCGTGGCGAGTTAACCGTATTTATCGCTTTATTTACATTTTGTCCCGCTTTAGAGTTTCCTTCGTAATGGTTGACCATATTTACGACTTTATTTACATTTCGTCCACTTTGGAGTTTCTCTCGTATGTTGATAGCTTTTAACAACTTTATTTACATTTCGATCCCCCATGGAGGTGCTTCGTCGTTGGTGATCCTGTTTGTATATATATATTTCTGACTTTTTATATATACCGCCATCGCTTTCATATAAATCGTAGTATTTTGTGAGCCTAGGAATCATGTGATCACTGATTCATCCCATTGAATCTAGATTCGGTTCCGTGATGGACATTTTCGATTATAAGCGACTTGTAAATTATTTTTATAAGGTTCTGAAATTCCTCGAGATGGTTTCCATACCATGAGGAATTCGGCATTATTTTGTACATTATTTTATATGGATGCCTCGCATTCGTAAAATAAAATCAACCAAGCCTTACACTTAATAAAATAGGAGTGTAAAAGGTCTCAATTACTATTGAGCATCAGGTTTGAAAAACCTTTTTATAAAACATCATTGTTATATCTTGCTAAAACCGAATTTTCACATAAATTCAAACCACATGTATATAGGTGCTAACGAGGCCTCGCACTACTTCCAAATAATGAAGACATTGACACACACACACACATATTCAGATAATAGTTTTTGAAAGAGGCGGTCACCGTGGTAACACGGATGTCCGGGGTGCCTAACACCTTCCCCAGCAGATAACCAAGTCCCCGGACCCTAATGAATCTTTGTTTCACCGAATTCGTTTAGCGATGTCACATCATCGGGTCAATGTGCAAGCCTTTTTCTCGGTTGTTGGTACAACCATTTAAAAAACCAACTGGCGACTCTTAACAGTCCATCGTCGACATTATAAATGTCGGACCTTTTTCACTTGTTTTATTCAAACAAATCTCACCTAAAATGCGAACACCAAAGAACAAGTAACGGAAAGGGACATCAAAAAATTCCGACGTCGACATTTCATTTCCAAATGTCTTATCAATTTCTCAAATTCTAGAGAAATCATCAACTATTACAAATGCATAAAATTTACCATTAAAACTAGCATGTCTTTCTGGTCCAAACAAATCAAGATGAAGTAATTACAAGGGAGAAGAAGTTGATACCATGTTCTTTGTCGTAAATGATGTTCTTACTTGTTTCCCGAGTTAACAAGGAACACATAATTCCTTCTTTTCATACTATATTCTTGGCAATACTTTGATAAGATTCTTTGAGGATAATTTCTTGATTAAATCCATGAGAACATGCCCCATCCTCTTATTCCATAAGTTAGCCTCATCTTGCATAAATGTAAGACATAATTCTTCATCTTGTTGCTCAAAATCAAGAGCATATATTGCAGACACTCAAAATTTTGCATTCCTGTTACTAACATTACAGGAGGGCAGAATCATCTTCCAGAGATAACCCTGGAAGTCAAATCAGTTCCAGTCCCGGAGACAACCCCGGGATACTCACTCTTTTCCATCTCGGAGACAACCCAGAGATATTCAGTTCTAGTCTTGGAGATAACCTCGAGAATTTCAGTTTTTAACCTCGGAGACAAACCTGAGGAATGCAATTCCAGTTCTAGAGATAACACCAGAGAAGTCAGTTCCATCTTGGAGATAACCTCGAGATACTTAGTTCCAACCCCGGAGACAACCCCGAGAGTTTCAATTCCAATCTCAGAGACAACCCCGAGGAATGCAGTTGCAATTCTGGAGATAACCACGAAAAAGCTCGTTTTAATCCCCAACAATAAGCTTCAACCTCGGTGATAGTCCCGAGGCACTCAATTCCAAACCCAGAGATAACCCGGGGAGGTCAGGCACACCTCAAAGACAACCTTGAGGACATTTAGCACTTACAACAGCCCAATCTAAGAGATAACCCTGAGCAACGACTGCTAGATCAGCCCAGAATCGGAGATAACCTCGGTGAGGGGCAAAATCATCATTTTGCCACCTCGATCCCACATTCACGTCGTCTCAACAAAATTTCAACCTACATACTACACAGAAGTGTCCTACAAGAACCATAGCTCCAATCCCGAGTGACTACTACAAAAGACAACACATCGGATATAATTTAAAGACTTGAAGACCTTGGCATGGACCCATCTTCCCGACTTTGTACAACCTCTTATCCCAGGTCATTGTGTAGCTCTCGACAACAGCATTCTAAAAAAGGTATTATACGCCTCCATCGGATGCCCGGATTGAAAGTTATGAAGGTTCAAGCGGACAACACGTTGCACGAGTGCACGTACTTCGAGACTGCGGGCCCAAGGAGCCCGGGGCACCTTGGGCAGCCACAGGTACACCTCTAGCTCCCCCCTTTATAAATAGAGGGCTTGGGGTGGCCATTTGGAAGAGAAAAAAGGCGAGGAAGCCCTATCCATTTTGCTCTGTACACACTATAAACTGAGTGCTTTCTCATTTCAAACACTTGTGAGCTTGTACTTTGCTACATTTTACTGGTGGAAGCCGAGTGTTCATTCATTTAAATATATTTGAAGTCTTTTTGGTAGCCCACTATAAGTCTTCTCACATTTCTTAAAGCCTTTCTCCACTTTTGTGCACACACAATTATTCACGTTGAGAAACGTGTTATGTGCGTATGCCCGGATCATCGATCTGTGGCTTTTATTGCTTTTATATATATAGATACTTATATATATATATATATTATGAAAATATCAGTCAATTTTTACATAATTGAAACATACCCAGAGTTTCTCCCATAGAAATCTACCAGTCAACCTTTTTAGATAATTTTAAAACTGATTATAATGTTAAAACAGTTGAAAGAGTTTTTGCAATTAATAAAGAATATGAAAATTGTAGTCTTCTGTCTCCTGATGTTATTAAAAGACATAGGAAGAAAGGTTATAATTTTATTCATATAGGTCTTGTTCAAGTTGCAGTTAAACCACTTAACATAAAAAGAATTAATTCATGTATCTACCTCTGCCTTAGAGACACTAGATTTTTGAATTATCACCCTAGTATTATTGGAATTATGGAAACAAGTTTGCATAATGGTCCAGTCCATTTCAATTGCTTTCCTGACTTCACATTAAGCCTTAGTGATCATAATTTGCTAAAAGCTTTGACTTTAAATATTAAAACTGCCGGCGAGATAACTCAAATGAATGAGGGCTCTCAACCTCTTGCTTTAATTTATAGGATTTACTATAAAACCATGAAAACAAACTTAAATGTGCACGCTCTTAATAAAAGTCCAAAAGATCAAACGATTTTAATCCAAAGTTCAACTAGTGATGCTAATGTTCAGATCCCGAGGACAATCCTCTAGAAAGATGTTACTCTACCTAGTCAATGGACTTTATCCAGTGAAATACCTCAACAGCCCGTTGTCAATAACTTATTTTAACTAAGAACATGAGAATATAGATGAAGAGAGAAGGGAGAGAGGCTAAAGATTCGACTGAGAAGGAACTCAGCGTCTCTCCCTTCTCTCTTCATCTATATTCTCATGTTCTCAGTTAATTAAATTTGTAAGTCACTTTTAGTTTCTGCATTTGTAAATAGTTACATTATTAAATAAACAAAGTATTATTTCAGTAATTTATTTGTGTTGTTTGCATACGCCACTTTGTTCATCTTATATTCTCTCCTTCCGCCCCAAATGATACTGAAATAATACTTTGTTTATTTGATAATGTAACTATTTACAAATGCAGAAACTAAAAGTGACTTACAAATTTAATTAACTGAGAACATGAGAATATAGATGAAGAGAGAAGGGAGAAACTTCAAAAGACGTTGAGTTCCTTCTCAGTCGAATCTTTGGCCTCTCTCCCTTCTCTCTTCATCTATATTATCATGTTTTTAGTTAATTAAATTTGTAAGTCACTTTTAGTTTCTACATTTGTAAATAGTTACATTATCAGATAAACAATATATATATATATATATATATATATATATATATATATATATATTATCGAGTTACCTTGATTGAGCTAAGAATATAATATTCTGAGATGATTTATACTATCATATATATATATATATACTTATATATATATATATATATATATATATATATATATATATAAATACTTATATATATCATGTCATCAAACTCGCATTTGATTGAGCACAGATCGACATATCCTATATGCGTTTATAGCTTATATATATATATATATATATATATATATATATATATATATATACATTTCATCAGGGCTTGGAGATCACTTACGTGGCCATATACCGCTTATATATATATATTTATATTTTCGTCCTACCTGGAGCTTACTTTGTGACAGTGTTTGGAAATGACTTATGAAAATGTCGAGATATGCAATGAAGCACATGAGACCATTGAGTCAATTCAACCAAAAGGTAACGACCAACAACACGATAGTAATCATACCGGTTGCAATGGCCATCGGAATAATGATAACCATCGTGGGGGAAATTATCATGCCAAGAATGGTAACCACTTCGGTGGTAATCATGGCCAAGATAATAGAAGTGGAAATTTTAAGAAGAGAAGGTCATTTAGCTCGATTTTGTCGTATAGTGAAGTCAAGTCCAGCTGGAATGGTGGCACCAAAGGCGGATACGGACAAAACAAAGTCGGTGGTTTCAGGAAGAGCGTTTTTCGTGACTTCTCAAAAAGCGAGTAACCCAAATGAAGTTAGCACGTGTTAGTTAATTATAAATTCTTGCAAAGTCTATACCTTATTAGATACCGGTTCTACCGATTCTTTTATCTCTCTTGCTTGCGCTCAACATTTAAATTTGACTCCGGAGAGATTAGACTTTGACTTATTGGTTAAAACTTCGTTAGGAGAAACCTTCATTACATGTGTTATCCAAGTCTTGGATGAGAGTCACAGTTTTGAATGATATTTCTATTGTTAATAAATTTCCTGACGTATTCTTGAAGACTTCTTAGCCTACCCCTAGAGCGTGAAATTGAATTTTGTATTGACCCCAGTACAAAACCCATTTCTAAAACCATTAAATATTTCTTCAACTAAAACAAACGTATTATGCGCCAAAGACGTTGGCTTGAGCTGTTGAAAGATTACAATAATACCATTCAATACCATCATGGAAAAGCGAACGTGGTAGCTGACGCGTTGAGTAGAAGATCGTATGCGAGTGTGAATATACGAACCTATGTGAAGATAACGAATATATGATTAGAACCAACTTTAGTCGATAATGTTAAAGCTGCTCAAGCTACACACCCGAAGCTGATGAATGTGAAGAAAAAGGTTCAAGAGGGCGTTATTCTAGAAGCAAGAATCGATGAAGAGAGGAAATCTCAACCCTCGATTTTATTGGCCCATTTGAAATCCTTGATTGAGTAGAACTGTGGCCTATAGACTCGTTTTACCGCCAAGTATATCGCATGTTCATAACGTTTTTTTCACGTATCTATGTTACATAAATATGTGGATGACCCGAACCACATTATGGAATTAGAACTAGACGAGATAGCAGAAGATTTAATGTATGATGAGATACATGTTAAAATCTTGGATAAAAAGGATCGTATTCTACACTCAAAGGTTATACCTTAAGAGTTAGAATCAAAGCAAGGTATCCTCAACTTTTCGGCATACCAGGTATGTACGTAAATTTCGAAGGCGAAATTTCATAAGGAGGGGAGATTGTGAGACCCCGAATTTTATGAATAAAGATTTAATTTTTCTCCAAATATTTTTTTATATTATGATGTGGATTTGATATAATGTAATAGTTATGGGTAATATTTATAAATTTTGAAAAGTATGCAAGTTGTTGTATAATATTCGATTGGTCGGGGAATATTCTTTTTGTCAGGGAATATCCGTATTGACTAAGACAATCATTAGTGGACCCTATTAACGGAATTATTGTCGGATTGAAAAAACGACAAAAATATTTTTATGAAAATAACGGTGGAAGTTTTACCGTTATAACTGTTGAACTACCTAGTAGTAAAAGTACAGTAATACGCGTGGTTGCATAGTAACACACGGTATTGATTATTGATGCTTACGCGAGAAGTCACTCAGTTATACTCAATTATTGCTACAGTAATTGTGGCATCATATCTCTCATATTATTGATACAATTATTGTTACAGTATCATCTGCATAATATGATATATTGTTAAATCAATAATTGAGACGACAAAGTTATTCATATTATTATTTGCAATATTGACAATATCTAGAAGTTCTGTCAAGGAGAGGTTTGATCACCTAATTGCACGCCAATAAGGCCAAATCCTTTTCGGAAAGCCCCCTCTTTCCTGGGAACGACCTGGTTGTTAAATATTGTGCGTTATAATATTAATGATGAATAAGTTCGTGTTGATTAGAGATGAAATTGATAGTTCCATTGTGTTGAGATTATTAGTGTTAGTGGAAATCGACATTTATTTCGATAATAATTGATGTCTGGAGGTTATATTGACCAATCGGGTATTTGGGGCACTTTTTGTGTCGGAGTACTATTCATGGGTTACTATTCACCTGGTTATTATTCACTCTAATATTGTTCAATCGGATATTCGGGGCACTTTTCGTGTCAGAGTACTATTCACGAGTTATTGTAGACACTCAAAATTTTCTGTACCACTGTCACTAACATTGCAGGAGGACATATTTGTCTTTTAAGAGGGAACCCTGAAAGACAATCCAAATCATACCGGATACTGCTGAAAGTTCATCATCAACCCCAGATCACTCTAGGAGTAAAAATTCCAACCTCAGATGTAACCCCAAGGCATGTATATTGTTGAGTAAAATCTAGTTACACACAACACGCAAGTATACGCGGTCAACAAGTAATAAAGGGATAAGTTGAGTATCGTTCCAACAGGGAATGTTAATTAATAAATCCCAACTACTAATACTATATCAATTCAATTTTATTCAAACAATGATAAATTGTGATTTCCTTAATTATTAACTCAAAATAAAACACTTAAAGGTACTATACTAAGATAATACTTGAGTGAATGACTTCCGATAGGTAAATATTAAGACTTCAATATCCCCAATTATGAACTATAAATCAGTTATCTAATCATCCCAATTATTATGTCTTTGGATTATTAATGGGGAATTCTCAAATGCCAAAAGCCCTCTTCCAAGTGATCAATTGACTTCTATTTAATCCAGATTAATCTTGCTATATTCCTATGCAAAACAATTGAATTAAACTCGTTCCAATCCCAATTCCTTATATGTTGCATGCGGTGAACAAATATTTCCATTCAATTCACAAACCTAATTATTTACCATGCAAATAACTAAGTCACATGTTATCATGTCTAGTTCTAACCCTAGAATTCCTTTCCCAATTCCTTCTAGAGTAACACGGTAATTATTGGCCAAATAATTAATCAATAGAATCAAAACATGATAAACAATCCACTTCAACATAAATTTATGATCATAAAGGTTCAATTGAAATCTTAATTAAAGAATTAGTTCATCACGGAAATAAGAACCATTAATTGTTGACAAATCATCCTTAAAGAATTACAAATTGAAAATAAGGAGAAAAAGAAGAAACTCTGTAGCCAATCCTGAATCTCCAAGTAATCTTGTGTAACCTTCAATGGAAGAACTAGTTGAATCCCCTCAAGAATAATAATCAAAAATCCCCTTTTATTTCAGCACTTAGTTTCTTTTTATAGCCTCCCCAATCCTCATCCAATTAGGTTTTACATTAGCCCCAATAGACAAATCAAGTCCAACCGAGAAGTCAAACGCGCTTAATCCCGGTCAAGGCCGGTAGAGGCTCGGTACCCCGGCAATGTAAGGGTAGTACAATTTCAGTAGCCCTTATTGGACTTCTCGAAATTACCAGATTGCCATTAAATGCTTGAAATTCTATAATTGCCCCCTCCGACTTCCAAATCTGCAAAACAAGATATAAACACAATAAAAATGCTACTAAATACTTTAAGAATGCAATAATTTAAGTCTAAATATATCCAATTTATCAAGATATTACCCATTCATCAAATACCCCCAAACTTAAATCGTTGCGTGTCCTCATGCGACAAAACATAAGATCACAAAACAAAACTAAACATCATGCACATGCAAACTATTTATATTTATATGTTCGTAATTCCAGCAATTCAAGAGCTCACGTAGATCCATATGCCTCAGAAAATCACGTAAACATGCTAATTCATCATGTAAAAACAGATCAACAATATCCCAACAATCAACGGATCTAAATCTATTATTACTGATATTGTGTGTGTGTGTCCACGACCATGCTAACCCATGAAAGACAAAAATATGAAAGATAATAACTTTCTTAGTAAGCATCATACAGTGTGAACTTGAGAACTTATCAAATATACTTGTTTCAACTGAACTCAAACACTCACCCGAATTAAAAAGTCAAAATAGAATACTTTTTTTTTTTTTATTCCAAATGTTTTCCCCCAAACTCGAGTTTATGCATGAATTCAGTCTCCTCTAGTTATTCAAATTGTTCTTCCATATCACTAGCAATCCTCCTTTAGAACTCTATTATCTAACCATTTAAACTATCATAGCCAACATGGTCGTTTCATTTCAAAGTGCCTTCCTATAATATCAATGTCAAAGCAGATAAAGATCCAATTCAAGTCACGAAAATCATATCCTTTGAATCAACAATCCTTACTAGACTTGTTCATGCAATTCTACTTTCATCATTGGCCCCAGATATACGCACTTTATCAAAAAGCTGGAATTAACATGCAATCCTAAATGTAACTTTTACCGACAATCAATCCACAAACTAATAACAAACTACAACCTGTTAAAAATAAAACGTAACCACCCCCAAACTAAGCTAGAGCAATGTCCTCATGCGAAAATAAGTCAAAATAAAGCGAGAGGACTTCCACGACGAACTTATTCTTTCCGGGGAGAATCATCGCCCCTCGCTCATCTCTTGATCGGAAGGGGAAATACAGTAAGCGGAGCCAGAGGGAAATGGCTAAGTGGAACGCCTTGGGATGGGTTTGGATGGTCGGTGCATTACATGCAAAACAAATTGGTCAACCAAAACTTGAAAATCACGTCTTGACGTCCGATAAGCGTACATTCGGGACTCAATGTTGTAAAACCGACCATCTATCTCCATTTGGACAAATGACCTGGGACCACACCGCGATGAGCTGCAGTCGAGGGGCCATAAGTAGGTGGAGCCTGAGGTGGTGGGGCTTGTGTAGACGTAACTTGGGGGATAATGAAACCCAGTCCCCTAGGGTGATTAGCGCCACCTGACCACACTTTATAACGACAGATCAAGTTGTGGTCCAACACGTGCATAGGAGTTTGAATCATCTCGTCTGATTTCCATTTGACCCCAAACTTAGCACATAAGACGCAGATCAATGATGGATGTGGTAACCCTCCTGTGGTCCCGTCGCGAGATGCACGGAGCATAGATTGCTGAATAAGATGGCCGACATCAATTCGTAGGCCTTGTATGATGGAGTATAATAGCACAACCCTTTCTTTGGTGACATGACTCACATGTGTGCATGGCATCAATTTAGCGATATGAAGGCGCACCATGCCTTTCCATATAGACCGAGGTGAGACAATGGGAAAGTCATGCGTCGCACGCCATACGAGGACCAAGTAGTGCCGGTTGACACAACTCCCGAATAATCTTTTCATAGTCCCGCCCATCACTCACTAGGCGAGCATATTCATCATGAAGGCCCTCTAAGGGTAGTTGATAGCACCCATTGATATCCTCCTCGTCAATTCCACAGGTTTTACCTCGACAAATACCCCATAATGGTCATGCTCGGGCAAGTTGGCATAGAATTCTTTGACCAACGCAATCACTACTACGTCAGTCGTTTGGTGAGGAGAAACCAGTTTGATTCAAAGAATCATCTTCGCAATTTCTCCATCCTTGGTTTGATCGGGACGGAGACCACGTTCGGCGACTAGTGAGCGGGTGACCATGCGGCTGTAGCGTTCTTGAGCCGCGACACTAACAAAACGCCTGCTGTCAAATTTTGGAGGTGAAGTTGAGGCGGCCCCTGACCCTGTGCTTCGATGACGTTTGGATGCCATGTCGAGAATTCAGCAAATAAAAACATACTCATATTTTAGCTTTAAAAGAATTCACGGTTGGATAAATGTGTGCATAGCAGTACATAGAAACTGTATAAAATACTGGGAGTGTGAGTACGTGGTGGGGGTGAGGCATGAAACCGCAAGTATGTAAGTTGCACATGATTATTGAGTCAGACAATTTGTCAAACACCTAGGCAGCAACTGAGAAATTGTTCACAACCATTACTAATTCCCTGTCTATTCATGCCATGCATGTAGCATACACGAATCTCATGTGTAGGAGTACGTCAAACAGCAATGCGTTATCTATGTGCTCTATTGGTTTTCCAGATGAAAAGAATAATGAATGAAGAACATCTTAATTCGCAATAGTTGAAATACACATCAAATCATACCTTTGCTACCTTTAAAGAATTTGGAGGAGTAGAATTTGGCACACAAGACGCAGACGACCAATGTGGAACGAAGTAATTGACGCGTGGTAGATGGGTGGAAGAAAATTATCCAAAGTTTAATGACTTTGTGATATGGAGAGGGAGAGAGGCGTGACTGACCTGATGTACCGGCGTGGGGAAGGAAGTTGGGCTAGAAAGCACGGTCGAGGGTTTAAATTACAAGGTCTAACTCGACCTAGCGCCAAAGGCTACTGGTTTTAGCTTGCATGGAGCGCCGGGTATTGTGATTGAAGCGGAAACGGCCACGGGTAGCTGGGCTTTTTTTCGGATTTACGGTGCCTAATGCCTGGTATACCGGATTCCTTAGTGATGGGGGCGGTAGTACCGTGATTCATCCGTAACGTGCATACATGGATAAGTTTAAGAGTTAGTTCGATGGCTTCGGATTCTAACAAAATAGAAGCGCTTGGTTTACGATACGTCGGCCGAAACTTTTTCGGTGTTGTTCATTGTCCTTTGGGTCGTAGAGGTCTTCGATCAGTAGCTTGACGGTCAATTGGTCCGCTCCAATAATGTTTGAGACGTTGACCATTGACCTTGAATGTACGCTTTGAGTTCGGTTCCTCAACCTAAATGTTCCGTGTGGAGGACAGATATAACTACAAATGGCCCGGACCACGGATTTCAATTTTTCCGGAAATAGACGCAAGCGTGAGTTGATAAGAAGAGTACTTGATGGCCCGGTGCAAATGTTCTATCGAGAATTTTTTATCGTGCCAAGCTTTGACTTTCTCCTTGTAGAGCTTTAGCGTTTTTCGAGGCATTGAACCGAATTCATCCATCTCGTTCAAGCTAAAAGAACCTTTTCACCTCACTTTGCTTCTAGATCAAAATTTAATTTCCGAATGGCCTAGTGTGCATTTGTGTTCTAGCTCGTAGGGAGATGACACGCCTTTCTAAATACCATTACATGACGGGGACATGCCGATCGGATTTTTTGTATGTTGTTCGATAGGCCCATAGAGAGCGTCGTCAAGACGCAATGCCCAATCTTTTCGTGACGGATTGACTACTTTTTTCCGGATCCTCTTAACTTCCCGATTCGACACCTCCTTGGCCATTGGTTTGTGGGTGATATCAACAATTTTGTGACGAACTCCATACTTTACAAGCAATTTAGTGAGGCGCTTGTTCTGTAAGTGAGTTCCTCATCACTTATTATAGCCCTCGATTGTCCCAAATCTGGTAAAAATGCTCTTCTTTAAAATCGGGTGACAACGTTGGCATCATTCGTGGGTAACGCCGCTGCTTCTACCCATTTGGAAACATAATCGATCGCTAACAAGATGTAATGATTATTAAGAGAAGATGGAAATGGTCCCATAAAGTCGATACCCCACACGTCGAATAGTTCCACCACCTCTAGAATTGTGTTAAGTGGCATTTCATTGCGCTTGGAGATATTACATACTGGCGTTGGCATCAATCGCATTTCAAAGACAAAGAGATAAGCCTCTTTGAATAAAGAAGGCGAAAAATCCCGATTAGTAGTACTTTGGGTCATTGTTCGATCATCGGAATAATGACCTCCGTAATCCCGAGGAGCGGTGGCCTAATATACTATCCATTTCTTCGTGAGGGTACACAACGTCTTATCATTTGATCTCGCACATGCTTTAAATGAAATGGTTCATCCCAAAAATATTGCTTCACATCGTGGAGAAACTTCTTTCGTTGTTGTGAGGTCAAATCCGGTGGTAACACTTTGGCAACCACATAGTTGACATAATCAAGATACCAAGGCAATATGGTAGTTACCCGGAACGATTGCTCATCATCGAAAATTTTTCATTAATCATCGAAGTTGTCTTCTTCCCTGTTCCTTTTTATTTTCCAATGAGAGATGATGATCCGCCACTTGATTTTTCAGTACATTTTTCATCCCGGATCTCAGATCAAATTCTTGTAACAACAAAGCACCCACCGTATTAATCGTGGTTTAGCATCTTTCTTCTCAATCGATATTTAATAGTTGAATGATCGGTGTAGACAATTACCTTAGTGCCGAGGAGATAAGCTACGAATTTGTCAAAAGCAAACACCACGCAAGTAATTCCTTTTTCGGTTGTTGTGTAGTTCAAATTTGGGCATCCGTTAATGTCTTACTAGAGTAGTAGATAGTATGAAAAATCTTATCATGGCGTTGTCCCAATACGGCTCCCACAACAGTAATCATCAAGGCGTCACATCAATTCGAATTCAGTAAAGACCAATTCCAAGGCTACAATGATTGGTGCAGAGACCAATTTCTTCTTTAATACCTCAAATGCCTCGATGCATGCCTGATCCATCTTAAACGGTACATCTTTCTCCAAGAGTGAGCATAGGGGTTTCGAGATCTTTGAAAAATCTTTAATAAAGCGCCTATAGAACCCCGCATGTCCCAAGAAGCTCAAGAATGCCTTTTACGAGATGAAGGGGAGGCGTTTCTCAATTGTATCAATCTTCGCTCTATCCACCTCCAATCCGGGATGCGAAACCTTATGTCCCGAATAACCCCTTCTTGTACCATAAAATGACATTTTTCCTAGTTAAGCACCAAAGTTAGTCTCCACACATCTTTTTAACACCAAGATCGATTCTCGCAAACACGAAGTCAAAACTATCACCGAACACGGAGAAATCATCCATGAACACCTCTAAATTACATTTCAACCATATCGGAGAAGATTGCCATCATACAACGTTGAAAGGTTCACAGTAGCATTACATAAACCAAAGGACATACGGAATGCAAAGCGCATCTGTATGGACATGTGAACTTGGTCTTTTCTTGATCTTCCTAGGCGCTATATGGCAATTTGATTGTACCGAATATCCATCTAATGCAGAAAGAGAATTGATGTCCCGCTAACTCCATCCAACATCTCGATCAATGAAAGCGGCAAGGAAAGTGATCCTTGCGTTTGGCTTTATTCAACTTCATGGTAATCCATACATACTCTCCACTGTATGAATGATTCTAGTCGGGATGAGCTCATGCGCCTTTTTTTTACCACAGTCATGCCCCTTTTTTGGTACACATTGACATGAGGACTTACCCATGAAGCGGTATCGAGATTGGGTAGATAATCCAAGATCCAACCATTTTATAATTTCCTTCTTCACCACATCTTTCATAATGGGATTTAACCTTCTTTGCATCTCAATGGTTGGTTTTGATCCTCTTCCATTAAAATCTTATGCATACGTAAAGATGGGCTAATACCTCGAATGTCCACTATAGTCCACCCAATCATTGCTTTTGAACTTCATGCAGAACTCGTAGCAATTTTTCTTTTTGGGTGTCGATTAACGTTGTCGAAACAATAATCGGTAGAGTCGAATCTTTCCCTAGATAAGCATATTCAAGATGAGAGAGGGAGTGGCTTTAATTCAAACACGGTGGTTCTTCTATCGAGGGTTTGCACTTGTTACCTTCCGCTTTGGGCCTATTAAGGGTGTCGAATGGTTGATTACTTTTCCGGTAGAGAATGATGGTGTGTCTAGCCATTTGACTCGCTCATTGTTCGTGATCAAGACTATCGCTTTTATGTTCTAACCAACATGGATTCTATCGGATCCTCTCGAGTAATTACCGCAAATCTTGTGATTAACTATCGCCTCTATTAAATCCACCCGCAAACACTCACCTTTTTTCCTTGGATAAGACATTGCTTTAAACACATTAAAAGTGACTCGTTGATCGTCAACTCTCATCGTCAATTCTCCTTTTGCACGTCGATTAACGTTCTCCCTGCTGCTAAGAATGGTCGTCCGAGAATGATGGGAAGTTCAGATTCGCTTCAGAATCCAAGATAACGAAGTCTCTGCTGGAAAGATGAATTTATCCACCCTTATTAATACGTCTTCAACGATACCTCGTTGATATGTAATCGATCGGATCCGCCAACAAGAACTCGATATTTGTTTGGTTTTGGTGCTTGGAGTCCGAACTGACGGTAGACTGATAATGGCATCAAATTAATACTGGCCCCCAAATCACACAGTGCTTTCCCCGAAAACTGATTACCAATGTCGCACGGAATAGCAAAGCTACCTGGATCTTTCAACTTAGGAGGTAACTTGTTCTGAATAATTGCACTACATTCTTCGGTTAGTGCCACTTGCTTCAAAATCCCCATTTCCTTTTCTTTGATAAAGACATCCTTCATGAACTTAGCGAATTCGGCATTTGTTCTAAAGCTTCAACGAATGGGATGTTGATATGCAATTTTTAAAATATCCAAAAATCTTAAAACCGCTTATCTAACTTTGATTTACGAAATCTCTGCGGATATGGTATGGGTGGCATTGTTGTAGATGACCCGGTGCATTTTCCTCTCCTATTTCTTTATATCTTCCCTTTTTCACAACTTCTTCTATTTCGGTTGTTGCGTTATCCCCTTGTCCTTATCCTTAACCTGTTTTGCAACTCCTTCCCACTTCAGAAGATTATCGCTTGCTAAAGTGCTCATTTCTGCCGGATTTATTTCAGTATCACTGGGAGCGTTCCTAGTGGGATGTGTATTCAATGCCGTGCTATTTGCCCCAATTGGTTTTCCAGATTCTTTAACGATGCCCCATGGCTTTGCAAAGTCATATCTAATTGATTCAATTTCTTATCTTGTTCCTCGTTCTTTTTGTCAGAGGCTCTAATGAATTTTTCCAAGGCTGCTTCCCAACTTGATACCCTCTCTGGTTGTTGAGGTTGATTTTGGAATCCGGAGGTGTTTTGTTGTCTAGGTGGTTGAGCTGCAGCTTGATTGTTACTCCATGAGAACCCTGGATGATTCTTCCAACCTGGATTATAAGCATTTTGAGTCGGATACGGTTGAGTTGAGCGATTATAATTTCCTACGAACTGTGCTGATTCCGAATTTATGGCACATTGATCCGTAGCATGACCCCCAGCACACAACTCACAAACCATCGCTACCTGCTGTGTGGCTTGTGGACGCCATATTTCTATATGCTTAGCTATTGCAGTCACTTGTGCTGTTAATGCTGTTAGCGCGTCCACTTCATATTTTCCTGATGCTTTTGGATGGTTGGTCCTCGTCATGGGCCACTGATAGTTGTTGGTGGCCATTGTTTCTAACAATTGATACGCCTCATCAAAATTTTTGGACATAATCGCTCCTCCATTGCTTTGATCAATACTAGACCTCGTGGATGCGTGCAAACCATCACAAAATATCCCTAATTGCATCCATCGCGGGATTCCATGATGAGGGGCACTTACGAGCATATCCTTAAACCTTTCCCACGCCTCATATAACGATTTCGACTCAAGTCGATGCGAAAGTATGAATGTCATTCCGTAGTTTTGCCGATTACCGGTGGGAAGAACTTAGCTAAATATTTTTGAGCTAAGTCATCCCATGTGGTGATTGACCCAGAGGCAAGGAGTGTAACCCGACCGTGCTTTATCTTTTAAAGTAAACGGGAACATCCTCAACCTTATAGCATATTCCGATACATTGTTAAATTTGAAGGTATCATAAACTTCCAAGAAACTCAAGATATGTTCATTAGGATCATCTATCGAATTACCCCTAAATGGCATGTATTCTCAGAGCATCCGAATTGATCCCGGTTTTATCTCAAACTATTCGCATTGATTCACGGCCTCTTAATACTTGATCGTAAATCCGTGACATTTGGCGTATGTAATCCCTAAGTGATTTTCATTCGCTTTTCCGCCATGTTCATTTAGTATTTCTTGGTTGTGTCATTCTTCTTCCAAATGTATAACCTCACTATCCAATCGCATGCGGAACTTCTTCTCAAGGTTGTCTCAGATACGTGAGAAGTTCCTTTCTAGCTTTCGATCTAGTGTGCATATTACAATTCCTCGCCAATCCAAGAAGAAAGATTAAGTAGCGTTCAAATTAAAACCGAATTGATTATAACTAATATGAAATTAATATTAATAAAAATCCTCAAAGAATGGCGCCAAAAACTTGTTGAGTAAAATCTAGTTACACACAACACGCAAGTATACGCGGGTCAACAAGTAATAAAGTGATAAGTTGAGTACCGTTCCACATGGAATTCTAATTAATAAATCCCAACTACTAATACTATATCAATTCAATTTTATTCAAACAATGATAAATTGTGATTTCCTGAATTATTAACTCAAAATAAAACACTTAAAGGTACTATACTAAGATAAGCGAATAACTAAGATAATAATGACTTCCGATAGGTAAATATTAAGACTTCAATATCCCCAATTATGAAATATAAATCAGTTATCTAATCATCCCAATTATTATGTCTACTGGATTGTTAAAAGGAATTCTCAAATGCCAAAAGCCCTCTTCCAAGTGATCAATTGACTTCTATTTAATCCAGATTAATCTTGCTATATTCCTATGCAAAACAATTGAATTAAACTCTGCTCCAATCCCAATTCCTTATATGTTGCATGCGGTGAAGCAGATATTTCCATTCAATTCACAAACCTAATTATTTACCATGCAAATAACTAAGTCACATGTTATCATGTTCAGTTCTAACCCTAGAATTCCTTTCCCAATTCCTTCTAGAGAGTAACACGGTAATTATTGGCCAAATAATTAATCAATAGAATCAAAACATGATAAACAATCCACTTCAACATAAATAATTAGAATGAGAGAATAACTAATTTATGATCATAAAGGTTCAATTGAAATCTTAATTAAAGAATTAGTTCATCACTAAATAAGAACCATTAATTGTTGACAAATCATCCTTAAAGAATTACAAATTGAAAATAAGGAGAAAAAAGAAAAACTCAGATCCAATCACGAATCTCCAAGTAATCTTGTGTAACCTTCAATGGAAGAACTCGTTGAATCCTCCTCAGAATAATAATCAAAAATCCCCCTTTTATTTCAGACTTAGTTTCTTTTTATAGCCTCCCCCAATCCTCATCCAATTAGGTTTTACATTAGCCCCCAATAGACAAATCAAGTCCAACCAGAAGTCAAATGCGCTTAATCCAAATCAAGGCCACCGAGGCTCGGTGCTCAAGCCATAGGTAGTACAATTTCAGTACCCATTTGGACTTCTCTGAAATTACCAGATTGCCATTAAATGCTTGAAATTTCCATAATTGCCCCTCCAAACTTTCCAAATCATAAAAACAAGATATAAACACAATAAAAATGCTACTAAATACTTTAAGAATGCAATAATTTAAGTCTAAATATATCCAATTTATGGGTATACTACCCATTCATCACATATCCAATACCAAAACACACACCGGAGAAGACCGATTAATCTCAGAGATAACCCCGAGGTATCCAAATCTAAGTCCCAACCATGGAATAGCCACCACCCTTGGTGATAACCCCAAGGAATGCGCTTCAATGATAACCCCCGAAATACTTGTTTCAAATGCGACTCGACTTCAATCTCGGACGCACAACGAGATACACCGCACCAACCCTAGAATAACATCGGGAAGACAGTACACCTCAAAGGTGACAATGAGGACCTTCAACAATTGCAGCAGTCCAATCTCAGCGAAGTCTGAGCAACGTCTGCTTCATCAGCCCAATATTACGATAACACCGATGAGGGGCAACATCGTCATCTCATCAACACGATGCCACGTCACGTCTCTACGCAACAATGTCCCACAAGACTAACCAATCCCGAGTGACTATTGTGAGGGGTAACAGATGAAAGTTGAAGCTTGAAGACCGGAGGGCATCGTCCCATCTTCAATGACTTCGTACAAACTCTAATCTCATGCCATCGTACAACTCTCAACAACGGCGGTCCGAAATAGGTCCTGTATACCTCAAACGGATGCCCGGATTGCACTTCTGAAAGTTCGAGTGGACATTACAGTGCATGAGTGCACGTACTTCGAGATGACCTGACCCAAAAAAAATGCCTATAAATAGAGGGCTTGGGCAGCCCATTTTTCAAGAGAAAAAGGCGAGGAAGCCCTGACCAATTTGCTCTGCACTCACCCCATGCAGTGTACTTTCCCCTTTTAAACACCTGTGAGCTCATATATAGGCCTTTTGTACCTATAAAAGTCAGTGTTTACCCACTCTAAAGATATAGAAGTCTTCTTTAGCAGTCAGCTGTAAGCCTTCTCACACACTTTAGAGTCTTTCTCTTCATCTTTGCACACACCCTTCTACACGTTGAGAGTCGTGTTGCTTGCTTTTTCCTAGACTTCGGTCCGTGGTTTCATTTCTATCTGTATATATATATATATTATATATATATATATATATATATTTACATATATATTGACTAACATTATCGAGTTATGCCTCGATTGAGCCTAGACTTCGGTCTGGAGCATTTATTTTCTTTAATATATATATATATATATGTATATATATCTACATTTATATATATTAACTGTGTGTCAAACTTTGTTCGATTAGCCTAGACTTCGGTCTGGTGTGTTTACTGCTTTAATATATATATATATATACATTTATATATATTAACTGTGTGTCGAACTCTGTTCGATGAGCCTGAATTTTACATCTGGTGCTTTTATTCGCTTTTTAATATATATATATATATATATATATATATATATATATATATATATATATACATTTATATATATTAATTGTGTGTCAAACTTTGTTCGAAGAGCCTGGATTTTACATCCGGTGCGTTTATTCGCTTTTATATATACTTATATATATGAACTGTGGTCAAACTTTGTTCGATGAGCCTGGATTTTACATCCAGTGCGTTTATTCGCTTATATATATACATATTTATATATATACTTATATATATGAACTGTGGTCGAACTTTGTTCGATGAGCCTGGATTTTACATCCGGTGCGTTTATTGCTTATATATATATATATATATATATATATATATTTTAAATCTTTCACTCGAGTTTTCTTCGTGATGCTTGATCGCTTTTATAGCTTTATTTACATTCATCCGCTTGGAGTTTCCTTCGTGGCGGTTGGATAGTATTCTGACTTTATTTACGTTTTGTCCCTTTGGAGTTCCCCATGGCGGTTGATAGCTTTTTCTGACTTTATTTAATTTTTGATCCCCCATGGAGGTGCTTTGTGGTTGGTGATCCTGTCATTTATATATATTTTGACTTTTATATATATACCGCCATCGCTTTCATACAAATTTAGGTATCTTCAGCGCTTAGGAATCATGTGATAATGATTGACTATTGGATCTAGATTCGGTTCCTCGTGATGGACATTTTCAGCTATAAGCAACTTGTAAATTATTCTGCGGTGTCTGAATTTCCTCAGATGGTTTCCATACCCACGGTGAAGTCGGCATTATTTTTTACATTATTTTTTGTACAGATGCCTCGCATCTGTCAAATAAAATCAATCAAGACGAACACTTAATAAAATGGGAGTGTAAAAGGTCTCAATTACTACTGAGCATCAGGGTTTGAAAAACCTTTTTATAAAACATCATTGCACTACTTCTTAATAACAGCACATTGACGCACACACACACACACATTCAGATAATAGTTTCTTAAAAAGAGGCTGTCACCGTGGTAACACGGATGTCGGGGGGTGCCTAACACCTTTCCCCCGCATAACCAAGTCCCCGAACCCTAATGAATCTCGGTTTTACCGACCCTTTTAGCAGTGTCACATCACTGGGTCAATGTGCAAACCTTTTCTCGGTTGTGTTGGTACAACCATTTAAAAAACCAACCGGCGACTCTTAATAAATCCATCGTCGACATTATACATGTCAGACCTTTTTCACTTGTTTTTTCAAGCAAATCTCACCTAAAATGAGAACACCAAAGAACAAGTAACGGAAAGGGACATCCAAAAATCCCGACGTCGACAGGTGGCGACTCTACTAGGGAAATATGTAAGAGGACTTAAGCCGCTATTTCAATCTTTTTAAAACTGTTATCTGTTTGTGTGTGGATGTTGCATTTACATTTGATGAATGTGTACGAATGCATTTCCTTATTACACTTAGTGCTTCGCACCATAACTACTTGTGATATTAGTGCTTCACACTATATCTGCTTGTGATATTAGTGCTTCGCACATGTCATCATTTTCATATGGTGAGACGTGATGTATGTTAATGTATGTTGTGTGGTCCCTCCACCAGGAGGCTATCCCGTCGGTGTTTGATTACTGGACTCGTGAGAAGACTAATTCTCCGAGGCTCAGGAAAGGCACCACCCAAATTCCCTCCAGTTGAAAGACCGGATTAACTTCCCATCAAGTAGATTGCGATAATTTGGGAACCTTCATGCCACAAAGCCACGAGAGTAACCTAAGATAGGTCAGCCTCTGATAAACCCAAAATGGAGAAAAGTCTCTTCATGCTCTCATTTCAAAATTACTTGTATTCCATATCTATCTCCATGTAATGAGAAATATGAAGAATTATGTACACATACATATTTTGAAACATGCTATAAACAACTGACATCTGTTTTGCAGGATAAAATTCCTAAAATAGACACATCACATAGCATGTTATTATATACATTCCCTAAAGACTAAACTATGCCAGTCTTTCGCAGGGAATCAATCGGACCTACTCCCCATTCAAAGTCCAAAAAGGCAACAGGCCTACAGTCAATCATGTCGTCATCCGACCAGATTGAACTTAATCCAGTTTCTCACAAAGAATTCGTTGGATTAAGCAAACAAATTACAGATTTGGTTGTTCTACTGAAAGAATTACACCAGTCTACACAGGGTCAGAAAATACCCGTACATGCTGAATCCTCCACACAAGGAGGAATCCCGGTCATTACCATACATGAACCACAGTTGGATACAACCAACAAAACTCATGATGCTGCCCATCCCACTGGAGATGCAGACACTGGTGACATCAAAAAGAAAGTCCTCCAAATGGAAGAGACCCTTCGCGCTATCAAAGGAATTGGAACACATGGAAGTGTTTCATATGTTGATCTGTGTATTTTTCCTGGGGTTCATTATCCAGAAAAATTTAAAACTCCTGCTTTTGAAAAATATGACGGGTTAGGAGATCCTTACACACATTTAAAAGTGTTTATTGGAGAACTTGGATCTTATGCAGAGGACGAAAAGCTAAGAATGCAATTGTTCCAAAAAAGTCTAAATGGAGAAGCCCGTTCGTGGTATACAAGATTAGACAAGTCCAAAATCCATAACTGGGAAGAGCTAGCACATGCTTTCCTCACTTAATACAGCTTTCAAACTCAGATGGCTCCTGATCGGTATCAAATCACCAAGATCAAGAAACAGTCTAACGAGTCTTTCAGAGAGTATGCTCAGAGGTGGAGACGCCTGGCTAACCAAGTTAATCCTTCCATGACAGAATCAGAAATGGTCATGACTTTCATAGACAGTCAAGAAGCTCCCTTCTATGAGAGAGTTTTAGTCGGCATCGGCAAACCATTTTCGGAAATGGTCAAACATGGGGAGATGGCTGAGATGGGATTGAAGTTAGGAAAGATTCAAGACCTAGCTGCACTCAAAGCTGTTGCGGATCACATCCAATCTGGAAATTATGGGAACAACCCCCGAAGGGTACATAAAAAGAAAGAGGAAGATGTTTCCCTGATACTACAGGGGCAAAAAGGCAATCAGAACATGCTTATTCAAAGGAGAAACTACACTCCCTTTCCGAAAGATACTCTAAACCCTCCAATACCAAAAGGTGGAGAAGTCAAACGCCTCGAAAGTGTTTACACCCCTTAGGGGATACCTCGACAACATCTTAAATCTTGACAACACACGTAAGAAAATTACACATCTTCTTCCACCAAACCAAACCCCTAATGGGACGGGGTTTCAATCTTTGTTAGGAAATGTGTTTATCATGCCGAGGCACTGAACATGATACTCAGGATTGTTGGGCTTTGAAACACAAGATCCAGGACCTGATAGACAACGGAGAGATCGTGGTCACCAAACTAGATCAGCCTCATGTACAAGACAACCCTCTTCCTCAACACAAAGAAAAAAGGTCAACATGATTAATTGCAGCAATGGACAGAGTTCCAAGTTCAGCTGTGATTCTTCCCAGACCATCAAAGACGGTGATGACAGATGGGATTATGCCAAGTTCCAGTTCATAATGGAATAAAAGATGAAAGCTCTCTGCAAGTAAATTGAACAATTGGCGAAACTGGTGACTTATCAGCATCAAGTGACTCGTCAGTTAATCAGCCAGGAGCATGCCAGTCTCCTACCTATTGTCATGAATATTCCCTCGTCACTTTTAGAAAATGAAATGCTAGAAGACAAAGTGACAAAGAGAGCAAATGCCAAAGCCCATCGGGATTTCGCCAACAAAAGGGAATTCACCTATCTGGGCCAACCTATGGAGGAAATCCTTCATATGTTAATCAATGAAGGAAGGATCAGTTCCCTTCTACCTCCAATCAACCCCCGTTCAGGACGATACAACTCTGATGGAGTATGTTAATACCACTCCAAGTATCGTGGTCACAGCACAGAAGAATGATGGGCACTCTGCCACCTTATTCAAAATCTAATCGACAGCGGTGTCCTGCGCCTAGCTTACGATGATACTGTGTTACGTGCAAGTGAAAATTCAAGCCCTACTAAGTGGAAAAGTGTGGTAGTAATCATATCCATTGAAACTGATGGGATTAATACATTACTCACAACGCCAACAATTTAACTCAAGGGAGGAAACAATCCTTTGAAAGTGGTCGCTCCCGAGCCAATCAACTTGTCGTGCAGAGCACAATATCCTATTGTTAGCTTGCACACAATTCTGTGGAATTATGGAGATGGTGAAGGATCTACCTCACATACAACTGCTACAGTGTCGAAGGAAAATCCACTGTATCTTCCCCAACGGGTGATGAAGCCTACCACCAAATCAAAGGGGAAAATACCCATGGAGAATATTGAAGAATTCCTCCGCACTGTGGGTTATAATAAAGCTACAGTGGTTTTAAGCTTGAAAGAAGCTCCACAACAAATATCAATTTTGGACTTGGTCCTAACTTCTGAGAATCACCGGAAGGTCTTGTTAAAGGTTTTAGAAGAAGCCTATCTCCCGACATCAGTGGATACGGAAAAGTTTCAACATTTGGTCGATCATATTTTCAACAATAATGTGATATCCTTCACTGATGATGACATACCACCCGAAGGGACCGATCATTGCAAGCCATTGCACATTGCGGTCTTGTCCTCCGGATATATAGTAGCGGAAGTCTTAATAGATGGAGGTTCCTCTCTGAATATCTGCCCATACGCTACCTTGGTGAAGATGAACATCAATCTCAACCGAATTCGGAGTAGCCATACTATCATCAAAGTTTTTGATGGAGCCCGAGAAATTTACGGAGTAATTGAAATTTGTCAATCGAAATTGGTCCTCACACATTCTGCGTATCTTTCTATGTTCTCAAGATAGATTCGGGATACAACCTGCTCTTGGGACAACCATGGATTCATATGGTCAAGATCCCTCCACTCTTCTGTGGTTGAAATACATTATCAACAATAGCTTTGGTCACGGTCAACATCGAGCAGGAGATTCCTCAGCACGGAGACATGTCATTCATCAATGCCAATGCAGATGTGGAACCAGTCAGTTTTCATGCTTTGGAAATAAGCAACACCCAATACCATGCTATTGGAGCACCATTGCCCGAACCCAAGATTTTTGATGAGGTAATGTCGGCCACTCAAGAAATGATGTCGTTGGGTTATAAGCCGTGACAAGGGTTGGGTAAAGATTGCCAGAGTATCAACTACCCAATTCGCTTAACCAGGCAAGCTAAAACAGCTGGGCTAGGCTATTCTTCCAGTTCTAGTCACAAGAATCCTTATAAACATTAGCAGATTCCTTCAACTTCAACAATGTGGCATTTATCTTTGGCTTCAAACTCTGAATCTGAACCACCTCCCATATAGGTGCCAGCCAATGTAATGGCTATGTTATATCCCAAGCCGGTACCGGTGAAAGGAAAAGAAATCTTTGTTCCAAATCCCGCAGTGGAAAAAGAAGAATGAAGAATCAAGTAAGACTTCATACGGATGATGTCTGGTATACGAATCATCGTTCATGATGAACATACCAACAAATACACCCCAGACGATGATTGCCTAGACGTAATGGTCATCATTCAGGACAGGGAGGTTGATGACAATCCCTCCGTCACTGAGGTCCACCCGAACTTTGCCCTTGCCAATTGGAACATCATTCCTTGCATTGGTCGTCAAGGTAAAGCGCGAAACTCTTTACGCCTCAGTAGATATAATAACTGCTTACTTTTATGTACAATATTAGCAGTTTATTTTGCCAGTATATGCTAACACTGTGTATGATCAACACATTTCATATATACTAAGTGAAAGCATATTTTGTTTCAGGACTCTGAATTTAGATGTGCCTGTACTTGCTGATACAATGCCTCTTCTCCACAAGGATTGTACCTTTGATGTAGATATGAATTCAGCCTTGATGGATATACAGGATGACATTGAGGTGCCTCCAGAAATTCAAGAATGGGTCAAAGACAAACCCAAACCCAACCTTGATCAAACCATTTCTTTCAATCTCGGAACTTTAGAAAGTCCTAAGTTAATCCAGATTGGTTCAGACCTTACCCCAAACCAACAGAATGACATGGTTACTGTGACGACACCAAATCCAGGTACTTGAAACCCGAACTCGGTTCTCCACGATACCATTTCTTTAAGCTGAATAATACTAAAATAATAATACATTCGAACTTAATTTACATACATCAAAGTTTACTTTCCCAGGTACGTGACCTTCAAATACATTCCTTATAATACTTGAATAGATACCAATACAACTATAACCATTAACTCATGATACACACTTATTCGATCAGCTTTCCTTTTCCTTTATTCGTGCCAGAGCCTTCAGGTTGCTCATACATAACTGAAAACATTTAATTTAAGCAAGGATGAGCATTTGAGTGCCCAACAAGTAATAGCAATTATATATATATGTTGAAAGAATATAAGTATTCTCTTTACATAACACTTCTACAACGAATCGAAAGTTGTGAAGTAATCATCTTGATAAAAATTCACATAACAAATCTCTTCCAAATTATTTAAATTTGGCTCGGCTCTACACATGAATAGGGTTTAAGAATCATACTATGAACATTCTTTTCATTTTCGAAAAGGTTTGGCGAAATCCATCCATAAACCGCTCTAGCTTACACAGACGCGGAGGGTGATCACCATTGTATCCCTATATTGATCAATACTACATAACTTGAGCGAAATTCATCGCTTTCACTCTATCCGCCTTGGCGCAAAAATCTTCCCATATAGGGATGTTCATACATGCCCGGGTTCCAAACCCGAAGGTTTTAGTCTTGCTCAACAATAATATGTAATTCAACATATATGTATACGGGTAATTGATGAGGTATATCAACATGTGAATAAATGCCATGGTTATCAAGTGGGGACACTTGTATAACCATTTAGAAATCAACTTAATGAGAATATATATCGAGCTAACATGTTGATAATCAAAGCGTACATAATACATGCGAGAATAGAATAATTACGAAACTCTCTTACTCATGTCCATTGCATAAAGAAAATGCAAAGGTAGGATACTTGCTCGATTCATTGATTACAAATCTCAACTTAGGTTTTATCTCTTTATCACAACCTATCAATAATCGGATCATTCGTTCGATTAGAACAATATATCTTAACACATAGTAATCATCTTATTACGAACAAAGACATAGTCTAATCACATAATCACAATTGATCATACTTTTAGTTCCTATTCTATACTTGAAATATTTTTATACATTTTTCAAATATCTCATCCATGCTCTTACTGAAGAGCCTTTTCTTTTTCTATTATATGGTTCGACATTTGTTTGCGGCTGTATCGACAACTTTATCAGTAATAAATCTTGAGTCTAAGACTCTTATTTTATACCTCAACATCGTAAATATCGAGACATCTTAATTTTTAATCATTTTGAAATTTTTAAATTGAAAAATTTAAAATAATTCAAATCTGTCACTAAAGAGCCTATAGTGATATAAGCACATTACTATAGGTGTTCTTCTTCAAATTTAGAACTTCATAATCGGTTCTCAAGTCGACTAGTTTGGTAAAAATTTATAACTTTCAATTATCGGAATCATAATTAAATGATTTAAACATTAAACAATTCCATCATCATTAATAGTTTAATTAATACTAAACTATTAATGAAACCATCGCTAAAATATAAAAGTTATTTATAATAACTCAAATTATTTTTAAAACATTTATATTACCCAAATAATTACCATTAATATTTAAATATTAATGTACTATTTATCCAAATATTAAAAGTCATTAATTATAACTTAAAATATTTTTAAATCCTTAATATCCTCTTTAAATGGTTTTTAAATAAGTAAAACCATTTTTAAACTATTTATTTAATATTAATCATTAAATAAACTAAATATCATTAATATTATCTTAATATCATTAATATTTAATTATTAATGAAATTATCATTTAAATATTAAAAGTTATATTTTATAACTTAAAATATTTTTAAATACCTTATTTTCATTTAAAATGATTTTTATAATATTAAAATCATTTTTAAACTAAATTATTTAATATAATTATTAAATAACTTTAATATCATTAATAATAATTAATTAATGAAATTCATCACAAAATATTAAAAGTCATCACAAATAACTCATTTACATAACCAATTCTAAGCCAAAATAAACATAGTAAACTAACTAGTTTATTAACAACACTAACTAAACTTCAAAAATTCAAACTTTAACTAACAATTAAAAATAATAACATTACAAAAATTAAATAAGAACATACTAGAAATATTGAATTCCACAGAATTGAATACGCACTTCCACGCCTAAAAATTTAACTAAGGAGATCTTTATAAAAGTTCTCCCACAACAAAAGCCTTTCTCAAAAAAAAATTGGAGGCCTTATTGTTGGTGAATGAAACAAAGGCCAAGCCCTTCTATTTATAGGTTTAGAAAATGGTGAAGTTCTCAACTTACTCGATGTGGGACTTGGTTTATACTAATTTTCAATAGCTCACTTTTTGCGATTTTCTAACGCATTGCTCATAACTTCGATTAATCTGATTTTTGGATATGTTATACATGGTATGTAAGACTATTTTTAAAAATACTGAATTACCCAATTCGGGTTCATTAGGTAGCCCAAACAGTCGTCAAAAGTGGGCGTTCATGCAGATTTTCAATCTCGTTTCAACTTTACCCTCTTCCGCTAAAAGCAGTCATAACTCTTTCATTTTAAAACATTTTGAGCGATTCTTGAGCCCATGAAAGCTAACTTCTGGGGCTACAACTTTTATTCTTTGACCATTTCCAAATTCCGAACACATCAGCCCGAAATTCCGTTCAAATGGACTGCACCGCACTTGTTGGGAAGTTTTGACACTACTACTTTGAAATGTCATAACTCTCTCCTCCGATATCGGATTTAGTCCGTTTGAGTCTATGGAAAACTTATTCGGTGTACTATAACATACCAAAAGCCCAGAAGGTTTTGGAAACATTAACGGATTGAAACAGTGTCCCGAATAGCACATCCCGCTGCTGACTTTCAGTTTTGAGAAATTTGACACATTTCCTTCCAATCACCGTAATTCCCTCATCCGAGGTCGGAATGAGGTCATTCTAAAGCCTATGGCTTCCTAACTCAGTGCACTACAACATATCAAAAGTCCAGACCTTTTAAAGCACAAAAAGTGGACGAGAATGCCCCTATTACAGACTGCCCAAAAATAGTTTATCATGATCGGTCAACCATGTTTGACCATCTATAACTTCTAATCTATACATGATATGGACTTGATTCTTTTTGCAGATTAAAGACCACATATCAGGCTACACATAATGACTTTTGAAGAACAAAACTCATGATCGAGCAAAAAGTTATGGCCTCTGACATTTGGTAAAAAAATAATAGAATTCGGTTTTTCCAACTTGCTTAAATCTTCAAATTCGTGCACTTTGATGTTATGGGTCTTTGATTTATCAACCCATATCATCAATTAACATTCTATTACACAACTTTAAACAATCAATTGCATTAAATAACATCGAATCAAAAGATTTCTAGGTTTAGTGTTCTTATACCCTTTTTGCCAAAAATTGTTGATTCTTGCTTCTGATTTGTTATGGGTGATGGTTGGGCTTTGTTTAAGAGTGTATGAGCAATCTTGTATAAGGCAATTAAATGTAATATTTAATCACTAGATTTAATTCTTATAATTTACCAATTAACTTCTATCCTTTGGTAAATTAAAACACTTATCAAGAATATCAAAATTAAACCCGGTAATTAAAATTAGGGTTTCTCAACGTCATCAATTAGGGTTTCTAATTGACCATTAGTGGTTCTTTAATTATCTGTGTATGTTACTAACACAGTCGTTACGGTTTCTAACTTCAACCGATTAAGGTTATAATAATTAGGGTTTGTCCTAATTATCGGCGTAAAAATAGTAATTAGGGTTTATTCTAATTACCGACATCCTTATTCACAGTAACTTCATATACACAGTCACTACTCAGAAATATCCCATAACTGAGTTTAATAATTAGGGTTTCATAGCACGGTAATATGCTATGACCTAATTGACCGTCATTGCTCAACATTATCTGTCCGCACATACACAGTACATACTTATGGTACTGTAAAATCATAATATCAATAATATTATATTGCTATTCTTATCTCTTAATCACAATCCCAATTTCAGGGTTTGGATTCCATATCTGACTTATTCTTCGTTCAATAGACAAGTTAAAATAATTAACTTAAATATTTTGACAATTCATATAATAAAATATTTATTATATAATTCTAATTGTCACTTCATATATTATTTCCAATCACGTTTTCATGGAAGATAATTAATAAAAACATTTCGGCTTACAGAAATTTATTACCATATAATTTATGGTAATTAATAATTCCAAAATTATTTCTAATTTTTCAAGTAATAAATGTATTCGCATTTATCGTTCACTTTACTTGACACTTAGTCTCGTCATTAAATAAAAAAAAAAATTTATACGCAAAATTTCTTATTTATTTTATATAGAAAATCTCGAGTTATTACAGTTACACTATTAACCCAATTCTAGGATGCGTTTGTATGGTCTCATGAAGACATGGTGGGTTTGTCCACTGAGATTGTCCTTCATCGCCTTCCCATTAAAGAAGGATTTAAGCCAGTCAAGCAAAAGCTCAGGCGATTGAAACCTGAGTGGAGTTTAAAGGTGAAAGAAGAATTGTGAAACAATTTCAAGCTGGCATCATAATGGTGTCTACATATCCTAAGTGGATAAGGTGCAAGTTTTTGTGGATTACCGGGACTTGAACAAAGCTTGCTTAAAAGATAGCTTTCCCATACCATTTATCCACATTCTCATTGACAATACTGCGTAATACGACATGTACTCCTTTGCTTATTGCTTTGCGGGGTATCATCAGATTATGGTTGCTGAGGAAGATCGTGAGAAAACTCCTTTCAGCAATCCTTGGGGAACTTTTTGCTATAGACGGTTGTCATTCGGCCTCATCAATGTTGGAGCCACCTATCAACGAGCTATGATGGCTCTTTTCCATGACTTAATGCATAAAGAGATCGAGATCTATGTGGATGACATCATTGTAAAATCCCGGAAGGAGGATGACCATATAGACCATCTCAGAAAGTTGTTCAACAGATTGCGTAAGTATAACTTGAAGTTAAATCCAGCTAAATGCGCCTTTGGTGTTAAATTAGGCAAGTTGCTAGGATTTCTAGTCAGCCACAAAGGGATTGAGCTGGAGCTTGCCAAGATCCAAGCCATCACGGAAATGCCTATTCCTCAGACAAAAAAGGAAAATACGGGGATTTTCGGGAAGAATCAACTTCATTAGCAGGTTTATCTCCCAACTCACAGCAACCTGTGAGCCAATCTTCAAGCTATTAAGGAAGAACTCCTCCATGAAATGGAATGATGAGTGCCAGAATGCCTTCCTTACAATTAAAGAACAAATAGTCAGAGCTCCTGTGTTGGTACCACCCTGGGATGATGTTCCCCTGTTTATGTACCTGTCTATAAGTGATAATGCCATGGGCTGCATGCTGGGACAGAAGGACAATAGAGGCCAAGAACGAGCTATCTATTACCTCAACACAAGGTTCAGCAGCAGTGAACACAAGTACACTCTGATCGAAAAGACATGTTGTGTTTTAGCATGGGCTTCCATGTGGTTACAACATTACCTCCATGGTCACACAACCCATCTCATATCCCACGTGGATCCTCTCAAGTATGTGTTCAACAAACCTATGTTAAATTGCCGACTGTCCATATGGCAGTTGATCCTACAACAATTTGACATCGTATATGTGACTCAAAAGTCCGTCAAAGGTCAAGGAATTACGGATCAACTGGCCGCCGCACCTTCAGGGGATTTCAAACCCTTGGAAACATATTTCCCCAATGAAGGAGTAATGACAGTGCAGCAACACCATCAGTACGATACACACCAATCATGGAAGATGTATTTTGATGGAGTACATTAATATGGAAGGTTCGGAGTGGAGCGATTCTAGTATCCGCACGGGGAAGCGATATCCGTTCTTGAGTCAAATTATAGTTTGTTAGTACCAATAATACGGCTGAGTATGAAGGCTGTCTCATGGGGCTAAAACTTGCCCGTTCAATGGGCATCAAGCGGTTAACTGTCTGTGGAGATTCGGAGTTGGTAATCAAACAATCCACCAAAAACTATCAAACCAAGGAACTACATTTGCTGCCTTACCATCGGCAGGTTTTACAGATGGTTTTGGAGTTCAAAGAAATCTCCTTTCTATACATTCCTCGTAATAGGAATGACTTTTTGGACGCATTAGCAACTTTGGCCTCCTTGATTCGCATATCAGACAAGGAACACTTGTCGAGCATTGCGATCTCCTTGCACAAGGCCCCAACCTATGTGAATTAAGTTGGAGAAGTATCGGATGAGCTACCTCCCATCCAACATCCTTGGTATCAGCATATCAAGGAATATCTGCGAGATGGATCTACACCCGCTGAGGCGAGCCCAACTGAGAAAAGGCGGATCCATCGACTTGCTATGAAGTTCTACCTGAGTGGAGATGCGCTCTACAAAAGAGATGCAGGACTAGGTCTCCTCAGATATTTAGACAAAGATCAAGCCCAAAGGCTTATGGATGAAATCCATGACGGAGTCTATGGCCCACACATGAGTGGCCCCCTCCTTGTCAAGAAAGTCCTCAAGACGGGACATTACTGGCTATCTCTCAAAGCTGACTATAATGACCACGTTAGGAAATGCTATCGTTGTCGATTCGAAGTAAGTCTCATGGCGCATGAGATTTCGCTTGCCTGCTGCGTCAAGGAGGTTAATTTTGTTGTAGTCTACTCTGATAAAATGGCCATAACTTTTGATCCGAGAAGAGTTACGGGGCCTGCCACCTATCCAATCGAAGATATCGACGAGCTCTACAACTTTAATTCTTTGAAGATTGAGAAATTCTGGCTGGATGAAGGCTGAAATCGAGCTGGAAGGGACTACTATGAAAATGGCTAACCAAAACATCGAAGTTTGACGTCCGTTGGTACAACGATCATTACTCTTGCATCCAAACTTCGATTAGAGCGATTTAAGATGTTCCAAAAAGTTACGAAGATGCTCTACAATGTAGTCCAAGTTTTAAGCCAAGAACATGAAGTAATATGAAAGCCCAAATGATGTCTGGATTTCTTTTTCTTTGTATTTTCTTTGCCTTTCCTTACCAATAATCGCTCACACTGCTCCAAAACGTATAACCTACAAAATAAACACAAAATGCATGAAAAGTAACTAAGACACATAAATATAAGCAACTAATTCAAGTAAAAGATACCGGATAGGTGTATATAAAATCCACTTATCAAATACCCCCAAACTTGAACCGTTGTTTGTCCGCAAACAAAAAAATATAATGCAATCTACATGCTATGCAAGCTACACTACTATGACAATGAATCCCCAGATTTCCAGCCATGTTAAGAATTCAATTAAGATATGCCTCATAGAAATATCAAGATTCAAGAACAAAGCATCAAACTAAGCTAAAGGCATAATGACATACAATCATATAATCCTAACCTGCTATAAAGATGTTGTGTGTGTGTGTGTGATGTGTTCACATATAAGCTTGAAAAAGGTGAGGATTTCACATGTTATACTGTTTAAGAAAGAAAACTGAGGTTCAAACCAAGAACTATGCATACAAATGAAACAACAACTACTCCAACACATTAGTACAGGCTAAGGTTCAACAAAGGGTTTATTCTGCTTTATTTTTACTCACGGGGCGATTTTCGCACTTTCCCGCGGTGTTTATTGATTTTTATTTTATTTTCTTTTATATATATATATATATATATATATATATTTTCCATGTTTGTGCAATGTCTCATTCCATTAGGCTAACAGTGCCACCCCTTAGCGAGCTTTCAATCAACGACTTCCAGACCATTAAGACCTCAAGCCCTAGGTGTAGAGACAATCCCCTCGGGCGTACTTACTCAAGTAACAAAGGTCCCAAAATAAGACTAGCCACGGTAATTATTCAATATATTTTTTTTTCTATTTTTTTTATAAAGCAAGCATACCCATGCGTTCTCCAAAACTTGAGTTTAAGTGTCTTCATAGTCATTACTCACTTTCTACACAATTCTATCATTAAAAATAACATTTTCCTCTCAGTAGACAAGCATGCTAATCTTAACCAACAAGTAAATAGGAACATTGTCGTGCTACCTGGTAACATCTAAACAGCAAGCATGAATTATATCCTGTATAAAATTATAACTAAGCTCAAGATATCAACCAAGTTCAAAAATCTATCAAACTTCTATTTCATCATAGGCCAAATTAGAATCCAACTAACTAAAAACCTGGGATTATGTAATCTTATGCAACTAAACACATACTAAGTAAACAAGACAAAAGAAAACTAAGAAAAAAAATTCATGTAGACTTTAACTGCAAGTTACTAAAATACCCCTACTATGCAACTTAAACATGCAATCAAACTATATGCAACTAACTATATCAAACAACTACTCACTACAACTCAATAGCCCCAAACTTAAAATAAACAATGCCCTTATTGTAAAAAGTGAAAGAATACTCCCCTAAGTGGCAATGTCATCTCCATTCGCCTCTTCATGATCTGATGGTATATCAGGCGATGGCTAAGTTTGAGATATTCTATGGTAGGAAACTGAGTGTGAGCTTCTAACTGTCCGAACGCTTTAATCAGAAATTCTAAAAATTCAGTAATTTTTTTCTCGTGATCGAGTTTATCAGCTTGTGCCGCAAGTGTTTGGCTTTATAGTTGAGTGCCGCGTGCATGACCACATACTACGACAATTTAGGTTTTTGACTTACATTTGATGCTAAATGCTTGCAGCAAATGGATTGCACCTAAGATGAGAAACAATCAAACCATTATTAATACTTACCATTATCTAACATCTACTAAATATAGAAATGTAAATAAGAATTAAACAAGGAGGGAGAAAGATTGGATGGGGTGCCTCCCATCTAGCGCTCGGTTTATAGTCCGTTAGCTGGACTCTTTTCTTGACACCGCTATCCGATTCCTCTACGATAAGATAAGAACCCTCCATCCATTAGAACCGCTATGTGTGTAGGTAGGTTCCCCATCATAAGAGTCTGTGAATTGAAGCCACCTAGCATATTTCCTGTACATGATTTCCCTAGTTCCACTGCAATGCCAGGTGCTTCTCCCATTGTATCTGTGAATAGATTTTTGCATTGAGGCCTGACAGATACAACATGATTCTCTTCATCTATTATCTCTTCCTCAGCCCACCATGGTTTGTAAGAGGCCTCATAATCGCAGAAATTCTTTCTTTGGATGTGGCTACCAAGGGGACATGGGTGTGCAAATTTCACTGAATTTTTCAACTCTATCTGATAAGGCACTTGGGGTATTATACAAGTCAGCTCATGATCTTCATTTTCTATACCTCCAGTTGTCTCCTCAATGTCCACTCCTTTCAGTTCATTCAGTGGCATGTACACTTCTGGCTCTACATCAGTTTCATCATCCATGTCATAGCACCAATTGTTTGGAGGGCGATTGTTCAAGGCTTCGAACATTAGATCCATCTGATTTTGAAGATTTTGAATTGACCTCTCTTGCTCAATAATCTTCTTCTTAGTTTATGCTAAAAATTTGAACCACAAATCCTCCAATCTTGAGTCATCTTTCTCAGTTTCGAAATCTATGTATTGAGGACCATTCATTAAGGAGTTAATGAGTTGTTCCATCTGTTTGTTAAGATTTTGGCTTGATAACTCCTGACTCATCATCATCTCTTCATGGTCTGTTATGATGTTTGACATGACTTTCTTCAACCTTGAATTTTCTTCTTGTTGCATTGGAGGTGGATATGAGAAATTCGATGGATGTGTTGGACTTGCGGCACAGTACTGGTCTCGATAGTTATAACTCCATTCAGAATCTGGGTGATACCCCAAACCTTGAGGATAATTGGGATAAATATATTTTTTGAGGTAATCACCCCCAAACTGTACTTGTCCAACTCTGACATTGAGTCCTTCAGTTCTTATGTCCCTTGGTTGAATCCTATTTGCATAAGGCCCTTGATAAGAAAAATCACCCATGGTACCTGAAAAGAGAGAAATATAGGAAGAGAATTAAAATAAAATAAAATAAAATAAAATGTTTAAAATAAGACTAATTTGATTGAAATTAATGTTGGCAAAAATTATTAAACTAATTCCCCGGCAACATCGCTAAAAACTTGTTGGGTAATTTCAAGTTACGCACAACACGCAAGTATACGTGGTCAACAAGTAATAAAGAGTAAGTAAAGTATCGTTCCCACGGAGAATTAACTAAAAAAGTTCACCAAACATTAACCCATAACCATCTCAGTCTTATTTAAATGAATGATATTATATTTGATATTTAAACTATTAAATTAAATAAACCTAACTATTCCTAGAGCGAAACTAGATAATAAAGACCCGAGATTACAATTTCATCTATTGATTCATTTGAATCCATACATTTCATGTTAAGCCAAACTAATTGTACCGGTTTGTTAGTCGAGAACACTAAAGTAAAGTATAGCCATCTTTCAATGCACCATAGCCATATCACATATAATCCACAATTGATAGAATACACATGAACACCCATATTACCTAAATCACTATATGTCTATGTGATTTACAAATAATTAGGGTTTAATTACAAGTTCTCAATTGACTACGAGTGGTGCTTCGGTATATGTCTATCCTAAGCACAAATCATACATCTCATCACAACGTAGAATATACAATCACAAGCTATCAAGATCAGATCTAAACCCATACTTCGTCTTTCAAGTTCATATGGGTTATCACAGTAATTGATAGCCAATCAACTAAGCAATTAAGCATGAATCTTAATAGACAAATCCATAGAAATCAATAAGGCTAACAATGAAACATATCAGAAATAACTAATCCATAGAATCCATTGCAATCTCAGACTAGAAGTTAAGTCATAATTGAAATAATGCTATTATCCATATATTGAAGACACATCATGAGATACAATAAGCAATCAAAGAGAGAATAAGGATAGAGAACTGTAGTGCAAATCTGTTCTCTTGAGCCAAGGTTGAATCTCTAATGATTTCCAATTGCTTCAAGTCTCCAATCCAATCAACTCTATAAAATACCTACACTAATCTACTCTATTCTATTATTGAAATTAAAGAGAGAAGAAGACAATAGCTTCAGCCCCCAAGGGGTGGAATAAATCTTTACATGATGAGAATATGTCTAATATATAAGCCCTAATTGAATCTCCCTCTCAATTACGCTTCAACTGCTTTGTTTAGTGAAAAGTCATCATTGGTCAACATCATCAAAGTCGCTGCCGCAAGGTGAATTGGCTCGAGAGTTAGTAGCCTTGCCAGAAAAGCGAAAATCGAGTATTTTTGCTATTGTAAGTCTCGCGGCCGCGCGGAATTCGAGCGCCCGCGCGCGGGTGAATTTCTGCTGCAGTCTACTCTGATAAAATGGCCATAACTTTTGATCCGGGAAGAGTTACGGGGCCTGCCACCTATCAAATCGAAGATATCGACGAGTTCTACAACTTTCATTATTTGATGATTGAGAAATTCTAGCCGGATGAAGGCTGAAATCGATCTGGAAGGGACTGCTATGAAAATGGCTAACCAAAACATCGAAGTTTGACGTGCGTTGGTACAACAATCATTACTCTTGCATCCGAACTCCGATTAGAGCGATTCAAGATGTTCTGGAAAGCTACGAAGATGCTCTACAATGTAGTCCAAGTTCCAAGCCAAGAACATGAAGTAATATGAAAGCCCAAATGATGTCCGGATTGCCTTTTCTTTGCATTTTCTTTATTTTTCCATACCAATAATCGCTCACACCGCTCCAAAACGTATAACCTACAAAATAAACACAAAATGCATGAAAAGTAACTAAGACACATAAATATAAGTAACTAATTCAAGTAAAAGATACCGGATAAGTATATATAAAATCCACTTATCAAGTGCAGAGCAAATTGGGCAGGGCTTCCTAGCCTTTTTCTCTTGCAAAATGGGCTGCCCAAGCCCTTAATTTATAGGCAATTTAGCCGCAGGTCTACCAGAGGCAACCCGGGTGGGTCCAGGTTTGTTGGGTCGGGTCATCTCGAAGCACATGCACTCGGGCACTGAATGTCCACTCGAACTTTCAGAATTGCAATCCGGGCATCCGTTTGAGGTATACATGACTTATTTCGGACCGCCATTGTCGAGAGTTGTACGATGGCATGGGATTAGAGTTTGTACGAAGTCATTGAAGATGGGACGATGCCCTCCGGTCTTCAAGCTTCAACTTTCATCCGTTACCCCGCACAATATTCACTCAGGATTGGTTAGCCTTTTGGGACATCGTTGCGTAGAGACGTGATGTGGCATCGTGTTGACGAGATGACGATGTTTCCCCTCACCGGTGTCATCACCGGATTGGGCTGATAAAGCAGACGTTGCTCAGGCTTCACTGAGATTGGACTGCTGCAATTGTTGAAGGTCCTCATTGTCACCTTTGAGGTGTGCCTGTCTTCCCGATGTTATTGCCGGGTTGGTGCAGTGTATCTCGTTGTGAGCGCCGAAATTGAAGCTAGTCGCATTTGAAACAAGCATTTTCGAGGCTATCGCCAAAACTGCATTCCTTGGGGTTATCACCAAGGTTGGTGGCTATTCCCATGGTTGGGACTGAGACTGGATACCTCGGGGTTGTCTCTGAGATTAATCGGTCTTCTCTGGTGTGTGTTCTGGTATTGGATCTGCATGCCTCGGGGTTATCTCCGAGGTTGGATTTGGATTGACTTTCAGGGTTCTCTCTTAAAAGACGAATTTGTCCTCCTACAATGTTAGTGACAGTGGTACAGAAAATTTCGAGTGTCTACAACGTAGGCAGCCATTCATGGTGCGGTCTCACCCCCTACCAAAACATAAACCCTTATCAGTTGGTACTGGGATCATCCTTCAATACACTACATTTCATTTGGCTTCAGGCCAAAGGGATGGAATTACCTGAACTCCTCCCAAATAGGAGATTCGACGACCATCTAAGTTGCGGTCATACCTTGAAGAGCAACACCAATCCATAAGAGATGGAATTAACTAGACTTCTCCTAAATAGAAAGTCTTGGCGACCATCGTGGTGCGGTCAATCTCAAGAGAGGAAAGCCACACTCCTCTCCACATTTCCATACGAAACCAGTCCCAAGACACCAAAGATGGTAGGGATACATAGATCGATGATCCATTCTGAACTATCCGAGACAACTCAATGTCCATCCACCCAGGAGGAATTCGTAATACATTAAGACCACAAGCCACAAGTAGCGAGGGCAAAATATCAAGCAAATAGCAAGGCATATCTAAAAGGGAAGTGATCCAAAAATATATTTCCCTGTCATATAAAATGTTGTTTGATATATATACAATGTAAACTGTACATGACAAAATGGCTAAGCTAGTTTGTGCAGGTAAATAGAAGCTCATCTAGAACTCAGAGTATATGCGAGCTAACAAGCCCAATATGGCGTCCCTCTCAGAGGAAGGAGGTGAAGCTGTGGTCTCCTATACGAGAATATCCACACGACCTAGAAGATTTACAGCCATCTGCATGGTGACCATATGATCATCAATATATGTGCTCATCTCTGCAATCATGCCAGTGGTAAGGGATCTCACTGCAGTACTATCTGTGACGGCTACATCCCGGGCAGATATGACACTATCCCGCTAAACTATCACTGCGTCTCTGGCTGATCTAGCCTCATCCCGCTCAACAACAGCGGCATCTCTGCGAGCTAATGCCTCGTCTCTCTCTAATAGAGCTGCGTCCCTCCCATCAAGGGCAGTCAACATCATAGATCGAACCTGATCTCTCTCAAAGGTCATCAGATGAAGACTCGCTCTAGAAATCTTTGTCTTAAGTCTTTGAATCACAATAGTACTGGTACTAGGAGAATCCAGAAGAAATGATGGAAACCCAGCAGCAGGCTCCTCCTCGATGTAGGTATCGATGTCCTCCATGGGCTCTACATCGTCTGACTCGCTATCCGGTACTGCAGATACTGCTGCAGCCGACAAAATCTCTGTCTCCATCCATGCAAAATACTCTGTAGAACTACCTGGATGACTGACAGAAAAAGAAGTTATCTCATGCTGATCCCAACAAGCATACACACGGGATCGGTCCTCTTTTGAGAGGTATCGAGAAGCTGAACGCTGACCTCTTGCCCCATCAAAAGGATGGATATCCTGGAACTGGTCGAACTGCGACATCACGGCCAGTGGGTGATAAGTAGTCACGCCCCTCAAGCCAGCCAGAGGGAGGAAGTCCATGCCCGGAGCGTGAGTAATGAAGTTGTATGGTGAGCAAAGCCCCGAGCACGGCAATATGCTAAATGGATCTCTGATATCTGCCAAAAATGCGGACCAAGACAGAGCATCTATACACTCCGACGGCTGAAAGGAGTATAACATGGCTACATCATGGGTGAACCAATACCCATGCTGTCTAAGGGTACCAACCGGTCTCAAGTGTGACATAAACCACACGTACAACATGACCAAACTCCCAGTGAACACTCTTGTAGGATACGTGCAATAATAGGATGCCGACCGCAAGGTCTCTGCTACAATCATAGGTATAATGGTATGACCCTCTCTAAGAGCTCTCACAACCATGATGACACCAATGTCTATCTCGTCCATATATCGTGGCATATAGACATACGATAGTATGCACAGCAACAGTACATCGACCTTGGCCAAACGCCAATGGTCCTCCGGTGCGGTGAAATCCCCGGAATGTCATGAGTAGCTATCCTCCGAGCCAAATCTGTCGTACAAAAAACGCTGGGATATCACGTGGCTAGATGTCAACTCGTCCTGCACTACTCTGCGCCGCAATCCTGTGAGAGTCATGAATCGTCTACTCATGTCTCCCAAAGCCAGATGCACGCAAGGTCTGTCTAAAGGTAGCATCGTCAAACGTATATACTCCTCCAGAGTAGGAGTCAACTCATGGGTGCCGAATTAGAATGCATGCCTATCCGGTAGCCAATACTCTAGCATCCCGTCTACAAACCCTACGGGAACCTGAAAAGGCAATAAAGTCATGGTATGTTGCAATAGTCGATCTCAAATCACCATTCATGCGGTGGTGACATGCTATCATACCACGATCAAGATACCCAATACCACCACTAACGGTGGGGTATGATCTATACTGACTAACCGTCGAAGAAGGCATACATGCGGGCCGTGTCATAAGACCATCCAGGTCAATGCCGAATATCTCTGGACATACATACATATGCATAACATGATACATGCATAACAGATAATGGATGGCAATATGATATAGGGAATGAACAAACGGTGCATACATTCCTAAGTATATCATCATCTAAATACATCAGCTCTGTACAGCTACAAATACAGGGAAATGTGGAACAGCCACCCAATATCTAAACAGAGGCCTATCAAAAGATATAACGAGAATATTCATCAGAAGAAAACCAGGGTCTCGATGTCTACGTCCTCAATCCTGTCCACTTGATATAACTCCTCCTGAGTCATTGGATCTCTATCAACAGGGATGTCAGGCCTATCAAGAGGAGGATCTGCAAGCAAAAGCCGAATGGGTCGTTCGAGGGGCGGCGCTTTGAGCCTGGAAGGAACAAATGACTCCGCCTCTGCTAGATCTATGCCCAAATGCCGGATAAATATTTGTGCCTGATCCAACTGCCGGGTCAAGCTATCAATCTGGGTCATATGAGTCGGAGCTCGGACACAAGCTACCCAATCCGTCATCATCAAGGGTCCTGGAACCATATCCCCCATAAACTGTGTGGCGCGGGACTGGGTTCCAATAGTGCGAGGGGACCACCACCGCTGGAACGTCTCCTGAGTACATGGACCCTCTGATAATGGAAAACCGTCAACCCCCAACAATGGGATATCAGTGACGGGTGACTGTGATACGGGCCAATGACGCCTGGTAGGAGGCAAGATCGGTATACGGATCTCCCCTGTGGTGCTCCTAATAGCACGCTCTCCTAAATAGAGCTCCCAGCCTCCATCTGTGAAGAGAGGAACTCTCCTGGTGGAAATCAAATACTCGACTCCGGTCAGATGTCCATCCTCAAAGCCGATGGTAAAATGTTCCCCTGAATAGGGAATCCATGTAATGATACCAGCTGTCAGCAACTCCAGCTGCATACGGCAGTGAGTGAATCCCTCAGCTACAAGGACCTCCGGCAAAATAGAATGGTGTCATCGTCGTCCTCGTAGATAGTTATCTAAACCTAACACACTCATAGGACGCAAACATGGGAGCCTCTCACAGGTCCAAAACTTCCAACACAATGGCAAAACATCTGCTATCAGTAAATACTCTTAACCTATGAATGGGAAAAGACAAGAGAAATACTCACCAGCAGAAATGGGTAAAATCCTAGCCAAGCCTCAGTCAAACCCTGTGAGCGCATACGCATGCCCCGGAGGAAATAGGCAAAGGTATAGGAGTCCCAATCATACTCTCCAATACGGTCCACATCATGCGTGGCGCTGATCAAAGCAAAGGATACCGTAGAAGAGTTATCTGCTATGAAGCAGCCTCGAATGATCATCAGGAACAATTGTCGCAGAATGCGATCCCTGATTATGACATCATCAGGCATGGGCTCACACAGAAGCCCACTCATAGCATCTACACTCAGAAGGACCTAAACGGACAGTCCTACCTTTGAGCGCCTTCGCCGGAACTCCTAATAAGGATCTAATGGCAGTAGGGGTAATATTCGCCATGCAAGGCACTGGCTCCCCTCCAAACTCCATGCCCATGATAAATCGCCAGTCCATAGGCGTCATCATCACCTCGCAATCTAGCAGATAGAGTGACTGAGTCTGATGAAACCATCACTCAGACAATGCCCTGAGGTAACCCTAGGGACAACGGGGAAGGATGGAGAAAAATGCCCCAAATCCCCACTCATGCACTACTGCTCTATAGTCAGGATGAAGCGCCTGGTACATGGAGTGAATGCTAAACCAGTTCCCTCAAGGTTGTGTAAAACCAGGAACATGCATGAAATGCAGATCAACATCAAAACCCTTTAATCCTCGTCAATAGGAAAGAAGGAAGATCAAAGTCTAACGACATACCTCGTTAGCATGCAAGTACATCGATGGATGTCTGCTCAAATCACCCAGCAACTCTAGGTTTACCACCTGAATGCTCGGGAGCTCCCTACGAGGGACATGTACAGCAGGAGCGGGATCCCCAATCGGAATGTTCGCCTCCTCGTCCTCAACGTCTAGCACATCTACCCGGACAGGACAAATCACGGCCTCCACCAACCGACGAGGCTGTCTGACAGAACGGGGACGAGGCACTTTAGAAGCCCTCCGCCGTACGCCAGAAGTGGTCCTATAAGAACTGGTCGGCTGATCCGGATCCATAATATATGGACAACAAGTCTCCAAATCACCTCAAAAATGGTGTGGTATTTCCTTACCTGGAGCTTTTTAAAAATGCATTTATGACTATATGCATGCATGCATTTACTTTAACATATAATAGAGTTAAAATGCATGACTACCCAATGCCTACATTTGGAAATTTTTTGCCATAGTCCCCTTTGAAAATAGAACTATCCACAAGCACATAGGCATGTCTAGGTGGCCATTCAATTGCACACCTGCCCCAAAGTCACATACATAATATATGCATTAAAAATCAAAATCGTCATGCATAAGGCCAACCTCACTAAATGGAGTATTTTGCCTTGCTACCTTGTGTTCACTGGACCTCAAATAGGACAAAAAATAGCAGAAAAAGGTGCCAATTTGACTATCTCAAAAGTCAACATTTTTCACATCATTATGTTCAGCATGGTTTAATACTAACATTTACTATGTTGAATATTTTTTTATCAAGTCATTTGTTCATACATAATCATTACTATGTGTTTAGATGCATTTCGTGCGATAACTCACAATCCAACGGATAGAAATTGGAAAAAAAAATACATGCATACGTTACCAGGATAGTGTAGAACACTTGTACGGTGATAGAATTTGCAAAAAATAGCCCGAACTCAGAAGATCTGAAGGAGGCTCACAGATTTCTCTTCTCGCGCAAAGCTGAAAATGAATTGTGAGACCAACCTGCTGGATTTTATCATCCACGGTTGGTCGCAGACTGACTTGTGGCTGCAGCAGGTGCACCTGCGGAACCCCTATGTGGGCCCCACCCCTCTGGCTCGGTCCAGTTTGAGTTGCAAAGGAGTTCTTACGGACTAGAAAGGTCAAATCGGGAATAAAAATGCCACGCGATTGAGTAAAACAGCATACAATCCTGGTCTTCTCAGAAGAGACTTTGAATCTGTACATCAATCATTGGTAGTCGCCTAAACACAAGGTATACCCTGCCGATGACCTCAGTTGTCACGAATCGCATACGATAATACATTATACAGGTCTGATGCCGCCAACTCCAGGTCGTTACCCTACGTGAGTCCCCGACGGGGGTTACAACGTATATCTCCGGCGGGAGTAACAACACATGCTCAGCCGTTGACACACATATCAACGAAGGTCAAGTAACCTTAACGTTATCTCAGCCTATAGAAATTAAACCTATCAGAGCTCTAGAGCTATTCAAGGATTTCATGTTCGATTACTCATATTCCCGGTGGGGCTGTATGATGCTCCATTAATCTACGACGGTGAAGGTCAAGCAACCTTGACAATCTACTCACGAGCCTCGACCACCGATTCACGTCGATTGAAGGTCAAGTAACCTTGACAAGATATATCCACAGATTTTTAGCCGTTGATTCACATGTCGGTGAAGTACACGTCAACGAAGGTCAGGCATCCCTGACAACATTTGTTGTTGGCAGTAAATCCAACAGAATCTTGACATGTCCTGGCGATACCAACCAGGAAAGGTCAATGTTATCAAAGAGGATAGATGATGGAATATGTTATACACATCCTCAAACAGACCAAGCTTTCTCCCCACATATCTCTTGCACATAAGAGGTACCTCTTCAGGATCAAGTCGTTATCAAGAACACATGAATTTGGTGATAACTCCAACATCAACATCCTAACAGATTCGGCTTACACATCAAATTTGGTCAGCATTGCCAATCCCCAGTTGAAGCAATAGGGATCTAGCAATCATCCCCAACATGTTGGGCTACAACCCCGTACACATTCATCATACATTTGTATCATTTTGCTACCCATAGTACCACGTTTGTCTTGTTGCGTTTCAAGTGTCTAGGATTCTTTATCCTACCCATGCATCGCCATGCATGAGTATGATAAAGAGGGGCATCTGTAGACACTCGAAATTTTTTGTACCACTGTCATTAACATTGCAGGAGGACAGATTCGTCTTTTAAGAGGGAACCCTGAAAGATAATCCAAATCATACCAGATACTACCAGAAGTTCATCATCAACCCCAGATCACTCTGGGAGTAACAATTCCAACCACGGATGTATCCCCGAGGCATGCAGATCCAATATCAGAACACACACCGGAGAAGACTGATTAATCTCAGAGATAACTCCGAGGTATCCAATCTCAGTCCCAACCATGGGAATAGCCACCAACCTTGGTGATAACCCCAAGGAATGCAGTTTCGGCGATAACCCCGGAAATGCTTATTTCAAATGCGACCAGCTTCAATCTCAGCGCTCACAACGGGATACACTGCACCAACCCGACAATAACATGGGGAAGACAGGCACACCTCAAAGGTGACAATGAGGACCTTCAACAATTGCATCAGTCCAATCTTAGCGAAGTTTGAGCAACGTCTGCTTCATCAGCCCAATCCGGCGATAACACCGGTGAGGGGCAACATCGTCATCTCATCAACACGATGCCACGTCACGTCTCTACGCAACAATGTCCCACAAGACTAACTAATCCTGAGTGACTATTGTGCGGGGTAACGGATGAATGTTGAAGTTTGAAGACTGGAGGGCATCGTCCCATCATCAATGACTTCGTACAAACTCTAATCCCATGCCATCGTACAACTCTCGACAACGGCAGTCCGAAATAGGTCCTGTATACCTCAAACAGATGCCCGAATTGCACTTCTGAAAGTTCGAGTGGACATTACAGTGCATGAGTGCACGTACTTCGAGATGACCCAACCCAAAAAACTCGAGCCCACTCGAGTTGCCTCTGGTACACCTGCGGCTCAGCCGCAGGTACACCTGTGGCTAAAATGCCTATAAATAGAGGGCTTGGGCTGCCCATTTTGCAAGAGAAAAGGCGAGGAAGCCCTGCCCAATTTGCTCTGCACTCACCCCATATAGTGTACTTTCCCCTTTAAAACACCAGTGAGCTCATATATAGCCCTTTTGTAAACACTGACTTTTGTACCTACAAAAGTCAGTGTTTACCCACTCTAAAGATATAGAAGTCTTCTTTAGCAGTCAGCTGTAAACCTTCTCACACACTTTAGAGTCTTTCTCTTCATCTTTGCACACACCCTTCTACACGTTGAGAGTCATGTTGCTTGCTTTTGCATGGACTTCGGTCTGTGGTTTCATTTCAGTCTATATATATATATATATATTGACTAACATTATCGAGTTATGCCTCGATTGAGCCTGAACTTGATGCAGGCGTTTATTTGCTTTTAATATATATATATATATATATATATATATATATATATATATATCTACATGTATATATATTAGCTGTGTGTCAAACTTTGTTCGATGAGCCTAGACTTGATGCGATGCATTTCTTGATTTAATATATATATATATATATATATATATATATATATATATATATATACATTTATATATATTAATCGTGTGTGAACTCATTCGATGAGCACAGATTTTACATTCTATGCGTTTATTCGCTTTTAATATATATATATACATTTATATATATTAAGCGTGTGTCGAACTTTGTTCGATGAGCACAGATTTTACATCCGGTGTGCTTATTCGCTTTTATATATATATACGGACCGAATGTAAAATCCGTGCTCATCGAACAAAGTTCACCACAGATTCATATATATAAATATATATATATATATATATATATATATATATATATATATATATTAAATCTGCACTGAGTTTTCTTCATTCCGATTGATTGCTTTTCTGACTTTATTTACATTACATCCGCCTTTAGAGTTTCCTTCGTGGTTTGTTGATTGTATTCTGACTTTATTTACGTTTTGTCACTTTGGAGTTTCCTCTGTGGCGGTTGATAGCTTTTTACAGCTTTATTTACTTTTTTTATCCCCCATGGAGGTGCTTCGTAGTTGGTGATCCTGTTTGTATATATATAATTATAGTTTTTATATATATACATGCTTACTGCTTTCATACAAATTGCGGTATCTTGTGCGCCTAGGAATCATGTGATCACAGATTCAGCCTATTAAATCTAGATTCGGTTCCCGTGATGGACATTTTCAGCTGTAAGCAGCTTGTAAATTATTATGTGGTGTCTGAATTTCCTCAGATGGTTTCCATACCCACGGGGAAGTCGACATTATTTTGTACATTATTTTTAAATACGGATGCCTCGCGATCCGTCAAATAAAATCAATCAATAGAACACTTAATAAAATGGGAGTGTAAAAGGTCTCAATTACTATTGAGCATCAGGGTTTGAAAAACCTTTTTATAAAACATCATTGCTATATCTTGCTAAAAACTAAATTTTTACATAAATTCAAACCCTGTGTATATAGGCTCGAACGAGGCCTCGCACTACTTCCAAATAACAGCACATTGACCTATACATACACATTCAGATAATAGTTTCTTAAAAAGAGGCGGTCACCGTGGTAACACGGATGTCGGGGGGTGCCTAACACCTTCCCCCCGCATAACCAAGTCCCCGAACCCTAATGAATCTAGATTTCACCAACCCGTTTAGCAGTGTCACATCACTGGGCCAATGTGCAAACCTTTTCTCGGTTGTGTTGGTACAACCATTTAAAAAACCAATTGACGACTCCTAACAGTCTATCGTCGACATTATACATGTCGGATCTTTTTCACTTATTTTTTCAAACAAATCTCACCTAAAATGAGAACACCAAAGAACAAGTAACGGAAAGGGACATCAAAAAATCCCGACGTCGACAGTTATTATTCTCGAGTTACTATTCACGAGTTACTATTCACGGGGTACTATTCACCCATAAAATATATTTCTTTTCAGTCCAAATCATTTTTGGGTATAATATTATTCCATGAGGAGATGTGCTAATTTTTCAGACCGTTGGTTGAAGATATAATAGTAAATCAATATGGACCGCTGGTGGAAAGTTATAATAGTAAATCAATATGGATCACTGATTTAAAGTTTTAATAGTAAATCAGTATGGACCGTTGCTTTAAGTTTTAATAGTAAACCGATATGGATCGTCCGTTTAAAAGTAAATCAATCTGGACCGTTCATGAATTAGTTATTATTCAGTCTATTCTCCTATAAATAGAAGCTCATTCCTTCATTATTTCTTACGAATTCATTGAAACTCTAGAGAGAGAAACTATAGAGAGAAAGAAGAAAAGTATTCTGCTACTTCACAACTCCAATATCTAGTTTCTTCTAAGGTAAGAGATATTATTTGTTGTACTCGTAAGGGGTTTTATTTCTTTCGTATTCATGAAGAGAACTTCTGTTATTCTATTCTTTATTATTATGTTGGAATAACCTGTATATGCGAAGTACCACATACATGGTGAAATTCTTCTATTATTCCATTCTTATTATTCTGTTAGAATAACCTGTTTATGTGAAGTACCGCATACATGGTGAAATTCTTTTAATATTCTGTTCTTTATTATTCTTTTGGAATATCACATGCGTAAGCGCTTTACGCCTTTGGGACCTTGTTCCATTATTTATTATTACGTCGGAATATCACATGCGTGCGTTCTGGCTTGGGACTGGTTCCATTATTTATTATTCGCCGGAATATCACATGCGTGTGTTTATGTGGGACTGGTTCCATTATTTATTATTACATTGAGAATAACATGCATGCATGGTCTATCGCATGCATGATGAATTCTTTGGTTATTCCATTCTTTATTATGCTGTTGGAATAACCTGTCTATATAGATTATCACATGCCTGGTGAATGATCCTTTGTATTCATTCTTTATTAAATTGTGGAAATGATCTGTTTATGTGGATTATAATGAAAGTCATAATAAAAGCATTGGACTGATGAAAATGATGGGTATATTTAGTATTAGTAAGTGTTATGATGAGTTATGTTGGTTATTATGTGAAAACATGAAAGTTTCTTAGAAATCACAAAGGGTTGAAAATCAGATTTTGGTAAAAATGGAGTATAAAATTCAATTGACCATATCTCCTATTATATTTCGAATTTTGAGTGTGGTCAAGTTCTAGAGTTAGATCTATGAGTTTTCTAACTCATCTAAGTGGAATCACTTGAAAAGGTGCTATAGATTTTCGTGTTGACTGATTTTAGCAAAGGAGTCAAAAACTACAAATTGCCAAAAAGGTTACTGTCTAGAAGTTTAAAAGGGCATTTTCGGCCACTTAGCTTGTGAAATAAATTTCGGCCTTTTAGGACATGAAACTATATGGTATAAAGTACCTCCTATCCAAAAATGAGCTCATTCCGACTTAAAATGAGCAAGTTATGACTATTTCAATATTTAGGTTTTTCCGACGAAAAATGCTATAACTGGAGTTCTATAACTATGATGACCATGAAATTAAACTGGAAGCTCCCATTAACATGTGTACGATCCTGCCAAGATTTGGGAATTTCTAGAGTTAAACTTGAGGTAGCTAATTTCTTAAGGAATTAATTAGAAATTGATTTTTGAAAAATACTTAAGGGAGTTGAAAAATTATAAAAAAATAATTGTTGTGTGTGAAATATATGTATATATGTTTGGGCAAAGGATAGAAAAATAACAAGTTGATTTGGTAATTTTTCATGAAAATGGTTTAGTTACGAACATATGAGTTAAATATGTTATGTGAAGTAACAAAATTGGAAAATATGATTTTATGGCTTGGGAATCCTATATAAGGTATATGCAAATTTTTGAAAAGGGATTTGAACATTGGTGATGAAATCTTATGAGTATGGCATTTTTGAATGATTAAATGCACTATTTGTTAAAATATAAACAATTGAAATAAATTGTTTATAAGTTTAAGAAGTGATTAAAATATTGTTATAATATTAATAATATTAGATTATGAGTTTATAAAGTGATTGATAATATTTGAATAAATTTAAATTCTTTAATATTTATCCTTGTTTTCGTTTGATTAATGCTTATATCATTGTCATCATTCTCATGCTTATATTGTGATGAAAGTCATCTTTGGCTTACGTGCATAGATGGACTTGGTATGATTATGACTAGGAATTATTCGGTATAATCATGACCGTAATGTGATGAATGATGTGGTGAAAGTCCTCAGTGGCCTGTAGTGCATTGATGGACAGTGTTTGGTATGATTATGACCAGGGATTATTCAGTATAGTCATGACCATTGATGATTTAATGAATATCCTTGGCCCGTAGTGCAGGGATAATTCGATGATGTGGTTTATTTATTAAGCTGAGTCTCAGCGATAAAAGTGATGAAAAACCTTTTTAAATCATAAAAGATAGTAGATTTTATTCTCTACTTGACTCTTTTAATGGATTACTTATTCCGCTGCAGTTAAACTTGATGTCTATTGTATTCTATCACTTTAACATTGTTGAAGACTAATGATAATTTATTCTGCATTATCTTAGTCATAATATTTCTTACTGGGCTAGTTGAGCTCACCCTTTTGCTTTCATTGTTCTCTTCAGGAAATGAGAACGTAGCCGGGACTAGTCAGGGAACGGAGTGATGGTCCGAGATGGTGTCATAGTAGTCCTCATTATTCTATAAAATAGTGTGATAATAAATTTAAAGAGGTCTCCATTGAGTTTGTATATTGTCTAGATGACAATATTCTTATTAAAAACTCTTAGATTTTGTTTTGTCGTATTTTACACGACTGTTATATAATTAAGTTGTATTTGAATTTTATACCATGTATCTGGCTACCTAAGATGGGTGATGTATACGTATTTTGGGAGCGTCACAGTTGGTATCAAAGCTTAGGGATATGATCCCTGGCTGAGATGTGAGACTAGAACTAGGAGAGGAGAGACGGGAAATTCCTTCGCTAGTATGACCTACCTAAGTTTATTTGGTATTTAATTGGTCGGTCAGAGTATAGGGATAATAATATGATATGTTAATTAACCCTTGTTTTGTGAGTGTTTGGAAATGACATCTAAAAATGTCGAGATAAACAATGAAGCACATGAGACCGTTGAGTCAGCTCAACCAAAAGGTAACGACCAACAACACGATAATAATCATACCGGTGGCAACGGCCATCGAAACAATGATAACCATCGTGGGGGAAATTATCATGCCAAGAATGGTAACCACTTCGGTGGTAATCATGGCCAAGATAATAGAAGTGGAAATTTCAAGAAGAGAAGGTCATTTAGCTCGATTTGTCATATAGTGAAGTCAAGTCCAGCTGGAACGGTGGCACCAAAGGCGGATACGGATAAAAAAAAGTTGGTGGTTTCAGGAAGAGCATTTTTCGTGACTTCTCAAAAAGCGAGTAACCCGAATGAAGTTAGCACGGGTTAGTTAATTATAAATTCTTGCGAAGTCTATACCTTATTAGATACCGGTTCTACTGATTCTTTTATCTCTCTTGCTTGCGCTCAATATTTAAATTTGACTCCAGAGAGATTAGACTTTGACTTATTGGTTGAAACTTTGTTAGGAGAAACCTTCATTACATGTGTTATCCAAGTCTTGGATGAGAGTCACAGTTTTGAATGATATTTCTATTGTTAATAAATCTCCTGACGTATTCTTGAAGACTTCTCAGCCTACCCCTAGAGCGTGAAATTGAATTTTGTATTGACCCCAGTACAAAACCCATTTCTAAAACCCTTAAATATTTCTTCAACTAAAACAAACATATTATGCGCCAAAGACATTGGCTCGAGCTGTTGAAAGATTACGATAATACCATTCAATACCATCGTGGAAAAGAGAACGTGGTAGCTGACGCGTTGAGTAGAAGATCGTATGCGAGTGCGAATATACGAACCTACGTGAAGATAACGAATATATGATTAGAACCAACTTTAGTCGATAATGTTAAAGATGCTCAAGCTACACACCCGAAGCTGATGAATATGAAGAAAAAGGTTCAAGAGGGCGTTATTCTAGAAGCAAGAATCGATGAAGAGAGGAAATCTAAACCCTCGATTTTACTGGCCCATTTGAAATCCTTGATCGAGTAGAACTGTGGCCTATAGACTCGTTTTATCACTAAGTATGTCGCGTGTTCATAACGTTTTTTTCACATATCGATGTTACGTAAATATGTGGATGACCCGAACCACATTATGGAATTAGAACTAGACGAGATAATAGAAGATTTAACGTATGATGAGATACGTGTTAAAATCTTGGATAAGAAGGATCATATTCTACACTCAAAGGTTAGAATTTAAGCAAGGTATCCTCACCTTTTCGGCATACCAGGTATGTACGTAAATTTCGAGGGCAAAATTTCATAAAGAGGGGAGATTGTGAGACCCCAAATTTTATGAATAAAGATTTAATTTTTCTCGAAATATTTTTTTATATTATGGTGTGGATTTGATAGAATGTTATAGTTGTGGGTAATATTTATAAATTTTGAAAAGTATGCAAGTTGTTGTATAATATTCGATTGGTCTGGGAATATTCTTTTTGTCAGGGAATATTCGTACGATGGTACAATCATTTGTGGACCCCACAACGAAATTATTGTCGGATTGAGAAAACGACAAAAATATTTTTATAAAAATAACGGCGGAAGTTTTACCGTTAAAAGCGTTGAACTACCCGATAGTAAAAAAAGTAAAGATGTCTGGCGTGGTTGCATAGTAGCACACATTATTGATTATTGATGCTTACGTGAGAAGTCACTCAGTTATACTCAATTATTGCTACAGTAATTGCTGCATCATATCTCTCATATTATTGATTCAATTATTTTTACAGTATCATCTGCATAATATGATATATTATTAAATCAATAATTGAGATGACAAAGTTATTCATATTATTATTTGTAATATTGACAATATCTACAAGTTCTGTCAAGGAGAGGTTTGGCCACCTAATTGTGCGCCAATAAGGAGAATTCCTTATCGGAAAGCCCCCTCTTTCCTGGGAACGACCTGGTTATTAAATATTGTGCGTTATAATATGAATGATTAATAAGTTTGTGTTGATTAGAAATGAAATTGATAGTTCCATTGTGTTGGAATTATTAGTGTTAGTGGAAATCGACATTTATTTCGATAATAATTGATATCTGGAGGTTATATTGACCAATCGGGTATTCGGGGCACTTTTCGTGTCGGAGTACTATTCACAGGTTACTATTCACCCAGTTACTATTCACTCTAATATTATTCAATCGGGTATTCAGGGCACTTTTCATGTCGGAATTCTATTCACGAGCTACTATTCATGAGTTACTATTCATGAGTTACTATTCATGAGTTACTATTCACGAGTTACTATTCACAGGATACTATTCACCCGTAAAATATATTTCTTTTCGGTCCAAATCATTTTTGGGTACAATATTATTCCATGAGGAGATGTCGCTAATTTTTCAGACCGTTGGTTGAAGATATAATAGTAAATCAATATGGACCGTTGGTGGAAAGTTATAATAGTAAATCAATATAGATCGCTGGTTTAAAGTTTTAATAGTAAATCAGTATGGACCGTTGCTTTAAGTTTTAATAGTAAACCAATATGGACCGTCTATTTAAAAGTAAATCAATCTGGACCGTTCATGAATTAATTACTATTCAGTCCATTCTCCTATAAATAGAAGCTCATTCCTTCATTATTTTTTACGAATTCACTGAAACTCTAGACAGAGAAACTATAGAGAGAAAGAAGAAAAGTATTCTGCTACTTCACTACTCCAATATCCAGTTTCTTCTAAGGTAAGGGATATTATTTGTTGTACTCGTAGAAGGGTATTATTTCTTTTCGTATTCATGAAGAGAACTTACATTATTCCATTCTTTATTATTATGTTGGAATAATCTGTATGTCGGCAATCGCATACATGGTGAAATTCTTACATTATTCCATTCATATTATTACATTGGAATAACTTTGTTTATCTGCAATACCGCATACATGGTGAAGTGATTTTAATATTCCTTTCTTTATTATTTTGTCGGAATACCCTGTCTGTGCATTTACGCCGGACCTGGTTCCATTATTTATTATTCTGTCGGAATATCTTGTCTGTACGTTTACTCCAGACCTAGTTCCATTATTTATTATTCTGTCGGAATATCCTGTTTGTGTGTTTATGCCGGACCTGGTTCCATTATTTATTATTATGTTGAGAATAACCTGTCTGTGCGGTCTATCGCATGCATGGTGAATTGTTTTGTTATTCCATTCTTTATTATTCTGTTGGAATAACTTGTCTATGTGGATTATCACATGCATGGTGAATGATCCTTTGTATTCATTCCTTATTAAATTATGGAAATGATCTGTTTACGTGGATTATGATGAAAGTCATAATAAAAGCATTGGACTGATTAAAATCATGGTTATATGTAGTATTAGTAAGTGTTATGATAAGTTATGTTGGTTATTATCTGAAAACATGAAAGTTTCTTAGAAATCACAAAGGGTTGAAAATCAGATTTTGGTAAAAATAGAGTATGAAATACAATTGACCATATCTCCTATTATATTTCGAATTTTTGAGTGTGGTCAAGTTCTAGAGTTAGATCTATGAGTTTTCTAACTCATCCAAGTAGAATCACCGGAAAAGGTAATTTATTGTAGATTTTCGTGTGGACTGATTTTAGCAAAGGAGTCAAAAACTGCAAATTGCCAAAAAGGCTACTGCCCAGAAGTTTAAATGGGACTTTTCGACCACTTAGCTTGTGAAATAAATTCCGGCCTTTTAGGACATGAACCTATATGGTATAAAGTACCTCCTGTCCAAAAATGAGCTTATTCCGACTTAAAATGAGCAAGTTATGACTATTTTAATATTTAGGTTTTTTCGACGAAAAATGCTATAAGCGGAGTTCTATAACTCCGATGACCATGAAATTTAAACTGGAAGCTCACATTAACATGTGTAAGATCTTTCCAAGATTTGGGAATTTCTGGAGTTAAACTTGAGGTAGCTAATTTCTTAAGGAATTAATTAGAAATTGATTTTTGAAAAATACTTAAGGGAGTTGAAAAATTATAAAAAAAATACTTGTTGTGTATGAAATATATGTATATATGTTTGGGCAAAGGATAGAAAAATAACAAGTTGATTTGGTAATTTTTCATGAAAATGGTTTAGTTACGAACATATGAGTTAAATATGTTATGTGAAGTAACAAAATTGGAAAATAGGATTTTATGGTTTGGGAATCCTATATAGGGTATATGCAGATTTTTGATAAGGGATTTGATCATTGGTGATGAAATCTTATGAGTATGACATTTTTGAATGATTAAATGCACTATTTGTTAGAGTATAAACAATTGAAATAAATTATTTATAAGTTTAAGAAATGATTAAAATATTATTATAATATTAATAATATTAGATTATGAGTTTATTAAGTGATTGATAATATTTGGATAAATTTAAATTCTTTAATATTTATCCTTATTTTCGTTTGATTAATGCTTATATCATTGTTATCATTCTCATGCTTATATTGTGATGAAAATCATCTTTGGCCTACGTGTATAGATGGACTTGGTATGATTATGACTAGGGATTATTCGGCATAATCATGACCGTAATGTGACGAATGATGTGGTGAAAGTCCTCAGTGCCCTGTAGTGCATTGATGGACAGTGTTTGGTATGATTATGACCAGGGATTATTCGGTATAGTCATGACCATTGATGATTTAATGAATATCCTTGGCCCGTAGTGCAGGGATGATTCGATGATGTGGTTTATTTATTAAGCTGAGTCTCAGCGATAAAAGTGATGAAAAACCTTTTTAAGTCATAAAAGATAGTAGATTTTATTCTCTACTTGACTCTTTTAATAGATTTCTTGTTCCGCTGCAGTTAAACTTGATGTCTATTGTATTCTATCAGTTTAACATTGTTGAATACTAATGATAATTTATTCTGCATTATCTTAGTCATAATATTTCTTACTGGGCTAGTTGATCTCACCTTTTTGCTTTCATTGTTCTCTTCAAGAAATGAGAACGTAGCCGGGACTAGTTGGGGAACGGAGTGATGGTCCGAGATGGTGTCATAGTAGTCCTCACTATTCTATAAAATAGTGTGATAATAAATGTAATGAGGATTCCATTGAGTTTGTATATTGTCAAGATGACAATATTCTTATTAAAAACTCTTAGATTATGTTTTGTCGTATTTTACACGACTGTTGTATAATTAAGTTGTATTTGAATTTTATACCATGTATCTAGCGACCCGAGATGGGTGATGTATACCTATTTTTGGGGCGTCACACCCGGACTCTAACGAATCTTGGTTTCATAGACCAGTTAAATAGTGTCACATCACTAGGTCAATGTGCAAACCTTTTCTCAGTTGAGTTGGTGCAACCATTTAAAAATACCAACTGGCGACTCTTACAGTCCAATCGTCGACATATACATGTCGGACATTTTCACAACTTGTTTTTTCAAACAAATCTCATTTAACATGAGAACACCAAAAGACAAGAACATAAAAAGGACAAATAAAAATCCCGACGTCGATAGGTGGTGACTCCACTGGGGACATCCAGTAAGAGGGCTTAAGCCGGTATTTATAAACTTTTAAAAATCTTTATCTGCATGTGTGTGGATGTTGCATTTACATTTGAATGAATGTGTACGAATGCATTTACTTATTGCACTTATTGTTTTGCACCATATCTGTTTGTGATATTAGTGCTTCGCATATGTCATCATTTCCATACGGTGAGACACGTTGTATGTGAATGTATGTTGTGTGGTTCCTCGACCAGGAGGCTATCATGTCGGTGTTTGATTACTGGACTCGTAGGGAGACTAATTCCAACGAGGCTCAGGAAAGGCACTGCCCATATTCACTCTAGTTGAAAGACCAGATTAACTTCTCGTCGAGTAAATTGCGATGATCTAGGAACCTTCATGCCAAAAAGTCGTGAGACTAACCTAAGATAGGTCAGTCTCTGCTAAACCAAACGAGGAGGAAAGTTTCTTCATACCTTCACATTTCAATTACTCGTCATTTCAATTACTTGTAATTCTATTTCCATGTCATTCTCAATGTAATGGAAAAATAAAAGAATATATGTGCATGCATTCCCTTTCTTATCAAAACTTGTCATGCTATCTTATCAACTGACATTCATTTTGCAGGATAATACTCCTAAAATGGACACATTACATAGCATGTAACATTTCTACATTCCCTAAGACTAAACTACATAAGTCTTGTTATAGGGAAACAATTGGTCTTGTTACCCGTTCAAAGTCCAAAAAGGTAACAAGCTTACAGCCAAGCATGGCTTCATCTGGCCAGTCTAATCCTACCCATGTCTCTTGTGACGCCCCCAAAATAGGTATACAATACCCATTCTGAGTCGTCAAAATACATGGTAAAGATACAACTACAACTTTATTAATACACCATAAAAACTGTGAGTTTAAATACAAATATTGTCATCTAGACAATATCCACACTCAAATAAGTCCTCATTACAATTATTGATACATTATTTTACAAAAATGGTGAGGACTACTAAAACGACTTTCTAGAACCTTAATTCCATACCCCGAATAGTACTCGCTACATTTTCGCCTCCTGAGAAGAAAAATGGAACAAAAGGAAAAGGGTGAGCTCAACTAGCCCAGTAAAGAATATTATGACTAAGATAACATAGAACAAATTATCGTTAGTCTTCAACAAGGAAAAATCTAATAGAATACAATAGACAACAAGTTTTAAATCAATATTCGCAGCTGAAATAATAACTCATTAGAAAAGTTAAGTAGAGAATGAAATCTACTATCTTCTATATATGAATTTAAAAGTTCATCGTCTATCTTTTATCTCTATAACATCAATCAATATATATCTGGAATCAAATATTCATCTTTACACTACAGGCCAAAGATATTCATCAGTTGGTCATGTTCATCTAAACACCTGTTCATCTGCACTACGGGCCAACGATATTCATCAGAAATCATTCATCTTTGCACTACAGACCAAAGATATTCAGTAATATCATCATTTAGGATTGAGGATGATGAAAAATATTTTAAAGAAAACGAATCTAGTGAAACAAAAGAATAAATATTATGGATTCTTATTTCAGCTATTCTATGTCCAAAAATACCTCATAAATAATCATAGTGGAGTAAAATTCAAGAATGATCAAAACATAGATCCAATCAAAGATAGGAATCATAACAGACAATCTTGGACACAGAAAAGAAAATTTAATTTTTACGTGAATAGTGTAAATATTCGTGAATAGTCTTCAGTATCGTGAATAGTGTCGTATACGTGAATAGTAACTCCGACACTAAAAGATAGAAATTTCACAAAAAAATATCATCATGCTTCGTGAATAGTACTCGTGAATAGTAACTCGTGAATAGTAACTCATGAATAGTAAACCCGACATGAAAAAGTTCAAAATTTGATAAAATGTTCCAACCAATATTTCGGCATAATGATATTGAAGAAATAATATCACTTACAAAGAAAATAAGATCCTTTACCTCTAAAAGACAGTACTTCTAACTGGAATACTGAATATAGTGTTGAAAGGAACTCGCATCGTATAGCAACACTCAAGGTATCAAAATACTCACAAGAATACGCTCGATAATATAGAGAGAGAAAGAGAGAGAAAAATTCAGTTTCTGGTGTGATTTTCAATTCTAACCTAAGCACCCTATTTATAGGAAATTGCTTAGAACACCAAAGTAGAAAATTGAATATAATAATACTATATATAAAACAAATTTCTATGCCCACTTTGAAATATGATTTCAGCCACCTAGCACACGTTAAAGATGCCCACAAACATTTCAAAAACGTGTTTCTTTTAAAACATAAATAAAAATTCCAAAAATCAATTATTCTGGAACTTCAAAACTTCAATAATTCATAATAAATAGCCCTTTATCAGAAAAATTCGAAGCACATGTCCTTTCCATAGAAAATTTTATTCTCTACAACTTTGTAAGTTTAAGTTTTTCCAAATTCCAAACAGAAATTGACCGAAATCCACAAATGGGCGATTTTACAGGCTATAATCAAATTTCAGTCAAGAAATGGGCCCACAGATATGTTTAACATGTTTTAAACAACTTTTGCTACAAAAATACTCTTTCTCCTCATATACTCATATATCCCACATTCATTGTAAAAAATATCATCATTATTATATTATAATAATATAATAAAATATTATTTTATCATAAAAGATAAAATGTCGATTTTCAACAATTGTCACTTTAAAATTTTTCTCCATCTATATCCACATAAAATTAATATTTTCCTCATCATATAAATCAATAATTAATTATTCACAAATAATATTATAAAATCACAATCTCGACAACGAGGCGGTTCAGGGAAAGAGGGCTTTCAATAAGAATTTCTCCTTATTGACGCGCAATTAAGTGACCAAACCTTTCCTTAGACTGAACTTTCTAGACATTGCCAGTAATGTTATCTAGTAATATTATTCAGATAATATAAATTATTGCTTCGATAAAGGAAAATACTGTGTAGTGACAATTATTGAAACAACAGTAATATAGAATATCAATGCAACAATTATTGAATCAATAAAATAAAATACTGAATAGTAATTACTGTAACAATTATTGAGTACTGCCTTCTTACGTAAGAATCAATAATTGGTGCAATACCGTGTGCTACTATGCAACAACGCGTATTACTGTGTTTTAACCACCGGGTATTCCAACAGTATTAACGGTAACAACTACGTCGTTTTCTTCATCCAATCGCTTTCCGTTATGGGGCCCCACAGAAATTTGCGGCGATCGCATGCGAATATTCCCCGATAGTAAGAATATTCCACGACCAAACGAATATTCTCCGATAAAAAATGAATATTTTATAACCACTTGCTTATTTAAAATATTTGCGCATTTTACCCACAACTAACCACATTAATCAAATCAACCCTTACTATTTCAAAATAATAAATAGAGGAAATTTAATTTTATTTATAATAAGTTGGGGTCTTACAACCTCCCCTCCTTATGAAATATCGTCCTCGAAATTGACGTACGTACCTAGTGTTTCTAAAAGATGAGGATACCTCGCTTTCATTTCCGTTTCCAACTCCCAGGTTATTTCCTCAATAGCATGGTTTCTCCACAAAATTTTAACTTGTGGTATGACCTTCGTGCGTAGGACATGCTCCTTCCTATCCAAAATCTTGACAGGTACCTCTTCATACGTTAAGTCTTTGGCTATCTAAATGGGTTATAACTCAATAACATGGTTCGGGTCTTTCACATATTCTGAAGCAGATCGTGAAAAACATTATGAACACAAGACATACTTGGAGGTAACGCGAGTCTATAGGCCACATTTCCTACTCGATCAAGAATCTGAAATGGACCAATAAATTATGGATTGAGCTTTCCTCTCTTCCCAAATCTTGTAACTCCTTTCCATGGAGCCACACGCAACAATACATGATCCCCAATGTCAAATTCCACGTCCTTTCGATGAAGATCTGCATAACTCTTTTGTCGATCCTGTGCCGTTTGTATACGTTGTCGAATCGTTTGGATCTTCTCTATAGTCATTCGTACCAACTCTGGTCCCAACAACGTTCCTTCGCTCACCTCATCCCAACATATTGGAGAGCGACACTTTCGTCTATACAATGCTTCAAATGGAGCCACACCTATACTTGCTTGATAACTGTTGTTGTAGGAGAATTCCACCAATGGTAAATACTTATCCCAAGTCCCTTTGAAGTATAGGACATATAGTCTTAATAGATCTTCAAGAGTTTGAATAGTCCTCTCTGATTGTCCGTCCGTTTGAGGATGATATGCCGAACTAAATCGTAAATCCGTCCTCATAGCTTTTTGCAAGCTAACCCAAAATCTTAAAGTGAATCTTGGGTAACGATCCGAAACTATGGATACTGGCATGCCATTCAACCTCACAATCTCATTCACGTACATACTAGCAAGACGTTCAAGGGAATAAGTCTCCCGTATCGGCAAGAAATGAGCAGACTAGGTTAATCTATCAATAATAACCCAAATAGCATTTATGACTTGAGAAACTGTGGGAAGACCTGTAACGAAATCCATGGTAATGTGTTCCCACTTCCATTTCGGAATCTCAAGTGGTTGCAATGGACCCTTTGGCACTTGATGATCCGCCTTTACACGTTGACAAGTTAAACACATCGAGATAAACTTTGCAATCTCTCTCTTCATATTGTTCCACCAAAATGTATGTCGAAGATCACGATACATTTTGGTACTTCCAGGATGGATTGCAAATGGTGTATTGTGTGCCTCCATCATGATCTTGTACTTCAAATCAGAATCGTTAGGAACACAAAGTCTGGAGTGAACTCGAAGTATTCCTTCTTCATCGATTCTTGTTTCTGGAATAGCAACTTAAACTTTCTCGATTAAAGTTGGTTCTATATGTATACTTGACATCATTGCATGGGTCCCCGGAGTCTTGAATTCTATCTTCATCTTTTGTAAATCACACAAAATGGGCCTTTATTTTAACAACATCGCATTTGTTCCGTATGATCTTCTACTCAATCAATCGTCAACTACCACGTTAAGCTTTTCGGGATGGTATTGAATGGTGTGGTCGTAGTCTTTCAATAGCTCGAGCCAACGTCGTTGTCGCATGTTAAGTTCCTTTTGGGTGAAGAAATATTTGAGGCTTTTATGGTCTGAATATATCTCCACTTTTTCCCAATATAGATAGTGCCTCCAGGTCTTTATCACAAAAACGACTGCTGCCAACTCTAGATCATGAGTAGAATAATTCCTCTCATATTCTTTAAGTTGTCGCAAGGCATAGGCTATGACTTTCCCACGTTGCATGAGAACACATTCTAACGCTTTGCCTGAAGCATCGCTATAGATAAAAAATACATCCGTACCAGATGGTATTGTCAGAACAGGTGCTAAAATGAGTCTCCTCTTGAGATCTTGGAAACTCTTCTCGCATTCCTCGCTCCATATGAATTTTGTATCTTTACGAGTCAGCTGAGTTAACGGAGTAGCAATTCTAGAAAATCCTTCCACAAATCTCCGATAATAACCAGCTAAGCCCAAAAAGCTGCGTACTTTAGTCACCGATTTCGGTTGCTCCCAACTTTGTATTGCTTCAATCTTCGCCGGGTCAACAGATACTCCATGTTTTAAAACCACGTGCCCAAGGAATGCTACTTCCTCAAGCCAGAACTCGCATTTCTTCAGCTTGGCATATAGCTTGTTATCACGATGCCTTTGCAGTACCAGCTTCAAATGGTGCTCATGATCTTCATGACAATATCCTCAGTTTTAACCTTCAGCTGATGATATCCAGAACGAAGATTGATTTTTAAAAAGAATTGTGCTCCTTGCAACTGGTCAAACAGGTCATCAATACGAGGTAGCGGATACCTATTCTTGATAGTGACATGGTTTAATTCCCGGTAATCGATACAAAGTCGCATACTCTCGTCTTTCTTCTTTACAAATAAAACAGGAGCACCCCAAGGAGATGTACTAGGGCCGAATAAAACCGATGTCCAATAACTCCACGTAGTTGGACCTTTAACTCCACGAAGTTCAATAGGAGCCATTCGATATGGGGTTTTAGAAATGGGCTTTGTGCAGATTCAAGATCAATAAAGAATTCAACTTCACGTTCCGAGGGTAGGCCAAGGGAAGTTCTTTGAAATACGTTAGGAAAGTCGATAACAACAGGGAATATTATTCAAATATGGCGTGTCTTTATTCAAATCCATAACATGGGCTAAGAAAGCTTGACATCCATTTTTTAATAAATGAATAGCTTTATGACTTGATATAACAGTGATTGATTTTAATGGCTTAGTTTCTTGAATTCGCACAACAGGTTAATTAGGAATATGAAAACTAACAACCTTACAAAAATAATCAATTTTGGCATGATGAGTAGTTAACCAATCAATCCCTAAAATAACGTCAAATGCAAGTATCTTTAAAGAGATAAGGTCAACAGGTAAGGTGATGGTGCCAACTTGGATCAAATAAGATTTATAAAGAGTGGATGTGATGAAAGTTTCGCTTTAACTGAGAGTCTCCACGGATAAATCAAAGTCTAATTTCTCTGAGTCAAGTTTAAGCGTTGAGCACAAGCGGGGAGAAATAAATGAATGGGTAGCACCGGTATCTAGTAAGGTATAAACTTCGCATGAATTTATGATTAGCTTACCGTGATCACCTCGTTTGGGTTCTCGCATGTTGACCGATCCACGATAAACGCTCTTCCGAGGCCGTTGACTTTAACTTTTTCCGGGATGACCTTTTGAGTCACCATCCCTCTTGGACTTGGTTTCATTTCTGATTGCAATCTCGGCGATATTTCCTTCCTTTCCACAATTATAACATACCTTAAAGCTGTTGTGGTCGGGCCAATGATATGTCCTTCTTTTCCGCACTTATAGCATATGACCGGTGGTCGTTCTCCTCCCTTGGAACCAGTTGCTGGTGGTGCTGACATCTTCGTATTGTCATTGTTGAATCTCCTCTTTTTAAAATCTCATCGACTCGCTTCTTCTATTCTCATGGCCATGATTACCACGGAGTGGTTGCCGCTCTTGTCCGTATTTTTCTTTCTCATTTGGTTATCGTTGTTACGATGACCAGCTACATCCACCGTGTAATCTTGGTTGTGGTCCCTCGGTTGAGCGTACTCGTTATCTCATTCTAATAATTGAGCCACATTGACAACATCCGAATAGAGAGAAAATTTATGAGAAATGAGATATTGGCGTATCTGAGAGTTTCAAACCTCTCGAAACATCCGCGTCATCGTTCCTCATTCTCCACCAAATGGGGTGAAAACACGGACAACTCTGCAAACTTCGCCAAATGCGGGGACACAATCATGTTATTACTTTCCGGTCTAATAAACTCTACCTCCTTCATATAGCGAATACTTTCGAGGAAAGTACTTGTCATTGAACGATTCTGAAATGTCTCCCAAGACATGCCTTGAGTGCTTGGATGGATAGATGCGCTTCTGAGACTCCCACCGGTGAGTCGCGCTTTCGCCACGAGAACATAAAGGTGGCGAATGGAACCTTCTGTTCCTCTGTGCATCCCAAGACATCGAATACCTTGGTAATTTATTTAACCCACGTCTCTGCCTTGATCAGATCCGGCATTCCAATAAATTCTTGTGGTCCCAACTCTTTGAACTGCTTGGCTGTGACAAATCGTGAATTTCTATCATTTCCTCCTGTATTTTGAACACGAGTCTCCCTAAATGCGATTTTGCATGATATGAAAAAGCTTCTAAACATCCCATCGTTCATCATCTCACAAGCAGCGGTGGTGTTGTTCACGGGAGGAACATTACCCGACTGTTACGCGTTCTCCTCGTTGGTGAGCACAAGTGTCTCCACAGTCTCATTTACTCCCTTTGTTAACATTCTCAATCGACATTCTCAATTATCGCCATAAAACAAGGGTTAATTTAACAAATTAACATATCACATAATATCCCTATATTATGAATGAGACCAACAAATAAGCTTTGGTAGGACACACTAGCGAAGGATTTACTCGTCTCTCCTCCTAGTTCTATTCCCGATCTCGCCTTGGAGATCATATCTCTAAGCTACGATACCCATGGCGCCCCCAAAATAGGTATACAACACCCATTACGAGTCGTCAAAATACATGGTACGAGATACAACTATAACTTTATTAATACAACATAAAAGCGTGAGTTTAAATACAAATATTGTCATCTAGACAATATCCACACTCAAATAAGTCCTCATTACAATTATTGATACATTATTTTACAAAATGGTGAGGACTACTAAAAGCGACTTTCTAGAACCTTCATTCCATACCACGACTAGTACTCGCTACATTCTCGCCTCCTGAGAAGAAAAATGGAACAAAAGGAAAAGGGTGAGCTAAACTAGCCCAGTAAAGAATATTAGGACTAAGATAACATAGAAAAAATTATCGTTAGTCTTTAACAGGGAAAAATCTAATAGAATACAATAGACAACAAGTTTTAAATCAATATTCGCAGCGGAAATAATAACTCATTAGAAAAGTTAAGTAGAGAATGAAATCTACTATCTTCTATATATGAATTTAAAAGTTCATCGTCTATCTTTTATCCCTGTAACATCAATCAATATATATCTGGAATCAAATATTCATCTTTGCACTACAGGCCAAAGATATTCATCAGTTGGTCATGTTCATCTAAACACCTGTTCATCTTTTCACTACGGGCCAAAGATATTCATCAGAAATCATTAATCTTTTCACTACAGGCCAAAGATATTCAGTAATATCATCATTTAGGACTGAGGATGATGAAAAATATTTTATAGAAAACGAATCCAGTGAAACAAAAGAATAAATATTAATGATTCGTATTTCAGCTATTCTATGTCCAAAAATACCTCATAAATAATCATAGTGGAGTAAAATTCAAGAATGATCAAAACATAGATCCAATCAAAGATAGGAATCATAACAGACAATCTTGGACACAGAAAAGAAATTTTAATTTTTTTGTTGATAGTGTCGTATTTCTGAATAATGCTGTATACGTGAATAGTGTCGTATACGTGAATAGTAACTCCGACATTAAAAGATAAAAATTTCACAAAAAAAATATCACCATGCTTCGTGAATAGTACTCGTGAATAGTAACTCGTGAATAATAACCCCGACATGAAAAAGTTCCAAATTTGATAAAAAGTTCCAACCAATATTTCGACATAATGATATTGAAGAAATAATATCACTTACGAAGAAAATAACATCTCTTACCTTTAAAAGACAGTACTTCTGACTAGAATACTGAATATAGTGTTGAAGGGAACTTGCACCGTATAGCAACACTCAAGGTATCAAAATACTCACAAGAATACGCTCGATAGTATAGAGAGAGAAAGAGAGAGAAAACTTTAGTTTCTGGTGTGATTTTCAATTCTAACCTAAGCACCCTATTTTTAGGAAATTGCTTAGAACACCAAAGCAGAAAATTGAATATAATAATATTATATATAAAACAAATTCCTACGCCCACTTTATAATATGATTTCAGCCACCTAGCACACGTTAAAGATGCCCACAAACATTTCAAAAATGTTTTTCTTTTAAAACATATATAAAACTTCCAAAAATTAATTATTCTGGAACTTCGGAACTTCAATAATTCATAATAAATAGCCCTTTTATCAGAAAAATTCGAACCACATGTCCTTTCCATAGGAAATTTCATTCTCTACAACTTTGTAAGTTTAAGTTTTTCCAAATTCCAAACAGAAATTGACCGAAATCTACAAATGGGCGATTTTATAGGCTATAATCAAATTTCAGTCAAGAAATGGGTCCACAGACATGTTTAACATGTTTTAAACAACTTTTGTAACAAAAATACTCTTCCTCCTCATATACTCATATATTCCACATTCATTGTAAAAAATATCATCATTATTATATTATAATAATATAATAAAATATTATTTTATCAGAAAAGATAAAATATCGATTTTCAACAATTGTCACTTTAAAATTTTTCTCCATCTATATCCACATAAAATGAATATTTTTCTCATCATATAAATCAATAATTAATTATTCACAAATAATATTCTGAGAATCACAAATCGACAACCAAGCGGTTCCGGGAAGAGGGGCTTTCAATAAGAATTTCTCCTTCTTGGTGGCGCAATTAAGTGACCAAACCTCTCCTTAGGCAGAACTTTCTAGACATTGCCAGTAATGTTATCTAATAATATTATTCAGATAATATGAATTATTTCTTCGATAAAGGAAAATACTGTGTATTGACAATTATTGAAACAACAGTAATATAGAATATCACTGCAACAATTATTGAATTAATAAAATAAAATACTTAACAGTAATTACTGTAACAATTATTGAGTACTGCCTTCTTGCGTAAGAATCAATAATTGGTGCAATCTAAGCGTCTTCTTGTGTGCAACAACGCATATTATGCGTGTTTAAATCACCGGTATTCAGCAGTGATTAGCAGTAACAACTACAATCATTATTTATAAACAACTTATACTTGTCGTTTTCTTCATCCAATCGCTTTCCATTATGGGGCCCACACAAGGCTGCGCCGTCGTACGAATATTCCCCGACAGTAAGAATATTCTACGGCCAAACGAATATTCTCCGATAAAAAATGAATATTTTATAACCACTTACTTATTTAAAATATTTGCGTATTTTACCCACAACTAACCACATTAATCAAATCAACCCTTACTATTTCAAAATAATAAATAGAGGAAATTTAATTTTATTTATAATAAGTTGGGGTCTTACATCTCTCGTGAGGAGTTTGAAGGATTAAGTAACCAAATTACAGAGTTGGATGTTCTGCTCAAAGAACTACACAAGTCCAGTCAGGGTCCATAAATACACATACATACACAATCATCTGCACATGGAGGAACCCAGGGACCGAACAAAGGAATTTTTGTACCTGAATCTCAGTTGGGAAAAACCAACAAAACCCCTGAAACCGCCCATCTTAAAGAAGATCCAGACACCAGTGATATCAGGAAAAAAGTCCTACAAATGGAAGAGACCTTTCAGTCTATCAAAGAGATTGGAGCACATGGGAGTATTTCATATTCAGACCTTTGCATCTTCACTGGGGTTCATTATCCAGAGAAATTCAAGACTCTCAATTTTGAAAAGTATGATGGATTGGGAGATCCTTACACACATTTGAAAGTATTCATTGGAGAGCTAGGATCTTATCTTGGGGATGAAAAGCTCGAATCTGAGATGTTTGAGAAAAGTCATTTGGAGAAGCGGATCATGGTACACCAGATTAGAGAACTCCAAGATTCATAGTTGGGAGGAGCTAGCTCATGTTTTTCTTAGTTAGTACAATTTCCAAACTCAGATGGCTCCTGACCGATACCAAATTACCAAGGTCAAGAAACAAGTTAATGAGTCTTTCAGAGAGTATGCCCAAAGATAGAGGCGTCTGGATGCTCAAGTTATTCCATCTATGTCTGAGTCTGAAATGGTGATTACCTTCATAGATATTCAAGAATCTCCCTTTTATGAGAGAGTTTTAGGTGGCATAGGCAAACCTGTGACACCCCCAAATCCCGGTACTTCATTACCTCAAGATTTGGTGTTCACTTAAATAAAACATTCATATCTAACTACCCAATCATCATAAAAATTGAATAATAAAACTTCCCTTAAGGGATTACATTAATAAAATCTCCCAGGTTATCTAACCTTTATATACAACCATTCAAATACAAAAAATAAATAAACTTCATTATAATTATTCGAACTAAAGTCTGATAATAAAATATCAAAATGATTACAAGTCTTCAGTATTTGTTCATCTTTCCCTTTCCCTTACTGGTGCTAGGTACATCGACCTTCTCATCCTTAGCTGTAATAGTTATATAAGCAAGAGTCAGCAAACAAGGCTCACTTGAAATGAAATTGAATAAAACTTTACATTAACTGCCAAATGATAGGCTCAATAGAACTAAACAATATGTTCTATTAACATTCTGAATTATACAACTGAGGGTCTAATGACCACGAACCATGTCCACGGTTATAAGTACTCTTTCAACTTAAACTTTAATAGTCATAAGACTATAAGGACTCCGCGTACTTATGGGGGATCAGCCCTTCGTACAATGTATTGTGCACAAATATTTCAACGCTAAACGTAAACCCCTGATAATAATAGGGTTGTTCATCTCAGTATTTAGATTACAAGTCCGCACCAAAGTAAGTTTGGTTTGGATACATTTCAAGGTAATTTGGAATTCAACGAACATCAACTAAGGATTAGTTGAATAAAAAGGTAATCACATTATGTTATGGAATAAATCATAAGTGACTTAACATTGTATATTGAAGTTATGCTTTAGGAATAATCTAAGAGCATAAATATTGAATAATTATAACATACATTGCTTGAACAATATTAAGCCAAGGTTATTTAGAATTGAATATTAAGCATGCATAACGAATAGCAATTTGAACAATAAAAACTATTCAACATCAGTATATCTGATTATATAAACTTGCATGTTAATTAACAAGTTAAAGACAAGAATATCTTACTCAACATCAAAATAAGGTTTAGGAAACTTGCATCATCATGAACAAACTAGATACAAGAACTTGTGAAATTATAATTAAAATAGGATAAGGAAGCTTGCACAATAATAAACAAACTAGCTCAACGACAATGTAGAATTAGAAAACTTGCTTAATATAAAAAGATAGGTTTAGAAATTTACTCAATGTAAAAAGATAGGTTTAGAAACTTGTCTCGAGTGTAAGCTATAATATTAAAACTCACATTCACCTATACATAGTATTAAAACCACAACATTTATTAGACACGCTAATATTCACTTTTCAATATAACACACATTTCTAGCTAAACTTGTTATTTTAGTACAAGTCTTACATTACCATTTACATTTCAGAAATTCCAAGTGTTAACTTCACAACACTTGTCTAACATTCATTGTGTAAACTAAGTTATCACATAACGCGTTCGTAACTTACTAAATATTTTTTATAACTTTGAATTTATTAACCACATAACGCGACTCTGTTTTAACCTTGTTGTTACATGGTTCTCACATTAACATAACATTAAGCTAAGTTGCAATGAATGTCCAAAGTCTGCAGAAGTAGCAAACTTCACATGCGTTCTCAGGATCGACTCTTTGGTGCGACCAGTGCGATATTACCTTAGGTTATTCTGGCGGCGCTAGGCATACACACCCGATTCGAGTTTTGCAGAACATGAATACGACACTATTCTTAAGCCAACTAACACGAATTTCACCCACTAAATAGTGAAATTAACACAAACAATTGATATAAAACTATCATAAACATGTTTGCCAACATATTCCTCAACATAGAATAATTTAATCAACAATTATACTAGTTTAATTTCTCAAATTTCTCATTTTCATATAAAACTCAATTTTTTTACATTCTTCCCAAATCAACACTGTGATTTCTATTCTTCACCAAATCACTTCGTTCAAGCTACATTATCTTCATTTCTTAATGAACTAGCATAAACAAGGTTCAATTTGCAGTTTAACATATGAATTGATCATCAAAATTGATAATTACACAAGCCATATGACAAATATATACACTGTAATTATTTTCTTCCTTTTTAACTGTAATACGCATACAATTTCTTATCTGCATACAAACTCTAATCATCATTATTATACACAATTACCATAAACGAGTTGTATAACAATATTTATAATTGGAATAACAGATCTTGAACTTCATGCTGTAAACATATATATATATACACGTATATATATATATATATAAAAGATTATGGAAAATACCTTCAATTTGCTAAGATAATCCTTGTTAATTGCAGACAAATCTCTCCCAAATTCTTTCAAGCTCTATCAAGTTTCTCTCTGTATTTCTCTTAGGCTTAGCAACTAGATTGCGTAAACCAACTAATAATCAAGCGTAAGAAGAAAACTGATACACCTTAATACGTCTACTAATTATAATATCAGTTATAACGCTTAGGTTATAAATATATTATATTTATTACTTAATTTATTTTATTTATATTATTTAAATTCAAATTTTAAAAATCCAGAAGCCATAAGGCTTTGTTTGGAAAAACCCTTTAAAATTTAAAGACTTAATATATTTAAGCCTTGTTTGGGTTAAATCAATTTAAAACTACTTTAATTATTTTTAATAAATCATTTAGTTTATAATTTATAATCACATATTATTTATTTAGATTTCCATATCCAACATTAACCAAATAAATTAATTACACATATTATTTTTTAAATAAATATTCCACTTAATAATTATAATCTCATTATAATTTTATTTAATAATTTAACATACCATTTTATATTATTAATCAACACATAACACCTCATGTCATATTACAACTCTCTAAATTATAAATTAATTTAATTTAGAATATTATCTAATAAATTTAATTCATAAATATTTACTAATAATAACCACATCAATAAAATATTTATTTCATCGATTTCAACAATAAACACATCAAATAAATATTTATATAATTCAATAAATATTTAATATTACAACTTGAAATTCCGGATTGTTACAAAACCATTGTAACGACCCCAAAATTCATACAATTTAATTCTCGACTTCGGTCGTTAACAATACATCTAACTTCTGATTTTACATCATTATTCGATGTTAAACTTTATAAAATGAGGAATAATTTAAACTTTTATGTCTTCTTACTTTAATTCCCTGAATCAACTACATGTCTTTGAATCAATTTTATTTTATGATTCACCTTATCATTGTTATCATATAAAATTTTACATTTCAACCCGATAACCTTTACATATCAGATAACTCTAACTCTAGCTTTACAACTCAATATAAAACTATACATCATAAAACATTTACTACATCTCATGAGTCTTAATCATGGTTTAAGGAAATAACAACTTTAGCTAAAATATATATCTTCGTATATTAATTCTGATCCACTTCATTCAAGTAGCACATAGTGTTATACCTACAAAAATTGTTATTTGCAAGGTTGAGCTCGACAGCCCAGCAAAATCTAACAGTTTTAATGCAACACGTAGCATATAATAACATGCTTAACATATATCTCTTAAACATTGGACTATCATAACATACAGGCTACAGTTCATATAACAATTATAAAGATTGAGTTCCTTACTCAATCAACATGCTCTACTCAGCCAACGAAGTCATAAGTTGACTTTAACGTTTCATGCTTTCAAAATTAATATAACATATCATGTTATTTGCAATAAAGATTTAAAACAGTTAATCACCAAGTTCACATAGCAAATATGGTGAAAGACTTGCACGATTAAGTAGTTTATGAACTACGACTTAACTGTTTATCGCTTATCTGCACTTCGTGTATTCCTACACAGTTATATCATGATTCACATTAACTATTAGTCACATATTAACGCATAGTAGCTATAATGTAAACTATACTTTACATCTCATAACCCTTCTTCTTAATCAATACACACTGTACTAGTATCCTTTTTCCAACATAACACTCATTTCTAGTTAAACTTGTTATTTAAGTACAAGTCTTACATTACAATTTACATTTTCGAATTTCCAAGTGTTGACTTCGCAACACTTGTCTAACATTCATTGTGTATACTAGGTTATCACATAACGCGTTTATAACTTACTATCATTCTCATAACTTTGAATTTTTCGATTACATATCATGGTTCGGTTTTAACCTTTTCACTACATGTGTGACACATTAACATAACCTTAGACCAAATGGTAATGCTACTCAAAAAATCTGCGTGACAGAAGTCTCGCCTCATATCGATTGTATGGTAGCAAATTGCCCCATATACACAGTGTAGGCTCTGTAGCTTTTTTTGCCTTGGCACCAAGTATAGAATCTTATTTGGTGCCTGAGAAGCGAGTCGGCTATGAATAGTAGCCGACTTTAGCCCAACAACCACGAATTTCACCCACAAAACAGTGAAATTAACTTATACAATAAATATAAAACTATCATAAACATGTTTCCTCACATATATATCAATATAGAACAATTTAACAACAATTATACTAGTTTAATTTCTCAAATTCCTCATTTTTATATAAAAACTCAATTTTTGACATCCTCTACAAAAATCAACACTGTGATTACAATTTTTACAAGAATCACTTTGTTCAAACTACTATTTATTTTCGTTTCTTAATGAACTAGCATAAACAAGCTTCAATTCTGAGTTTAACATACGAATTGATCATTAAAATTGGCACTTTTCATGAACCATAAGAAAAAATATTCTTGACATTATTCTCTTCCTTTTAACTATAATACGCAGCACGATTTCTTATCTAAACATAAACTCTAGCATCATAAACGCATGCGTATCATCACAATTGCCAACTATATATCTCCACAATTCCACAATTTGATTTCACGAACAGAAGAAAATTTTGTCGTAACTCATGTATGCATATATATATATATATATATATATATATATATATATATATATATATATATATATACACACACACACATAATAAGATTAGGGAAAATACCTTCAAACTTGCTAAGATAATCCTTGCCAATCAACTAAAATTGCTTTGGAAATTCTAAGGTTTTATCTCAAATTTCTCTCAAGTTCTCTGTATTTTTTCTCTTACTTAGTATCACGTAAAGCCAACTAATTCTCAAGCGCCAACATAAAAAAACTGATAGGCGTATACTTATTATAACATCAGTTACAAATATAACGCTTATGTTATATTTACATTTTATTTATTATTTATTTTATTTACTTTATTTAAATTTAAAAAAATAAAATCCAAAATCCATAAGGCTTTGTTTTGCAAAACCCTTTAAAATTTAAAGACTTAATATATTTAAGCCTTGCTTACAAAAAACTAAATTATTTAATAAATAATTTAGTTTATAATTATAATCACATATTATTTATTTTGATTTCCTTATCCAATAATAATCAAATAAATTAATTACACATACAATATTTAAAATAAATATTCAACTTAAACAAATATCACAAAATTATAATCTCATTATAATTTTTTATTATTTAATAACTTATCATACCATCATAAATTATTAAATTAAACAACAATATAACATCTCATGTTATATTACAACTCTCTAAATTATAAATTAATTTAATTTAGAATATTATCTAGTCATAAATATTTACTAATAATAACCACATCAATAAAATATTTATTTTATTTAATAAATATTTTAAATTACAATCACTAAAATCTTGGATTGTCACATTCTTCCCTCCTTACAAAGATTACATCCCCGTAATCGAAAATCTGAATTAAACAAATAACTCAGGTACTATTAGACCTCACTTTCCCAATATATGAATATATATTTCTCTTCACACCAAATCACATATTTCAAAATATATAGCACATACATGTATATACTCAAACTCAAAACATCTCGTAATACGAATTTTAATTATTAAATTCCTATTTTAATAACTTATAAAAATTCGGGTTGTCACATCCTTCCCCCCCTTATAAGGATTCCTTCCTCGGAATCAACGAAACCTCCCTTACTCGGTTTTCACCAAATATCATTTCAAAATTTATCGTTGAATATCTTCAACACATTACCTTAATGTAGGTTTTATATTTCCTACTCCCACCATTCTTGATAATAAATTCTTGTAAGTTTTATTTCATAACCTTTACTTAGACTCAATTATATTTGAGTATAACATATTTTTTGACCCGTTCATTATCTTTCTCTAAGGATCATTATCATATACTATATGATCAAACTCTCGGGACATTACATTTACCCCTTCTTTTAAGAATTTCATCCTCAAAATTTTGACTTACTAATATTCATTCCTTCCATTTATCAAAATAGATTTTATGTTAATATCTATTTATTCATTAGGTTCTACAACCAAATTCTTTCTCTAAAGATCTTTCCAAGACCATCATATTCCTCACCTCTTCCTCTTCTAAGACTTTCACATTTTTCTTCTTTCTGAAATTTTAATTCCTTTTTGAAATTATTATGTTTTGCTTAATTTTCTAATCCTTTCCACTTTCACCTTTCAGAATAATAAGAATCCTCCATAATTGCTTAATAATTGGGAAGCGATATGAATAACAGGAATTTAAAAGATTCCAAATCATGTTGAGGGGTCACAAGACCTTGAACTACGTCCCTAGGTTATCAAGTATCTCAACTTGAACCTTTAACAGTCATAAGACTATACGGACCTTGAACTATTCTCCAGGTTTAACAGTGCATCACCACTGTAAATCGTCATTAACAAAATGTTTAGCAATCACACAGACTGAAAACACTCTCTGCAAGTACTCTAGGTGATCAACCTATCGTACCCCTACGTCGTGCACAATGTATTACATCTTAACATCGTAACGACTATATGCGTTACTTTCAAAACCATTGTCTCCGATAACATGTCCCCTTTTACAGGGTTGTTCACCTCAGCTTTTCAACATCTGAATCCGCACCAAACAATTTGGTTTGGCATAACTTCTCAAGAAACGCTTGAATTTCATGAACATCTTTCAATATTCGTCGAGCTGAATCAAATAGCATAGACTTCTACAATAATTCGGGCATCAATCGAAATATATATATATATATATATTCTCATATCCCAAAAATCTTTTTCTGACGTCATGATACTGCACTGTATTTACAGTCCGTTTGAGGATTCCGTCATTTTGTGACTTTGTCATACTACATCATACAATAGTGGGCTGACAATCCTTAGAACACGTCCAACACCATGTAATTATACATTGATAACTCCATCATTTTTATCATCTTTGCCTCAGGTTACATGATGCATTAATGATATAAAATACATTTTGATATTTTCAAATCATTTTTCGTCTAGCCAAAACAATTAGCATAAACTATTCTTTAAACAGTTCAAAAATCTTTGAAAATCAATTTTAGTGATATTATATCTCAACAGGTAACGATGTGTCAGTGTCCCGAAGTCCACACATACACATTTGTCACCATGCGTTGAGAGTAAAAATTCAGTTTAAAAAGCCACATAGTACGAATTTAGCTTGATGTCAAAAATTTTGAAGTCTAGCTTAGCTAGAAGATTTGGAATACTCGTGCTTCCACCATCAACTTCACTTTCTATAATGATCCATTGCTTAATAGGTCTATCTATTCCTATCATCCTCAATTCTCCATTCACACTTAATTATACCCCATGTAGACACTCAAAATTTTCTGCATACCTGTCACTAATATTGTAGGAGGGATGATTAAGTCTTTCAAGAGGAACCCCGAAAGGCAGTTCATATCCATTAGGATACTCTAGGAAGTTCAAAGATCAACCGGAACACACACCAGGAGTAATAATTCCAACCTCATAGATAGCCCCAAGGCATGCAGATCCAATACTGGAACACACACCGGAGAGGACCGATTAATCTCGGAGATAACCCTGAGGTATCCAGTCTCAGTCCCAATAATGGGAATAGCTACCGACCTTGGTGATCACCCCAAGGAATGCAGTTCCGGCGATAACCCCAGAAATGTTTGTTTCAAATGCAACTAGCTTCAATCTTGGCGCTCACAACGAGACACCCAGTACCAACCCGGAGATAACATCGAGACGACAGTCACACCTCAGAGTTGACACTGAGGACCTTAAACATTCTGTGATACAATCTCGGCCAATAACCCTTAGCAATGTACGCTTTATCAACCCCAAACAAATGATAACTTTGGTGAAGGGAAAAGGCATCATCTTGCCACTCTAAAGCCACATCACACCATCTCAACATTTCACATACACCTTTCTACACAACGATGTCCCACAAGAATCAAGGAAAACCAATCCCGAGTGACTATTGTGTAGGGTAACGGATAGAATTTGAAGCTTGAAGACCGGAGGGCACCGTCCCATCTTCATGACTTCGTACAACCTCTAATCCCATGCCATTGTACAACTCTCAACAATGGCGGTCCGAAATAGGTCCTACATACCTCAGTCGGATGCCCGGATTGCAATTCTGAAAGTTCGAGCGGACATTGCAGTGCCTATGTGCACGTACTACGAGATGACACGACCCGAGAAACCCGGGGCAACCAGGGCAGCCTCAAGTATACCTGCGGCTGGCCGCAGGTACTTGCGGCTCCCCCCCTCTATAAATAGAGGTCTTGGGGTGGCCATTTTAAGGAGACAAAAAGCGAGGAAGCCCTATCAAATTTGCTCCGTACTTGCAATATACTGAGTGCTTTCCCATTTTAAACACTTTTGAGCTCACATATAGCCACTCGTGTACTGGCGGGACCCGAGTTTCATCAACTTTAAAGATATAGAAGTCTTCTTTGGCAACCCACTATAAGCCTTCTCACACACTTAAAAGTCTTTCTCTTCATCTTTACACACACCCTTCTTCACGTTGAGAGTCGTGTTGCGTGTGTTTGCTCGGACTTCGGTCCGTGGTTTTATTTCAGTTTGTATATACATATATATTTATATATATATGTATATATATATATATATATATAGACTAACATTATCGAGTTATGCCTCGATTGAGCCTGAACTTGATGCAGGCGTTTATTTTCTTATATATATATATATATATATATATATATATATATATATATATATATATAATTGTGTTTCAAACTTTGTTCGATGAGCCTAGACTTGGTCTTGGCGTTTATTACTTCAATATATATATAAATATATATATATTAACTGTGTTGTCGAACTCTATTCGATGAGCCTGGATTTTACATCCGGAGCAATTACTCGCTTATATATATATATATATTTATATATATGAACTGTTGTCAAACTCTGTTCGATGAGCCTGGATTTTACATCCGGTGCGTTTATCGCTTATATATATATATATATACACACACACACACACACACACACACATATATATATATATATATATATATATATAAATATATACATTTTTGTCCTGCCTGGAGTTTACTTCGTGGCAGTTGATCGCTTTTACAGCTTTCTTTATGTTTCGTCCTACATGGAGTTCACTTCGTGGCAGTTGATCGCTTTGTACAGCTTTATCTACGCTTCGTCCCGCTTGGAGTTTCCTCCGTTGTGGTTGATAGCTTTTAGAGCTTTATTTACATTTTTTGATCCCCCATGGAGGTGCTTCGTTGTGGCTGATCATGTCTGTATATATATATTTATAGCTTTTATATATATACCTGCTTACTGCTTTCATACAAATTGCGGTATCATGTGAGCCTAGGAATCATGTGATCACAGATTCAGCCTATTGGATCTAGATTCGGTTCCCATGATGGACATTTTCAGCTGTAATCAGCTTGTAAATTTATCTGCGACGTCTGAATTTCCTTAGATGGTTCTCATACCCACGAGGAAGTCGGCATTATTTTGTACATTATTTTCTTATAGATGCCTCGCATCTCGGAAATAAAATCAATCAAGCTGAACACTTAATAAAATGGAAGTGTAAAAGGTCTCAATTACTATTGAGCATCAGGGTTTAAAAACCCTTTTTTACAAAACATCACTGCCATATCTTGCTAAAAACTGAATTTTTACATAAATTCAAACCCTGTGTATAAAGGTGCGAACGAGGCCTCGCACTACTTCCAAATAACAGCACATTGACCCACACACACACACATTTAGATAACAGTTTCTTGAAAAGAGGTGGTCACAGTGGTAACACGGATGTCGGGGGGTGCCTAACACCTTCCCTTCGTATAATCAAGTCCCCGGACCCTAATGAATCTCGGTTTCACTGACCCGTTTAGCAGTGTCACATCACTGGGTCAATGTGCAAACCTTTTCTCGATTGTGTTGGTACAACCATTTAATAAACCAACTGGCGACTCTTAACAATCCATCATCGACATTATACACGTTGGACCTTTTTCACTTGTTTTTTCAAACAAATCTCACATAAAATGAGAACACCAAAGAACAAGTAACAAAAAGGGACAACTAAAAATCCTGACGTCGACAGGTGGCAACTCTGCTGGGGAATATAAGTAAGAGGACTTAAGCCGCTATTACAATCTTTTCAAAACTGTTATCTGCTTATGTGTGGATGGTGCATTTACATTTATGATGAATGTGTACGAATGCATTTACTTATTACACTTAGTGCTTCACACCATATCAGCTTGTGATATTAGTGCTTCGCACATGTCATCATTTCCATACGGTGAGACGCGATGTATGTGAATGTATGTTGTGTGGTCCCTCCACCAGGATGCATACACTTATTTTCTGTCTAGGTTCTGATATTGAACCTTAAATCAATTAATTAAAAATTTAAAAATTTTCTAAATTCTCGGGTTGTCACATTGTCCATGCTAGTTCACAATTATATTATTGAATGTTAGCCAGCTATTATTCAAAATTCTTCCTATCATGATATATCTTTAATTTATTGAACTTAAACTTACTGGGCAAACTTGTTGCTCATCCTTGCTATATCATGATTAACATTGCAGATTAAGACGAATGCGTCGAATACAGGAAATGATAAAGCCAAGTTCAGCTTGGGACTATGTGTTAGAGTTTGTGCCCTAGAGGCTAATTATTTGATATAGTTTCTTAACATTTTGATATTATATTTGATTGAATAAATGAATGATTTTATTATGGTTTTATTTACTGCGTTATATAAATGTTAACATAATAAAATTCCTTAGAATAGTGATACAAATTATATAGTTTTAAGTATGTGACTTGAACATGAGATTATATAATTATATTTAGTATCATTATTCTTAAAAGTCCCTCAAAAAGAGCACTGCTGGGGTGGATATAAACTGGTTGTCTCTGAAAAAGAGCATTGTTGGGGTGGATATAAACTGGTTGGTTCTCTACTTGCGTTCGATATCCCTCATTTGGATCCTTCCTAGCTGTATTGAAGAAAAATCCCGCTGTCACGGCCTTCCTTATCTCCGTAAAGTTCTTCTCATCACTAACTACGTCCAATTTGTACCTGAACAACAAAAATACGACTCAGAAACTTGGGAATCTTATAAAAATAGACATTTGACATTTTAGAAGTAAACATATTACTGATATTAGAATCTCAGAAAGTATTGCAGAAAAACAAGCGTTTTTAAGCCATTTACTCAAAACAGCTTTCTCAATAGAATTGTTACATCATTATTGGGCAATAAAGACCAATGGTTCATGTCTAGAATTTCACATATAAACATATTATGCATAAAAAAAGTAGCAAGATTGGAAAATATTAGCCATAGTAGAAGACTGTTTACGAGAAGTGCAAGGTGTTTAACACCCTACATCTAAAGAAACATGTTTGGAAAAAAAATCTAGAGACAACATGCGCTAAAGAACCTTTACCAAAATAGCAAAGCCTAAAAAAGATCTATAGCAATTGGAAAATGCACATGACTAAATGGCAATTAGGGGCCTAAAAAAGATATACCCCCCGTCGTTGCGCACGATGGTCGTGACCCCAATATGTTATATATAGTATTCTTTAATTATATATAAACTGTTATGTGCTTATTGTGATATGTATGGTGCACAGTTATGGCCTTTTGACCTATAGGTTTGTGGTTTTTGGTTTTGAAATACGGCTTGCATGTCGTACCTTTCTATAAATTCTAATGTAATATTCTCTTCTCATCTAAATCCCTTCGAATGTAACTCGAGGTTTCTTTACGTCATGTAATAATCTATAATTATGAAGATGACAAGATGAAAAACACGATGGAAAGATGATGATGGAGAGGAGGCACATGCTATAGGAAGATCCAAGGAAGCTACTTATTTTAAGATCTTTTACCACATTAGATTGACCTTCAATCTTTCATTAGCTTGAAAAGAATGATAGTGGATTGGGCCATAACTGTGACACATTTTATTTTGCACTTTATTTATGCTTGTATACGATATGATAAATAATGTGCATGCTTAATAAGATTAAAATTGGTGAGATCTAAATTTTTTAATAAAATCCCTCATTAAATTATTAAGTTTAAATCAGATGCCTTCCAATGAATAACACTCATCAAGACCTTGATCAATAGATGTAGGTTTGCCAAAACAAAGTACCCTATTTATCTAGGTAAGATGCGATAGGATAATTGTGATATCCAAATTGTTAAAATCATTGGGTTCGACTTAAGTAAGTTATCTCAATAGGATTGTGGACTTAGAGGCATAAAGTTTGGTAGGTACCATTAGATGGACTAGAAACAAATGTTGTTTACCAAACTATCCAAGAGTTATATATGATATAATTGACAAAGAGTTGTCTACCTAAATAACTATGTTTTAAGAGATTAGCCAAAGCTAACTTAAGGCATAATGAAATATGGATCTTGGCTCACTAGAAAGATTTAATAGAAAATGCTTTCCGAATTAATGCTGAGGGCTATTAATTTGAATAAAATAATGGGAGGTATATTTTGAATGTACTATTATCAATAACATAATATCAACTTTGCAATTTGACTTATTATTTTTTACACTTATAAATTGTATATATCAATGGCAAACAACAACAACAACACAAGTAGTCTTTCACTACGATCAGTCCTTGAGAAGGACAAGCTAAGTGGAATTAATTTCCTTGATAGGCATAAGAACTTGAGGATTGTCCTCAAACAAGAGCGCAAGCTATATGTCATTGAAAAGCCCATTCTGCGATCTAGGCGACCTTCGCACCACGCGTCGTGCGAGCATAATGCTTACAAGAAGCATCGAGATGATGCTCTGGACGTGAGTTGTCTCATGCTAGCAACTCTGAACGCTGAGCTTCATAAGAAACATGAGTTGATGGATACTTATGAGATGATCGAGCATCTCAAGAAATTGTTCGAAGGGCATGCTCGACAGGAAAGGTATGATACAAGCAAATCATTTTATCACTGCAAGATGGGTGAACGTGATCCAGTTGGTCCACATGTGCTGAAAATGATTGGGTATATTGAGTACCTTGATAGGTTTGGTTTTCCAATCACTCCGGAAGCACAAACTGATCTTGTTTTGCAATCTTTGAACAACAACTACTCTCAATTTGTTATGAATTATCTCATGAATGAAATTGAGAAACCACTTACTGAGTTGTTGAGCATGTTATGAACTGCCGAGAATAACATGAAAAAGGCAGGACCTGCTCCCATAATGATGGTGCAAAAGGGGAATGCTAAGGGAAATTGGAAAGGCAAGAAAAAGACAGGATCTAAATCTGGTGCCAAACCCAATTCCAAAACCAAACAGGCTTTGGAACCTAAAGGTGGAGTGGCTAAAGAAGGTGATTGTCACTTCTGTGGAAAACCTTGACACTGGAAGAGGAATTGTCACGCTTATTTGGAAGAAGTGAAGAAAAGGAAATGAAATACGACTTCTGATTTATGTATATATGTTATAGAAGTTAACTTGTCTACTTCTACATCATGGGTATTTGATACTGGATGTGGTTCTCAAATTTGTGTTAATGTGCAGGAACTCCGAAGGAGTAGGACTTTGGCAAAAGGAGAGGTTGACCTACGAGTTAGGAATGGAGCAAAAGTTGCTGCACTAGCCATATGAACTTATCATTTATCTTTGCCCACTTGGCTAGTTTTAGAATTAGAAGATTGTTATTTTATGCCTGCTATAAGCAAAAATATTATTTATGTTTCTTGTTTGGACAAGAAAGGTTTTTCATTTATAATAAAGAACAACCATTGTTCGTTTTACTTAAATGATATATGCTATGGTGTTGCACAATTATTTAATGGTCTTTATATTATTGATTTAGAAATGCCTATCTATAACATAAATACAAAACGATATATATCAAATGATTCAAATCCGACATGTCTCTGACATTGTCGTTTAGGCCATATAAATGAGAAACGCATATCCAAACTCCATAAAGATGGGTTTTTGGATTCATTTGATTTTGAATCATATAAGAGATGTGAGTCTTGTTTTTTAGGCAAGATGAATAAAGCCCATGAGTGATGTATGTGGACCCATGAGTTTGTTAGCAAGAGGTAGGTTTTATTACTTCATTACATTTACTGACGACTTCAGTAGATATGGATATGTGTATCTAATGAGACACAAATCCGAATCCTTTGAAAAGTTCAAGGAATTCAAGAATGAAGTTCAAAACCAATTTGACAAGAGCATAAAAGCCCTTCGATCCGATCGAGGAGGTGAATACTTAAGCCAAGACTTTGATGGCCTTCTAAAGGAGTGTGGTATTATATCACAATTTCATTCCCACCGGAACACCACAATGGAATGGGTGTATCGAGAGGAGGAATCGAACCTTGTTGGACATGGTACGATCAATGATGAGTCATGCGAGATCTTCCAATAAGCTTCGGGGTCAAGCCACAGAGGCAATTTGCATTCATATAGCAAGTGTTCCTACAAAGACGGTTTAGAATACACCATATGAGATGTGGACTGGAAAACGTCCTAGTATGTCGTTCATGAAGATTTGGGGTTGCGAAGCGTTTGTAAAACGTCTGGATTCTGACAAGCTCAGACCCAAATCTGACAAATGTAATTTTATGGGATATCCAAAGGAAACAAAAGGGTATTATTTCTACAAACCTTTTGAGAAAAAAGTGTTTGTTGCTCGAACTGGTTTTTTTTAGAAAAATAATTTGTCTCTAAAGGAAACAGTGGGAGGAAAGTAGAACTTGAAGAAATTCGAGAACCACATAATATCATTGAACCTGAGTTGGAACGTGAGCATGAACCACAAGATGTTGTGGAAAGTGAACCTGCTCAAATTACACAAGGAATTCATGAATCTGGTAGGACACGCCTAGAGCCCGAGAGATATTATGGATATCTTGGGACTCAAAACGGCGATGTGATGCTCATAGATCAGGATGAGCCTGCTTCCTACCAAGAAGCTATAAATGGACCAAATTCTGAGAGATGGCTTGAAGCCATGAGATTTGAAATGAACTCCATGTATACTAACTAATAATAATTGTTAATACGGTTAAGCTATACTGTGATAATAATGGAGCCATTGCACAGGCTAAGGAACCCATATCTCACCAACAATCCAAGCATATACTTAAGCTGTGAGATCCCAAATTTTATGAAATGAAAGTATTCAATTTTCTTATAATTATTATTTTATTTCGTAAATGGTTAAATTGATAAAAGGTTAAAGGTAAGGGTGATATTTGAATTTTTTTGCAAAGTAAGCAAGATGTTATTCGTTGTGCAGGGGAATATTCGATTGGTCGGGGAATATTTGTTTTCATAGGGAATATTCGTTTGACGACATAATCATTGGTGGACCCCACAATAAAAGGATTGTCGTATTTAGAAAATGACTGAATTATCTTTTATAAAATAACGGCGAAAAGTATTACAATTAAAAGCGTTGAACTACCCGGTAGTAAAAGTATGCGATGTCTGGCGTGGTTGCATAGTAGCTTACAGATATTGATTATTGATGCTTACGTGAGAAGTCACTTTCGGTTATACTCAATTATTGCTCACTGATAATTCTTTGCATCATGTCTCTCATATTATTGATTCAATTATTATCACAGTATCATCTGCATAATATGTTATATTATTAAATCAATAATTGAGATGATAAAGTTATTCATATTATTATTTGCAATATTGACAATGTCTAGAAGTTATGTCAAGGAGAGGTTTGGTCACCTAATTGTGCGCCAATAAGGAGAAATCCTTATCGGAAAGCCCCCTCTTTCCTAGGAATGACCTGGTTGTTAAATTGATAGTTCCATTGTGTTGGAATTATTTGTGTTAGTGAAAATCGATATTTATTTCAATAATAATTGATGTCTAGAGGTTATTAACTGGATAAATGAGAAATTAATTGCTATTGATTCACATGATTATAACTATTTGTTCACATGTGTGTACTATTGATTCACATTCATTTACTATTAGGGGAGTTGGTGCAAGATTGATAACACTTGCATGACTAAGTTTAAAATGGAGGTATAGATGGAGGTACTATACTATAATTCGTATTTTCACATGTCTAGAACTATTGATTCACATGTTTTACTATTGATTCAAATGATTTACTATTAGGGGAGGTGGTGCAAGTTTGATAATACTTGCAGGACTAAATTAAAAATGAAGGAAAAGAGTAAGGTATTATACTGTAATATTTTGAGCCCCAAAATGTGCAATTATCAAAACTGTATTTTCCTATAAATAGAAGCTCATTCCTTCATTATTTTCACCAATTCACTAAAGCTATAGAGCAATTATTATAGAGAGAAATTATAGAGAGAAAGAAGAAGAGAAGTCTGCTACCTCACTATTCCAATATCTAATCTTCTTTTAAGGTAAGGGATATTATTATTATGGTAAGAGGTATTATTTCTTTCGTATTCATGAAGAGAGCTTCTGTTATTCCATTCTTTATTATTATGTTGGAATAACCTATCTATGCGAAGTACCACATACATGGTGAAATTCTTCTGTTATTCCATTCTTTATTATTATGTTGGAATAACTTTGTCATCGAAATACCGCATACATGGTGAAATTCTTCTATTATTCCATTATTTATTATTACACATTGGAATATCCTATCTATGTGGATTACGCATAACTTTGGTTCCATTCTTTATTATTACATTGGAATATCCTGTCGTCATGCGTATTATTTATGACATGGTTCCATTATTTATTATTCTGTTGGGAATAACCTGTATGTGCGGTCTATCGAATGCCTGGTGAATTCTTATGTTATTCCATTCTTTATTATTCTGTTGGGAATAACCTATCTATGCGGTCTATCGCATGCTTGGTGAATTCTTTTGTTATTCCATTCTTTATTATTCTGTTGGAATAACCTGTATGTGTGGACTACAACATGCATGGTGAATGATCCTTCGTATTCATTCATTATTAAATTGTGGAAATGATCTGTCTACGTGGATTACCACATGGCGGATGAAAATCCATTTGCAGTTTCGTATATTCTATTATACTCATATGAGATATCATTTCTTTTGTACTCGTCATGAAATATCATTTGATTTGGTATTTTATTTATGAGTTACTATTCACAGGTTACTGTAAACCTGGTTACTATTCACTCTAGTATTATTCACTCGGGTATTCGGGGCACTTTTTGTGTCGGAGTACTATTCACGAGTTACTATTCACCCGAATATTATTCACTCTGGTATTTGGGGTATTTTTCATGCGGGGGGTACTATTCACGAGGTACTATTCCTGAAGTACTATTCATAGGGTACTATTACGGGGTACTATTTACCCAAAAAATATATTTCTTTTCTGTCCAAATTATTTTTTGTACATGAATATTATTCTTGAATTTTACTCCACAAAGTAGTATCATGTTGAGAATTTGGATATTTTTAAACTCTAGATAAATTTAAAGTCTTTAATATTTATCCTTGATTTCATTGATTAATGCTTATATCATTGTCATCATCCTCATGCTTATATTGTGATGAAAGTCATCTTGACTTACGTGCATAGATGGATTTGTTGATTATTGGTTTTCTGAGTTGTATATCTTTGGCTTACGTGCAAAGATGGGTCATTTAGTTGTATATCTTTGGCTTACGTGCAAAGATGGATTTGTTGATTATTAGTTTTTCTGAGTTGTATATCTTTGGCTTACGTGCAAAGATGATGGGTATTGATTATTAGTTTCTGATTTATATATCTTTGGCTTACGTGCAAAGATGAACTATTGATTGATGAGTATCTTTGGCTTATGTGCATAGATGGACTGTTTATTGGTATGATTATGACCAGGGATCATTCGTATAATCATGACTCGTAATGTTATAGATGATGTGATAAAAGTCCTTATTGGCCTGTAGTACATTGATGGACAGTTATTGGTATGATTATAACTAGGGATTATTTGGTATAATCATGACCATTGATGATTACATGAATATCCTTGGCCGTAGAGCAGGGATGATTCGATGATGTGGATTATTTATTAAGCTGAGTCTCAGCGATAAAATATTGATTATACACTTTTAATTCGTAAAAGATAGTAGATATCATGCTCTACTCGACTCTTCTAAAATACTGGTTGTATGTCTTTGGCTTTGTAGTGAAAAGATGAATTGCTAATGAATATCTTTGTAAAGTAGTGCAAAGATGAATTTATTAGTATGATTATGGCGGGGAATTGTGATTTTGTATAACCATGATTTTTGATGTTTGGTGAAGATAGGTGATGAAAATTATCTTCGTCACAGGTGCGAAGAGGAATTTAGAATCACAATTATGATTATGAGTTATTCATATGATTGTGGACATGAATTGTTGATTGATGTTACAGGGATAAAACATTATTGGTGGACTTTTAACATGGAGAAGATAATAGACCCGATAGTCTATTTGACTCTTCTAATGGATTGCTCGTTCCGCTGCAACTATGGTTGAAAAGTTTTATCATCTACCATATGTTCTAAATCTCTAATTTATTCTTGATGAAGGCTATTGATGATGTAAATTATCTTTTGTCATGATATTCTTTTCTTTGGGCTAGTTGTGCTCACCCTTTTGCTTCATAATTTCTTTTCGGGTAATAAGAGTGTTAGAATTGACGGGGATAATAGGGGAATATAGCGGTGGTCTATAGTGTTGAGGTTCTCTCCTAAATAGTATGAAAATAATTTTGTTGAGAACTTTAGATAAGTGTGTCGTATTGTATCCTCAATTGATATTTAATTTTTGTGAAACGAAATAGGGTGAGGTGAACCCAACTTTAGAAGGGTGTTTTGCCACTATCATACAAGATGTCTAATGACATACAACCTCATGTTATCATAAGACAGGGTTGTGCACATCCACTTGCTGAGTATATCTACGAGCACTACCTATATTATCTTGGAGTTTATTTGAAATATAATTTTCACTTGGAGACAACGGAGATAATTATATGTCAAGAGAAGACTCACCATTGGAAAGAAGATGATAGTAATCTTCTTGTTTTTCTTTAGGGACTTTTGGGTCAACCAAGGATAATTCTGTGGACATATGATATCAATCATAACTTAGGCACTTTGGCCTCTCTCATATACGAAGGTTTCTTGAGTATTTTCCAAAATTTTAATTTCTAAAACAATTATTGACTGTACCTTTATGTAAGGTACCATTGTAAGGTCTTATGGTCAAGGCACCACGAGAGTATTATATATATTTGTATTAAAACTCACGACTTATACATTGTCATACGCACTGCTGACAGTTCAACAGATTAATATAAATGAAGTTTATATTTGATTTTTATAGTGCGATATCTGGCGACTCAGAATGGGTCGTGTGGACCTATTTTGGGGGCGTCACATAGGCAGTACCATCTCATCCGTGAAATCATTGATAGATGAGATGTACATATAGGAAGAGTGCCTACTGATGATAATGTTGCAGATCCACTGACCAAGGCTTTGTAACAACAGAAGCACGAAGATCACACTAGTTCCATGGATATTAGATACATGAGTGATTGACTCTAGTGCAAGTGGGAGGCTATTAGAGTTTGTGCCCTAGAGGCCAATTATTTGATATATACTTGCTTAACATTTTGATATTATATTTGATTGAATAAATGAATGATTTTATTATGGTTTTATTTACTGCGTTATATAAATGGTAACATAATAAAATTCCTTAGAATAGTAATACAAATTATATAGTTTCAAGTATGTGACTTGAATATGAGATTATATAATTATAATTAGTATTATTATTATTATTCTTAAAAGTCCCTAGTTGAGTATCATTGTTGATGGGACAACAATAATGCATTGAGACTAGTATGTGGATTGACTGATGACCAAATCTCATTGATCATAAATATATGAGATATGAAGTCAATGCATAGGTACATGTTAGAGAATGATGTACTAGACAAACCCACCATGAGAATTCTACGTGGAACAATATGCAAAGTGTCATTAGCGATTCTCATAGTGACAATGACATAATGGTTCTCTGACCTGAAATCACTATATTACTACACGTGAATTTATGTACTTTTATATCATTAAATGTCATCTTAGTAGGGTGGACTATAAAGGTGATTATTGGGTACATCATGAATCGTGTGAGGGATATGAGTGATCTAGATGGAATTTAACCCTCCTATATATTAGGGGTGAATTTTCATGGAGGTTTTAAGAAGAGGGCAGAGGGATGCCCGAAGTGTGGGAAGAATCACTGATGATTGGCGGACCGACGCAATCCAACCGCTAGGAGCTTTAACATGACCGTCCAGGATGTGGTAGCTGCGAATGATGTGGTTTCAGGTATTATCCCAATCAATGATATAAATGCATATGTATTATTTAATTCAGGTGCCACTTGTTCTTTTGTATCTAAAGAATTTGCTAGTCGACTTAATTTACCCCGAGAACAATTAGGAAATCCTTTGAACATAGAACTTTCGAATATGGAAGTAATCCCCATAGGATACATTTACCGAAATTGTCTCACAAACATTAGAAATCATGAACTAATCGTAGACTTGATTCCGATCAGTTTGGGAGAGTTTGACGTAATATTGGGAATGGATTGGTTGTATAACCATGCTGCGATAATTGATTGTCAGAATAAAAGTGTAAACCATCAAACTCCGAATAAGTCTAAGGTAGTGTTTTATGGTAGCTCATCGCTTAAGCAATCATGTTGTCTTACGATGATGTAGGCCAAGAAACTATTAAGGAAATGATGTGAAGGTTACTTAGCTTACATTGTAGATACTCAGAAAAAGGGAGTAGAAATTAAGGATATATCCTTAGTGAGAGAATCCCAAGATATATTTCTGGATGATCTGCTTGGTCTTTCGCCAGACAGAGAAATTGAATTCGTAATAGACTTAGCACCGGGAACGACACCAATTTTGAAAGCTCCATATCGTATGGTGCCAGTAGAAATGAAAGAATTGATGATACAACTGCAAGAGTTACTAGATAAAGGTTACATACGATCGAGTGTGTCTCCTTGGGGAGCACTAGTGTTGTTTGTTAAAAAGAAGGACGGATCGATGAGGCTCTGTATCGATTATCGAGAATTGAACGAAGTAACGATCAAGAATAGATATCCGTTACCAAGGATAGACGACCTTTTTGATCAACTGAAGGGAGCAAAGTGTTTCTCAAAGATAGATCTACGGACGGGGTATCACCAATTGAAAGTACAGGAGGAGGACATACCAAAGACGACGTTTTGAACTTGTTATGAAATCTACGAGTTTTTGGTAATATCATTCAGATTGAGTAATGCTCCGACAGAATTCATAGACTTGATGAACCGAATCTTCAAGCCATACTTGGGTAAATTCGTAGTAGTTTTCATTGACGATATCTTGATCTACTCAAAGACGGAAGAAGAGCACGCCAAACATCTGAAGATGGTTTTAGAGGCGCTAAGGAAGGAGAAGATGTATGCAAAGTTTTCAAAGTATGAATTTTGGATGGAGAAGGTTCAATTCTTAGGACACGTGGTAGATAATGATGAAATTTCAGTAGACCCTGCAAAGGTAGAAGTAGTGAGTAATTGGGAGCAGCCGAACACACCAACAGATATAAGAAGTTTCTTAGGGTTAGCTGGGTACTATCGAAGATTTATCCAGGATTTTTCTAAGATAGCAACCCCATTGACCAATCTAACGAGGAAGACGGTGAAGTTCGTGTGGATGGACAAATGCAAAGAAAGTTTTCAAGAGCTGAAGAAGAGACTAAGCGAAGCGCCTGTATTATCATTACCAGACGATGCGAGATGTTTCGTGGTATATAGTGATGCATCACATAAGGGACTTGGTTGTGTGCTCATGCAAATGGCAAGGTCATTGCATATGCATCGCAACAACTGGAGTATTACGAAAAATGATACCCTACTCACGACTTAGAATTAGTGGCAGTAGTTTTTGCATTAAAGATTTGGAGACATTATTTGTATTGAGAGAAATGTGAGATATACACGGACCACAAGAGTCTGAAATATATCTTTACACAGAAGGAGTTGAACATGCGTCAGAGAAGGTGGTTAGAATTAATCAAGGATTATGACTGCGATATTCTTTATCACTCGGGAAAGGCAAACATAGTAGCCGACGTGCTAAGCAGGAAAGGAAGGGAGAAGTTGTTTCAACTTACAACTCAGGTGGAGTTAATAAGGGAAATGGAGAATTTGGAAATTGAGGTAAAGGGACTGGGGAGGTTTGAAGAAAAATTATTTGCAGTGGAAGCTCGTCCAACCTTGTTGGACAGAGTAAAGGAATCGCAAGAGAAGGATGAAGAGTGCGAAAAAATCAGGAAGATGATCACATAAAATGAAGAAGAGAGATTCAAAATGGATAAAGATGATATTTTGAGATTCAAAGAGAGAGTGTGGGTGCCAACGGTAACCGAGTTGAGGGAAGAAATTTTACACGAGGCACACAATATGATGTATTTCGTTCATCTAGGAGGTACAAAGATGTACCGAGATTTAAGGCAACATTTTTGGTGGCCAATCTGAAACAAGAAGTCGCGAAGTGCGTCAGTAGATGTCTTATTTAACAACGAGTCAAAGTAGAGAACCAAAGGCCGAGTGGTCTACTTCAACCATTGAAAATACCAGAGTGAAAATAGGAACACATTACGATGGACTTCGTGGTGGGACTTCCAGTCATGCAAAAAGGTTTTGATGTCATTTGGGTTATCGTAGATCGACTAATGAAGACAACTCATTTTCTACTGATCAAGATCCGATATAATTTGAATCAATTAGTGATCATGTACGTAAAGGAAATTATTTCATGACATGGAGTGTCGGTGTCAATTATCTTTGATCGAGATCCCCACTTCACATCAAAATTCTGGAAAGGCTTGCAAGAGAGGATGGAAACACAATTGAGGTTGAGTACTGCTTATCATCCACAGAAAAATAGACAAAGTGAGTGAACGATATAAACGTTGGAGGACATGCTTAGAACTTGCATGATGGACTTAAAGGGAAATTGAGACGATCACCTACCTACCCCTAGTGGAATTTGTATATAACAATAGTTACCATGCGAGTATCGGCATGCCACCGTACGAAGCTCTTTACGGGAGAAAATGTCGAACGTCGTTATGTTGGGACGAAGTTTGAGAACGACGAATGTCGGGACCAGAGTTAGTATAACAAACCACAAACATGGTGACAGTGATAAGAGCCAGACTGGTAGTAGCTCAAGATCATCAGAAAAAGCACGCAGATTTGCATCGACAAGACCTGGACTTTAAAATCGTCATTTTCTTGAAAGTATCTTTCTGGAAAGGAAAAATACGATTCGACAAGAAGGGAAAATTGAGTCCGACGTTTATAGGACAATTCGAGATATTGAAGCGAGTGAGCGAAGTGGCATACAAAGTTGTATTACCACCTGAGTTGGAGCACATCCACAACGTGTTTCACATCTCCGTGTTGCATCCGTACAAGCCTGACTATAAACGCATGATTTCTTACGAGCCCATTCAAGTGGAGAAGAATCTGGCGTATGAAGAAATTCCTGTCCAAATATTAGATAGGAAAGAGGAGACATTAAGAAATAAAGTTATATCTTTTGTAAAAGTACTTTGGCGAAACCACGACGCCGAGGAGGCCACGTGGGAATTAGAAAATAGGATGAAAAGGCACTATCCCCATCTATTTGTGTAACCTAGTACCAATTCCGAGGATGGAATTTTTATAAGGGGAGAGGATGTAAGAATCGTGAATTTTATGAATAAATATTAATAATGATATTAGTAAGAATGTGAATATTTATTTTATATAAACATTTATATGTCATGAGATGAGTAGCTCAATTAGATTAAATTAAATTTATGATAATTGAAAAAATGTGGGGAAATATGACGAGACCTGTGAAATGCCTTGTATGGCATGAGAATGGAAATTATGATGGTTTAATTAAATTAAAGAATGAATGAATAATTAATATCATATTGTTAATTAATTGTTATTGTGAGTAATAGAATATTAATGAGTAAGTAATTAATATAATAAGATTTATATTTATTCAATTAATTATTATGTGCAAGATATGTGATAATTAATAGTAATATATATTGTAACTACATTCAATTAAAAAGGGAGTGTAGTATGACACTTTAATGTGACTATGTAATATATAAAACTATAAAGTAAACTTGAATGAATTATAAGTTACATAAAAGATGCTTATGTGACAACATGTATGTGTGAGAGCTTTAAAGATGTACTTTATGTAATATTAAATTAGAATAAATCAATGATTTGAAAATTAATAATTATTTCAATAAGTAAGTATAATTAGAATAATAAAATTTATGATAATGTGGTTAGATAATACCCAATTAGATTATATTCGGTATTATCAAAATGTACATGGATTATATTGTATGAATATATATATATACCCCCAATTTGCTAACGTAATATTGTTATATCATTAAAATCCATGTATGCACCCAATTGGATTTAAAACCTAAGTATACATATATGTGTGTTTAACCTAAGGTGTATATGTATGTGTATTAAACATATAGTATGTGGCATTGTTCAATTGTCAAATGCTGAGAATTAAAGTTGTCCTATATTGAGAGTCCCTATCTTCTCCCTCACGTGAATGGCCATTAGCCTAAGACTAGATAGTCCCTTCATCTCTCAATTTCCTCAATCTAGCTAGCAAATGATGACCATGATGAAGAAGAGTGTGGGTGATGGGATTGGTTGGCAACTATTACACCAACCCTTGATTACCCAATGAGTTCTCCTTCCATCTCTTGGTTTCAATTCTTGGACAATAGCTTGGCATGGTTAGTAAGTTTCCTATAAATTGAGCACTCCCCTTCATTTCAATGTTGCTGAGATTATTTGCTAAGTTGCTATAGAGCGTGTTAAGAGAGTAATTTGATATTGAAAGGAAGCTCTGTCCAATTCAACGCACAAAGGTATAACATTACATTGTGTTCTTAATTCAAGTTTGATTAATGCTTGAATGTGCATAAATTCTTGTTAATTAGATATGTAACATAATGTTAGAAAGTTTGTAGAGTTGTATACATGTTGTTGATATAATATGGTTGTTTGTAAGCTTGTTTCACGAATTAATTCAAGAGTTGGCTTGAAACTATGCAATAGCAGAAAAGTAGGTTGCTTAGAAGGAGTGAGTGGCCGACCACTGCATACTCCTAAGCACAAACAGTAGGCCGAATTGCGTACCCATTCCAGAGAGAAAACAAATTCAATTTTTATACTTTCTGATTTATGAAGCATACTAGTATAATGTCATTAAGCATAAATAAGTCCCTGACATGCTAGTTTAGACGACCTTTCATATAGTCACTTACCAAAGCTTGGGTTCCAAAGGAAACTTGAGTTTTCTAAGTGCAAACTCAATGAACTATGTACACTCTAAATGCTGGACTGAAAAGCATGCTTATGTGGTCTAGTTATGTGTATATGAAAGCATGATGTATACTAATTGAAGTAGTTTTGCATGCTTTAGTATTTTTCTGTAATTTTTTTAACTCCCTTTAGTATTTTTCAAAAATCATTTTTAGCTCGTAGCTTAAGAAATTAGCGGTTTTCGTCAGAAAATCCCAAAAATTGAAATGGCCATAACTTGGTCAATTTAAGTCAAAATAAGCTCATTTTTGGACATGAGCTACTTTATATCATATATTTTTGTGTCCCAAAAGGCCGTAATTTATGTCAAAAATTAAATGGCCAAAACAATTTATTTATTCTTCAAATATTGTGACTATTTTTGCTAAAATAGTCACTACGACTTGTAAACTCAACATTTTTGAGTGCTACCATATGGGTTTACTAGATAACTTATACATCTAGCACCTTTCTTTGACGGATCATAAAAAGAAGGTGTAGATTAAAAACGATAGAAATCCAAACTACATAAAAGTTAGGATTTATAAACTAGAAAAATTACTCTTCTTTTCTTTTGTTTTTTCCAAATAAATCAACACCCAATATGGGTATATCTAGACATAAAACACTCATCAACAAGTAAATACAAAGATTTTGAGTTTAGAATCATAGATTCAAGTTTTAATTTAGAATAATCCAACTAAAATATATACATTAGTTAAGGATTGTAGACACTCGAAATTTTACTTTTTGTGTCTTGACATTGCAGGGGAGGGCGATTAAATCTTTCGAGATAACCCTAGAAGACAGTTTACGTTAAGTTTGGATACTACCAGAAGTTCATTCTCAACCCCGGAACACACACCGGGAGTAACAATTCCAACCTTGGTGATAACCCCAAGGAATGTAGTTCCGGTGATAACCCCAGAAATGCTTGTTTCAAATGCATGCGATCAGCTTCAACCTCTACACTCACACCGAGGCATTCAGTACAAAGCCCGAAGATAACACCAAGAATACATGCACACCTCAGAGATGACACTGAGGACCTTCAACATTCTGATGATCAAATCAAACGATAACCACGAGCAACGTCTCGCTTTATCATTTAAACCCGTGATAACTCAGGTGTGAGGGAAAAGTAAATCATCTCGCCACTTTGAAGCCACATCACACCGTCTCAACATTTCATACACTCATTTCTACAAAACAATGTCCCACAAGAATCAAGGAAAACAAATCCCGAGTGACTATTATGCAGGGTAACGGATAGAATTTGAAGCTTGAAGATCGGAGGGTACCGTCCCATCTTCCTGACTTCGTACAACCTCTAATCCCATGCCATTGTATAACTCTCGACAAAGGCAGTCCGAAATAGGTCCTACATACCTCAGTCGGATGCCCAGATTACAATTTTGAACGTTAAAGGGCGTCGTGATCATGAGCGGCGCTACCCACACGAAGCAGGGCAACTCTGGGCGACCTCATGTACACTGCGGTGGCAGCAGTAGTACTACGACTCCCCCTCTATTAATAGAGGGCTTTGGGTGGCCATTTTAAGGAGAGAAAAGGCGAGGAAGCCCTGTCAAATTTGCTCCGTACTTGCAATATACTGAGTGCTTTCTCATTTTAAACACTTGTGAGCTCACATATAGCTACTCTTGTACCGGCGGGAGCTGAGTTTCATCCACTTTAAAGATATAGAAGTCTTCTTTGGCAGCCCACTGTAAGCCATCTCACACACTTTAAATCCTTTCTCCTCATCTTTGCACACCCTTCTTCACGTTGAGAGTCGTGTTGCGTCTATTTGCCCGGACTTCGTTCCGTGGTTTTATTTCAGTTTGTATATACATATATATTTATAAATATATATATATATATATATATATATATATATTTATAAATATATATATATGGACTAACATTATCGAATTATGCCTCAATTGAGCCTAGACTTCGGTCTAGAGCATTTATTCACTTATATATATATATATATATATATGAACTGTGTGTTGAACTTTGTTCGATGAACCTAGACTTTGGTGCGAGCATTTCTTGCTTTAATATATATATACTTATATATATTAGCATTCTTAGGACTTTGTTCGATGAGCTCGAATTTTACACGGGCGTTTACTTATATATATATATATATATATATATATATATATATATATATATATATATATATATATATTTATATTTATATATATGAATTGTTGTCGAACTCTGTTCGATGAGCCTGGATTTTACATCCGGTGCGTTTATAGTTTATATATATATTTCGTCCCGCTTGGAGTTTATTTCGTGGCGGTTGATCGCTTTTACAACATTATTTACGTTTTGTCCCGCCTGGAGTTTCCTCCGTGGTGGTTGATAGCTTTTACGGCTTTATTTACATTTCTGATCCCCCATGGAGGTGCTTCGTGGTTGGTGATCATGTCTGTATATATATATTTACAGCTTTTATATATATATACCTGCTTACTACTTTTATACAAATTGCAGCATCATGTGAGCCTAGGAATCATGTGATCACAGATTTAATCTATTGAATCTAGATTTGGTTCCCGTGATGGACCTTTTCAGCTGTAAGCAGCTTGTAAATTTATCTATGGTGTCTGAATTTCCTCAGATGGTTTTCATACCCACAAGGAAGTCGGCATTATTTTGTACATTATTTTCTTATAGATGCTTCGCATCTCAAAAATAAAAATAATCAAGCCGAACACTTAATAAAATGGGAGTGTAATAGGTCTCAATTACTATTGAGCATCAGGGTTTAAAAATCTCTTTTATAAAACATCACTGCCATATCTTGCTAAAAACTGAATTTTTACATAAATTCAACCACTGTGTATATAGGTGTTAACGAGGCCTCGCGACTACTTCCAAATCTTGACACATTGACCCACACACACACGCATTTAGATAATAGTTTCTTGAAAAGTGGCGGTCAGGTAGTAGTAACACGGATGTCGGGGTGCCTAACACATTCCCTCCGCATAATCAAGTCCAGGACCCTAATGAATCTCAGGCCACTTTAACCGTTTAGCGATTGTCACATCACTAGGTCAATGTGCAAACCTTTTCTCGATTGTGTTGGTACAACCATTTAAAAAACCAACTGGCACTTAACAGTCCATCGTCGACATTATACATGTCGGACCTTTTTCACTTGTTTTTTCAAACAAATCTTACCTAAAATGAGAACACCAAAGAACAAGTAACGAAAAGGGACAACTAAAAATCCCGATGTCGACAGGTGGCGACTCTGCTGGGGACTTCTAGTAAGAGGACTTAAGCCACTATTACAATATTTTCAAAACTATTATCTGCTTGTGTGTGGATGTTGCATTTACATTTATGATGAATGTGTACGAATGCATTTACTTATTGTACTTAGTGCTTCGCACCATATCTGCTTATGGTATTAGTGCTTCGCACATGTCATCATTTCCATACGGTGAGATGTGATGTATGTGAATGTATGCTGTGTGGTCCCTCCACTAGGAGGCTATCCTGTTGGTGTTTGATTACTGGACTCGTAGGAAGACTAATTCCCGCGAGGCTCAGGAAAGGCACCACCCAAATTCGCTCCAATTGAAAGACCGGATTAATTTCCCGTTAAGTAAATTGCGATGATTTGGGAACCTTCATGCCAAAAAGCCGTGATAGTAACCTAAGATAGGTCACCCTCTGATAAACCCAATATGGAGGAAAGTCTCTTCATGCTTTCTCATTTTAAATTACTTGTAAAAACAATTACTTGTAATTTCATTCCATATTCATCTCCATGTAATGAGAAATATGAAGAAATGCATACATGTTTAAATTAACATGCTACCATGTATTACAAAACAGCTAACATCCATTTTACAGGATAAAATTCCAAAAATGAACACAATTACATAGCATGTTAATGTTTACACATTCCCTAAAGACTAAACTATGCAAGTCTTTCGCAGGGAAACAATTGGACCTACTACCCGGTCAAAATCCAAAAAGGCTGTAAGCCTACAGTCAATTATGTCGTCATCTGACTAAACTGACCTTAATCCAGTTGCTAGCAAAGAATTCGACGGATTAAGCAAACAAATTATAAATTTGGCTGTTCTACTCAAAGAATTACACCAGTCTACTCAGGGTCCAAAAATACCCACACATGCTGAATCCTCTACACAAGGAAGAACTCAGACCCTTGTGATACCTGAACTGAAGTTGGATACGACCAACAAAATTCATGATGCCACCCATCTCACAGGAGATCCAGACACCGATGACATCATAAAGAAAGTCCTTCAAATGGAAGAAACCCTTCGTGCTATCAAATGAATTGGAACGCACATGAGTGTTTTATATGCTGACATATGTGTATTCCCTGGTGTTCATTATCCAGAAAATTTTAAAACTCCTGACTTCAAAAAATATGACGGGTTAGGAGATCCTTACACACATTTGAAGGTGTTTATTAGAGAACTCGGTTCTTATGCAGAGGATGAGAAGCTCAGGATGCAGCTATTCCATAAGAGTTTGACTGGAGAAGCCTATTCATGGTATACCAGATTAGACAATTCAAAGATCCATAGCTGGGAAAAGCTAGCACACGCCTTCCTCACACAATACAGCTTCAAGTCTCAGATGGCTCCTGACCGGTACTGTAGCGTCCCCGAATCTGGGTCCCAAATCGCCGCGGATCCGGTTCGCTATTTCTACAACTATTTGCGGAAGATATAAACATAGATTGTTTATACATTAAACTTTACACACTATTCCCAAAATTGAGTAACCTTAACTAATACACAATCGTGACTGGTGGCTAACAACACATGACAATACTATTCTTCAACATACTTTACAACAACTTCACATTCTATCCCAATTTGAACTTGGCATTATCCTTTTCCGTGTCTCGTCAGTATTCGCCTTATCTGCAATGTTTTATCATGATATAGCAAGGGTGAGCATGAAAGTTGCCCAGCAAGTTTAAAAAAAAAAAAACAAGGTAAAGATATATCATGATTGAAAGAGTTTGAATAATAAGCTGGTTATCCTTCACAATGTAGTTGTGAATTAGCATGAACAAAATTTCAAAGCTGAATGAACATTGAAAATGAACATAACAATTATATCTGAACCGATTTGGTAATGAAGGTGATCGACCTTTCATACCGATGAATACATGCAATATGTACAGAGTACAATTCATAAGCATATACGTGCGAAACCACTCTTAAAAGAGTTTAAGTAAAAAGAACTTGAAAAACTTGCACAAACCGTTGATTGACCGTAGTAGCATAATATAATACGCTTCTCACGAAGACCTAATATTAATAATATAGATCTCCAATATTAGAATAATATCATCATTGTTATAAAATAACTTAAACATATTTCCACATACTCCTATCATTCTATCTGACATATAAAACCTATAATAGATCTTTCGGTTAGTCATAACATATAGTTAAGTATTAGACATTAGTTTTAAGTCTTAATATTATTATTATACTTTGATATTCTTTTAATCACTTCATAACTTATACTTATAAGTTATTCATTTTATATGTTATCCTAGTAAATTAGATAACATCTTAGTAAACCGAAATACCATTTCAAGAAGACGGATTTTATTTGGTATCCAAGAAATCACTATTCTTTTCACGAAAAATACCAAATCAACTTATTATTTTTTATCCTTTGGTCAAACATATATACATGTATTTCATACATAAAAATATATTTTCCGTAATTTTTCAATTTCTTTTACTATTTTCAAAAATCATAAATAGTGTGTGACTTAAGAAAATTAGCTACCTCGTGCTTAACTCCAGAGATGCCCATCTTTTGACATAACCTTATATATGTTAACGTGATGCTCCATTTTAAATTTCGTGGCAATCGGAGTTGTAGAACTCGGTTATAGCGATTTCCGTCGGAAAATCACAAAAATTGAAATGGTCATAACTTGGTCGTTTTAAGCCGGAATTAGCTCATTTTTGGACACGAGCTACATATTACCATATATTTATATTTCCCAAAAGCCTGTAATTTTTCTCATTAACTAAATGTCCAAAACAGCCCTCGGAAAATTTTGGCCAGAAACTTTTTGTCGTTTGGCAGATTTGGAGTCCTTTACCAAAACGTAAATAAAATGAAATCTATAACTCCGATTAATGATCCGTCAATTTTTTTGGATTCGTATCTTTCCGAACTACAGATTTCATATATCACAATCCATATTTGGATATGTTTAGCTCCCGGAATTTATCCCGGAAGTGACTGTTCCAAAACTGTCCTTTTCACAGTTTTCTTAACTTTGTGTAGTTTGGGAGAAATCCCATAACTCCCTCCTCCGATGTCGGATTTAGTCCGTTTTGGAGTCTATGGAAAGCTTATTGAGTGTACTATAACATATCACAAGTCCAGAATTTTTAGAGCACTCTAACAAATCCGAAAATTTCTGTTTAGGGCAGCAGTCCATTAATTCATTTAAAACAAAAAAAACTGTTTTGGCTATTCTTCTTTGTTCAAGCCTATCAACCCTAAAAATGGCAAGATCTAACCATAAAATATCAATTATCATGTAGATCTATAGTTCTCATGTTCAAGATCTTAAACTTATGGTTCAAAATCATAAGTTCAACACTTGATCTAAAACACCATATCAAAACACTTTAACTAACAAGAGTTTTGAGTTTAGGAAATTTTACCTTTAGCTTCATGACATATCTTTTTCTTCCAACTATGTGATGGATCTTGGATGGAATGAAAATCAAAATCTCTTCTCCTTCTTTCTTGGAGTTTCCTAACTCCCCTCTCCTCTCTCTCTTGTCTCTCTCTTTCTTTCTTAGTTATGTTGGAAAATAAGATGAGAAAAGTGAAGAATATGATTTTTGTTTAGTGTAATAATGTAAGAAATGTATCTAGACATTAGTTTGCTTGATAATTGAGGTGTAATAGCATAGTAACATGAGTGACTTCTAGAAGCAATTGATTAGCTAGCATAATTGAAGATTCTTATCAACAATGTTACTAATAATACACTAATAAAACAAAAGGGTATACTAGTAATTTCCACATTAATAAATGATTTCTTTTTAATTCTTATTTATTATAACAAATGTCCAATATGTCCCTCCTTATTTGGGCTTAAATTTGGGTCACCATTTTCATCTTTTGGGCTATCAATAAATAATATATTGGACTTAAAATTTAATTCTTTGGGCCATGTAAATTAACATAGTCCAACACTCTTAATTCTTATCCAACCCAAATCATTTAATTAGGTTTTCATTTTCCTCAATTATAACTTAAATCCTTACTCATGCACATTTATTTCCTTAACCCAATTAGACTTGCTAAAATTAGGTTATAAAATTAATTAAGCGAGATGTATAAAATAAATCTCTCATAATTGGTATATATTCTAAATACCATAATTTTCTCATCTCATAACCCTTAAGTTATTAAATTCTTCATTCCTAATATATAATTAGGATCACATTAGTTTCTTTTATTTGTTTATATAATAAACAATATAAACCATCACATAATCTTCATATTCCTTTACTCACCTATTCGAACAAAATAATTTAATAAATTGTGACATGTTCCATAATTCTCTTAAATTAGGTCACTAATATAAAAATAAAATATTAGGACCACTAAATAACGATAACCATTTAGGTTATTTAATTATCACACCTAATATATATATTAGGTTACTTAATTTAATTCTTACTTCACTTTTATATACAAAATAAATGTATTCACATTATATAATGTATATTTATTTAATCATACACATAATTCATATTCATTACACACATAACTTTTAATCCCTTAGGGTTTTATACAAAACATTAGGATTTCTAATTTAACAATTAGGGTTATCCTAATATATAATCACAAATACTTAAGCCATTATATTTAGCCTTTGACTTCCCAAATTAGGGTTTCAAAATCTGAATTAGGATTTGGATTCCCATCATCGAAATTGGGGTTTCGAACCGATTTCTAGGGTTTCTTATAAATCGTAATAATTTTATAACTGAACGTTGACGTTTAATAATATTAGGGTTTGACACGGATATAATTTATCCGTCAACACTTGACCCTTAACCACATTTTGTACACATAATACCGTAACCACGTAATAATATACACACATACCCTTAATCTGAATAATTCACTAAAAGAAATTTTAAATCCTCAAAATTCCTTTACGAAAACATCAAACACATACACTTATTCTCTGCTGTCAGGTACATTATTTGACCTTAAACCAATCATTTAAGATTTTAATAATTTTCTAATTTCTCGGGTTGTCACATGTACCAGATTACCAAGGTCAAGAAACAGTCCAACGAGTCTTTCATAGAGTATGCCCAGAGGTGGAGGCGCCTTGCTGCTCATGTGACGCCCCCAAAATAGGTATACAACACCCATTATGAGTCGTCAAAATACATGGTACAGATACAACTATAACTTTATTAATACAACATAAAAACTATGAGCTTAAATACAAATATTGTCATCTAGACAATATCCACACTCAAATAAGTCCTCATTACAATTATTGATACATTATTTTACAAAAATGGTGAGGACTACTAAAATGACTTTCTAGAACCTTCATTCCATACCCCGACTAGAACTCGCTACATTCTCGCCTCCTGAGAAGAAAAATGGAACAAAAGAAAATGGGTGAGCTCAACTAGCCCAGTAGAATATTATGACTAAGATAACATAGAACAAATTATCGTTAGTCTTCAACAGGGAAAAATCTAATAGAATACAATAGACAACAAGTTTTAAATCAATATTCGTAGCGAAAATAATAACTCATTAGAAAAGTTAAGTAGATAATGAAATCTACTATCTTCTATATATGAATTTAAAAGTTCATCGTCTATCTTTTATCCCTGTAACATCAATTAATATATATCTGGAATCAAATATTCATCTTTGCACTACATGCCAAAGATATTCATCAGTTGGTCATGTTCATCTAAACACCTGTTCATCTTTGCACTACGGGCCAAAGATATTCATCAGAAATCATTCATCTTTGCACTACAGGCCAAAGATATTCTGTAATATCATCATTTAGGACTGAGGATGATGAAATTTTTTTTAAAGAAAACGAATCCAGTAAAACAAAAGAATAAATATTAAGGATTCGTATTTCAGCTATTCTATGTCCAAAAATACCTCATAAATAATCATAGTGGAGTAAAATTCAAGAATGATCAAAATATAGATCCAATCAAAGATAGGAATCATAATAGACAATCTTGGACACATAAAAGAAAAGTTAATTTTTCTGTGAATAGTGTCGTATTCGTGAATAGTGTCGTATACATAAATAGTGTCGTATACGTGAATAGTAACTCCGACACTAAAAGATAAAAATTTCACAAAAAAAATATCATCATGCTTCGTGAATAGAACTCGTGAATAATAACTCATGAATAGTAACCCCGACATGAAAAATTTCCAAATTTGATAAAAATTCCAACCAATATTTCGGCATAATGATATTGAAGAAATAATATCACTTATGAAGAAAATAACTTCCCTTACCTCTAAAAGACAAAGACTTCGATTTGGAATCTTTGAATATAGTCTTTGAAGGAACTCGCATCAGTATAGCAACACTCAAGGTATCAAAATACTCACAAAAATACGCTCGATAATATAGAGAGAGAAAGAGAGAGAAAACTTCAGTTTCTAGTGTGATTTTCAATTCTAACCTAAGCACCCTATTTATAGGAAATTGCTTAGAACACCAAAGCATAAAATTGAATATAATAATATTATATATAAAACAAATTCCTACGCCCACTTTGAAATCTGATTTCAGCCACCTAGCACATGTTAAAGATGCCCACAAACATTTCAAAAACGTTTTTCTTTTAAAACATAAATAAAACTTCAAAAAATCAATTATTCTAGAACTTCAGAACTTCAATAATTCATAATAAATAGCCCTTTTATCAGAAAAATTAGAACCACATGTGTTCTCCATAGAAAATTTCATTCTCTACAACTTTGTAAGTTTAAGTTTTTCCAAATTCCAAACAGAAATTGACCGAAATCCACAAACGGGCAATTTTACAAGCTATAATTAAATTTCAGTCAAGAAATGGGCCCACAGACATGTTTAACATATTTTAAACAACTTTTGCAAGAAAAATACTCTTCCTCCTCATATACTCATATATCCCACATTCATTATAAAAAATATCATCATTATTATATTATAATAATATAATAAAATATTATTTTATTAGAAAAGATAAAATATCGATTTTTAATAATTGTCACTTTAAAATTTTTCTCCATCTATATCCACATAAAATGAATATTTTCCTCATCATATAAATCAATAATTAATTATTCACAAATAATATTACAAAATCACAACATCGATAACTAAGCGGTTCCAGGAAAGAGGGCTTTCCAATAAGAATTTCTCTTATCGACGCCGCAATGATTAAGTATGAATATTCTCAAGCAAAGAAGAATATTCCACGACCAAATGAATATTCTCTGGTAAAAAATGAATATTTTATAACCACTTGCTTATTTAAAATATTTACGCATTTTACCCACAACTAACCACATTAATCAAATCAACCCTTACTATTTCAAAATAATAAATAGAGGAAATTTAATTTTATTTATAATAAGTTGGGGTCTTACAACCTCCCCTCCTTATGAAATTTCGTCCTCGAAATTGACGACGCATTCGTGTGTTTCAAAAGATGAGGATACCTACGCTTTCATTTCCGTTTCCAACTCCTGTGTCATTTCCTCAAGAGAGCATGGTTTGTCCACAAACTTTAACTTGTGGTATGACCTTCGTGTAGGACATGCTCCTTCCTATCCAAAATCTTGGCAAGTACCTCTTCATACGTTAAGTCTTGACTATCTCGTCCGGTTCTAACTCAATAACGTGGTTCGGGTCTTTCACATATTTGAAGCACCGGACACGTGAAAAACATTATGAACACTTAGACATACTTGGAGGTGCTTAGCAGTCTATAGGCCACATTTCCTACTCGATCAAGAATCGAAATGGACCAATAAATCGTGGATTGAGCTTTCCTCTCTTCCCAAATCTTGTAACTCCTTTCCATGGAGCCACACACAATAATACATGATCCCCAATGTCAAATTCCACGTTCTTTTGATGAAGATCCGCATAACTCTTTTGTAGATCCTGTGCCGTTTGTATACATTATCGAATCGTTTGGATCTTCTCTGTAGTCATTCGTACCAACTCTGGTCCCAACAATGTTGCTTCTCCCACCTCATCCCAACATATTGGAGAGCGACACTTTCATCCATACAATGCTTCAAATGGAGCCACACCTACACTTGCCTGATAACTGTTGTTGTAGGAGAATTCCACCAATGGTAAATACTTATCCCAACTCCCTTTGAAGTCTAGGACACAGAGTCTTAATAGATCTTCAAGAGTTTGAATAGTCCTCTCTGATTATCCGTCCGTTTGAGGATGATATGCCAAACTAAATCGTAAATCCGTCCCCATAGCTTTTTCCAAGCGAACCCAAAATCTTGAAATGAATATTGGGTCACGATCCGAAACTATGGATACTGGCATGCCATGCAACTTCACAATCTCATTCACGTACATACTAGCAAGACATTCAAGGGAATACGTTTCCCGTATCGGCAAGAAATGAGCAGACTTGGTTAATCTATCAACAATAACCGAAATAGCATTAATGCCTTGAGAAACCGTGGGAAGACCCGTAACGAAATCCATGGTAATGTGTTCCCACTTCCATTTCGGAATCTCAAGTGGTTGCAATGGACCCTTTGTCACTTGATGCTCCGCCTTTACACGTTGACAAGTTAAACACATCGAGATAAACTTTGCAATCTCTCTCTTCATATTGTTCCACCAAAATGTATGTCAAGATCACGATACATTTGGTACTTCCGAGATGGATTGCAAATGGTGTATTCGTGCCTCCATTATGATCTTGTACTTCAAATCGTAATCGTTAGGAACACAAAGTCCGGAGTGGACTCAAGTATTCATTCTTCATCGATTCTTGCTTCGGAATAGCACCTTCTTGTACTTTCTTCTTCATAATCATCATTTCGGTGTTCACGTGGCGAGCAACTTTAACTTTCTCAATTAAAGTTGGTTCTATACGTATACTTGACATCATTGCATGGGTCCCCGTAGTCTTGAATTCTATCTTCATCTTTTGTAAATCACACAAAATGGGCCTTTGTTTTAACAACATCGCATTTGTTCCCGCGTTTGATCTTCTACTCAATGCGTCAGCTACCACGTTCGCTTTTCCAGGATGGTATTGAATGGTGTGGTCGTAGTCTTTCAATAGCTTGAGCCAACGTCGTTGCCGCATATTAAGTTCCTTTTGGGTGAAGAAATATTTAAGGCTTTTATGGTCTGAATATATCTCCACTTTTTCCCCATATAGATAGTGCCTCCAGATCTTTAGCGCGAAAACGACTGCTGCAAACTCTAGATCATGAGTAGGATAATTCCTCTCATATTCTTTAAGTTGTCGCGAGGCATAGGCTATAACTTTCCCACGTTGCATGAGAACACATCCTAACCCTTTGCTCAAGCATCATCAGTAGATAACAAATCCATCCGTATTCGGATGGTATTGTCCCGTAAACAGTGCGAAATGAGTCTCCTCTTGAGATCTTGGAAACTCTTCTCGCATTCCTCGCTCCCATCACAATTTTGTATCTTTACGAGTCGGTGAGTTAACTGAGTAGCAATTCTAGAAAATCCTTCCACAAATCTCCGATAATAACCAATTTAAGCCCAAAAGTCTGCATGTACTTTAGTCACCGATTTCGGTTGCTCCCAACTTTGTATTGCTTCAATCTTCGCCGGGTCAACAGATACTCCATGTTTTAAAACCACGTGCCCAAGGAATGCTACTTCCTCAAGCCAGAACTCGCATTTCTTCAGCTTGGCATATAGCTTGTTATCACGATGCCTTTGCAGTACCAGCTTCAAATGGTGCTCATGATCTTCATGACTTTTGGAATATATGAGGATGTCATCAATAAAGACAACAATAAACTGATCCACATAATCCTTGAATACTTGGTTCATCATATCCATGAAAGCCGCAGGAGCATTAGTCAATCCAAAGGACATGACTAGGAATTCATAATGCCCGTCTTAGAGTTCGAAGGCGGTCTTGAATATCCTCGGCTTTTAACCTTGGTGATGATATCCAGAACGAAGATTGATTTTTAAAAAGAATTGTGCTCCTTGCAACTGGTCAAACAGGTCATCAATACGAGGTAGCGGATACCTATTCTTGATAGTGACATGGTTTAATTCCGTGTCGATACAAAGTCGCATACTCCGTCTTTCTTCTTTACAAATAAAAGCGGAGCACCCCAAGGAGATGTACTAGGACGAATAAAACCGATGTCCAATAACTCCTGTAGTTGGACCTTTAACTCCTGAAGTTCAATAGGAGCCATTCAATATGGGGTTTTAGAAATGGGCTTTGTACCAGGTTCAAGATCAATAAAGAATTCAACTTCACGTTCTGGGGGTAGACCGGGAAGTTCTTCAAGAAATACGTCAGGAAAGTCAATAATAACAGGAATATTATTCAAATATGACGTGTCTTTATTCAAATCCATAACATGGGCTAAGAAAGCTTGACATCCATTTTTTAATAAACGAATAACTTTATGACTTGATATAACAGTGATTGATTTTAATGGCTTAGTTGCTTGAATTCGCATAACAGGTTGATTAGGAATATGAAAACTAACAACCTTATAAAAACAACCAATTTTGGCATGATGAGTAGTTAACCAATCAATCCCTAAAATCACGTCAAATACAAGTATCTTTAAAGAGATAAGTTCAACAGGTAAGGTGATGGTGCCAACTTGGATCAAATAAGATTTATAAACAGTGGATGTGATGAAAGTTTCGCCTAACGGAGTCTCCACAGATAAATCAAAGTCTAATTTCTCCGGAGTCAAGTTTAAACGTTGAGCACAAGCAGGAGAAATAAATGAATGGGTAGCACCGGTATCTAGTAAGGTATAAACTTCGCATGAATTTATGATTAGCTTACCCGTGATAACCTCGTTTGGGTTCCTCGCATGTTGACCAGTCAAGACAAATGCTCTTCCAGGAACCGTTGATTTTGACTTTTTTTGGGACAGCCTTTTGAGTCACCATCCCTGCTGGACTTGGTTTCGCTACAGTGCAATCTCGAGCGATATGTCCTTCCTTTCCACAATTATAACATACCTTAAACTGTTGTTGGCAGTTTGGGCTGATATGTCCTTCTTTTCTGCACTTATAGAATATGATCGGTGGTCGTTCTCCTCCCTTGGAACCAGTTGCTGCTGGTGCTGACATCTTCTTATTGTCATTGTTGAATCTCCTCTTTTTAAAATCTCCTCCTGACTCGCTTCTTCTATTCTCATGGCCATGATTACCACCAGAGTGGTTGCCGTATTTTTCCGTATTTTTCTCCTCTTGTCCGTATTTTTCTTTCTCCGCTGGTTATCGTTGTTCTGATGACTGTTGACCATATTCATTATCTCATTCTAATAATTGAGCCCTGTTGACAACATCTGAATATAGAGAAAATTTATGAGAAATGAGATATTGATGTATGCCGGGTTTCAAACCTCTCAGAAACATTCGCGTCATACGTTCCTCATTCTCCACCAAATGGGGTGCAAACCTTGACAACTCTGCCAACTTCGCCTCGTACTAGGACACCGTCATGTTATTCTGCTCTAATCTAATAAACTCTACCTCCTTTATATGATGAATACTTTCAGGAAAGTACTTGTCATTGAACAGTTTCTGAAATGTCTCCCAAGACATGCTGAGTGCGGATGGATGGGTACGATTCACAGACTCCCACCAGTAGTCTGCCTCGCCACGGAACATAAAGGTTGCGAATGGAACCTTTTGTTCCTCCGTGCATCCTAAGACATCGAATATCTTGGTAATTTGTTTAACCCACGTCTCTGCCTTGATCGGATCCGGCTTTCCAATAAATTCTGGTGATCCCAACTCTTTGAACTGCTTGGCTGTGACAAACCGTGAATTTCTATCATTTCCTCCTATATTTTGAACACGAGTCTCCCTCGTCTGATTTTGCATGAACTGCAAAAAGCTTCTAAACATCCCATCGTTCATCATCTACTTAGTGGTGTTGTTCACAGGAGGAACATTTCCAGCATGCTACACGTTCTCCTCGTTGGTGAGCACAGGTGTCTCCACGGTCTCATTTACTCCACTGTTAACATTCTCAGTCGACATTCTCAAATACTGCCATAAAACAAGGTTTAATTTAACAAATTAACATATCACATAATATCCCTATATTATGACTGACCAACAAATAAGCTTAGGTAGGACACACTAGCGAAGGATTTACTCGTCTCTCCCCTCCTAGTTCTATTCCCCGATCTCCGCCAGAGATCATATCCCTAAGCTCTGATACCAACTGTGACGCCCCCAAAATAGGTATACAACACCCATTCTGAGTCATCAAAATACATGGTACATATACAACTACAACTTTATTAATACAACATAAAAACTGTGAGTTTAAATACAAATATTATCATCTAGACAATATCCACACTCAAATAAGTCCTCATTACAATTATTGATACATTATTTTACAAAAATGGTGAGGACTACTAAAACGACTTTCTAGAACCTTCATTCCATACCCCGACTAGTACTCGCTACATTCTCTAGCCTCCCCGAGAAGAAAATGGAACAAAAGGAAAAGGGTGAGCTCAACTAGCCCAGTAAAGAATATTATTACTAAGATAACATAGAACAAATTATTGTTAGTCTTCAACAGGGAAAAATCTAATAGAATACAATAGACAACAAGTTTTAAATCAATATTCGAAGCGAAAATAATAACTCATTAGAAAAGTTAAGTAGAGAATGAAATCTACTATCTTCTATATATGAATTTAAAAGTTCATCGTCTATCTTTTATCCCTGTAACATCAATCAATATATATCTGGAATCAAATATTTATCTTTGCACTACAGGCCAAAGATATTCATCAGTTGGTCATGTTCATCTAAACACATGTTCATCTTTGCACTACGGGCCAAAGATATTCATCAGAAATCATTCATCTTTGCACTACAGGCCAAAGATATTCAGTAATATCATCATTTAGGACTGAGGATGATGAAAAATATTTTAAACAAAACGAATCCAGTTAAACAAAAGAATAAATATTAAGGATTCGTATTTCGGCTATTCTATATCCAAAAATACCTCATAAATAATCATAGTGGAGTTAAATTCAAGAATGATCAAAATATAGATCCAATCAAAGATAGGAATCATAACAGACAATCTTGGACACAGAAAAGAAAAGTTAATTTTTTTGTGAATTGTCGTATTCGTGAAAATTGTCGTATACGTGAATAGTTCCGTATACGTGAATAGTAACTCCGACACTAAAAGATAGAAATTTCACAAAAAAAATATGATCATGCTTCGTGAATAGTACTCGTGAATAGTAACTCATGAATAGTAACCCCGACATGAAAAATTTCCAAATTTGATAAAAAGTTCCAACCAATATTTCGGCATAATGATATTGAAGAAATAATATCACTTACTGAAGAAAATAACATCTCTTACCCTAAAAGACAAAAGATTACCGACTAGAATATTGAATATAGTCTTTGAAGGAACTCGATCGTGATATAGCAACACTCAAGGTATCAAAATACTACAAGAATACGCCGATAATATAGAGAGAGAGAGAGAGAAAACTTGATTTCTAAAATGTGATTTTCAATTCTAACCTAAGCACCTATTTATAGGAAATTGCTTAGAACACCAAAGCATAAAATTGAATATAATAATATTATATATAAAACAAATTCCTCGCCATACTTTGAAATCGATTTCACCACCTAGCACATGTTAAAGATGCCCACAAACATTTCAAAAATGTTTTCTTTTAAAACATAAATAAAACTTCCAAAAATCAATTATTCTGGAACTTCGGAACTTCAATAATTCATAATAAATAGCCCTTTTATAAGAAAAATTCAAACCACATGTTCTTTCCATAGGAAATTTCATTCTCTACAACTTTGTCAGTTTAAGTTTTTCCAAATTCCAAACAGAAATTGACCGAAATCCACAAACGGGCGATTTTATAGGCTATAATCAAATTTCAGTCAAGAAATGGGCCCGCAGACATGTTTAACATGTTTTAAACAACTTTTTCAAGAAAAATACTCTTCCTCCTCATATACTCATATATCCCACATTCATTATAAAAATATCATCATTATTATATTATAATAATATAATAAAATATTATTTTATCGAGAAAAGATAAAATATCGATTTTTAATAATTGTCACTTTAAATTTTTTTTCTCCATCTATATCCACATAAAATGAATATTTTTCTCATCATATAAATCAATAATTAATTATTCACAAATAATATTACAGAATCACAATATCGACAACCGGACGGTTCTCGGAAAGAGGGCTTTCAATAAGAATTTCTCTTACAGCGCGCAATTAGGTGACCAAACCTCTCCTTAGCATGAACTTTCTAGACATTGCAAGTAATGTTATCTAATAATATTATTCAGATAATATGAATTATTGCTTCGATAAAGGAAAATCTTTGTGTAGTGACAATTATTGAAACAACAGTAATATAGAATATCAATGCAACAATTATTGAATCAATAAAATAAAATACTGAACAGTAATTACTGTAACAATTATTGAGTAGTGCCTTCTTACGTAAGAATCAATAATTGGTGCAATACCGTGTGCTACTTTGCAACAATGCGTATTACTGTGTTTTAACCACCGGGTATTCCAACAGCATTAACGGTAACAACTACGTCGTTATTTATAAACAACTTATACTTGTCGTTTTCTTCATCCAAACGCTTTCCATTATGGGGCCCACACAAGGCTGCGCCGTCGTATGAATATTCCCCGACAGTAAGAATATTTCACGACCAAACAAATATTCTCCAATAAAAAATGAATATTTTATAACCACTTGCTTATTTAAAATATTTGCGCATTTTACCCACAACTAACCACATTAATCAAATCAACCCTTACTATTTCAAAATAATAAATAGAGGAAATTTAATTTTATTTATAATAAGTTGGGGTCTTACAGATCAAGTTATTCCTTCCATGACAGAATTAAAAATGGTTATGACTTTCATAGATATACAAGAAGCTCCTTTCTATGAAAGAGTATTAGCCGGCATCGGTAAATAATTTTCTAAAATGGTCAAACATGGGGAGATGGCTGAGATGGGATTGAAGTCAGGAAAGATTCAAGACCTAGATGTCGTTAAAGCTGTCGCTGAGCACATCCAATCCGGAAATTATGGAAACAACCCCCGGAGGGTCCATAAAAATAAAGAGGAAGATGTTTCCCTGATACTACAGGGTCAAAAAGGCAATCAAAACATTCCTATCTAGAGAAGAAATTACACTCCCTTTCAAGCACAGTCTTCAAACCCTCAAGTACCAAAAGGTGGAGAGATTAAACGCCCTCGAGTGTTCACACCTTTAGGGGACTCACACGAGAATTTTCTCACTCTTGTGACAACGCAGAAGAAAATCACGCATCTTCTTCCACCAGCCAGCCCTAACGGACGAGGTTTCAATGCTGCTCAAAAATGTACTTATCATGCCGGGGCATCTGGACATGATACTCAGGATTGTTGGGCCTTGAAACACAAGATCTAAGACCTAATAGACAACGGTGAGATCGTGGTAACCAAACCAGATCAGCCTCATGTACAAGACAATCCTCTTCCACAACACAAAGAAGAAAAGGTCAACATGATTAATTGGAGCAATAGACAGAGTTCTGATCTCAAAGGCGAGTCCTCCCAGACCCCCAAATACGGTGTTGACAAGTGGGATTTTGCCAAGTTCCAATTCGCAATGGAACATAAGATGAAAGCTCTATTCAAGCAGATTGAGCAATTGTCAAAATTGGTGACTTATTAGCATCAAGTTACACGCCAGTTAGTCAGCCAGGAGCATGCTAGTCTCCTTCCTCTTGTCATGAATATTCCCTCGTCACCTTCAAAAAATGAAATGCTGGAGGACAAAGTGACAAAGAGAGTGAATGCCAAAGCCCGTCGGGATTTTGCCAATAGAAGAGAATTTACATACCTTGGCCAACATATGGAGGAAATCCTTCAGATGCTAATCAATGAAGGAAGGATCACTTCCCTTCTACCTCTAATCAATCCCCGTTCAGGATGGTACAATTCTGATGGAGTATGTCAATATCACTCCCATTCTCGCGATCTCAGCACAGAAGAATGCTGGGCACTCGGCCACCTTATCCAGAATCTAATTGATAGTGGTGTCCTGCAACTAGCTGATGATGATACTGTCCTACGTGAGAGTGAGAATACCTGTCCCACTAAGTGGAAGGGATTGGTAGCAATTATATCCACTGAGGCTGATGACACTGGCAAATTGCTCACTATACCAGCAATTCAACTCAGAGGAAGCAACAATCCTTAGAAAATGGCCGCTCCAGAGCCAATCAATTTACCATGTAGAGCAAAATATCCTATTGTCATCTTGCACAAAGTTCCATGGAATTATGGAGAAGGTGAAGGATCCACCTCGCATATAACTGCTACAGTGTCGAAGGAGAATCCATTGTATCTTCCCTAACGGGTGATGAAGTCTACCATCAAATCAAAGGGAAAAATACCCATGGAGAATATTGAAAAATTCCTCCGCACTATGGGTCATAACGAAGCCAAGGTGGTTTTAAGCTTAAGAGAATCTCCACACCAAATTTCAATCCTGGACTTGGTTTTTAACTTCTGAGGATCACAGGAAAATCTTAATAAAGGTTTTGGAAGAAGCACATTTCCGACATCGATTGGATCTGGAAAAATTTCAACACTTGGTTGATCACATTTTTAACAACAATGTGATATCCTTCACCGATGATGATATACCGCCCGAAGGGACTGGTTATTGCAAGTCGTTACACATTGCGGTCTTGTCCTCTAGATACATGCTAGCTGGAGTCTTGATAGATGGAGGCTCATCTCTAAATATCTGTCCTTATGCTACATTGTTGAAGATGAATGTCAATCTCAACCGAATCCAGAGGAACCATACGGTTATCAAATATTTTGATTGAGCCCGCCAGAATTCGGTCGGAGTAATTGAGCTACCAATCAAAATTGGTCCCCATACATTCTGCGTATCTTTCCATGTGCTCAAGATAGATTCAGGATAGAACCTACTCTTGGGATGACCATGGATTCATATGGCAGGGGCAGTCCCCTTCACCCTTCATCAACAACTGAAATACATTATCAACAATAGCCTAGTCACGGTCAACGCTGAACCAGAGTGTCCTCAACACAAGGACATGCCATTCATCAATGCTAATACAGATGTTGAACCGGCCAATTTTCATGCCTTGGAAGTAAGCAATACCCAATACCATGCAATTGGAACGTCATTTCCCGAACCCAAGATTTCTGCCGAGGTAATGTCGGCTACTCAAGAAATGATATCATTGGGTCATCAGTCGGGACAAGGGCTGGGTAAAGATCGCAAGGGTATCAAGCACCACATTCGAGTATACAGTCAAACTGGGACAACTGGACTAGGCTATTGTGACACCCCGAAAATAGGTATACATCACCCATCTTGAGTCGCCAAATACATGGTACATAATTCAAATAGAAACTTAATTATACAACAGTCGTGTAAAATATGACTAAATATATGCTGTGAGTTTTAATACAAATATTGTCATCTAGACAATATACAAACTCAATGGGGTCCTCATTACATTTATTATCACACTATTTCACAGAATAGTGTGGACTACTAATGCACCATCTAGGACAATCACTCTGTTCCCCGACTAGTCCCTGCTACGTTCTCATTTCCTGAAAAGAATAATGAAAGTAAAAGGGTGAGCTCAACTAGCCCGAGAAGAAATATTATGACTAAGATAATGCGTAGAATAAATTATCATTAGCCTTCAACGATGTTAAAGCGATAAAATATAACAAACATCAAGTTTAAGCATGGTGAAACAAGTAATCCATTAGAAGAGTCGAGTAGAGAATAAAATCTACTATCTTCTATGATCTAAAAGGTTTTCATTACTTTTTATATTTGAGACTTCAATTGAATAAATAATCCACATCATCCCCACCTTTACTGACCAAGGATATTCATTAGTATCACGACCACAATTTATCCATGCACTACGGGACAAGGATATTCGTGTATTCATCAATGGTCATGATTATGCCAACAACTGTCCATCAATGCACTACGACCAATGAGGACTTTTACCACATCATTTGTAACATTACGGTCATGATTATACTGAATAATCCTTGGTCATAATCATACCAAGTCCATCTATGCACTACAGGCCATACATTACTTCCAACATAACATAAACATAAGGATGATGACAATGATACACGAATTCAATAAAACAAGTTCAAGAATTAATTTATCTAGGAACCAATAACGTCCAAATTGTCAACATGATACTTCTTTGTGGAGTAAAATTCAAGAATGCTCAGAAGAATATTTACATGAAAAGATACTCGATGAAGCGCAAATATCAAGGATATTCCACTAATTTCATGGAGTATAGAAGTCAAAACATTAACCAACTTAGTATAATAAAGAATGGAATAACAAAAGAAATCACCAGGCATGAGATAGACCTTGCAGACGAGTAATTCCAATGAGAATAATAAGAACGGAACCGGTCGTGCGTAAGCATACGCGAACGGGATATTCAGCGAATAATAATTAACGGAACCAGGTCATGCGTAAAGCACAGACAGGATGTTCCAACATAATGATAAATAATGGAACTAGGTCATACGTAAAGCACAGACAAGATGTTCCAACAAAATAATAAAAAATAGAATACGGAAGAATTTCACCAAGTATAGGGTAGGTGGCGTATATCTGAGTTATTCAACAGAATAATAAAGAATGGAATAATGAAGTTCTCTTCATGAATAGAAAGAAAGAATACCCCTTACGAGTACAACAAATAATATCCCTACTAGTAAAAGAATAGTATTTCATTTGGTAGAAGCGAGGATATTCTTGAAGAAAACTTACACTACGCTCAAAGCTTCTTAAAACTCTAAAGAAATATGCTCAAGATTATAAAAGAATTCTTTGAACTTCTGGTGTGGTTTTCAATTCTAACTAAGCATCCTATTTATAGGAAAATAGAAAGGATACTATGTTACACTATACAATAAAATAGAATATATTCTAAATATATATATATATATATTTTATTTAAAATCTAATAAAACAAATAACTTTATAAAAGTATTACATTTTTTATATAAAAAAGATTTTACTATGCAAAACACTATGCAGCACTATGCAACACTAAGCATAATAAAATATAATATATTCTAATTATTGTCTAATAAAACAAATAACTTTATAAAAGTATTACATTTTTATATAAAAAAGCTTTTCTACATTTTATTACATTAATAATACTAATAAAACAAAATTTATCATCATTATTATAATTTACAATATTAATCGATTGTGTCGTTCCCGGAAAGAGGGCTTTCCAATAAGGATTTCTCCCCATTGGCGCACAATTAGGTGACCAAACCTCTCCTTGACTGAACTTCTAGACATTGTTAATATTGTAAATAATAATATTAATAACTTTGTCATCTCAATTATTGATTATAAAATATTGACAATAATTGAATCAAATAACGTGAGATACTATGAATCAATTACTGTAACAATAATTGAACAAAACTGAGTGACTTCTCACGTAAGCATCAATAATCAATATCGTACTACTCTTATGCAACTTCTGGCGTATTCTTGTACTTTTTTATCAAGGGTGTTTCAACAGTCAACGGTAAAACTTCTGTCATTATTTTCATATGTATTTTTGTCGTTTTCTCAATCTGACAATAATTCTGTTGTGGGGTCCACCAATGATTGTGCCATTGTACAAATATTCCCTGTTAAAATGAATATTCCTCGACCAATCGAATATTATATAACAACTTGCGTACATTATATCAAATTCATTCCATAATATTAAAAAATGATATTTATAGAAAATTCATCTTTATTTATATAAGTTGGGGTCTTACAACCTCCCCTTATGAAATTTCGCCCTCGAAATTAGGGTACATACCTGGTATGTCGAAGAGGTAAGGATACCTTGATTTCATTTCAGATTCTAACTCCCAGGTTATTTCCTCAACATCGTGGTTTCTCCACAAAACTTTAACTTGAGGTATAACCTTGGAGCGTAGAATATGTTCCTTCTTATCCAAGATTTGAACAGGAACCTCTTCATACGTCAAATCTTCCGCTATTTCATCCGGTTCTAACTCAATAATGTGGTTTGGGTCTTCCACATATTTACGTAACATAGATATGTGAAAAAAGTTATGAACACGAGACATACTTGGCGGTAAAGCGAGTCTATACACCACAGTTCCTACTCGATCGAGGATTAAAACTGGGCCAATGAATCGAGGATTGAGCTTTCCTCTCTTTCCAAATCTCGTAACTCCTTTCCATGGAGTAACACGTAACAACATATGATCTCCTATATCGAATTCCACGTCCTTTCGATGAAGATCAGCATAACTCTTTTGTCGATCTTGTGAGGTTTTTATACGTTGCCGGATCGTTTGAATCTTTTCCATAGTCATACGTACCAAATCCGGTCCCAACAACGTTGCTTTACCCACCTCATCCCAGCATACTGGAGAACGACACTTTCTTCCATACAACGCTTCGAATGGAGCCATGCCAATACTTGCTTGATAACCGTTGTTGTGGGAAAACTCCACCGATGGTAAGAACTTGTCCCAACTTCCCTTGAAATCAAGGACGCTGAGTCTTAATAGATCTTCAAGAGTTTGAATAGTCCTCTTCGACTGTTCATCCGTCTTCGAGGATGATATGCCGAGCTAAATCGTAAATCCGAGCCCATATCTTTTTGCAAACTAACCCAAAATCGTGAAGTGAATCTTGCATCTCGATCAGACACTATGGATACTGGTATACCATGCAATCTTACAACCTCATTTATGTACATCTGAGCAAGATGTTCAAGTGTATAAGTTTCATTATAGGTAAGAAGTGAAGCAGACTTGGTCAATCTATCAACAATGACCCAAATTGCATCTATGCCTTGAGAAACCTTTGGAAGACCGATGTGAAATCCATGGTAATGTGCTCCCACTTCCATTCTAGAATTTCAAGTGGTTGCAATGGACCTTTTGGTACTTGATGCTCTCGCTTTAACTCGTTGACAAGTTAGATACCTTGAGATAAGCAAATAATCTCTCTCTTCATATTACTCCACCAAAATGTATGGCCGAAGATCATGATACATTTTGGTACTCCCAAGATGGATTGCAAACGGTGTGTTGTGAGCCTCCATCATGATTTTATACTTTAAATCAGGGTCGTTAGGAACACAAAGTCTAGAGTTGACTCAGAGTATTCATTCTTCATCGATTCTTGCTTCCGGCATAGCACCTTCTTGCACTTTTTTCCTCATACGCATCAGCTCCAGGTCTGTAGTTTGAGAAACTTTAACTTTATCGATTAAAGTCGGTTCTACTCGTATATTCGCCATCATCACATGGGTCCCTGGAGTCTTTAACTCTATCTCCATCCTTTGCAAGTCACACAAAATGGGCTTTGCGTGACAATATACTCGCTTTTCGTGCTTGCATATGATCTTCTACTCTTTCAATGCGTCGGCTACCACGTTCGCTTTTCGAGGATGGTATTAGATGGTATGATCATAATCTTTCAACAGTTCAAGCCAACGTCGTTGTCGCATGTTGAGTTCCTTTTGAGTGAAGAAATATTTGAGGCTTTTATGATCCGTAAATATCTCCACTTTCTCCCCATACAAGTAATGCCTCCAAATTTTAAGTGCAAAGACAACAGCTACCAACTCTAAATCATGAGTAGGATAATTCCTCTCATATTCTTTGAGTTGTCGCGAGGCATAGGCTATGACTTTTCCATGTTGCATGAGAACACATCCCAACCCTTTGCCCAAAGCATCACTGTAGATGACAAATCCCTCCGAGCTAGATGGTATTGTCAGAACATGTGCTAAAATGAGTCTCCTCTTGAGTTCTTGAAAACTCTTCTCACATTCTTCGCTCCAACTGAACTTTGTATCTTTCCGAGTCAGCTGAGTTAATGGAGTAGAGATTCGAGAGAATCCTTCCACGAATCTCTGATAATAACCAGCTAAACCGAGAAAGCTACGTACTTCGATCACTGATTTAGGTTGCTCCCAGCTTTGAATTGATTCAATTTTTGCCGGGTCAATAGATATTCCATGACTTGATACTACGTGCCCAAGGAATACTACTTCCTCAAGCCAGAACTCGTATTTCTTCAACTTAGCATAAAGCTTGTATTCACGAAGCTTTTGGAGTACCAGCCTCAAGTGTTGTTCATGATCTTCACGGCTTTTGGAATAAATAAGGATGTCATCAATAAAGACGACCACAAAGTGATCCAAATATTCCTTGAATACTCGGTTCATCATATCCATGAAGGCAGCAGGAGCATTAGTCAATCCAAAGGACATGACTAGGAATTTATAATGCCCGTACTGAGGTCTGAAAGTCATCTTTGGAATGTCATCTGTTCTAATCTTCAATTTGTGATATTCGGAACGAAGATCAATCTTTGAAAAGAATTTGGCTCCTTGCAACTGGTCAAACAAGTCATCAATACATGGCAATGGGTACCTATTTTTGATGGTGACATGATTCAACTCCCGATAATCAATACAAAGTCGCATACTCCCATCTTTCTTCTTCACGAATAGAATAGGAGCACCCCAAGGAGAAGTACTAGGACGAATAAAGCCAATGTCTAATAATTCCTGCAGTTGGGTCTTTAACTCCCAAAGTTCAATAGGAGCCATTAGATATGGGGCTTTGGAAATGGGTTTTATCTTAGGAGTTTAAGGTCGATACAAAATTCAATTTCACGCTCAGGGTAGGCAGGGAAGATCTTGAGGGGAATCGTCGGGAATTTATTAACAATATAAATATCATTCAAAACTGACGTATTTTTGTTTAGATCCGTGATATGAGCTAACAAAGCTTGACATCCATTTTTCAATAAACGAATAACTTTATGGCTTGAGATGATCGTGATTGATTTTAATGGTTTGGTCGCTTGAATTCGCATAATAGGTTGATTAGGAATATGAAAGCTAACAACCTTACAAAAACAATCAATTTTAGCATGATGAGTAGTTAACCAATCAATCCCTAGAATCACATCAAATGCAAGTATTTTTAATGAAATAAGATCGACAAGTAATGTGAGGGTACCGATTTGAACCAAACAAGACTTATAAACAATGGATGTAATGAAGGTTTCTCCCAACGGAGTTTCCACAGATAAGTCAAAGTCTAATTTCTCCGGAGTCAAATTTAATCGTTGAGCGAAAGTAGGAGAAATAAAAGAATGGGTAGAACCGATATCAAATAAGGTATAGACTTCGCTAGAGTGTATGATAAGTTTACCCATGATGACCTCGTTTGGGTTCCTTGCTTTCTAGGAGGTCACAACAAACTCTCTCCCTTGCACTACCGGCTTTGACTTTTCTGGGACAACCTTTGGTGCCTCCATCCTATCTGAACTTGTCTTCGGTGAACGAAAAAATCGGGCTAAGTGACCTTCTCTTCCATAATTATAACATGCTTTGGACGGCATCACGCAGTTTGGACTGATGTGTCCCTCCTCTCCGCATTTGAAGCATATGATAGGTGGTCGTTCTCCTTTCTTAACAACGGGTGCTGGTGCTGACGTCTTTCCATCACTGTTAAATCTCCTCTTCTTGAAATGTTCATTCTTATTATTTTGGCCCTGATTACCACCGAAGTGGTTACCATTTCTGGCCTGTTGATTCCCTCCACGCTTGTTGTCACCACTTTGATGACTGCTCTCATTGGTATTATTATTTTGCCGGCTGCTCTCTTTTGGTTGCGTTGACTCGTTATCGCGCTCCACTAACTGAGCCCTATTTACAACATCTGAATACAAACACAGTTTATGAGAAATAAGATATTGACGTATCTCCAACTTCAAACCTCTTAAAAACATCCGCGTCATTCTCTCTTTATTATCAACCAAGTGGGACGCAAACCAGGACAACTCGGCAAACTTAGCTTCGTACTGCGACATGGTCATATTATTATGCTTCAACTTGATGAACTCTACCTCCTTTATGTGACGAATACTTTCGGGAAAGTACTTGTCATTGAATAGTTCTTGGAACTTCTCCCAAGACATCTTCGGTCTGGTGAGAGTTGAGTATGCTTTACCGATTCCACGATGTCTGCCTCTCCTCACAACATAAAGGTGGCAAAGGGAACCTTTTGCTCCTCGGAGCATCCCAAGACATCAAATATCATGGTGATTTGCTTTATCCATGCTTTCGCCTTAATTGGTTTTGGCTCTCCAATAAACTTCGGTGGTCTCAGCTCCTTGAACTGTTTAGCGATGACTGTCCGAGAGTTTCCAGTGTTTCCACCTACATTTTGGACAGGAGCCACTCTCTCCTGCTGTTACATTAATTGCATAAAGCCTCTGAACATTCCATCATTTGGTCAGTGTTGTTGTTTGCATGAGGATTGTCGCCTTCCTGATGCACATTATCTTGATTATTGATATGTGGTGAATCAACGGTCTCCTGTGCTCCATTGCTATTCTCAACATTCTCGGATGTCATTTTCAAATACTGCCACAAAACAAAGGTTAATTGACATGTAACATATTATCCCTATATTACAATGAGCCAATTAAATACCAAATAAACTTAGATAGGTCATACTAGCGAAAAGAATTCCCGTCTCTCCCCCTCTAATTCTATTCTCCCATCTTAGCAGGATCATATCCCTAAGCTTTGATACCAACTGTGATGCCCCCAAAATAGGTATACATCACCCATCTTGAGTCGCCAAATACATGGTATAGAATTCAAATACAAACTTAATTATACAACAGTCGTGTAAAATATGACTAAACATATGCTGTGAGTTTTAATAGAAATATTGTCATCTAGACAATATACAAAGTCAATAGGGTCCTCATTACATTTATTATCACACTATTTCACAAAATAGTGAGGACTACTAATGCACCATCTAGGACCATCACTCTGTTCCCCGACTAGTCCCTGCTACGTTCTCATTTCCTGAAGAGAATAATGAAAGTAAAAGGGTGAGCTCAACTAGCCCAGTAAGAAATATTATGACTAAGATAATGCAGAATAAATTATCATTAGACTTCAACAGTGGTAAACTGATAAAATATAACAAACATCAAGTTTAATTGCAGCGGAACAAGCAATCCAGTAGAAGAGTCAAGTAGAGAATAAAATCTACTATCTTCTATGATCTAAAAGATTTTTCATTACTTTTTATCGCTGAGACTCAGCTGAATAAATAATCCACATCATCCCTGCACTACGGCCAAGGATATTCATTAGTATCACGACCATAATTTATCTATGCACTACGGGCCAATGATATTCGGGTATTCATCAATGGTCATGATCATGCCAACAACTGTCCATCAATGCACTACGGCCAATGAGGACTTTTACCACATCATTTGTAACATTACGGTCATGATTATACCCAATAATCCCTGGTCATAATCATACCAAGTCCATCTATGCACTACAGGCCATACATTACTTCCAACATAACATAAACATGAGGATGATGACAATGATATACGAATTCAATAAAACAAGTTCAAGAATTAATTTATCCAGGAACCAATAACGTCCAAATTGTCAACATGATACTTCTTTGTGGAGTAAAATTCAAGAATGCTCAGAAGAATATTTCCATGAAAATGATACTGGATGAAGCGCAAATATCAAGGATATTCCACTAATTTCATGGAGTATAGAAGTCAAAACTTTAACCAACTTAGTATAATAAAGAATGGAATAACAAAAGAAATCACCAGGCATGCGATAAACTGCACAGACAGGTTATTCCAACAGAATAATAAATAACGGAACCACATCATGCGTAAACGCACAGACAGGATATTCCAACAGAATAATAATTAATGGAACCAGGTCATGCATAAAGCACAGACAGGATGTTCCAACAGAATGATAAATAATGGAACCAGGTCATGCGTAAAACACAGACAGGATGTTCCAACAAAATAATAAAAAATGGAATAACAGAATAATTTCACCAAGTATAGGGTAGCCCGCGTATACAGGTTATTCCAACAGAATAATAAAGAATGGAATAACAGAAGTTCTCTTCAGGAATAAGAAAGAAAGAATACCCCTTACGAGTACAACAAATAATATCCCTAACCGTAAAAGAATCGTATTCCGACTGGTAGGGCGAGGATATTCTTGAAGAAAACTTACACTACGCTCAAAGCTTCTTAAAACTTTAAAGAAATACGCTAAAGATTATAGAAGAATTCTCTGAACTTCTGGTGTGGTTTTCAATTCTAACTAAACATCCTATTTATAGGAAAATAGAAAGGATACTATGCTACACTATACAATAAAATATAATATATTCTAAATATATATATATATATATATATATTATTTAAAATCTAATAAAATAAATAACATTATAAAAGTATTCTATTTTATATAAAAAAAAATTACTATGCAAAACACTATGCATGCACTATGCAACACTATGCATAATAATAAAATATAATATATTCTAATTATTGTCTAATAAAATAAACATTTTTTTATAAAAGTATTACATTTTATATAACAAGCTTTTCTAATTTATTATATTAATAATACTAATAAAACAAAATTTATCATCATTATTATAATTTACAATATTAATCAACCAAATTATAATTCTGGTGAAAGAGGGGCAATTTTCCAATAAGGATAAGGATTTCTCCCCATTGGTGGCGTAATTAGGTGACCAAACTCTCCTCGATGAGAACTTCTAGACATTGTTAATATTGTAAATAATAATAATATTAATAACTTTGTCATCTCAATTATTGATTATAAAATATTGATAATAATTGAATCAAATAATGTGAGATACTATGCATCAACCATCGTAATAATAATTGAACAAAACCGAGTGACTTCTCACGTAAGCATCAATAATCAATCAGTGTGCTACTATATGCAACTACGGCGTATTCAGCATTACTTTTAACAAAGGTGTTTCAACGATTAACGATAAAACTTCCGCCGTTATTTTTATAAAGTATTTTTGTCGTTTTCTCAATCCGACAATAATTCCGTTGTGGGGTCCACCAATGATTGTGTCGTTGTACGAATATTCCCTGTTAAAACGAATATTCCCTTACCAATCGAATATTATATAACAACTTGCGTACTTTGCAAAATTTATAAATATTACCCACAACTATAACATTATATCAAATTCATTCCATAATATTCAAAAATGATATTTATAGAAATTCATCTTTATTTATAAAAGTTGAGGTCTTACAGCTATTCTGTCAGTTCTAGTCATAGGAATTCTCATAAGCATCAGCAGATTCCTTCACCCGCATGGCAATTATATTCACCTGCTAATTCTGAGTCCGCACAACCTCCGGTAAAGGTGCTAGCCAATGTAATGGCTATGTTATTTCCCAAGTCGGTACCGGTGAAGGTGAAAGAAGTCTTTGTTCCAGATCCCACAGTGGAAAAGGAGGAACGAAGAATCAAGCAAGACGTCATCCGGATGATGTCATGCATACGCATCATCGTCCATGATGAACATACAAACAGATACACCCTAGACAATGATTGCCCAGACATAATGGCCATCATTTGGGATAAGGAGGAAGCTAACAACCCCTCCATCACTATAGTCCACCCGGACTTTGCCCTTGCCAATTGGAGCAGCACTTCTTGCATTGTCGACAAGGGTAAAACGGGCAGGAAATCTTTCTGCCCTGTAGATATCATAATTGCTTATTTTTCTATACAGTATCAGCAGTTTATTTTGTCAGTATATGCTAGAACTATGTATGATCAAACTCTTTCATATATACTAAGTGAAAGCATATTTTGTTTCAGGACCCTGAATATAGATGTACATGTACTTGCTGATATGGTGCCTCTTCTCCACAAGGATTGTACCTTTGATGTAGAGATGAATTCAGCCTTGATGGAAATACACGAGGACATTGAGGTGCCTCTAGAAATTCAAGAATGGGTCAAAGACAAACCTAAACCCAACCTTGATCAAACCACTTCCTTCAATCTCGGAACCTTAGAAAGCCCTAAGTTAATCCATATTGGTTCAGACCTTACCCCAAACCAAAGGAATGACATGGTTACGCTACTAACCCAATTCTAGGATGTGTTTGCATGGTCTCATGAAGATATGGTGGGTTTGTCCATTGACATTTTTCTTCATCGCCTTCCCATTAAAGAGGGATTCACGCCAGTCACGCAGAAGCTCAGGCGATTAAAACCTGAGTGGAGTTTAAAGGTGAAAGAAGAAATTGTGAAACAATTTCAAGCTGGCATCATCATGGTGTCCACATATCCTGAGTGGATATCTAACATCGTTCCCGTGCCTAAACCTGGAGGAAAGGTGCGAGTTTACATGGATCACCGGGACATGAACAAAGCTTACCTAAAAGATAGCTTTCCCGTGCCATTTATCCACGTTCTCATTGACAATACTGCTCAATACTGCATGTACTCCTTTGCTGATTGCTTTTTGGGGGTACCATTAGATCATGGTTGCTGAGGAAGATTGTGAGAAAACTAATTTCATCACACCTTGGGGAACTTTTTGCTATAGACAGTTGTCGTTCAGCCTCATCAATGCCGAAGCCACCTATCAGCGAGCTATGATGGCCCTCTTCCATAACTTAATGCACAAAGAGATAGAGATCTATGTGGATGACATCATTGTCAAGTCCCAGAAGGAGGAAGACCACTTAGACCATCTCAGGAAGCTATTCAACATATTGTGTAAGTACAACTTGAAGTTGAATCCATCCAAGTGCGCCTTTGGCGTTAAATTAGGCAAGTTTCTAGGATTCCTAGTCAGCCACAAAGGGATTGAGCTGGATCCTAACAAAATCCAGGACATCATGGAATTGCCAATTCCTAAGACAGAGAAGGAAATACGGGGATTTTTGGTAAGAATCAACTTCATTAACAGGTTCATCTCTTAACTCACAGCAACCTGTGAGCCAATCTTCAAGCTGTTAAGGAAGAACTCCTCCATGAAATGGAATGACGAGTGCCAAAAGGCCTTCTTTACAATCAAAGAGCAGCTAGTCAAAGCTCCCGTTTTGGTACCACCCAGGGATGATGTTCCCCTGTTCATATACTTGTCCGTAAGTGACAATTCCATGAAATTTGAATCTTTCAGACGGACAGAAAGACGATAGAGGCCAAGAACGAGCTATCTATTACCTCAAAGAAAAGATTGATGCTTGAGTGAACACAAGTACACTCTGATTGAGAGGACTTGTTGCGCTTTAGCATGGGCTTCTATGAGATTACAACATTACCTCCATGGTCACACAACCCATCTCATATCCCGCGTGGATCCTCTCAGGTACATGTTCAATAAACCCATGTTAAATTACCGGCTGTTCATATGGCAGTTGATCCTACAACAATTTGACATCGTCTACGTGACTCAAAAGTCCATCAAAGGTCAAGAAATTGCGGATCAACTGGCTGCCACACCTTCAGGGGACTTCAAACCCTCGGAAACATATTTTCCTGATGATGGGGTAATGATAGCTCAGCAACACCATCAGTACGATACACGCCAAACATGGAAAATATATTTTGATGGAGCTGTTAATATGGAAGGTGCTTGAGCTGGAGCAGTTCTAGTATCCGGCATGGGGAAACAGTATCCCGTCGCCGTCAAATTGCAGTTTGTCAGCACCAACAACACAGCTGAATATGAAGGCTGTCTCATGGAGCTAAAACTTGCCCGTTCAATAGGCATCAAGCGGTTAACTATCTTTGGAGATTCGGAGTTAGTGGTCAGAAAATCCACATGAATCTATCAAACCAAAGAGCTACATTTGCTGCCTTACCATCGACAAGTTTTACAGATAGTTTTGGAGTTCGAAGAAATCTCTTTTCAACATATTCCTCATAATAGGAATGACTTTTCTGACACATTAGCAACTTTGGCCTCCTTGATTCACATACCTGATAAGGGACACTTGCCACGCGTCACAATTTACCTGCACAAGGCACCAGCCTATGGGAACTATGTTGGCGAAGTATCGGATGAGCTACCTCCCATCTAGCATCCTTGGTATCAGCATATCAAGGAGTACCTAAGAGATGGATCTACACCCGCTGAGGCGAGCCCGACTGAGAAAAGGTGGATCCATCGACTTGCTATGAAATTCTACCTGAGTGGAGAGGCCCTCTATAAGAGAGATGCAGGACAAGGTCTCCTCAGATGTTTAGACAAAGACCAGGCTCAAAGGCTTATGGATGAGATCCATGGTGGAGTCTGTGGCCCACACATAAGTGGCCCCCTCCTTGTTAAGAAGATCCTCAGGACAGGACATTACTGGCTCTCTCTCAAATCTGACTGCAATGACCATGTCACTAAATGTTATCAGTGCCAAATTCATGGGAATGCTATCCACGCCCCTCCACGGGAACTCCACAATATGAGTTCACCTTGGACATTCTCAATGTAGGGAATGGATGTTATTGGGCCCATTGAGCCTAAAAGCAAGTAATGGACATCGATATATCTTTACCGTGATTGACTATTTCACCAAGTGGGTAGAAGCAACCTCCTTCCCAGGGTTACCAAAGAAGTCATCATTGTTTTCATCAGAAACAATGTCATTTGTCGATATGGACAACCAGAGGTAATTGTATCAGACAATGTTAAGAACCTCAACAATAAGATGATGGAGGAGTTATGCAGTAAATTCAACATCAAACATCTTAACTCCATCATCTACCGTCTAAAGATGAATGGTGTTGTTAAATTTGCTAACAAAAACATTAAGAAGATCATGAAAAAGATGTCCGCCAACCACAAAGATTGGCCTGACTTATTGCCTCTTACTCTGTTAGCCTACAGAACATCAATGCGCACTTCCACTGGGGCAACCCCTTACGCATTAACCTATGGGATGGAGGTAGTGCTCCCCATAGAAGTTGAAATGGAATCCCTCAAAGTGTTGATAGATGCTCAGCTGGAGGAAGACCAATGGGTACAAGACAGGTATCATCAATTATCTCTAATAGACGAAAGGGGAACCGCGACTATCTTCCATGGTCAGTTATATCAACAAAGGATCGCCAAATCCTACAACAGAAAAGTCCAGCTACGGCAGTTTAAACAACATAACTTGGTTTTAAAGAAGATCATTGACAACCAAGATCAATCTAAGGGAAAATTCGCTCTTAACAAGGAAGGCCCATTTGTTGTCAAGGAAGTATTGACAGGAGGTGCTCTCGGATTGAAAGAAATGGACGGCGATGAATTTCCACAACTCATCCACTCAAACACCGTGAAACGGTACAATGTCTGAGGTTACCATCAAGCAAACATCCTGGTGTTAGATCATCAGATCACCAGTCATTCCGGTTCTTTAACCCTTTATCATATACAACGCTTTCCACACTTTGCCCCTCAGGGAAACATACTTTGCAAGCTAGCAGCCTGGCTTCACTGCGCTCATATAAGTTAGGTCTCCCACTATGGATTGAACCTCTCGCATTTGTAGTTTGGCTACCCATACATGGGATCAAACTTCTCGTACCTGCAGTTTATCCTCAACATAGGATCAAACTTTCCCATCCCTGCAGCCTGACTTGCACATGGGAATCACGTTTTTCAACTCGCCCTGAGGGGTGAACTATGCCAACCTAATCTCATCTTCAATAAAAGTAGGTAGGCAACCATGTCATATGGCCCGATGGCAATAAAAAGAACAACTAAAACATTTCTACCTCATTCTCCTTACAAAAACAAAAACAAAAACAACAAAAACATTCCTACACCCTTTTCTGCCATACAACTTTGGACCTCTTACACCAGGTTCGAACTACACAGACCTGATCTCCTCTTCAATAGGAGTACGTAGGCAGCCAGTCATGGTTCGGTCTCACCCCCTACCAAAACACAAAGACTTGTCAACGGTACTGGAATCAAACTTCAATCCACTACATTTCATTTGTCTTCAGACCAAAGGGATGGAATTACCTGAACTCCTCCCAAATAGGAGATTCGGCGACCATCTAAGCTGCGATTGTACCTTCAAGAGCAACACCAATCCATAAGAGATAGAATTAACTAGGTTCCTCCTGAATAGGGGTACTGGCGACTGTTGGTCGATTTCGCAATCAATGAATATGTGCAAGTACACACGGTCAACAAGTAATAAAGTGATAAGAAAAGTATCGTTCCCACGAGGAATTATTTAATAAAAATCACCAAGTACTAATTCTTAACCAAACTAATTTTATTAAAACAATCTTAAATCGTGATTTTTCTAATTAAGAAAACTAAATTAACTAATTAAACTGAATTACTTTATAAATGAATTTAAATAAATAAAGGTTAAGACTCCAATATCCCCAATTATGAACTATAAACCAATTATCCAATTATCCCAATTATTATGTCTACTGAATTGTTAACAGGAATTCTCAAATGCCAAAAGCCCTTTCTCAAGTGATCATTTGTCTTCTATTTAACCCAGATTAATTTTGTTATATTCCTATGCAAAACAATTGAATTAAAATCGTTACAATCCCAATTCCTTATGTGTTATATGCGACAAATAGATATTTCCATTCTATTCACAAACCTAATTATTCACTTTGCAAATAACTAAGTCACATGATATCATGCCCAGTTCTAACCCTAGAATTCCTCTTCCAATTCCTTCTAGAGTAACAAGGTAATTATTGATAAGATAATTAATCAATAAGCATAAGGCAAGATAAACAACTTACTTTAACATAAATAATTGGAATATAATGATAACTAATTCATAGATATAAAAAGTTCAATTGAAATCTCAATAAAAGAGTTAGTTCATAATTAATGAATTAAAATCAAGAATCCGCAATTGAATAGACATTAAAAGATAAAAGTATGATAAGAGAAGAGAATAGAATCTGTTGTCAGCAAATCTGATGCTCCCCTATTGCTCTTGCTCCTGATCTTCAATGTTCTTCAATTTGCTTCAATCTCCAGTGCCTAATTAAGAACTAGGGTTTATATTCTAATCTAATGGAGTGTTTAATCTAGTCTAATCTATGTAATCTCCCTTTATTTGATTCCTTACATCATGTAATTATAGGTTACAAGTCCAATTTTTAGCTTAGGAACAAACCCAATCCAATTTGGAGTCAAAAAGGTGTCAAAATTCGCCCAAAAACGCGTCTAGGCCATCACCAAGCCCTTCCCAAAGACACCCAAATACTGGGCACGATGCTCAAACATCTTTGCTCCCCGGTTCCCTGCTACCAGCATAGGCCACAAATGGGTGCCCCGGCGCTGCCACATGTTCTGACATTTTGTACTCCAATGTCCTTTGGGAAAATAGCCATAACCTCTTCGTCCGAACTCCGATTTCGATGATTCAAGATGCTCCAAAAAGAGGAGAAGTCGATCTACAACTTTCGTTCTTTAATGTTTTCGAAATAAGGTCCATAGCAATACTCAAATTGGCTCTGAAGTAACTGTTGTGTAAATGGCAAGCCGAAAACACGAATCTAGCCATCCCGAACGTCGATCCAAGTAACTTTTGTCCCAATTCCTACAAAACAACATAAAACATACATGAATAGACATAAACACTTAAAAACATCCAAAAGATTAAGTTCAAACGCACTCAATTATGAGTATAAAACTCACTCATCAGCGACCATCTGTGGTGCGGTCAATCTCAGATATGAAAGCCACACTCCTCTCCACATTTCCATACAGAAACCAGTCCCAAGACACAAAAGATGGTAGGGATACATAGATCGATGATCCATTTTGAACTATCCAGAGACAACTCAATGTCCATCCACCCAGGAGGAATTCAGAATACATCAAGACCACAAGCCCTGAAGAAGTAGGCAAAATATCAAGCAAGTATCAGAGCGTATCTAAAAGGGAAGTGATCAAAAATATATTTCCCTGCTATATATATAATGTTGTTTGGTATACACAATGTAAACTGTACATGACAAAATGGCTATGCTAGTCTGTGCAGGAATATACCGGCCCATCTACAAGTCAGGGTATATGCGAGCTAACAAGCCCAACATCCCTCTCAGAAGAAGGAGGCGAAGTTGTGGTATCGTGTACGAGAGTATCCACACGACCCAACAGATCTGCAGCCATCTGCATGGTGATCATATGCTCATCAATATAAGCGCTCATCTTTGCAATCATGCTAGTGGTAAGGGACCTCACTGCAGTACTATCTATGATGGCTACATCCCGGGCATATATGGCACTATCCCGCTCAACTATCGCTGCATCTCTGGCTGATCTAGCCTCATCCCGCTCAACAACAGGGACATCTCTGTGGGCTAATGCCTCATCTCTCTTTAATAGAGCTACGTCTCTCCCATCAAGGGCAGTCAACATCAAGGCTCTCGCCTGGTCTCTCTCGAAAGTCATCAGATGACGACTCTGCTCAAAGAACTGTGCTGAATGCTGAATCAGAATAGTACTAGTATTGGGAGAATCTAAAGGAAATACTGGCAATCCGGCAACTAGCTCCTCCTCGAGGTGGGAATTAATGTCCTCCATGGGCTCTCCATCATCTGACTCACTATCCTGTACTGTGGATACTGCCGCAACTGATGAAATCTTTGTCTCCATCCACATAGAATACTCTGAGGAACAACCTGGATGACTAAAAGAAAAAACAGCTATCTCACGCTGATCCCAAAAAGCATACACACGAGATCGGCCCTCTACTGAAAGATAGCGAGAAGCTAAACATTGTCCTAACACCCCCTCGAAAGGATGAAAATCCTGGAACTGGTCAAACTGTGACATCACGGCCAGCGGGTGGTAGGTAGACATGCCCCTCAAACCAGCCAGACGGAGATAATCCATACCCGGAGCATGAGTAATAAAGTTGTAAGGTGAGCTAAACCCAGAACACGACAATATGCTAAACGGATCTCTGATATCCGCCAAGAACATAGACCAAGACATAGCGTCCGTACACTCCGATGGCTGAAAGGAGTATGACATGGCTATATCATGGGTGAAACAATACCCATGCCGTCTAAAGGTGCCGATCGGTCTCAAGTGGGACATAAACCACACGTATAACATGACCGAGCTGCCTGTAAACACTCCTGTCGGATCAGCAGTATGTAGCCGACCTCAGAGTCTCTGCTATAATCATCGATATGATGGTACGACCCTCCCTGAGAGCTCTCACTGCCATGATGACTCTAATATCTATCTCATCCATGTACCGTGGCATATAGACATACGACAGTACGCACAATAGCAGTACATCCACCCTGGCTATACGCCAATGATCCTCCGATGTAGTGAAATCCCCAAAATGTCATGTATAACTATCCTCAGAGCCAAATCTGTCAAACAGAAAATGCTGGGATATAATGTGGCAAGATGTAAGCTCGTCCTACACCGCCCTATGCCTCAATCCAGTCAGGGTCATGAACCATCGACTCATGTCCCCTAAAGCCATATGCATGCAAGGTCAACCGTGCATACTCCTCTAGAGTGGGAGTCAACTTCTGGGTCCCAAATCAAAAAACCTGCCTCTCCGATACCCAATGCTCCAGCATGCCATCTACGAATCTTGTGGGAACCTAAAACATTAACAGGGTCATAGTATGCTGCAATAAATGATCTACGGTTACCCTGTTTGATGGTGACATGCTATCATACCATGATCGCATACCAGATGCCACCAATGATGGTGGGGTATGATCAATACGGCTAAATGTCGAAGAAGACATCTGTACGGGCCGTGTCATAAGACCATCCAGGGGTCAATGCTTAATATCTCTGGACATACATATGCATAACATGATACATGTATTGCAGATAATATATGGCAATATGATAAAAGGGAATGATAAACTATGCATACATTCCTAAGTATATCAACATTTAATAAATCATCTCTGTACAGCTACAAATATAGGGAAATGGGGCACAGACGCCCTACTACTAACATAGACCTATCAAAAGATATAGCGAGAATGGGGCACAACCAACCAATAGCTAACAGAGGCCTATCAAAAGAAATAACGAGAATACATTAGAAGAAGACAATGGTGTCAATGTCTACATCATCAATCCTGTCCACCCGATGTAACTCCTCCTGAGTTACTGGATCTCTATCAACAGGGATGTAAGGCCTATAAAAAGGAGGATCTGCACCAGCAAAACCAAATGGGTCATCTGAGGGGCCAGTGCCTGAGCTGGAAGGATCAAACGAATCGGCCTCTGCCGGATCTCTGCCCCAAATGCCGGATAAAGAAATGTGTCTGGTCTAGTCGTCGGGTCAAACTATCAATCTATGTCGCATGAGTCAGATCTCGGACACAAGCTATCCAATTCGTCATCATCACGGATCCTGGAACCATATCCCGCATAAACTGAGTGGCGCGGGACTGGGCTCCAATGGTACGAGGGAACCACCAACGCTGGAATATCTCCTGGGTGCAAGGACCCTCTAACAATGCAAAGCCGTCAACCCCCAACAATGGGATATCAGTGATGGGTGACTGTGATACAGGCCAATGACGCCTGGCAGGAGGCAAGATCAGCATACGAATCTCCCATGTGGTGCTCCTAATAGCACGCTCTCCTAAATAGATCTCCCATCATCCATCTGTAATGAGAGGAACTCTCCGGGTGGAAATCACATACTTGACGCCAGTCGGGTACCCATCCTCAAAATCAATGGCCAAATGTTCCCCAGAATAGGGAATCTATGTGATAATATCAGCTGTCAACAACTCCAGCTGCAGGCGGCAGTGAGTGAAACCCTCAGCTACAAGGACCTCCGCCAATATGGAATGATGTCATCGTTGTCCTCGTGGATAGGTATCTAAACCTAAAACACTCATAGGACGCAAGCATAGGAGCCTCTCATAGGCCCAAAACTGCCAACACAATGGTAAAACATCTGTGGTCAGTAAACACTCTTAACCTATAAATGGGAAATGACAAGAGAAATACTCACCAGCAGAAATGGGTAGAATCCTAGCCAAGCCTCAGTCAAACCTCATGAAGCAGACACGCATGCCCCTGAGGAAATAGGCAAAGGTGTAGGAACCCCAATCATACTCTCCAATACGGTCCACATGACGTGTGGCGCTGATCAAACCGAACAACAGCGCAGAAGAGTTATCTGCTATGAAGCAGCCTCTAATAATCATCAGGAACAATAGCCGAAAAATGTGATCCCTGACTCTGACATCATCTGGCATGGGCTCGCTCAATAGGCCACTCATAGAATCTACGCTCAAAGGACCTACACGGACAGTCCTCCCCTTGAGTGCCTCCGTCGGAACTCCTAGCAAGGATCTGACGTCAGTAGGGGTAATATCCACCATGTAAGGCACTGATGCCCCCTCCAAACTCCATACCTATGATAAACCGCCAATCCATCGGCGTCATCATCACTTCACAGTCCAACAAATGGAGAGACTAAGTCTGGTGGAACCATCGCTTAGACAATGATCTGAGGTAACCCCAGGGACAACGATGGAGAAGGATGGAAAAGAATGCTCCAAATCCTCCGTCATGCACACCCGCTCTATAGTCAGGATTAAGAGCCTGATACATGGAGTGTATGCTAAACCAATTCCCTCGAGGCTGTGTAAAGCCGAGAACCTGCATGAAATGCAGATCAACATCAAAACCCTTTAATCCTCATCAATAGGAAAGAAGGAAGATCAAGATCTAACATCATACCTCGTTAGCGTGCAAATACATCGAGGGATGTCTACTCAAATCACCCAGAAGCTCTGGGTTTGCCACCCGAATGTAAGGGAGCTCCTTACGGGGAACATTTGCAGCAGGAGCGGGGTCCGTAACCAGAAAATCCTGCTCCTCGTCCTCAACATCCGGCACATCAGCCCGGACTGGACGTATAACCGCCTCCACCAACCGACAAGGCTGTCTAATAGAACGGGGTCGAGACACTTCAGAAGCCCTCCTCTGTACACCAGAAGTGGTCCAGCGGGAAGTACTCGGCTGATCTAGATCCATAATATCTGGACAACCAATCTCCAAATCACCTCAAAAAGGGTGTGGATAGTGTAGAACACTTGTACGGTGACATAATTTGTAGAAAGTCACCCGAACTCAGCAGATCTGAAGAAGAGCTCTCGGATTTCCTTCACGGCGCAACTTGAAAATGACTTATGAAAGCAACCTGCAGGATTATAACATCTACGGCTGGCCGCAGGTCCATCTACAGCTGGAGAAGGTGTACCTACGGTAACCCTATATGGGCCCCACCCCTCCGGCTCGATCAAGTTTGAGTTACAAAGGAGTTCTCACAGACTGAAGAGGTCAAATAAGGAATAAAAACGCTACGCGATTGAGCAGAATAGCTTACAACCCTGGTCCTCTCAGATTGAACCTTGGGTCTGCACGTCACTCATTGGTATTCACCCAAGCACGGGGTATACTATGTCGATGATCTCAGATGTTGCAAGTCACGCTCGGTAATACCTGACGAAGGTCCAATGCTGCCAATTTATGGTTATAACCCTAATGTACAATGCGTACCCCGGTGGGGGTTACAACGCATTCCCCGGTGGGGGTCACCACACGTTGTCATTCATTGGTGTACGTATGAATGAAGGTCAAGCAACCTTGACGTTATTTCAAATGATGGCAAGTAAACCCATCGATGCATCGAAAGCTATTCGATGATTTCATTCGTTGGTATTCATAGTCCCCAGTGGATCCCCGACGGGGGTCACAACGCAATGCTCCGTTGACACACATATCAAGGAAGGTTAAGCAACCTTGACAATCTGCCCCACAGGGTTTTCAGCCATTAATTCATACATCAGTGAAGGTCAAGTAGCCTTGACAATCTGCCCCACAGGGTTTTCATCCATTCATTCACATGTCAGCGAAGGTCAAGCAGCCTTGACAATCTGCCCAACAGGGTTTTCATCCGTTGATTCACACGTCAGCGAAGGTCAAGCAGCCTTGACAGTATACTCCACAGGGTTTACATCCGTTGATTCACACGTCGGTGAAGTACACATCAATGAAGGTCAGGCAGCCTTGACAACATATGTTGTTGGCAGTAAATCCAACAGAACCTTGACATATCCTGGCGATACAAACCAGGAAAAGGTCAACATCATCAAAGAGGATCGATGATGGTGTATGTTATACACATCGTCAAAACAGACAGAGCTGTATCCCCACAGATCTCTTACACAATAATAGGAATCTCTTCGGAATCAAGTCTGTATCAAGGATTAAGGACCTTGGTGATAGCCCCAACGTCAACATCCTAAAATATTTGGATCACACATCCAATCTAGTCATCATTGCCAATCCCCAGTAAAAGCAATATGGAGCCAGTAATCATCCCCAGCATGTTGGGCAACAACCCCGCACACATGCATTATACATTTGTATCATGTTGCATTTTCAGTGTCTAGGATTCTTTATCCTACCCAAGAATTGCATTGCATGAGTATGATATAGAGGGGCATCTGTAGACACTCAAAATTTTCTGCACACCTGTCACTGAAATTGTAGGAGAGCAGAATCGTCTTTCAGAGATAACCCTAGAAGACAGTTCATGTCAAGTCTAGATACTACCGAAAGTTCAGTCTCAACCTCGAAACACACACCAGGAGTAACAATTCCAACCTTGGTGATAACCCCAAGGAATCTGATTTTTGATAACCCCGAAATGCTTGTTTCAAATGCATGCGATCGCTTCAACCTCAGACTCACACACCGAGGAATTCAAAGACAAAGCCCGGAGATAACACCAGGAATACAGCACACCCTCGAGATGACATCGAGGACCTTCAACATTTGCAGCATTCAATCTCAATGATAACCTCGAGTAACGTCATGACAAATTCAAACCAAATGATAACTTTCGGGTGAGGGGCAAAGTCGTCATCTCTCCACTTTGAAGCCACATCACGCTGTCTCAACATTTCATACACACATTTCTACACAACACTGTCCCACAAAAATCAAGGAAAACCAATCCCGAGTGACTATTATGCAGGGTAACAGATAGAATTTGAAGCTTGATGACCGGAGGGCACCGTCCCATCTTCCTGACTTAGTACAACCTCTAATCCCATGCCATTATATAACTCTCGACAATGACGGTCCGAAATAGGTCCTACATACCTCAGTCAGATCCCCGGAGTGCAATTCTGAAAGTTCGAGCGGACATTGTAGTGCCTACGTGCACGTACTGTGAGACAACGCGACCCGCAAAACCCGGGCAACTCGGATGACCTCGGTAGTACACTGTGGTTGGTGCAGTAGTACTCACTCCCCCTCTATAAATAGAGGGCTTGGGGTGGCCATTTTAAGGAGAGAAAAGGCGAGGAAGCCTTGTTAAATTTGCTTCGTACTTGCAATATACTGAGTGCTTTCCCATTTTAAACACTTGTGAGCTCACATATAGCTACTCTTGTACCGGCAGGAGCCGAGTTTCATCCACTTTAAAGATATATAAGTCTTCTTTGGCAGCCCACTGTAAGCCTTCTTACACACTTTAAAGCCTTTCTCCTCATCTTTGCACACACCCTTCTTCATGTTGAGAGTCGTGTTGCGTCTATTTGCCCGGACTTCAGTCCGTGGTTTTATTTCAGTTTGTACATATATATATAGATATATTTATATATAAGGACTAACATTATCGAGTTATGCCTCGATTGAGCCAAAACTTCGGTCTGGAGCCTTTATTTACTTTTATATATATATACTTATATATATTAACTGTTGTCGAACTTTGTTCGATGAGCCTGGATTTTACATCCTGAGCGCTTACTTGCTTTTTATATATATATATATATATATATATATATATATATGAATTGTTGTCGAACTCGCTCGATGAGCACGGATTTTACATACAGTGCGTTTTATAGCTTATATATATATATATATATATATATATATATATATATATATATATATATATATATATATATATATATCGTCCTTTGGAGTTTATTTCATGGCGGTTGATCACTTTTTACTGACTTTATTTACGCTTTTGTCCTACTGGAGTTTCCTCAAGTGGTGGTTAATAGCTTTTACAAACTTTATTTACATTTTGATCCCCATGGAGGTGCTTCGTGGTTGGTGATCATGTTTGTATATATATATTTACATCTTTTATATATATATATATACCTGATTACTGCTTTTATACAAATTGCACCATCATGTGAGCCTATGAATCATGTGATCACATATTCAATCTATTGGATCTAGATTCGGTTCCCGTGATGGACCTTTTCAGCTATAAGCATCTTGCAAATTTATCTACTATTGGTCCGAATTTCCTCGAGATAGTTTTCATACCCACGAGGAAGTCAAGATTATTTTGTACATTATTTTCTTATAGATGCTTCAGATCTCGAAAATAAAAATAATCGTCGAACACTTAATAAAATGGGAGTGTAAAAGGTCTCAATTACTATTGAGCATCAGGGTTTGAAAAACCTCTTTTATAAAACAGCACTGCCATATCTTGCTAAAAATTGAATTTTTACATAAATTCAAACTCTGTGTATATAGGTGCGAACGAGGCCTCGCATTACTTTCAAATAACATCAATTGACCCACACACACACATACATTTAGATAACAGTTTCTTGAAAAGTGGCGGCCACCGTGGTAATACGGATGTCGGTGGGTGCCTAACACCTTCCCTCTGCATAATCAAGTCCCTGGACCCTAATGAATCTCGGTTTCACCGACCCGTTTAGCAGTGTCACATCACTGGATCAATGTGCAAATATTTTCTCGGTTGTGTTGGTACAACCATTTAAAAAACTAACTGGAGACTCTTAACAGTCCATCGTCGACATTATACATGTCAGACCTTTTTCACTTGTTTTTTCAAATAAATCTCACCTAAAATGAGAACACCAAAGAACAAGTAACGAAAATGGACAACTAAAAATCATGACGTCGACAAGGATTATACCTTTTGATATTTTCTCCTATTTCCTTCCATGGCCAGTCTTCTTTCTCTTCTTCTCTCTCTCATGGGGCTACCACCCCTCATCTCCATCTCCCACCATGGCTGTCGTTTCTCCCCTCTCTCTGTCTTTAGTTCTTTTAGTTAGAAGATAAGAGATGAAAGAAAGAAGTTAGATATAAATATATATTATAAATATCTACATTCCTCCCTTTTCTCTACCACAAAAAATTGACTATGTGGCCTTCTTACTTCCACAATTTTATTTTCTTAACTTCTTCTCCCACCCATTTGACCAAATTTGGACTTTACATATTAGATTTAAATTTGGCTAAGTTTGAGCTAATTTCTTAATCTCTTGGGCTTTCAATTAACAATTGTTTGGGCCTTGTAAATTAGATTAGTCCAATCATTTCTATCTTATCCTATCCTAAATATTTAATTAGGGTTTCCATTCCATACATTTGGAATTTAAATCATTATTACATACATTAAATTTTATAACCCAATTAGGCTTGCTTAAATTAAGTTATAAAATTAATAAATTGAGATAGTAAAGATATAACTCTTAACTTAGTATAATTTTTAATATTATTATTCTCCCACATATTCCTTAATAAATAGACTTAGCTTGGGCCACTTAACTTAATGTGTTGGGCTCCCTAATTAATTTCTTGGGCTTTGAAAATTATCATAGCCCAATACTTTTAATTTTATCCAACCCTAATAATTTAATTAGAATTTTATTTACTCAATTATAATTTAAATCCTTGCTCATGTACAATTAATTTCTTATCTTAACCCAATTAGACTTGTTATAATTAGGTTATAAAATTAATTAATTAAGATGTATAAAATAAATCTCTTGGGATTAGTATATATTTTAATGAAATATTTTGAATTTACTCCTACATTTTACTTGCATATACTAAATATAAAATTCTAATATATTTATTATACACAACATCACATATTACATGTCACATATTCCTTTGTGCACTACAATATCATATAACATATCATCTAATAAAATTTTCCTTATTTAATTCTTATTTTAATATAACCCAATCACAATCGACCTCCAATCCATCAACTCGGATTCACTAATCCTTTAATCCAACAAATGGATTCAAATTGAATTTCAATTCAAGAACCGGTTTCCTTTCCTAACCTTTTAAGTTTCGCTTTCAAAGACTTGAATTGTTTAATTCAAATAAGTTGAAAATACCTCTTCAATGGAAAAAAAAATACCAAATCAACTTATTATTTTTCTATTCTTTGGGAAAATATATATACATATATTCCATACACAAAAAGATTTTTTCTGTAATTTTTCAACTCCCTTTAGTATTGATCAAAAATATGTTTTTAGTTTGTAGCTTAAGAAATTAGCCATATCATGCTCAACTTCATAAATTTCCAAATCTTGGTGAACCTCTAGTTTAAATTTAGTGGCCATCAGAGTTATAGAACTCGGTTATAGCGCTTTTTGTTAGAAAATCCAAATATTGAAATGACCATAACTTGATCAATTTAAGTGGAATGAGCTCATTTTGGAATGAGAGCTACTTTATATTATGTATTTTCATGTCCCAAAAAAGGCCGGAGTTTATTTCAAAAAGTAAATGTCCAAAACTTCCATTTGTAAATATTTGGAGAATTTATATTTTGGTAATTCCAACTTTTACCTACTTTGCCAAAAAATAGTCTATATCTGAAAATCTACAATTCTTTTTCGGTGATTCCACTTTGCCAAAAATAGTCTATACGAAAATCTACATTATTTTCTTATAGATGCTTCGCATCTCGAAAATAAAAATAATCAAGCCGAACACTTAATAAAATGGGAGTTTAAAAGGTCTCAATTACTATTGAGCATCGTGGTTTGAAAAACCTCTTTATAAAAACAAAGATCGCCATATCTTGCTAAAATTGAATTTTTACATAAATTCAAACTCTGGTATATAGGTGCGAACGAGGCCTCGTGATTACTTTCAAATAACATCAATTGACCCCACACACATACATTTAGATAATAGTTTCTTGAAAAGTGGCGCCACCGTGGTAATACGGATGTGGGTGGGTGCCTAACACCTTCCTCTGCATAATCAAGTCCTCGGACCCTAATGAATCTCGGTTTCACCGAATTCGCTTAGCAAATGTCACATCATTGGATCAATGTGCAAATATTTTCTCTGTGTGTTGGTACAACCATTTAAAAACTAATCGGAGACTCTTAATCCATCGTCGACATTATACATGTCGACCTTTTTCACTTTTTTTTCAAATAAATCTCACCTAAAATGAGAACACCAAAGAACAAGTAAATTAAAATGGACAACTAAAAAATCTCGGCGTCGACAAGGATTATACCTTTTGATATTTTCTCCTATTTCCTTCCATGGGCCTTCTTCTTCTCTCTTCTCTCTCTCTCATGGGGCTACCACCCTCATCTCCATCTCCCACCATGGTCATTCGCTTTCTCCCCTCTCTGCTGTCTTTAGTTCTTTAGTTAGAAGATAAGAGATGAAAGAAAGAAGTTAGATATAAATATATATTATAAATATCTACATTCCTCCTTTTCTACCACAAAAATTGACTATGTGGCCTTCTTACTTCCACAATTTTATTTTCTTAACTTCTTCTCCCACCCATTTGACCAAATTTGGACTTTACATATTAGATTTAAATTTGGCTAAGTTTGAGCTAATTTCTTAATCTTTGGGCTTTCAATTAACAATTGTTTGGGCCTTGTAAATTAGATTAGGTCCAATCATTTCTATCTTATCCTATCCTAAATATTTAATTAGGGTTTCCATTCCATACATTTGGAATTTAAATCATTATCATACATTAAATTTTATAACCCAATTAGGCTTGCTTAAATTAAGTTATAAAATTAATAAATTGAGATAGTAAAGATATAACTCTTAACTTAGTATAATTTTTAATATTATTATTCTCCCACATATTCCTTAATAAATAGACTTAGCTTGGGCCACTTAACTTAATGTGTTGGGCTCCTAATTAATTTCTTGGGCTTTGAAAATTATCATAGCCCAATACTTTTAATTTTATCCAACCCTAATAATTTAATTAGAATTTTATTTACTCAATTATAATTTAAATCCTTGCTCATGTACAATTAATTTCTTATCTTAACCCAATTAGACTTGTTATAATTAGGTTATAAAATTAATTAATTAAGATGTATAAAATAAATCTCTTGGGATTAGTATATATTTTAATGAAATATTTTGAATTTACTCCTACATTTTACTTGCATATACTAAATATAAAATTCTAATATATTTATTATACACAACATCACATATTACATGTCACATATTCCTTTGTGCACTACAATATCATATAACATATCATCTAATAAAATTTTCCTTATTTAATTCTTATTTTAATATAACCCAATCACAACTGACCTCCAATCCATCAACCTGGATTCACTAATCCTTTAATCCAACAAACTGGATTCAAATTGAATTTCAATTCAGTAAACTGGTTTCCTTTCCTAACCTTTTAAGTTTCCGTTTCAGCACCCTGAATTGTTTAATTCAGCAAGCTGAAATACCCTCTTCACGAAAATACCAAATCAACTTATTATTTTTCTATTCTTTGGGAAAATATATATACATATATTCCATACACAAAAAGATTTTTTCTGTAATTTTTCAACTCCCTTTAGTATTGATCAAAAATATGTTTTTAGTTTGTAGCTTAAGAAATTAGCCATATCATGCTCAACTTCAGAAATTTCCAAATCTTGGTGAACCTCCAGTTTAAATTTAGTGGCCATCAGAGTTATAGAACTCTGGTTATAGCAGTTTTTGATAGAAAAATCCAAATATTGAAATGACCATAACTTGATCAATTTAAGCCTGAATGAGCTCATTTTTTGGACAGAGCTACTTTATATTATGTATTTTCATGTCCCAAAAGGCGGAGTTTATTTCAAAAAGTAAATGTCCAAAACTTCCATTTCAGAATATTTGGAGAATTTATATTTCTGTAATTCCAACTTTTACCTACTTTGCAAAAAATAGTCTATATTTTAAAATCTACAATTCTTTTTTCGGTGATTCCACTTTTGCAAAAATAGTATATATGAAAATCTACATTATTTTCTTATAGATGCTTCAAGATCTCGAAAAATAAAAATAATCTTCTAACACTTAATAAAATGGGAGTTTAAAAGGTCTCAATTACTATTGAGCATCGTGGTTTGAAAAACCTCTTTATAAAACAAAGACCGCCATATCTTGCTAAAATTGAATTTTTACATAAATTCAAACTCAGGTATATAGGTGTTAAACGAGGCCTCGCATTACTTTCAAATAACATCAATTGACCCACACACACATACATTTAGATAACAGTTTCTTGAAAAGTGGCGGCCACCGTGGTAATACGGATGTCGGTGGGTGCCTAACACCTTCCCTCTGCATAATCAAGTCCCTGGACCCTAATGAATCTCGGTTTCACCGACCCGTTTAGCAGTGTCACATCACTGGATCAATGTGCAAATATTTTCTCGGCTGTGTTGGTACAACCATTTAAAAAACTAACTGGAGACTCTTAACAGTCCATCGTCGACATTATACATGTCAGACCTTTTTCACTTGTTTTTTCAAATAAATCTCACCTAAAATGAGAACACCAAAGAACAAGTAACGAAAATGGACAACTAAAAATCCTGACGTCGACAAGGATTATACCTTTTGATATTTTCTCCTATTTCCTTCCATGGCCAGTCTTCTTTCTCTTCTTCTCTCTCTCATGGGGCTACCACCCCTCATCTCCATCTCCCACCATGGCTGTCGTTTCTCCCCTCTCTCTGTCTTTAGTTCTTTTAGTTAGAAGATAAGAGATGAAAGAAAGAAGTTAGATATAAATATATATTATAAATATCTACATTCCTCCCTTTTCTCTACCACAAAAAATTGACCATGTGGCCTTCTTACTTCCACAATTTTATTTTCTTAACTTCTTCTCCCACCCATTTGACCAAATTTGGACTTTACATATTAGATTTAAATTTGGCTAAGTTTGAGCTAATTTCTTAATCTCTTGGGCTTTCAATTAACAATTGTTTGGGCCTTGTAAATTAGATTAGGTCCAATCATTTCTATCTTATCCTATCCTAAATATTTAATTAGGGTTTCCATTCCATACATTTGGAATTTAAATCATTATACAGACATTAAATTTTATAACCCAATTAGGCTTGCTTAAATTAAGTTATAAAATTAATAAATTGAGATAGTAAAGATATAACTCTTAACTTAGTATAATTTTTAATATTATTATTCTCCCACATATTCCTTAATAAATAGACTTAGTTTGGGCCACTTAACTTAATGTGTTGGGCTCCCTAATTAATTTCTTGGGCTTTGAAAATTATCATACCCTAATACTTTTAATTTTATCCAACCCTAATAATTTAATTAGAATTTTTATTTACTCAATTATAATTTAAATCCTTGCTCATGTACAATTAATTTCTTATCTTAACCCAATTAGACTTGTTATAATTAGGTTATAAAATTAATTAATTAAGATGTATAAAATAAATCTCTTGGGATTAGTATATATTTTAATGAAATATTTTGAATTTACTCCTACATTTTACTTGCATATACTAAATATAAAATTCTAATATATTTATTATACACAACATCACATATTACATGTCACATATTCCTTTGTGCACTACAATATCATATAACATATCATCTAATAAAATTTTTCCTTATTTAATTCTTATTTTAATATAACCCAATCACAACTGACCTCCAATCCATCAACCTGGATTCACTAATCCTTTAATCCAACAAACTGGATTCAAATTGAATTTCAATTCAAGAACCGGTTTCCTTTCCTAACCTTTTAAGTTTCCGCTTTCAAAGACTGAATTGTTTAATTCAAATAAGTTTCGAAATACCCTCTTCATTCTAAAAATACCAAATCAACTTATTATTTTTCTATTCTTTGGGAAAATATATATACATATATTCCATACACAAAAAGATTTTTTCTCGTAATTTTTCAACTCCCTTTAGTATTGATCAAAATATGTTTTTAGTTCAGTAGCTTAAGAAATTAGCCATATCATGCTCAACTTCGAAATTTCCAAATCTTGGTGAACCTCTAGTTTAAATTTAGTGGCCATCGAGTTATAGAACTCGGTTATAGCGCTTTTTGTTAGAAAATCCAAATATTGAAATGACCATAACTTGATCAATTTAAGTCCTGAATGAGCTCATTTTTGGACAGAGCTACTTTTATATTATGTATTTTCATGTCCCAAAAGGCCGAGTTTATTTCAAAAAGTAAATGTCCAAAACTTCCGCTGTAAATATTTGGAGAATTTATATTTCGGTAATTCCAACTTTTACCTACTTTGCCAAAAATAGTCTATACGAAAATCTACAATTCTTTTTTCAGTGATTCCACTTTGCCAAAAATAGTCTATACAAAAATCTACATTATTTTCTTATAGATGCTTCGCATCTCGAAAATAAAAATAATCAAGCCGAACACTTAATAAAATGGGAGTGTAAAAGGTCTCAATTACTATTGAGCATCAGGGTTTGAAAAACCTCTTTTATAAAACAGCACTGCCATATCTTGCTAAAAATTGAATTTTTACATAAATTCAAACTCTGTGTATATAGGTGAGAACGAGGCCTCGCATTACTTTCAAATAACATCAATTGACCCACACACACATACATTTAGATAACAGTTTCTTGAAAAGTGGCGGCCACCGTGGTAATACGGATGTCTGTGGGTGCCTAACACCTTCCTCTCGCATAATCAAGTCCTCGACCCTAATGAATCTCGGTTTCATTTAATTCGCTTAGTAGTGTCACATCACCTTTGGATCAATGTGCAAATATTTTTCTACCGTGTTGGTACAACCATTTAAAAACTAACTGGAGACTCTTAACAGTCCATCGTCGACATTATACATGTCAGACCTTTTTCACTTGTTTTTTCAAATAAATCTCACCTAAAATGAGAACACCAAAGAACAAGTAACGAAAATGGACAACTAAAAATCCTGACGTCGACAAGGATTATACCTTTTGATATTTTCTCCTATTTCCTTCAATGGCCAGTCTTCTTTCTCTTCTTCTCTCTCTCATGGGGCTACCACCCCTCATCTCCATCTCCCACCATGGTCATTGCTTTTTCTCCCTCTCTCTGTTTTTAGTTCTTTTAGTTAGAAGATAAGAGATGAAAGAAAGAAGTTAGATATATATATATATATATATATATATATATATTATAAATATCTACATTCCTCCCTTTTCTCTACCACAAAAAATTGACCATGTGGCCTTCTTACTTCCACAATTTTATTTTCTTAACTTCTTCTCCCACCCATTTGACCAAATTTGGACTTTACATATTAGATTTAAATTTGGCTAAGTTTGAGCTAATTTCTTAATCTCTTGGGCTTTCAATTAACAATTGTTTGGGCCTTGTAAATTAGATTAGGTCCAATCATTTCTATCTTATCCTATCCTAAATATTTAATTAGGGTTTCCATTCCATACATTTGGAATTTAAATCATTACTTCTGTACATTAAATTTTATAACCCAATTAGGCTTGCTTAAATTAAGTTATAAAATTAATAAATTGAGATAGTAAAGATATAACTCTTAACTTAGTATAATTTTTAATATTATTATTCTCCCACATATTCCTTAATAAATAGACTTAGCTTGGGCCACTTAACTTAATGTGTTGGGCTCCCTAATTAATTTCTTGGGCTTTGAAAATTATCATAGCCCAATACTTTTAATTTTATCCAACCCTAATAATTTAATTAGAATTTTTATTTACTCAATTATAATTTAAATCCTTGCTCATGTACAATTAATTTCTTATGTTAACCCAATTAGACTTGTTATAATTAGGTTATAAAATTAATTAATTAAGATGTATAAAATAAATCTCTTGGGATTAGTATATATTTTAATGAAATATTTTGAATTTACTCCTACATTTTACTTGCATATACTAAATATAAAATTCTAATATATTTATTATACACAACATCACATATTACATGTCACATATTCCTTTGTGCACTACAATATCATATAACATATCATCTAATAAAAATTTTCCTTATTTAATTCTTATTTTAATATAACCCAATCACAACTGATCTCCAATCCATCAATCTGGATTCACTAATCCTTTAATCCAACAAACCGGATTCAAATTGAATTTCAATTCAAGAAACCGTTCCCTTTCCTAACCTTTTAAGTTTCCGCTTCAAAGACTTCGAATTGTTTAATTCAAATAGTTTAAATACCCTCTTCACGAAAATACCAAATCAACTTATTATTTTTCTATTCTTTGGGAAAATATATATACATATATTCCATACACAAAAAGATTTTTTCTGTAATTTTTCAACTCCCTTTAGTATTGATCAAAAATATGTTTTTAGTTTGTAGCTTAAGAAATTAGCCATATCATGCTCAACTTCAGAAATTTCCAAATCTTGGTGAACCTCTAGTTTAAATTTAGTGGCCATCAGAGTTATAGAACTCTGGTTATAGCAGTTTTTGTTAGAAAAATCCAAATATTGAAATGACCATAACTTGATCAATTTAAGTCGGAATGAGCTCATTTTTGGACAGGAGCTACTTTATATTATGTATTTTCATGTCCCAAAAGGCCAGAGTTTATTTCAAAAAGTAAATGTCCAAAACTTCTCCTGTAAATATTTGGAGAATTTATATTTCGGTAATTCCAACTTTTACCTACTTTGCCAAAAATAGTCTATATTTAAAATCTACAATTCTTTTTTCAAATGATTCCACTTTTTGCCAAAAAATAGTCTATATTTAAAATCTACATTATTTTATTATAGATGCTTCAGATCTCGAAAATAAAAATAATCAAGCCGAACACTTAATAAAATGGGAGTGTAAAAGGTCTCAATTACTATTGAGCATCGTGGTTTGAAAAACCTCTTTATAAAACAAAGACCGCCATATCTTGCTAAAAATTGAATTTTTACATAAATTCAAACTCTGTGTATATAGGTGCGAATGAGGCCTCGCATTACTTTCAAATAATATCAATTGACCCACACACACACACATTTAGATAACAGTTTCTTGAAAAGTATACACCGTGGTAATACGGATGTCGGTGGGTGCCTAACACCTTCCCTCCGCATAATCAAGTCCTCGGACCCTAATGAATCTTTGTTTCACCGATTCGCTTAAGTGTTGTCACATCATCGGATCAATATGCAAATCTTTTCTACCGTGTTGGTACAACCATTTAAAAAACTAACTGGAGACTCTTAACAGTCCATCGTCGACATTATACTTGTCAGACCTTTTTCACTTGTTTTTTCAAATAAATCTCAACTAAAATGAGAACACCAAAGAACAAGTAACGAAAATGGATAACTAAAATTCCTGACGTCGACAAGGATTATACCTTTTGATATTTTCTCCTATTTCCTTCCATGGCCAGTCTTCTTTCTCTTCTTCTCTCTCTCATGGGGCTACCACCCCTCATCTCCATCTCCCACCATGGCTGTCGTTTCTCCCCTCTCTCTGTCTTTAGTTATTTTAGTTAGAAGATAAGAGATGAAAGAAAGAAGTTAGATATATATATATATTATAAATATCTACATTCCTCCCTTTTCTCTACCACAAAAAATTGACCATGTGGCCTTCTTACTTCCACAATTTTATTTTCTTAACTTCTTCTCCCACCCATTTGACCAAATTTGGACTTTACATATTAGATTTAAATTTGGCTAAGTTTGAGCTAATTTCTTAATCTCTTGGGCTTTCAATTAACAATTGTTTGGGCCTTGTAAATTAGATTAGGTCCAATCATTTCTATCTTATCCTATCCTAAATATTTAATTAGGTTTCCATTCCATACATTTGGAATTTAAATCATTATTCAGACATTAAATTTTATAACCCAATTAGGCTTGCTTAAATTAAGTTATAAAATTAATAAATTGAGATAGTAAAGATATAACTCTTAACTTAGTATAATTTTTAATATTATTATTCTCCCACATATTCTTTAATAAATAGACTTAGCTTGGGCCACTTAACTTAATGTGTTGGGCTCCTAATTAATTTCTTGGGCTTTGAAAATTATCATAGCCCAATACTTTTAATTTTATCCAACCCTAATAATTTAATTAGAATTTTTATTTACTCAATTATAATTTAAATCCTTGCTCATGTACAATTAATTTCTTATGTTAACCCAATTAGACTTGTTATAATTAGGTTATAAAATTAATTAATTAAGATGTATAAAATAAATCTCTTGGGATTACTATATATTTTAATGAAATATTTTGAATTTACTCTACATTTTACTTGCATATACTAAATATAAAATTCTAATATATTTATTATACACAACATCACATATTACATGTCACATATTCCTTTGTGCACTACAATATCATATAAACATCATCTAATAAAATTTTTCCTTATTTAATTCTTATTTTAATATAACCCAATCACAACTGACCTCCAATCCATCAACCTGGATTCACTAATCCTTTAATCCAACAAACTGGATTCAAATTGAATTTCAATTCAGTAAACTGGTTTCCTTTCCTAACCTTTTAAGTTTCCATTTCAGCACCCTGAATTGTTTAATTCAGCAAGCTGAAATACCCTCTTCACAAAAATACCAAATCAACTTATTATTTTTCTATTCTTTGGGCAAATATATATACATATATTCCATACACAAAAAGATTTTTTCTGTAATTTTTCAACTCCCTTTAGTATTGATCAAAAATATGTTTTTAGTTTGTAGCTTAAGAAATTAGCCATATCATGCTCAACTTCAGAAATTTCCAAATCTTGGTGAACCTCTAGTTTAAATTTAGTGGCCATCAGAGTTATAGAACTCTGGTTATAGCAGTTTTTGTTAGAAAAATCCAAATATTGAAATGACCATAACTTGATCAATTTAAGTCGGAATGAGCTCATTTTTGGACAGGAGCTACTTTATATTATGTATTTTCATGTCCCAAAAGGCCGGAGTTTATTTCAAAAAGTAAATGTCCAAAACTTCCGCTGTAAATATTTGGAGAATTTATATTTCGGTAATTCCAACTTTTACCTACTTTGCCAAAAATAGTCTATACGAAAATCTACAATTCTTTTTTCAGTGATTCCACTTTGCCAAAAATAGTCTATACGAAAATCTACATTATTTTCTTATAGATGCTTCGCATCTCGAAAATAAAAATAATCAAGCCGAACACTTAATAAAATGGGAGTGTAAAAGGTCTCAATTACTATTGAGCATCAGGGTTTGAAAAACCTCTTTTATAAAACAAAGACCGCACATATCTTGCTAAAAATTGAATTTTTACATAAATTCAAACTCTGTGTATATAGGTGCGAACGAGGCCTCGCATTACTTTCAAATAACATCAATTGACCCACACACACACACATTTAGATAATGAGTTTCTTGAAAAGTGGCGGTCACCGGTGGTAATACGGATGTCTGTGGGTGCCTAACACCTTCCCTCTCGCATAATCAAGTCCCCGGACCCTAATGAATCTTTGTTTCACCGATTGAGTTTAGCGAGGTGTCACATCATTGGATCAATGTGCCAATCTTTTTTCTACTGTGTTGGTACAACCATTTAAAAACTAATGGAGACTCTATCAATCCATCGTCGACATTATACATGTTTAACCTTTTTTCACTTATTTTTCAAATAAATCTCACCTAAAATGAGAACACCAAAGAACAAGTAATCTAAAATGGATAACTAAAAATCTCGGACGTCGACAAGGATTATACCTTTTGATATTTTCTCCTATTTCCTTCCATGGCAGCCTTCTTTCTCTTTTTCTCTCTCTCATGGGGCTACCACCCCTCATCTCCATCTCCCACCATGGCTGTCGTTTCTCCCTCTCTCTGTCTTTTAGTTATTTTAGTTAGAAGATAAGAGATGAAAGAAAGAAGTTCGATATATATATATATATATATATATATATATATATATATATATATATATATATATATATATTATAAATATCTACATTCCTCCCTTTTCTCTACCACAAAAAATTGACCATGTGGCCTTCTTACTTCCACAATTTTATTTTCTTAACTTCTTCTCCCACCCATTTGACCAAATTTGGACTTTACATATTAGATTTAAATTTGGCTAAGTTTGAGCTAATTTCTTAATCTCTTGGGCTTTCAATTAACAATTGTTTGGGCCTTGTAAATTAGATTAGGTCCAATCATTTCTATCTTATCCTATCCTAAATATTTAATTAGGGTTTCCATTCCATACATTTGGAATTTAAATCATTACTACAGACATTAAATTTTATAACCCAATTAGGCTTGCTTAAATTAAGTTATAAAATTAATAAATTGAGATAGTAAAGATATAACTCTTAACTTAGTATAATTTTTAATATTATTATTCTCCACATATTCCTTAATAAATAGACTTAGCTTGGGCCACTTAACTTAATGTGTTGGGCTCCCTAATTAATTTCTTGGGCTTTGAAAATTATCATAGCTCAATACTTTTAATTTTATCCAACCCTAATAATTTAATTAGAATTTTTATTTACTCAATTATAATTTAAATCCTTGCTCATGTACAATTAATTTCTTATCTTAACCCAATTAGACTTGTTATAATTAGGTTATAAAATTAATTAATTAAGATGTATAAAATAAATCTCTTGGGATTAGTATATATTTTAATGAAATATTTTGAATTTACTCTACATTTTACTTGCATATACTAAATATAAAATTCTAATATATTTATTATACACAACATCACATATTACATGTCACATATTCCTTTGTGCACTACAATATCATATAACATATCATCTAATAAAATTTTTCCTTATTTAATTCTTATTTTAATATAACCCAATCACAAATCGACCTCCAATCCATCAACTGGATTCACTAATCCTTTAATCCAACAAATCTGGATTCAAATTGAATTTCAATTCAAGAACCGGTTTCCTTTCCTAACCTTTTAAGTTTCCGCTTTCAAAGACTTCGAATTGTTTAATTCAAAGAAGTCGAAATACCTCTTCACTAAAAATACCAAATCAACTTATTATTTTTCTATTCTTTGGGCAAAATATATACATATATTCTATACACAAAAAGATTTTTTTCGTAATTTTCAACTCCTTTAGTATTGATCAAAAATATGTTTTTAGTTTGTAGCTTAAGAAATTAGCCATATCATGCTCAACTTCAGAAATTTCCAAATCTTGGTGAACCTCTAGTTTAAATTTAGTGGCCATCAGAGTTATAGAACTCTGGTTATAGCAGTTTTTGTTAGAAAAATCCAAATATTGAAATGACCATAACTTGATCAATTTAAGTCGGAATGAGCTCATTTTTGGACAGGAGCTACTTTATATTATGTATTTTCATGTCCCAAAAAGGCCGGAGTTTATTTCAAAAAGTAAATGTCCAAAACTTCCGCTGTAAATATTTGGAGAATTTATATTTCGGTAATTCCAACTTTTACCTACTTTGCCAAAAAATAGTCTATATACGAAAATCTACAATTTTTTTTCAAAGGATTCCACTTTGCCAAAAAATAGTCTATGAAAATCTACATTATTTTTCTTACAGATGCTTCAGATCTCAAAAAATAAAATAATCGCTTTCTAACACTTAATAAAATGGGAGTGTAAAAGGTCTCAATTACTATTGAGCATCGTGGTTTGAAAACATCTTTTATAAAATAAGCACCGCTTATATCTTGCTAAAATTGAATTATTACATAAATTCAAACTCGTGGTATATAGGTGCTTAACGAGGCCTCAGATTACTTTCAAATAACATCAATTGACCCCACACACACAAATTTAGATAACAGCTTGAAAAGTGGCGCCACCGTGGTAATACTGATGTGGGGTGGGTGCCTAACACCTTCCTCTACATAATCAAGTCCTCGGACCCTAATGAATCTCGGTTTCACCGAATTCGCTTAGCAAAATGTCACATCACTAGATCAATGTGCAAATCTTTTCTACCGTTTGTGTTGGTACAACCATTTAAAAACTAATCGGAGACTCTTAACAGTCTATCGTCGACATTATACATGTCAGACCTTTTGCACTTGTTTTTTCAAATAAATCTCACCTAAAATGAGAACACCAAAGAACAAGTAACGAAAATGGATAACTAAAATTCCTGACGTCGACAAGGATTATACCTTTTGGTATTTTCTCCTATTTCCTTCCATGGCCAGTCTTCTTTCTCTTCTTCTCTCTCTCATGGGGCTACCACCCCTCATCTCCATCTCCCACCATGGTCGCTGCTTTTTCTCTCTCTCTCTCATCTTTAGTTATTTTAGTTAGAAGATAAGAGATGAAAGAAAGAAGTTAGATATATATATATATTATAAATATCTACATTCCTCCTTTTCTCTACCACAAAAATTGACCATGTGGCCTTCTTTACTTCCACAATTTTATTTTCTTAACTTTTTCTCCCACCCATTTGACCAAATTTGGACTTTACATATTAGATTTAAATTTGGCTAAGTTTGAGCTAATTTCTTAATCTCTTGGGCTTTCAATTAACAATTGTTTTGGGCCTTGTAAATTAGATTAGGTCCAATCATTTCTATCTTATCCTATCCTAAATATTTAATTAGGGTTTCCATTCCATACATTTGGAATTTAAATCATTATACAGACATTAAATTTTATAACCCAATTAGGCTTGCTTAAATTAAGTTATAAAATTAATAAATTGAGATAGTAAAGATATAACTCTTAACTTAGTATAATTTTTAATATTATTATTCTCCCACATATTCCTTAATAAATAGACTTAGCTTCAAATACTTAACTTAATGTGTTGGGCTCCCTAATTAATTTCTTGGGCTTTGAAAATTATCATAGCCCAATACTTTTAATTTTATCCAACCCTAATAATTTAATTAGAATTTTTATTTACTCAATTATAATTTAAATCCTTGCTCATGTACAATTAATTTCTTATCTTAACCCAATTAGACTTGTTATAATTAGGTTATAAAATTAATTAATTAAGATGTATAAAATAAATCTCTTGGGATTAGTATATATTTTAATGAAATATTTTGAATTTACTCCTACATTTTACTTGCATATACTAAATATAAAATTTAATATATTTATTATACACAACATCACATATTACATGTCACATATTCCTTTGTGCACTACAATATCATATAACATATCATCTAATAAAATTTTTCCTTATTTAATTTTTATTTTAATATAACCCAATCACAATCGACCTCCAATCCATCAACTCGATTCACTAATCCTTTAATCCAACAAACCGGATTCAAATTGAATTTCAATTCAAGAAATGGTTTCCTTTCCTAACCTTTTAAGTTTCGTTTCAAAGACACCTCGAATTGTTTAATTCAAAGAAGTTGAAATAATTCTCTTCACGAAAATACCAAATCAACTTATTATTTTTCTATTCTTTGGGCAAATATATATACATATATTCCATACACAAAAAGATTTTTTCTGTAATTTTTCAACTCCCTTTCGTATTGATCAAAAATATGTTTTTAGTTCAGTAGCTTAAGAAATTAGCCATATCATGCTCAACTTGTAAATTTCCAAATCTTGGTGAATCTCCAGTTTAAATTTAGTGGCCATCAGAGTTATAGAACTCGGGTTATAGCGATTTTGATAGAAAAATCCAAATATTGAAATGACCATAACTTGATCAATTTAAGTCGGAATGAGCTCATTTTTGGACAGGAGCTACTTTATATTATGTATTTTCATGTCCCAAAAGGCCGGAGTTTATTTCAAAAAGTAAATGTCCAAAACTTCCCCTGTAAATATTTGGAGAATTTATATTTCGGTAATTCCAACTTTTACCTACTTTGCCAAAAATAGTCTATACGAAAATCTACAATTCTTTTTTCAGTGATTCCACTTGAAAATGTTAGAAAACCATAAATCTAACTCTAGGACTTGACAAGACTCAAAAATTCAAAATATAATAGGAGATATGGTTGTTTGAATTTTATGTTTCATTTTCACAAAAATTAATTTTTCAACCCTTGGTGATTTCTAAGAAAACTTCTATGTTCTCACATAATAACCAACATAACTCATCATAATACCTACTAATACTTCATATACCCAAGGATCTACCATGATGCATGATCTATTTCATCAAATAATCATCAAACACAAGATTAAACACAATCAAGGCTAAGAAAAATAAGGGTTTTCTATATTTTAAAAAACCTAGTTTCTATTTCATACTTTAGATCTAACTTTTGATCCTCAAAATGGATAGATCCACACATAACACACTCTGATCATGTAGATCTAGAGTTTTGAAGTTTAAGAAAATAAATCCATGTTTTGATTGAACATAACTAAGAATAACATAAACAAAAGGTATTTATACATTTGATCTCCATGCTCTCCTTCTTCTATGGTTGATTATGGGGCTTGAAAGTGTAAAATTTTCTCTTCCTCCTTCTTCCTCAAAGTAGCCACCCCTCTCCTCTCTCTTATCTCTCTATAGTTTTTCTTTTTCCAACTTAGGAAGTGAGAGAAATAAAAGATGAAAATGAAATAAAAGATAAAAGAGAAAGGAATTAGATGTTAGTAAAGTTTGTATAGATATATTTTGTATATCTATATTTATTACCCACATTCTTGCTCTTTATCTCTCTCTCATAGATTATGTGGTTGCTTGAAAGCTTGAATAAAATTGTTGGACAATTAAAGAAGTGACACATAAGGGACAAGTGATGGGAGTGGTTGAGCAACTAAAGTAAGTAATCATCACATTCATTCCCTCTCTTTATCCTCTATATAGCCTAACATGTGGCCCCTTTTCCCCCCATTTTGTCTTATTTTTAATACTTTATTTAATATATAAAATGTCCAAAATGCCCCTCTTTAATTGGGCTACAAATTGGGCTATTATTTTAAGCTTTTGGGCTTCCTAAATAATTCTTTGGGCCATGTAAATTAACATAGTCTAATACTTTTAATTTTATCCTACCCTAATAATTAATTAGAGTTTCCATTCACTAAATTGTAATTTAAATCCTTATTTATGTACACTTAATTTCTTAACCCAATTAGACTTGCTATAATTAGGTTATAAAATTAATTAATTGAGATGTATAAAATAAATATCTTAGGATTAGTATATATTTTAAATACTATTATTCTTAAATACCATAACCCTTAAGTTATTCAATTTGTCATTCTAAATATATAATTAGGTTACATTAGTTTCTTTTATTTGTTTATATAATAAACAAATATAAACAAACATATAATATTTATATTCATTTACTCACATTCACACAAAATAATTTAATAAGTGGAGACATGGTCCACAAATCTCTTAGATTAAGTCACTAGTATATAATGAAAATACTTGGACGACTAAATAAAGATAATCGTTTTACGTTATTTAGTTCACATACCTAATGTATAATTAGGTTGCAAAGCTTTCTTTAATCCTCTTTATATAATATACATATTTACAATATATGTATTTACTTAATCTCACACATGTCCGACATAAGTCATAAGGTATTTACCTTTATCATTCTTCTTACTAAAATATATAGCACATCACTATATATATATATATATATATATATATCTAGAGGGATCCAAATCGAGAGTCCTGATCGGTTTAACTTTCAAACTTTTTTTTTTGCTTTTTTAAAACAACTAAAAAAGTTTAATATTTATGGAACTAGAATTTCTACATAATGAGAGTTTTGGGTGTGATTTTGATACATATAATAAAAACCTAGTGCATGCATGCACTATATAGACTCTATTTTGTTATATGTATCCAAATCACACCCAAAACACTATATTATGTAAAAATTCCAGTTCCATAAAATATTAAACTTTTTTTAGTTATTTTAAAAAAAAGAAAAAAAAAGTCCGCATTTTAAGAAAATACGAGAGTCTGGATAGGAACTAGACCCTATATATACACACATACGTATATACACACGTATACACACATATACACATTCACTTTATCCTTATAATATCTCTTCACTTGAATTTAATTTCCTTAATAAAATTTTCCACATTCATAATCTCTTTCTTTCTTTTCAAAATTTCAATCATTCTCATAATTTCTTTCATTAATTCACATAAAGTTAACGGTAACATAATACCTTATTCTTAACATACTTCCAAGTATAGTTCCATTCTAGGGTTTGAAATTTGAAAGCCCTATTTTTTCAATTCTATTCAAATAGTAAACACTATAGGTTCTTCTTTAAATTTTTTAAAATCATTCCTCTATTTTCACTCTAGGTTTTATTCTTTAACCTTTAATTTAATCATTCAAGATCTTATAAATTTTTGGGATGTAACAAATTCAAAGTTGGAAGAATTCATGTCTAAGATCATAGCAGACCAAGAGGAGATGATGATGAGTCAGAACATATCGAGCCAAAATGCTAAGAACCAAATGGAACAACTCATCAATACCTCAACCAATGGTCCTTAATACATGGATTCCGAGATAGAAACAGAAAATTTAAGACTAGCGGAGTTGTTGTCCAAGTTCATAGCGTCAAATGAGGAGATGATGATTAATCAAGAGATGGCAATTCAAAATCTTCAGAATTAGATAGATCAAATGTTCAAAGCTTTGAACAACTATCCTTAAAACAATTGGCGCTATGACATGGATTCTGAGACTGATGGTGAGCCTGAGCTAAATCTGCAACCGGATGAGCCACAATATATCAAAAGAGAGGAGACAAGTGGTGATAAGGAAAATGAGGCCATAAAAGATCTATCGTTAAGTGCTAATGAAGATGCCACTATTCTATTAGTTCCCCAAGTGCCTTCTCCACCAAAGTGCAAGAATTCAGTCAGTTTTGCAAAACCGTGCCCCGCTTGGTAGTCATGTCGTCGGCAAGGCTCTTTATGACATGAGAGCTAGCACAACATTGAAGCCATGGTGGGCCGATAAAGAGAAGATAGGAGAAGATCCCATTGTGTTTGACAGTCCTCAATGCCCCAAGCTAATCACAGACACAATGGAGGAAACCCCTAGCTATGCAACATTCAAAATGGGGGACATATCTATAAAAAGCATGCTAGGTGACTTTTATTCATTCTCCATTACAAATGGGAACCTCCAAAAGCATACATTGCTCCTGATGGATGGAGGTCTGTTCCTCAATTATCGAAGAGGAATTAAATAAGCTTTGACAATAAAAATTCCGGCTAAGGGACTATAAACTAAGCGCTCGATGGGTGGCACCCCATCCAATACAATCTTTCTCCCTCCTTGTTTAATTCTTATTTACATATCCAAACTCTTCTCTATTTATGTTTAATTCTTCTTACTTTTAATATAATTATTATTAATTACGATTTTTGTAGTTTAAAGTTTTAATAAATTTTTTTTGTACTCATGTTCAGGCTCAATTCAATTGCTATGAGGATGAATGGTTAAAATAGAAGTCAAAAGCTGCAGTTGTCAGGGTATAGTTGTAAGACCCCAACTTATTATTAATGAAATTAAATTTTCTCCATTTATTATTTTGAAATATTAAGGGTTGATTTGATTAATGTGGTTAGTTATGGGTAAAATGCGCATATATTTTTAAATAAGCAAGTGGTTATAAAATATTAATTGTTATCGGGGAATATTCGTTTGGTCGTGGAATATTATTGCTGTCAGGGAATATTCGTACGACGGCGCAGCCTTTTGTGGGCCCCATAATGAAAAGCGATTGGATGAAGAAAACGACAAGTATAAGTTGTTTATAAATAATGGTAGTAGTTGTTACAGATTATATTGTTGGAATACCCTATGGTTAAAAACAAGAATACACTGCGTTGTTGCACAAAAGCACCCGGTATTGCACTAATTATTGATTCTTACGTAAGAAGACACTACTCAATAATTATTACAGTAGTTACTGTTCAGTATTTTATTTTATTGATTCAATAATTGTTGCGTTGATATTTTATATTATTATTGTTTCAATAATTGTCACTACACAATATTTTCCATTATCGGAGCAATAATTCATATTATCTGAATAATATTATTAGATAACATTATTTGTAATGTCTAGAAAGTTCTATCTAAGGAGAGGTTTGGTCACCTAATTGCGCGCCAGTAAGGAGAAATCCTTATTGGAAAGTCCCCTCTTTCTTGGGAATGGCCTGGTTGTCAGTATTGTGATTCTGTAATATTATTTGTGAATAATTAATTATTTATTTATATGATGAGGGAAATATTGATTTTATGTGGATATATATGGAGAAAATTTTTTAAAGTGACAATTGTTAAAAATTGATATTTTATCTTTTCTGATAAAATAATATTTTATTATATATATATAATAATGGTGATATTTTTACAATGAATGTGGGATATATGAGTATATGATGATGAAGAGTATTTTTGTTGCATTAAATGATTAACACATGTTTTGTGTGTCGGTGGACCCCATTTCTTGACTGAAATTTGATTATAGCATGTAAAATTGTCCGTTTGTGGATTTCGGTCAATTTATGTTTGGAATTTGGAAAACCTTTCTTCTGCAAAGTTGTAGATAATGGAATTTCCTATGGAAAAGACATGAGGTTTCGAATTTTTCTGACAAAAGGGCTATTTACTATGAATTATTAAAGTTCTGAAGTTCCAGAATAATTGATTTTTGGAAGTTTTAATTATTTTTTTTAAAGAAAAACATTTTTTTGCAATTAAGTTGGCCTCACATGTGATTTAAATGAGTTGAAATTAGATTTCAAAGGTGTCCTTGAATTTTGTTAATTATATTATTATTTTATTAAATTTTCTGCTTTGGTGTTCTAAGCATTTTCCTATAAATAGGGTGCTTAGGTTAGAATTGAAAATTACACTAGAAACTGAAGTTTTCTCTCTCTATATTATCGAGCGTATTCTTGTGAGTATTTTGATACTTTGAGTGTTGCTATACGGTGCAAGTTCTCTTCAGCACTATATCCAGTATTCTAGTCAGAAGTACTGTCTTTTTGAGGTAAGGGATGTTATTTTTTTTATAAATGATATTATTTCTTTCAATATCATTATGCCGAAATATTGGTAAGATTTTTCTTGTGAAATTCTTATCTTTTCATGTCGGGGTTACTATTCATGAGTTACTATTCACGAGTTACTATTCATAAGTTACTATTCATGAGTTACTATTCACGAGTTACTATTTACGAGTACTATTCACGAAGCATGAAGATTTTTCTTGTGGAATTTCTACCTTTTAGTGTCGGAGTTACTATTCAAGTATACGACACTATTCACGTATACAACACTATTCACGAATACGACACTATTCACAGAAAAATTAAATTTTCTTTTCTGTGTCCAAGACTATCTGTTATGGTTTCTATCTTTGATTAGATCTATGTTTTGATCTTTATTTTTGAATTCTGCTCCACAATAGTTTATTATGGAGTATTTTTGAACATGGATAAACCGAAGTACGAATCCTTACTATTTATTCTTTTGTCTCACTAGATTCATTTTCTTTAAAATATATTTTTCATCATCCTCAGTCCTAAATGATGATATAACTGAATATCTTTGGCCTGTAGTGCACAGATGAATGATTTTCTGATGAATATCTTTGGCCCGTAGTCCAAAGATGAACAGGTGTTTAGATGAACATGACCAACTGATGAATATCTTTGGCCTGTAGTGCAAAGATAAATATTTGATTCAAGATGTATATTGATTGATGTTACAGGGATAAAATATCGATGATGGACTTTTAATTTCATAGATGATAGTAGATTTCATTCTGTACTTAACTCTTCTAATGAATTGTTGTTTCCGCTGCAGTTGTTGATCTAAAACTTGTTGTCTATTGTATTCTATCAGATTTTTCCCTGTTGAAGACTAAGGATAATTTGTTGTACATTATCTTAGTCATAATATTCTTTACTGGTCTAGTTGAGCTCACCCTTTTCTTTTTTGTTCCATTTTTCTTCTCAGGAGACGAGAATATAGCGGGAACTAGTCGGGGTGTGGAGTAATGGTTCAAGACATTTGTTTTAGTAGTCCTCACCATTTTTTAAAATAGTGTATCAATAATTGTAATGAGGACTTATTTGAGTGTGAATATTGTCTAGAAGACAATATTTGTATTTAAACTCACAGTTTATGTGTTGTCGTATTTTGCACGACAATTGTATTCATGAAGTTGTAGTTGTTTCTGTACCATGTATTTGGCGACTCAGAATGGGTGATGTATACCTATTTTGGGGGCGTCACAGTTGGTATCAGAGCTTAGGGATATGGTCTCTGGCGGAGATCGGGGAATAGAACTAGGAGGGGAGAGACGAGTAAATCCTTCACTAGTGTGTCCTACCTAAGCTTATTTGTTATTTAAATGGTCGATCAGAATATAGGGATAATATGCGGCATGTCAATTAACCATTATTTTGTGACAGTAAAATGACATCTGAAGATGTTGAGATAAGCAATGGAGTACATGAGACCGTTGAGTCACCACTGATCAATACCTAGGATAAGGAAGGCAATAACCCTCCTGTAAACAATAACACCGACCAAATGACGAACGATGGTATGTTTAAGAACTTTCTAGAATTCATGCAAATCCAAACGAGAGAGCCTACTGTTCAAAATGCAGGTGGAAACACTGAAAACTCACGGATGGTCACCGCTAAGCAGTTCAAGGAGTTAGGACCGCCGGAGTTTTTGGGAAAGCCAAAACCACTTACGGCAGAGACGTGGATAAAGCAGATCACTAAAATATTTGATGTCTTGGGATGCTCAGAGGAGCAAAAGGTTCATTTCGCCACCTTCATGTTGCGAGGAGAGGCAAATTATTGGTGGGAATCCATAAAGCGTACTCAGCCTACCGCACTGAAGATGCCTTGGGAGAAGTTCCAAGAATTGTTCATCGACAAGTACTTTCCCGAAAGTATTCGTCACATGAAGGAGGTAGAGTTCATCAAGCTGGAGCAAAACAATATGAATGTGTCGCAGTACGAAGCTAAATTTGCCGAGTTGTCCCGATTTGCATCCCATTTGGTTGATAATGAAGAGAGAATGACGCGAATGTTTTTGCGAGGTTTGAAACACAAAATACATCAATACCTCATTTCTTATAAACTTTGTTTATATTCAGATGTTGTGAATAGGGCTCAGTTATTGGAGCGCGATAATGAGTCGGCTCAACTGAAGAATAATGACCAATAACTCGATGATAATCGTACTGGTGGCGACGGTCATCGGAACAATGATAACCATCATGGAGGAAATTATCATGCCAGAAATGGTAACCACTTCGGTGGTAATCATGACCAAGATAATAGGAAAGGTGAGTCAAGGGGAAATTTCAAAAAGAGAATATTCAACAATGACGGGAAGACGTCGGCACCAACACCAGCAACGAATTTTAGAGGAGGAGAAAGACCACCAGTTAGATGCTACAGATGCGGAGAAGAGGGACACATAAGTCCAAACTGTTCACAAACTTCTAAGTTATGTTTTAGTTGTGGAAAAGACGGTCATATAGCTCGAGATTGTCCTGTAGAAAAACAAAGTCCAGCGGGATGGTGACTCCAAAGGCTGTCCCGGACAAGTCAAAGTCATCGGTTCTTGGAAGAGCATTTTTTGTGACTTCTCAAAAAGCGAGTAACTCGAACAAAGTTAACACGGGTTAGTTAATCATAAATTCTTACGAAGTTTATACCTTATTAGATACCGGTTCTACCCATTCATTTATCTCTCCTGCTTATACTCAACGTTTAAACTTGACTCCGGAGAAAATTAGACTTTGACCTATCTGTTGAAACTTCGTTAGGAGAAACTTTCGTTACATCCACTGTTTTTAAATCTTGTTTGATCCAAGTTGGCACCATCACATTACCTGTTGACCTTATTTCTTTAAAGATACTTGCTTTTGATGTGATTTTAGGGATTGATTAATTAACTACTCATCATGCCAAAATTAATTGCTTTCGTAAGGTTGTTAGTTTTCATATTCCTAAGAAACCTGTTATTCGAATTCAAGCAACCAAACCATTGAAGTCAAACACTTTCATATCAAGCCATAAAGTCATTCATTTATTAAAAAATGGATGTTAAGTTTTCTTAGCCCATGTTATGGACTTGAACAAAAATACGTCAAATTTGAATGATATTTCTATTGTTAGTAAATTTCCTGATGTATTTCCTGAAGAATTTCTTGGCTTACTCCCAAAGTGTGATATTGAATTTTGTATCTACTTTGAACCCGGTACAAAACCCATTTCTAAAATCTCATATCGAATGGCTCCTATTGAACTTCAGGAGTTAAAAATTCAACTATAGAATTTGGTACCCGAGCCTCTATCTGGTGACTTCCTTTGTGGAAAGCACCGAAGCCAAACTCTCCGTAGGGGATGCCATATTTGTGTGGTAGTAAACTGTAGGTACCATTGTGACGTGATATCCAAGATTGGGATATGAGTCATAGTTAAGAGCAACCTAAGTTAGTAATCGAAATACGTAGCTTTCTAGGCTTAGTTTGTTATTATCGGAGATTCGTGGAAAGATTTTCTTGAATTGCTACTCCATTAACTCAGCTGACTCGTAGAGATACAAAATTTGAATGGAGCAAGGAATGTGGGAAGAGCTTCGAAGAAATCAAGAGGAGACTCATTTTGGAACCTGTTCTGACCATACCATCCTGAAAAAAACGAACGTGGTAGCTGACGTGTTGAGTAGAAAATCGTATGTGGTTACGAGTGCAATATTGTTAACACAAAGACCCATTTCGTACGACTTACAGAAGATGAAGATAGAGTTAAAGATTCAAAGAACCTGCGTGAAGATAACGAATATAAGATTAGAATCGACTTTAATCGATAAATTTAAAGCTACTCAAGCTACAGACCTGGAGTTGATGAATATGAAGAAGAAGATGCAAGAAGTCGTTATTCCAAAAGCGAGAATTGGCGATGTGAGGAAATCTCAAACCTTCGATTTATTAGTCCATTTGAGATTCTCGATCAAGTAGAAATTGTGGCCTATAGACACATTTTACCGCCAAGTATCACGCGTGTTTATAACGTTTTTCGTGTATCGATGTTACGTAAATATGTGGATGACCCAAACCACATTATTGAGTTAGAACCGGACGATATAGCCAAAGACTTAACGTACGAGGAGGTACCTGTCAAGATCTTGGATAGGAAAGAGCATGTCCTACGCACAAAGGTCATACCACAAGTTAAAGTTTTGTGGAGGAACCATGCTATTGAGAAAATGACCTGGGAGTTGGAAACGGAAATGAAATCAAGGTATCCTCACCTTTTTGAAACACCAGGTACGTACGTCAATTTCGAGGACGACATTTCATAAGGAGGGGAGGTTTTAAGACCCCAACTTATTAGTAATAAAATTAAATCTCCTCTATTTATTATTTTGAAATAGTAAGGGTTGATTTGATTAATGTGGTTAGTTATGGGTAAAATGCGCATATATTTTTAAATAAGCAAGTGCTTATATAATATTCATTGTAGTCGGGGAATATTCATTTGGTCGTGGAATATTCTTGTTGTCAGGGAATATTAAATGCGACTGAAGATGACCTTTTGTGGGCCCCATGGCGAAAGCGATTGGATGAAGAAAACGACAAGTATAAGTTGTTTATAAATAACTGGCGTAGTTATTACCGTTAATCTTGTTGGAATACCCGTTGGTTAAAACACGATGTACGCATTGTTGCACAAGAAGTACGGTATTGCACCAATTATTGATTCTTACGTAAGAAGGCACTACTCAATAATTGTTACAGTAGTTACTGTTCAATATTTTATTTTATTGATTTAATAATTGCTGTGTTGATGTTTTATATTACTATTGTTTCAATATTTGTCACTACACAGCATTTTCCATTATCGGAGCAATAATTCATATTATCTGAATAATATTATTAGATAACATTATTGGCAATGTATAGAAAGTTCTGTCTAAGGAGAGGTTTGCTCACTTAATTGCGCGCCAATAAGGAGAAATCCTTTTTGGAAAGCCTCTTCTTTCCTGGGAACGGCCTGGTTGTCAGTATTGTAATTCTGTAATATTATTTGTTAATAATTAATTATTGATTTATATGATGAGGAAAATATTGATTTTATGTGGATATAGATGGAGAAAAATTTTTAAAGTGATAATTGTTAAAAATTGATATTTTAACTTTTCTGATAAAATAATATTTTATTATATATATATAATAATAGTGATATTTTTACAATGAATGTGGGATATATGAGTATATGAGGAGGAATAGTATTTTTGTTGCATTAAATGATTAACACATGTTTTGTGTGTCGGTAGACCCCATTTCTTGACTGAAATTTGATTATAGCTTGTAAAATCGTCCGTTTGTGGATTTCGGTCAATTTTTGTTTGGAATTTGGAAAAACTTTCTTCTACAAAGTTGTAGATAATGGAATTTCCTATGGAAAAGAAATGAGGTTCGAATTTGTTTGACAAAAGGGCTATTTACTATGAAATATTAAAGTTCCGCAGTTCCAGAATAATTGATTTTTGGAAGTTTTAATTTTTTTTTTTAAAGAAAAATGTTTTTTTGCAATTAAGTTGGCCTCACATGTGATTTAAATGAGCTGAAATCAGATTTCAAAGGTGTTCTTGAATTTTGTTAATTATATTATTATTTTATTAAATTTTCTGCTTTGGTGTTCTAAGCATTTTCCTATAAATAGGGTGCTTAGGTTAGAATTGAAAATTATACCACAAACTGAAGTTTTCTCTCTCTATATTATCAAGCGTATTCTTGTGAGTATTTTGATACTTTGAGTGTTTCTATATGGTGCAAGTTCTCTTCAGCACTATATCCAAATATTCCAAATAAATCTTGTCTTTTGAGGTAAGAGATGTTATTTTTTTTATAAATGATATTATTTCTTTCAATATCATTATGCCAAAATATTGGTAAGATTTTTCTTGTGAAATTCTTATCTTTCAATGTCGGGGTTACTATTCATGAGTTACTATTCACGAATTACTATTCATAAGTTACTATTCATGAGTTACTATTCACGAGTACTATTCACGAAGCATGAAGATTTTTCTTGTTGAATTTCTACCTTTTAGTGTCAGAGTTACTATTCACATATACGACATTATTCATGTATACGACACTATTCACGAATACAACACTATTCACAGAAAAATTAAATTTTCTTTTCTGTGTCCAAGACTATCTGTTATGGTTTCTATCTTTGATTGGATCTATGTTTTGATCTTTATTTTTGAATTCTTCTCCACAATAGTTTATTATGGAGTATTTTTGAACATGGATAAACCGAAGTATGAATCCTTACTATTTGTTATTTTGTCTCTCTAGATTCGTTTTCTTTAAAATATATTTTTCATCATCCTCAGTCCTAAATGATGATATAACTGAATATCTTTGGCCTTTAGTGCAAAGATGAATGATTTTTTGATTAATATCTTTGGCTCAGAGTGCAAAGATGAAGCAGTGTTTAGATGAACATGATTAATCGATGAATATCTTTGGCTGAAGTGCAAAAGATGAATATTTGATTCGAGATGTATATTGATTGATGTTCTGAGGATAAAATATCGATGATGGACTTTTAAATTCATAGATGATAGTAGATTTCATTCTCTACTTAACTCTTCTAATGAATTGTTGTTTCATTTAGTTGTTGATCTAAAACTTGTTGTCTATTGTATTCTATCGATTTTTCCTGTTGAAGACTAAGGATAATTTGTTGTACATTATCTTAGTCATAATATTCTTTCTTGGTCTAGTTGAGCTCACCCTTTTCTTTTTGTTCCATTTTTCTTCTCGAGGAGGCGAGAATATAGCGGGAACTAATCGGGGTGTGGAGTAATGGTTCAAGACATTTGTTTTAGTAGTCCTCACCATTTTTTAAAATAGTGTATCAATAATTGTAATGAGGACTTATTTGAGTGTGAATATTGTCTAGAAGACAATATTTGTATTTAAACTACCAGTTTATGTGTTGTCGTATTTTGCACGACAATTGTATTAATGAAGTTGTAGTTGTTTCTGTACCATGTATTTGGCGACTCAGAATGGGTGATGTATACCTATTTTTGGGGCGTCACAATAGGGCAGCGTAACTGCACCCAATTTGTAAAGGAAAGCTGCGCAGGTGCGCCCTATCTTAGTCAAAAAGTCCCATCTCTGCTACACTGCGCAACTGTGCCCATCCAATGCCAAATTTCAACGCAGCTGCGCCGTTATGGAACCCCAGTTTTTTAAATTTTAACCCATTGGGGGAATAACAGGCAGAATCCTAGGGCATTAAAGAAGTTCAAGTGCAGTTCCCAATGTTTGTACCCGCCCAGACTTCTCCACCGCCTAATACACCATCGGATCATGAGGAGGCGGGCGTAGATGACAATGCTTCTTAGGGGAGTATTCTTTCATTTTTTTTACAATGAGGACATTGTCATTTTCAAGTTTTGGGGTATTTGGTTCATATTATTATTAGTATAGTTTGCATCTAGTTTAGTTCATATAGTTGCGTGTTAGTATAATTGCATACTAATTAAGTTTTATGTTTCATTTAGTTTAATGGAAAATCACAAAAAAAAATTGCTTTATTTGATTATATTAGGACATATTGCATGAATCCAAGTTTTCAGTTAGTGTGAATTTTCATTTGGCCTATGATGAGATTGGAATTACATGATTTTTGAACAGTTTTGATAACTTTGGCGTGGTTGTATTGTCATACATTGATGTAAATCCTTATCTATATGAAACTGATGTAATTGGATAACACTTTAGAGTAATCATTATGTTTTCTCAGTTTAAATGGTCACATACTTGTCTTCTGGTGAGAAGTTTGTGTTTTAACAAAAGAGATTTAGTAAACAGTTATTAATGACTAGGATTGCGTAAAAGCTTAAGTTGGGGGAATTCAGTGGGTATGCATGCTTAAATAAAAAAATAAGAAAAAGAAAAAGAAAAAGAAAATATATGATGTTGAATAAACACTTTGGTTAGTTTAGTTCTGTGGCCTTTGATACTTGAGTAAATAAGCCCTTAGGGGTGTCTCTACACCCAACGCCTTAAAGCTATCTTGTTTGGGAGTCGTTGGTCGAAAGCTCGCTACACGAGTATCACTGAAAAAGCCTAAGAGAACTAGACATTGCAAATTCAGATGTGTACACGAGTAAGTGCGATTATCGCCCTCATGAGTAAATAAAATCATAATAAACCCCTTGTATGACTCTTAGCTTAGTTGATGCATAATCTTGGTCGGAGCTTAATTTGTTTTCTGCCTTTCTTGAGTTAAAATTGTTGGTTTCCCTCTAAGAAGCATATTATGTGAAGTATTTATATTGTAGCAAGTTAATGGTTGCTAAGCACACACACACACACACACACTACATCAGTGATGCCAAGTTTTGATTTACAAAGTGTTATGCATTATTGTCTTGTTTTTGGTTGGATTCTTTGTTTGATGTCATTATGGTTTCTCTAAGGCAACTCTCTTGGAGTTCATTTTGACTGGTATTTGGATTCGTAGGCATATTAGATTAGGTTTCATGTTTAGTTTATTGCATTGCATTGTGTTTTGTTGCTTGGGGACAAGCAGCGGTTTAAATTTAGGGATATTTGATAAGTAGGTTTTATACCTACTTATTATATACTAACTTATTATAATTGTTGCTTAAGCCCATTTGTTTAAATAAATTTTCATGCATTTTTGGTTTATTTTGTAGATTGCATGCTTGGGAACTGGCTTGGTAGCATTTAAGGATTAAAGGGATGAATTGTGAGCTAAAATGATCAAGACTTGGGAGATGTAGGAAACTACAGTAGCAGAACAACAAAATCAGAAACTGGTGCACGACGCAGCTGCGCCCCTAAAGGGCTTGAAGAATGGTGCAACTGTGCTCTACCTCATTCGACAAAACTCACTTGCTAGCAATTGGCGCCAGCTTAACCTTGTGGGTGGCCATAATCGTGCTAGTCTGGCAGTCCAGATTTTGACTTTTCATTTAATGAACCAATTGGATTGTTTCTTGGGCAAGGAGGCACTCGTGATTTAGCCTATATTTAAGCAGTTTTGTAGCATATATTACAGATATCTACATTCAATAATAGATTGAATTCTTTGATAAAATTTATCTTGTATATTTTATCTTTAATTCTTAGATTAGATTAGGTTAGACTAGAACCCTAGATTAGATTGAATCTCAATTGAAAGAGCATTTGAAGTTCAGATTTAGATCAAGAGAGATCAGATTTGCATTCTTTAATCCCTAGCTTCTCTTTACTTTTATTTGTATCTTTCAATGTATAATCAATTGTGGATTTTGGAATTCGATTCAATCAAGAGTTACATACTATTTTGGGATTACAATGGATCTTAATGAGTATTTTATCTTGATATTCTTCCTTGTTAGTTAAATCGATTATTATTGGATTGTCTATTATGATTTGTGTTAATTGCTTAATTTTCTAGCTATCAGTTACCATGATAATCCATATGAAATTGAGAGACGGATTATGGGTTTAGATCTGATCATAATAGCATGTGTTTATGATTTCTACATAGTGATGAAATTCATGATTCGTGCCTAGGATAGAGATATACCAAAGCACCACATGTAATCCGATAAGAACTTGTGCTTAACCCTTTTTAATTGTAATTCACATAGAGATATAGTGGGTTAGTTAATTAAGGTGTTCACATTAATTCTATCATATGTGGATTTAGTGTGATATGGATATGGTACATCGAGAGATGGTCATATTTTACCTTCGTGTTCTTGATTGACAATCTAGTATAATTAATTTGACTTAACATGAAGTTTATTAATTTAAATGAAACAATAGTTGAAATTATAGTCTCAAGTCTTCATTATCTAGTTTCATTATAGGGATAGTTAGTGTGATGCCCCCAAATCTGGGTACTTCAATTCCACGGAATTTGGTGTTCACTGTACAAATATCATCTATCTATCTACCCATAATAAATGCAAAGCATGCAATAGATAGAAATAATAATAAATCTCCCCTTATGGGGTTACATCATCTACATAATAAATACAATCCCAGGTTACTCTAACCTTAAATCATCTGTGCGGAAACATAAACAAATAAGTCTTAAATAACATCAATTCTAATTATCATTACATAACCACATAAGTAATCAATCTTCATTACATGCTAAGCTTGCCGTTGCCTTTACTAGTGGAAGGTTCGTCTGCTCTTTCGTTCTTAACTGCAATGTTATTATAACGCAAGAGTGAGCACTATTGCCCACAAGTAAAATAATGAAATAACAATGTATAATAACATACGAGAGAATCAAGGACTTCTGAAATAAAGGTCAACTTTTGAATCAAGAATGAATAACAAGAATCAAAAGGTTTCTGAGGGTCATAAGACCTTGAACTATGTCCTAGGTTATCAAGGGTTATACTTGAAACCTTTAACAGTCATAAGACTATGGACCTTTCTACTCGTACTTAGGGGGATTAGCCCTTAGTACCATACTATGCACAATATCTTAACGCTAACGCATAAGTAAATCCCTTTGCAGATTTGTTCATCTCAGTTTGACATTCGAGTCCGCACCAAAGGAAGTTTGGTTTGGATAATTCAATAAGGGTTCTGAAATTTAGAACATTCATCAACTATGGACTAGTTGAATCAATAAGGATTTGCTAGTCTAACAAGGTTCAACAATAATGATATTCAAATTGAATAATAATCTCAAGAATTATACAATAGAACAAATATTGTATAACAAATTCATACTTTGAAAGGATAGTCAATCTTTAATATAACAATTCGAACTTGAATAATAGTAATGATAATTTACTCAAGGTAAATAATAAACTTGAACAATGATAGCAAGTAAGGGTAGGAAACTTGCCTTGTGCATAGATTACACTTTAATTAAACTCGTTCTTTGATTTAAATCCTACATATCATTTACATTCATAATACCAGTCAATTATAACATACTAGTCATCACAAGGTCATTCTCTTTGTCTAACTTTGATAATGATCACATTTAATCAAATTACTACACTCATTGTCTCATACTTTACAATTTATGAACAATAAGCTAATTATGTATTCAATAATTCAAACCACATGTAATTATGTTATTTACATGTTAAACATCTTATTATACTTCTAACATATTTCTATGTTCATTACATTAAGTTACTAACACATTGCTAGACTTGACATTTTTAAAAAAAAATCATTTCTGAACATTCTAGAGAGTGGCGCTACGGCGCCACTTTTGTCTCGGTATCAAGGTCAGTCAAGACGATGGCACATAGAATCTAAGGACTCTTCAGCCATGGCCACGGATGTTAAGGCACGAGGACCAGTGCTTGCAGTCATGACGAATTGTAAATCGTCTACAATTCGCGAAAATTGCAGAACATATCCAAAAAACTCCAATTAAATTATTACTACACAAATTTAATCATACCACATGTTAGAATTCATATATAATCATTACCCAACATTTATAGAGCGACTTTAACCATTTAAAACACATAATTACAGAATTAAAATATATAAATTTCACTGTTCTTGATGTTCTTGAAGGTTTTGAACATAAATCATGAAAATTAATACTACAAATTCGTTATAACACCGAATCCGTTCATTTAAAGTTTGGTCTCTTCATATTAAGATGCATAATAATATACGAGTATAAATTTAACAAAATCATTTATGTTTAACACATTAAAATTATGTATAAGGGCCATATAGCCAAAACTCATACTCTGTAAGTTTTGAGCAACATATACGACTTGTTTTATGACACTGATGATATGGTAATCTATATAATATATAATTGAATACGATTTGATACATATTAATACATACACAACCCATAAACATTACTCCTTTCCCAAATACATAGGTTTAAACAAAAACTTTGAAAGCCATTTTCATGAAATCTTAATGACGTAAAAGTAGAAATTGGGTTTGGAGAAATTACCCATAGTGTTAATGAGTAGAGATAAAAGCCTTTTTTAAAAGCTTCTTCAATCACAGAGTTTCTCACAAATCCTCTGAATTCTCTCTGAAAATTTTCTAATTGTCTCTAACTAGTTTTATCAAACTTAAGAAAATGAAATAAAGAAGACGTCGCATCAAATAAACTGACGCATTGTGGAGGTCAGTTATCTATCATGGGTTAACTGCCCTCAACCTCCACTAGTGCCATGTTTGGCTAGCCTTAAAAGGCTTAAACTCAATTAATTTAATAAACTCTTTTATCATATAGTTTAAATAATGTCACACTATTTATAAAATAACTCAATTAATTTATTTAATTTAATATAAATAAAATATAATAAGTTCTCATAAATTCACATAGTCGTATAATTAATTTTTCATTAATTAATAATATCAAATTATTAATCTCAAATTAATTATTACATTAATTAAAATAACCTTAGGCTTATTAAATATTTCTTTAAATTCAATAAGCTCACATAAATACATACTTGAATAATAAATATTCTCCACATTAAATTAATAAATATAACACATATATCATTAAATTAATCTATCACAATTGCATCAATTAATTATTTAATCTAATAATTAAATCATCGAAATTATTTAATTAATTCAATAAATATTAAGAATTAAATTACAAAAATCTCGTTCTTCACATCTTTCCCCCCTTAAAAAAATTCTATCCCCAGAATCACGACTAAATAAATTCAACCCGTTACATTTTCTCCCCCCTCTTACAAAGATTCTGTCCCCAGAATCACTTACACATAAATTAAGTAAATAAATGAGGGTAATTCTTCATCATATTCTCTTCGAGTTCCCACATAGCTTCTTCAGCGTTGTGGTTCCTCCAAATTACCTTAACAGAAGGTATTACTTTATTTCTGAGAACTTGTTCTTTTCTGTCGACAATTTGAACGGGAATTTCTTCGTAAGATAAGTCTTTTTCAAAATGTAGGGGTTCGTATTCAATTACATGCTTGTAATCGGCTTTGTAGGGTCGTAACACAGAAACATGGAAGACGTTATGGACATTCTCGAGTGCTAGAGGTAGGGCTACCTCGTACGCAACTTCTCTGATTCTTCTCAGTACTTTAAATGGTCCAATGAATCTTGGGCTCAATTTCCCTTTCTTTTCGAACCTGATCTTTCCCTTCCAAGGAGAGACCTTCAAGAAAACATAACTACCTGATTCGAATTCGATATTTTTATGATGTGGATCAACATATTTCTTTTGTCTATCTTGAGCTGCTACCAGTCGTGCTCGGATAACTTTGACTATTTCTGCTGTCTGCTGTACCAATTCTGGCCCTAGCAATTTCCTTTCACCAACTTCATCCCAGTAAAGCGGAGTTCTGCACTATCTGCCGTATAACGCTTCATAAGGCGGCATGCCAATACTAGCGTGGTAACTGTTGTTGTAGCCGAACTCTACTAATGGTAGGTGATCATCCCAATATCCTTTAAAGTCCATCACACAGGCTCTTAGCATATCTTCAAATGTCTGAATCGTTCTTTCGCTCTATCCATCTGTCTGAGGGTGATATGTTGTACTCATTCGTAATTGCGTACCCATGCATTCCTGAAGATATTTCTAGAAATTCGATGTGAAGCGCGGATCTCTATCAGAAACAATTGACACCGGAACTTCGTGCCTCGAAACAATCTCTTTTACGTATAACCTCGCCAACTGATCTAAGTTGAATCTGATTTTTTTTCAGAAGGAAGTGTGCGGATTTCGTCAGTCGGTCAACGATAACCCATACTGCATCGTAGCCTTTCTGAGTCGTCGGAATGCCAACCACGAAGTCCATTGTAATATGTTCCCATTTCCATTCTGGGATCTCCAACGGTTGTAGCAATCCACTTGGTCTCTGATGTTCTGCTTTTACTTTCTGACAGGTCAGACACTTGGCAACACATTCTGCAACATCTCGTTTTCAATTTGGCCACCAGAAATGTTGTCGAAGATCTTGGTACATTTTGGTACTACCAGGGTGAATCGAATATCGTGAACTATGAGCCTCGCTCAAAATTTCTTCCTTAATCTGTTGTATTGGTGGAACCCAAATTCTACTTTTAAATCTCAGTATTCCTTCCTTATCCATCTTAAATCTCGGTTTAGCTCCTTCAGATATCTTCTTTGTCACCTTTTTACATTCTTCGTCCTGAAGCCGAGCCTCCTTTACTTTATCTAGTAGAGTTGTACCAGATTGCATCTGAAATATTTTCTCATCAATCTCCATAGGATACTTCACTTCCAACTCCAGTTTGTCCATTTCTACAATTAGCTCCTCCTGAACAGTCAACCTCATCAATTTCTCACGGTCCTTTCTACTTAAGGCGTCGGCAACCACATTTGCTTTACCCGGATGGTATAAAATCTCACAGTCGTAATCCTTAACTAATTCCAACCATCTTCTTTGACGCGTATTCAAATCCTTCTGTGTAAAAATATATTTCAGACTCTTGTGGTCCGTATATATTTCACACTTCTCCCCATAGAGATAGTGCCTCCAAATTTTCAAAGCAAAAACAACTGCAGCTAACTCCAAGTCGTGGGTCGGGTATCCCTTCTCGTAATCCTTCAATTGTCGTGATGCATACGCAATGACTTTGCCGTTTTGCATCATCACACAACCAAGTTCTTTATGCGACGCATCACTATAAACAACAAATTTCCTGTATCATCTGGAAGAGATAACACAGGTGCTGTACTCAACCTCTTCTTCAATTCTTGAAAACTTTCCTCACACTTATCTGTCCAAACAAATTTCACAGCTTTTCGAGTTAAATTCGTTAGCGGAGTTGCAATCTTGGAAAAGTCTTGTATGAACCTTCTATAATATCCTGCCAATCCAAGAAAACTTCGTACTTTCGACGACGTCCTCGGCTGATCCCAGTTGATCACGGCTTCGACTTTGGATGGATCTACCAAAATTCTGTTTTTATCTATCACGTGCCCAAGAAATTGCACCCGTTCAATCCAAAATTGGCATTTCAAAAACTTGGCAAACAAGTTTTCCCTTCTCAATACCTCCAACATTAATCTTAAATTCTCTTCGTGTTCTTCTTTGGTTTTCGAATAGACCAAAATGTCATCTATAAATACCACTATGAACTTATCCAAAAATGGCTTGAACACACCATTCATTAGTCCCATAAATGCTGCAGGAGCATTCGTAAGACCAAACGACATTACTAAAAATTCGTAGTGACCATTTCGAGTTCTGAATGCTATCTTCGGTACATCCTCTGGTCTCACCTTTAGCTGATGATAACCCCTTCTCAAGTCTATCTTGGAAAAGTATCTCGCTCCTTTCAATTGATCGAACAGGTCGTCGATCCTCGGTAATGGATATGGGTTTTTAATCGTGACCTTATTCAGTTCTCTGTAGTCAATGCAGAGCCGCATTGATCCATCCTTCTTTTTCACAAAAAGCACCGGCGCTCCCCACGGCGATACGCTCGGTTGAATATACTTCATGTCCAGTAATTCTTGTAGTTGTACCATTAATTCTTTCATCTCTACTGGTGCCATTCGGTATGGTGCCTTCGATATTGGAGCAGTTTCGGGCGCCAAATCAATCACGTAATCTACCTCTCTATCTGTTGAAAGTCCCGGCAAATCGTTTGGAAATACGTCGACGAAGTCCCTTACAATCGGTATTTCTTCTACCTTCGGATTCTCTTTTCGACTGTTGACTATATAAGCTAAATATCCTACACAGCCTTATCTTAATAACTTCCTGGCCTGTATCATCGTTAGACAACTAGCTTGTCTAGGCGACTTGCTACCATAAACACAACCTTTGACGGAGTCATAAGGTTAATATGCTTCTTTTGGCAATCAATCACAGCCTCGTAATTGAATAACCAGTCCATTCCCAAAATAACATCAAATTCCCCAAGTCGAATAGGGATAAGATCTATGTTTATGATATTACCCTTAATATCCACTCTACAGTTCTTATGTATGTACTTAATAGGGATTATTTCTCTATTCGCAATTTCTATGTTCATGGGGTAATCTAATTCATCCTTAGGCAAATCTAAATTCTTTTCAAAGTAATCGGATATAAAGGAACAAGTAGCACCCGAATCAAATAATTATAAGCATTAATTTTATTGATCGGAATGATACCTGACACCACATCACGAGATTGAACTGCATCCTGCACCGTCATGTTGAAAGTCCTGGCGGTCGGTCGGTTTGTTGCGGTTGGTCCGATGATAGTTAAGGCATTTCCACTGTTGTTTCCCCGGTTTCCTCCTGATCCTGACCCTCCCGATCCCTTCTTAGGACAGTCTCTTGCTAGAAGGTCCTTTGAACCACAAGTAAAGCAAGCACCCTTCTTTGGGTTAGGACAGCTAGGTGCTATGTGGCCTTCCTAACCACAATTGTAACACACTCTTTTTCCTTTCATACAAACTCCCAGATGAGCTTTCCCGCAGGTCGGGCATGCTTCGATTTTTTTCTTATGACTTCCTTGTTGATTTCCCGATGATGAGTTTTCATTCCACCTTTTCTTCTGATTAAAATTACCACCTCCTGTGCCACTTCCACTAGTCTTGTTATTTCCTTCACCTTCACTCTTCTTCTTCTTCTGATCTTGATTGTACTTGGTCACCGCATCGCTTCCACCTTCAGCGAGGATGGCCTTTTCCAGTACTCTGGCAAATGTGTTTATCTGAAACATTGATACTCTACTATATACCCAAGGCTTTAGTCCTTGTTCGAATCTTCTAGCTTTTATCTCGTCTATGGGTACTTGATACGGGGCGAACCTCGCCAACTCGTTGAATCTAGCTGTATAATCAGGTATGCTCATATTCCTTTGCTTCAATTCTAGAAATTGAACCTCCATCTGGTTCTGTGAGCTGGTTGGGAAGTACATCTCGAAAAACATTTATTTAAATCTCTCCCAAGTAATTATACCTTCACCTCCACGAACTTTGTTTGCTTGCCACTAATAGCTAGCTTCAGACTTCAGCATAAATGTTGCAAAAGCGGTCTTCTGGTCTTCTCTAACCCTAGCAACGTCGAAAACCTTCTCCATCTCCATAACCCACGTTTAAGCCTCGATCGGGTTCATGGAACCTTTAAATTCTGGCGGTCCCACCGCCTTGAAATCCTTATATGTAGTATTTGGTGGAGCTTGAGGTTGATTATTCATTGCTCCAGTCAGTAAGTTAACCAACTACTGAACATTATTAGCATTGGCATTATTGTTGTTATTCGTAGACTCTTCCTTAGCTGGTTGACGTTGTTGTCTTCTTCTTGGCGGCATAATTTTGTTAAAATATATGCTTATTAAATCTCTATTAAATCCTCTAAATAGTTAAGACTTAACTCAACAATTTAATATAATCATTTAACACATTATCTCAAACAACTTGATATATATTCATTCAAACTAAAAGTTTTAACATTAAACGATAGCATCACTGCTATTTACATCCTATCCTGAGATAAAGAATCTACAAGATTTAAAATATTAAAATATTCCTTCGTTCATAAACACATCGGAATTTACATCTAAATAATATATAAGTTTATCACATAAGTAAACAAAATCACTGTCTGTCAAGGCGCTGAATAGCCTTGCTACGCTACTCTTCCATGATACGAGACATCGTCCTGCGATCCAGCATGTACGATGGAAGTCCTTCAAAATGGATGGGGTACCTCAAAACTCGATCCTGGGCCTCATCCATTGCGTGATTAAGTGTGGAATATGTCTCCCCAAGCTTCGCTTTCTTTGCACGACCATCCTCTTCCGCAAGATCAGCACGAAGTGACTCTCTTACCCAGCCTTCCTCTGCTACGATCAATCTTTCAGAACTTTCCTTCAGTTCCTTCTTCAGCTTCTCTATCTCCTCGGTCTTATCTTCGGTTTGACCCTTCTCATGGACAAAATCCCATTCTACATTTCCCAGTCGTGAGTGAAGAGTCGAAATCTCCATCTCCTTCTGCTCTAGAGTAATCTGCTGAACAATAGCTCGCTTAGTCAGATCCTGCACCTCATCTCGTAACTCCACGTTACGGTCATATAATGTGTCGTACATCTCAGCATCAATAGAGTGTTGTGGAAACTCCTCTTCTTCCTCTTCCTCGTCAAATTCCTCCTCGGGATCAGGCCTCAAAGTTCATGCTCCTGACCAACAACGGTGATCAATGGAGATGACTCTCCCTCTGTGCACCAATTGTTCCCTAATGACATGAATGTCTCGGGGTTCCTCCTCTTCAGAGTCATGTGAGGTACTCTAGGGTTCCTCTTCCCCTTTCGACTAGTTCCTCCAACGCTTGAGACATCCCGACAACAAAATTTCAAGTTTTAGTTACTAAGTCGTACATTTAGTGAGCACATAATTTAACACATAAGCACATAAAGTCTTTTATTATCTTCAATGAATTATAAAAATTCATTTCCTAGAACTCGATAAGAGTTTCCATCACTATGTTCTTTCTATAAGGCTACTACCTAAGGTTGTTCCCCAACCTAAGGTTCATAACCTCTGACTTTGATATTAACTCAGGATGCCCCAAACCGGGTACTTCAATTCCACGGGATTTGGTGTTCACTATACAAATATCATCTATCCATCTACCCATAATAAATGAAAACCATGCAATAGATAGAAATAATAATATATCTGCCCTTATGGGGTTACATCATCTACATAATAAATACAATCCCAGGTTACTCTAACCTAAATCATCTGTGCGGAAACATAAAAAAATAAGTCTTAAGTAACATCAATTCTAATTATCATTACATAACCACATAAGTAATCAATCTTCATTACTTGTTAAGCTTGCCCTTGCCTTTACTAGTGGAAGGTTCGTCTGCTTTTTCGTTCTTAACTGCAATGTTATTATAACGCAAGAGTGAGCACTATTGCCCACAAGTAAAATAATGAATTAACAATGTATAATAACATACTTGAGAATCAAAGACTTCTGAAATAAAGCTCAACTTTTGAATCAAGAATGAATAACAAGAATCAAAAGGTTTCTGAGGGTCATAAGACCTTGAACTATGTCCTAGGTTATCAAGGGTTATACTTGAAACCTTTAACAGTCATAAGACTATGGACCTTTCTACTCGTACTTAGGGGGATCAGCCCTTAGTACCATATTGTGCACAATATCTTAACGCTAACGCATAAGTAAATCCATTTGCAAGGTTGTTCATCTTAGTTTGACATTCGAGTCTGCACCAAAGGAAGTTTGGTTTGTATAATTCAATAAGGGTTCTGAAATTTAGAACGTTCATCAACTATGGACTAGTTAAATCAATAAGGATTCGCTAGTCTAACAAGGTTCAACAATAATGATATTCAAATTGAATAATAATCTCAAGAATTATACAATAGAACAAATATTGTATAACAAATTCATACTTTGAAAGGATAGTCAATCTTTAATATAACAATTCGAACTTGAATAATAGTAATGAGAATTTACTCGTTCTTTGATTTAAATCCTACATATCATTTATATTCATAATACCAGTCAATTATAACATACTAGTCATCACAAGTTCATTCTCTTTGTCTAACTTTGATAATGATCATATTTAATCAAATTACTACACTCATTGTCTCATACTTTACAATTTATGAACAATAAGCTAATTATGTATTCAATAATTCAAACCACATGTAATTATGTTATTTACATGTTAAGCATCTTATTATACTTCTAACATATTTCTATGTTCATTACATTAAGTTACTAACACATTGCTAGACTTGACATTTAAAAAAAAAATCATTTCTGAACATTCGGAGTGGTGGCCATGGCATCACTTTTATCTTTGGTACTTTCGGTCTCATGGCCAGATTCTTTCTTATTTAGCGATGCGGATGTTAAAACATCTGGCCTCGGCATGCATACAAGTGAACAGAACGAGCTTCTACGCAATTCGCAAAAATTGCAGAACACAGCCAAAAAACTCCATTTAAATTATTACTACACGAATTTAATCATACCCACATGTTAGAATTCGTATATAATGATTACCCAATATTTATAGAGAGACTTTAACCATTTAAAACACATAATTATAGAATTAAAATATGTAAATTTCACTGTTCTTGAAGGTTTTGAACATAAATCATGAAAATTAATACTACGGAATCGTTATAACACTGAATCCGTTCATTTAAAGTTTGGTCTCTTCATATTAAGATTCATAATAATATACGAGTATAAATTTTACAAAACAATTTATGTTTGACACATTAAAATTACGTATAAGGGCCATATGGCCAAAACCTATACTCTGTAAGTTTTGAGTAACATATACGACTTGTTTTATGACACTGATGATATGGTAATCTATATAATATATAATTGAATACGATTTGATACATATTAATACATACACAACCCATAAACATTACTCCTTTCCCAAATACAGAGGTTTAAACAAAAACTTTGAAAGCCATTTTCATGAAATCTTAATGACGTAAAAGTAGAAATTGGGTTTGGAGAAATTACCCATAGTGTTAATGAGTAGAGATAAAAGCCTTTTTTAAAAGCTTCTTCAATCACAGAGTTTCTCACAAATCCTCTGAATTCTCTCTGAAAATTTTCTAATTGTCTCTAACTAGTTTTATCAAACTTAAGAAAATGAAATAAAGAAGACGTCGCATCAAATAAACTGACGCATTGTGGAGGTCAGTTATCCATCATGGGTTAACTGCCCTCAACCTCCACTAGTGCCATGTTTGGCTAGCCTTAAAAGGCTTAAACTCAATTAATTTAATAAACTCTTTTATCATATAGTTTAAATAATGTCACACTATTTATAAAATAACTCAATTAATTTATTTTATTTAATATAAATAAAATATAATAATTTCTCATAAATTCACATAGTCATATAATTAATTTTTCATTAATTAATAATATCAAATTATTAATCTCAAATTAATTATTACATTAATTAAAATAACCTTAGGCTTATTAAATATTTCTTTAAATTCAATAAGCTCACATAAATACATACTTGAATAATAAATATTCTCCACATTAAATTAATAAATATAACACATATATCATTAAATTAATCTATCACAATTGCATCAATTAATTATTTAATCTAATAATTAAATCATCGAAATTATTTAATTTATTCAATAAATATTAAGAATTAAATTACAAAAATCTCGTTCGTCACAGTTAGTATTATTTTAATTCAAAATATTAAAATTAATCGTTTAAATAAGATTAAGTTGGTTACGGGTTAGTACTTGGTAATTCTTGTTAGACAATTCTCAGTGGGATCGATACTCTACTTACTCTTTATTACTTGTTGACCGTGTATACTTGCACACATATATTGATCGTGAAATACGACCCAACAATCATTCCATCATATTCGACACAAGTCCCAGAAAGGAAGAGACAATGATACATTAAGACAGTTAGTCACATGGATGGAATAACAATCATCCTAAGATGCAACCCTTCAGCAATTCATCACTCCTGAAGTGCGAGAAGACTTATAGAAGTAAATGGGCGACTATCGTAGAAAAGTCTATCTCATACCCGACGACCTGTTCCCTAAGATAAAGGCCATAAATCAAGCCTTACAGATCGAACCAAGCTCAGTTGAAGCCATCACATAACAAATAAAGATGAGCTCTTATATCCAATTCAGCGGAGTCAGGAGGCCTCTCAACATCAATCATCAAAGTTGAAACAATGACATAGTGATATATCAAGCATTATCATCAGCAAGTACATATATAACCCAATGTGATCACAACAAATATGACCATCAACTAATACAGATATAATCCAAGGTGATCACAACAAGTATTAACTCAACAATGCAAGCTGACACACTCAATCCCAAACCTTCGTCAAATTAGAAGAAAATTATCAAAGTCAATTGCGCATACAAGTCAGAAACAATGACTAGAGCATCCAAACATCAAAGCCCATATCCACTACTTGTTCACTATGTGGGTCCGGAGTTAAAAGACTCTTACAATCTCCGCATCTTATCAGCCCATCTATCAAACATACAACAAAGCAATTACCCTAGATGACAAGCAAGACTGGGGCAATTTCAGAATCGACAACAAACCGCTATCGGGACCCTTACATCAAACAAGACTAGTTCATGGTCCGAGACTACAATAACTTAACACTGGGGCATTTTCAGCCATCCTAAAAAGGAAAATGCACCAGTCATCACCATCAGCATGGTTCGTCATTATCAGAACTTCCCTCATGACATTTCTATGTCAGTCCGGTAAGATCATTGAGGCTTTTCCAATCATAATTTTCTTAGAATACAATGACCCACATGCGAGGTACGACTCTTTCATTTCATTATGTGTTTTCAATCTCCATTTACATGCACTAGCGATGATAGACATGTTAAATAAGATAAATATTGCGTTAGAATCTTAAAAAGGTTTTAGAAGAGAAAATTTTGTCTACAATTGTTATGAATTTGATTAATTCCAATAAGTATTCGTGGAGCAAGAATCACAGGAATGATTGGAGAATTAAAGCTATTCAACCTTTTAATTAGGCATGAAATCCTAGTTCAAAACGTTTTTTGGAGCAAACTTAACCTCATATGCATGTTTACACTTTGCGATTGACCTGACTCTTAGTTGTGGGGAATAAAACTATGGCGACAACAATGGTAATTAATGAGAAGATATAAGATAATTAGCCAACCTAATGTCTTGAATCGTGGCCGGGGTTACTCGAGTAATTAAGCCTAAGGAGTGTTTTTACACCTGTTGCCCTAAAGTCGCCTGGTTTGGGAGTCATCGGCCCAACACTCGCTACATGGGTAACTTATGTGAAACCCCAGATTTTATGAATAAAGAATTAATTTTCTCGAAATAATTTTTTTTATATTATTGTGTGAATTTGAGATAATGTTATAGTTGTGGGTAATATTTATAAATTTTACAAAGTATGTAAGTTGTCATATTATATTCGATTGGTCGGGGAATATTCATTTTAAATAGGAAATATTCGTACGACGGCACAATCACTGGTGGACCCCACAACGGAATTATTATCGGATTGAGAAAATGAAAAAAATATTTTATTGAAAATAACGGCGGAAGTTTTACCGTTGATCTTGTTGAACTACTCGGTAGTAAAAAGTACGATGTCTGGCGTTGTTGAATAGTAGCATACCAGTATTGATTATTGATATTTATATGAGAAGTCACTCGGTTTTGTTCAATTATTGCTACAATAGTTCTTTGCATAGTATCTCACATTATTTGATTCAATTATTGTTGATTTAGAAGTTTTGTTTTATTCAGTATTATTAACGTAATAAAATAGAAACATTTTCTTATATAAAAAGCGAATACTTTATTAAAGTTATTCTATAAATAGAATATATTATATTCTATTATGCATAGTGTTTTGCATAGTAAAATCTTTTTATATAAAATAGAATACTTTATTAAAGTTATTCTATAAATTGAATATATTATATTTTATTATGCATAGTGTTTGCATAGTGCCTCAAGATAGTGTTTGCATAGTAAAAATCTTTTTATATAAATAGAATATATTATATTTTATTTAAAAGATTTTTCTTTAAATATGGACCGTCGAGATTAAAAGTAAATCAATGCGGACCGTTTATGGATTAGTTACTATACATTCCATTTTCCTATAAATAGAAGCTCATTCCTTCATTATTTTCTTACGAATTCACTAAACTCTAGAGAGAAAACTATAGAGAGAGACTATAGAGAGATAGAAGAAAAGTTTTCTGCTACTTCACTACTCTTATATCAAGTATTATTTTACGGTAAGGGATATTATTCTTTTGTATTCAAGAAGAGAACTTACATTATTCCATTTCTTTATTGTTCTCGTTGGAATAACTTTTGTATCTGTGAGCTACCCTATACTTGGTGACATTCTTCTATTATTATGTCTTTATTATTACGTCGAAATATATCATACGTCTCATGCTATCTCATTTGGACCTGGTTCCATTTTATTATTATTCATCTTTATTATTCTATCGGAATATCCTCATGCATGCTATCTGTGGGACTGGTTCCATCATTTATTATTCGCATTTATAATTATGTTGGAACATCACAGCCGGTATTAATTTCACACGACTGAGTTCCGTTATTATTATTACATTGGAATAATAAAATATATCTGCAAGTACCACATGCATGATGATATCTTTTGCTATTCCATTCGGTATTATACTCAGTTGATTAAAATTTTGACTTCTATACTCCATGAAATTAGTGGAATATCCTTGATATTTTCGCTTCATCCAGTATTTTTCATGGAAATATTCTTCTGAGCATTCTTGAATTTTATTCTACAAAGAAGTATCATGTTGACAATTTGGACGTTATTGGTTCTTGGACAAATTAATTCTTGAACTTGTTTAATTGAATTCTTATATCATTGTCATCATCCTCATGTTTATGTTATGTTGAAAGTCATATGTGGTCTGTAGTACATAGATGGACTTGGTATGATTACGACCAGGGATTATTCGGTATAATCATGACCGTAATGTTACAAATGATGTGAAAATTAAAAGTCCTCATTGGCTCGTAGTGCATTGATGGACAATTTTTGGTATGATTATAGCTATGGATTCTCTTCGGCCAAGGGAGCGAAGATGAATTGTTTTATGGCATGATCAGGACCGTTGATGAAAACACGATTATCTTTGGCCTGTAGTGCATGGATAATTCGTGGTCGTGATACTAAAGAATATCCTTGGCCTATAGTGCAGGGATGATTTAATGATATGGATTATTTATTGAGCTGAGTCTCAGCGATAAAAGTGATGAAAAACTTTTTAAATCATAAAAGATTGTATATTATATTCTCTACTTGACTCTTTTAATGGATTGCTTGTTCTGCTACAGTTAAACTTGATGTCTATTGTATTTTATCAGTTTAACATTATTGGAGGCTAATGATAATTTATTCTGCATTATCTTAGTCATAATATTTCTTATTGGGCTAGTTGAGCTCACCCTTTCTTTCTTTGTTCTCTTGAAATGAGAATATAAATTTGGGACAAGTCGGGGAACGTAGTGATGGTTTAGAGGATAGCATTAGTAGTCCTCACTATTCTGTGAAATAGTGTGATAATAATTGTAATGAGGACTCCTTTTGAGATTGTATACTCTCTAGTAGGCAATATTTGTATTCAAAAGCACATTTATTTTTTTTGTCGTATTGTATACTGCAATTGGTATTATTAAGTTGTATTTAAATTCTGTACCATGTATCTGGCGACTCAAGATGGGTGATGTATACCTAATTTTGGGGGCGTCACAGTTGGTATCAAAGCTTAGGGATATGATCCCTGGCTAAGATGTGAGATAAGAACTAGGAGGGAAGAGACGGGGAATTCCTTCGCTAGTATAACCGACCTAAGTTTATGTAGTATTTAATGGATCGGTCAGAGTATAGGGATAATACGTGATATGTTATTTAACCCTTGTTTTGTGGCAGTGTTTGAAAATGGCATCCGAGAATGTTGAGAATAGCAATGGAGCACAGGAGACTATTGATTCTCCACAGATCAATAATCAGGACAATGTACAACAGGATGGCGATAATCCTCCTGTAAACAACAAAACTGATCAATTAACGAACGACTGTACGTTTAAGAGCTTTTTAGAATTCATGCAACATCAGGCAAAAGCGGCTCCTGTTCATAATAATGGGGAGGAAACAATGGCAACCACGGTTGGTCACCGCTAAGCAATTCAAGATTTGGGACCACTTTGGAGTTTTGGGAAAGCCAGAACCACTTAAGGCGGAGACGTGGTTAAAGTAAATCACCAAGATATTTGATGTCTTGGGATGCTCCGAGGAGCAAAAGGTTCCTTTTGCCTCCTTTATATTGCGTAAAGAAGGAGATCATTGGTGGGAATTTGTAAAACGTACCCAGCCTGACGCACTCAAGATGTCTTGGGAGAAGTTCCAAGAATTATTCAACGACAAGTAATTTCCTGAAAGTATTCGTCACATGAAGGAGGTAGAATTCATCAAGCTGGAGCAAAACAATATGATCGTATTGCAGTACGAGGCTAAGTTTGCGGAGTTGTCCCGGTTTGCATCCCATTTGGTCGATAATGAGGAGCGAATGGCGCGAATATTTTTAAGAGGTTTGAAACCCGATATACGTCAATACCTCATTTCTCATAAACTTTGTTTATATTCAGATATTGTGAATAGGGCTCAGTTAGTGGAGCACGATAATGAGTCATCACAACCAAAAGGTAATGACCAGCAACACGATAATAATCATCACCATCGGAACAGCAATAATAACCATCGAACAATGATAACCATGCAAGAATGGGAAATTATCATGCCAAGATAATAGAAATGGACATTTCAAGAAGAGAAGGTTCAATAATGATGGAAAGACAGCAGCACCAGCACCTGTTTCAAGGGAAGAAGGACGACCACCGGTCGTATGTTTCAAATGCGGACAGGAGGTACACATCCATCCAAACTGTACGCAGCAATCCAAAGCGTGTTTTAATTACGGAAGAGAAGGTCACCTAGCTCGATTTTGTTGTATGGTGAAGTCAAGTCCAGCTGGGATAGTGATGCCAAAGGATGTCCCAGACAAGCCAAAGCTGGTAGTTTAAGAGAGAGCATTTTTTTTTCTCGTGACGAGGAACTGAATAAAATTATCGGGTAAGTTAATCATAAGCTCTTACGAAGTCTATACAAGTGTTGAATCTGGGTTCTACTCACTCTTTTATTTCACCTAGTTGTGTTCAATGTTTGAATTTAACTTTGGAGAAGTTAAACTTTGATTTATCTATTGAAACTCCATTGGGAGAAACCTTCATTACGTCCACTGTTTATAAATCTTGTTTGATTCAAATCGACACTTTCACGTTACCTGTCGATCTTATCTCTTTGAAAATACTTGCCGTTGATGTGGGTTTTTTTTTACGATTGGTTAACTACTCATCATGGTTTTCATAAGGTTGTTAGCTTTCATATTCCTAACCAACCAATTATGCGAATTCAAGCAACCAAACCACTAAATTCAATCATTGTTATATCAAGCCATAAGTAAAGAGCCCTGATCCTTTTGTTGATGACTTCCTTGTGTGGAATGCATTGAAGCCAGACTTTCTATAGGCGGCGTAAATGAATAGCGATGACAAGTTGATAGGTATCATTGTGAGGTGCTATCTAGGTTAAGGGATAGAAGTCTGATTGGTATCAATGTGACGTCTTATCCAAGTCTTGGATGAGTAGCAGTTTTGAATGATATTTCTATCATTAATAAATCTCTTGACGTATTCACGAAGACTTCTTAGCCTACCCGAGGCGTGAAATCGAATTTTGTATTGACACCAAGATAAAACCCATTTCTTAAACCCTCAAAATATCTCTTCAACTAAAAGCGAGCGTAACATGCATGAAGACTTTGACTCGATACATTGAAGATTACGATCGTCTTATTCAATATCATCGTGGAAGAAGCGACGTGGTAGGCGGCGTGTTGAGTAGAAGATCGTATCGTTTACAAGTGCGATGTTGTTAACACAAAGACTCATTTCAGTATAACTTGCAAATGATGAAGATAGAGTTAAAGACTCCAGGGACCCACGTGAAGATAACGAATATATGAGTAAAATCGACTTTAATCGATAAAGTTAAAAAGGCGCTCAAGCTACATACGAATCGATGAATGTGAAGAAAAAGGTTCAAGGCGGCGTTATTCTAGAAGCAAGAGTTCTTTGAAGAGGAAATCTCAACCCTCGATTTAATTGGCCCATTTGAAATCCTCGATTGAGTAGGGGCGTGGCTTATAGAATCGTTTCTGACCAAGTATGCCGCGTGTTCATAACATTTTAACGTATCAATGTTACGTAAATATGTGGATGACGAACCACATTATTAATTTAGAATCGGACGAGATAGCGGATGATTTAGCGTATGAGATCTCGTGTTAAAATCTTGGATAAGAAGAATCGTATCCAACACTCGAGGTTATACCTCAAGAGTTAGAATTTGAAATGAAGTCAAGGTATCCTCACATGTTCGGCATACCAGTGCAACGCGCACGTAAATTTTGAGGCAAAATTTCATAAGGAGGAGATTGTGAAACCCATTTTATGAATAAAGAATTAATTTTCTCGAAATAATTTTTTTATATTATGGTGTGAATTTGAGATAATGTTATAGTTGTGGGTAATATTTATAAATTTTGCAAAAGTATGCAAGTTGTCATATTATATTCGATTGGTCGGGAATATTCATTTTAAGCAGGAAATATTAAATGCGCGGCGGCACAATCATTAGTGGACCCCTATTAAGCGAAATTATTGTCGGATTGAGAAAAGCGACAAAAATATTTTATTGAAAATAACGGCGGAAGTTTTCTGGTTGATCTTGTTGAACTACTCGGTAGTAAAAATACGATGTCTGGCGTTGTTGCATAGTAGCTACGGTATTGATTATTGATATTTATGTGAGAAGTCACTCGGTTTTGTTCAATTATTCTCTACAATAGTTCTTGCATAATATCTCACATTATTTGATTCAATTATTGTTGATTTAGAAGTTTTGTTTTATTATTATTATTAACGTAATAAAATAGAAACATCTTTTATATAAAAAGAATACTTTATTAAAGTTATTCTATAAATAGAATATATTATATTTATTATGCATAGTATTTTGCATAGTAAAATCTTTTTTATATAAAATAGAATACTTTATTAAAGTTATTCTATAAATATAATATATTATATTTTATTATGCATAGTGTTTGCATAGTGCCCGCATAGTGTTTGTATAGTAAAAATCTTTTTATATAAATAGAATATATTATATTTTATTTAAAAGATTTTTCTTTAAATATGGACCATCAGATTAATGTAAATCAATCTGGACCGTTCATGGATTAGTTACTATGCATTCCACTTTTCTATAAATAGAAGTTCGTTCCTTCATTATTTTCTTACGAATTCACTGAACTCTAGAGAGAGAAACTATAGAGAGAGACTATAGAGAGATAGAAGAAAAGTTTTTCCTCTACTTTCTTCACTACTCTTATATCAAGTATTATTTTTTTACGGTAAGGATATTATTCTTTTGTATTCAAGAAGAGAACTTATGTTATTCCATTTCTTTATTGTTACATTGGAATAACTTTTGTATCTGCGGGCTACCCTATACTTGGTGACATTCTTCTATTATTTTGTCCTTATTATTAAGTCGGAATATCTCATCTTATTTTGTCTTGCTATCTGTGGGACTGGTTCCATTTTATTATTCCGTCTTTATTATTACGTCGAAATATCCATGTCATCTTTATCTGCGGACTGGTTCCATCATTTATTATTCGCATTTATTATTACATTGGAACATCATCGGTGTGAATTTCACGACACGGTTGAATTATTATTATTCTGTTGGAATAACCGTACATCTGCAATCGCATGCATGATGATATCTTTTGTTATTCCATTCGGTATTATAATCAGTTAATTAAAATTTTGACTTCTATACTCCATAAAATAAGTGGAATATCCTTGATATTTGCGCTTCATCCAGTATTTTTCATGGAAATATTCTTCTGAGCATTCTTGAATTTTATTCTTCAAAGAAGTATCCTGTTGACAATTTGGACGTTATTGGTTCCTGGACAAATTAATTCTTGAACTTGTTTAATTGAATTCTTATATCATTGTCATCATCCTCATGTTTATGTTATGTTGAAAGTCATCTATGGCACGTAGTGCATAGATGGACTTGGTATGATTATGACCGAGGGATTATTCGGTATAATCATGGTAGTAATGTTACAAATGATGTGAAAATTAAAAGTCCTCATTGGCGTAGTGCATTAATGGGCCGGTTTTTGGTATGATTATGGCTATCGATTCTCTTGACCCGAGGAGCAAAGATGAATTATTTTATGGCATGATCGGGATAGATTGATGAAAACACGATTATCTTTGGCACGTAGTGCATATATAATTCGTGGTCGTGATACTAAAGAATATCTTTGGCTTTTGTAGTGCGGGGATGATTTAATGATGTGGATTATTTATTGAAATTTGAGTCTCGTGATAAAAGTGATGAAAAACTTTTAAATCATAAAGATAGTAGATTATATTCTCTATTTGACTCTTTTAATGGATTGCTTGTTAAGCTGCGATTAAACTTGATGTCTATTGTATTTTATCGGTTTAACATTGTTGGAGGCTAATGATAATTTATTACGCATTATCTTAGTCATAATATTTCTTCTTGGGCTAGTTGAGCTCACCCATTTCTTCTTTATTCTCTTGTGAAATGAGAATATAAATTTGGGACGAGTCGGGGAGCGGAGTGATGGTCGAGAGGATAGCATTAGTAGTCCTCACTATTCTATGAAATAGTGTGATAATAATTGTAATGAGGACTCCTTTTGAGTTTGTATAATCTCTAGTAGATAATATTTGTATTCAAACTCACAGTTTATGTTTTGTCCTATTGTACACGACAGTGTTATTAGTAAGTTGTATTTGAATTCTGTACCATTTATCTGGCAACCCAAGATGGGTGATGTATACCTAATTTTGGGGGCGTAACAATTATGGCTATGGATTCTCTTTGGTAGTAGTGCAAAGATGAATTGTTTTATGGCATGATCAGGACCGTTGATGAAAGCATGATTATCTTTAGCCGTAGTGCATGGATAATTCATGGACGTGATACTAAAGAATATCCTTGGCCTGTAGTGCAGGGATGATTTGATGATGTGGATTATTTATTAAGTTGAGTCTCAGTGATAAAAGTGATGAAAAACCTTTTAAATCATAGAAGATAGTAGATTGTATTCCCTACTTGACTCTTCTAATGGATTGCTTGTTCCGCTGTAGTTAAACTTTATAGTTATTATATTTTATCAGTTTAACACAGTTGAAGGCTAACGATAAATTATTCTGCACTATCTTAGTCATAATATTTCTTACTGGGCTAGTTGAGCTCACCCTTTCTTTCATTGTTCTCTTGTGAAATGAGAACGTAAATTTGGGACTAGTCGAGAACGCAGTGATGGTCTAGATGGTGCATTAGTAGTCCTCACTATTCTGTGAAATAGTGTGATAATAATTGTAATAAGGACTCCTTTTGAGTTTGTATACTCTCTAGTAGGCAATATTTGTATTCAAACGCATAGTTTATGTTTTGTCGTATTGTACACGATAGTTGTATTATTAAGTTGTATTTAAATTATGTACCATGTATCTGGTGACTCAAGATGGGTGATGTATACTTAATTTTGGGGGCGTCACAACTTAGCCTAAGAAAACGAGCATTATATGATGAAGAAGACGAGACCTAAGAAGATCCAAATCATAGCCTAGGTTACTCGAGTAATTAAGCCCGAGGGGTACTTTACACCTGGTGCCCTAAATCGTCTGGTTTGGGAGTCACCAGCCCAACGCTTGCTACATGGGTAATTTAAGCCTAAGAAAATGAATCTTGCACAAGCTCAAGCGAGAATCAAATAGAGTAAACAGCCTGACTTGTCTCGAAGTGTGGCTTTTATTACTCGAGCAAGTAAACCCAAAGGGATATCTTTACACCTTGTAACATTCCAGAATTTTAATTGTAATATTAAATATTTATTGAATTATGTAAATATAATGGATGTGTTTATCGTTGAATAAATATTTAATTTAATTAATTTAATTTTATTTGGTTAATTATTTGTTAAATAAATAATTAATGAATTAAGAAAATTATTATTATATTGATATTTCAATTTAATGGTTAATTATTTGTGTTGAGTTATATGATTAAATGATTTATTTAATTAATTTTTATTTGGATTAATTAAATATGAAAACTTAATTAAATATAGTGTGACAAATAACTATATTATAAGGAGTTATTAAAATAAATTAAAGTAGTTTTAATTTAGTTTTATCCAAACAAGGTTCAAGGATATTAATTCTTTAAATTTAAAGGGGTTTTGCCAAACAAGCCTTATGGCTTTTGGATTTCTAATTTTTGAATTTAAATAAAATAAATAGAATAAATAAATTATAATTAAAATAGTAAATATAATATATTTATAATATATGCATTATATGTTGTAACTGATGAGGCTTATTATGGCCATATCAGTTTTGTATCTTTGTTATTACGCATTATAGCTATCCGTTGTTTTATGCATTCTAATTTCTAAGCCTAAGAGAGAGCAGAACACTGAGATTTCAGAGAGTCGAGAGAATTGTGAGAGAACTTAAGCAATTTCTGGAAATTTTAGCAAGGATTACAAGAGTTAGCAATGATTACCAAGCTATTTGAAGGTATTTTATCTAACCTTTGTATATATATATATATATATATATATATATATATATATATATATGTATATACATATATGAAATTACAGCATAGCCTTGTTTGTGTTCTGTGAAATAAAAATTTGTGAATTGTGGATAGATACTTGGTAATTGTGATGATACATGCTTATGATGCTAGAGTTATGTTTAAAACAAGAAATTTGTATGCTAATTTCGTTTTGATGAGAGAAAATTTTGATAAATATATGTATTCTTTGTATGGCTTAGGTGAGTACCAATTTTGATGGTCAATTCTTATGTTAAACTGTAAATTTAAGCTTGATTATGTTAGTTCATTAAGAAACGAGCATAACGTAATTTGAATGGAGTGATTTGGCCCAGTATTGAATTCACAGTGATGATTTTTAGAATGAATATCAAAATTTGAATTATATATGAAAATCATGAAATTTGAGAAATTAACCTAGCTTAAATTGTTGTTAACTTGTTTTAATTGGTGGAATATGTTCACAAACATGTTTGTGATAGTTCTATACCATTTGTACGTATTATTATCACTGTTTGGTGGGTGAAATTCGTGTTAGTTGGCTTAAGAAAACTGTCGTAACCATATTATAATTGGAATGCAATAAATGGCGTGCCACGCCACTTAGTATAGTATAAAATTAGTGTTGTGCATATTACCTTACGCGTAGATGGTGAAGGTACATTAATTATGCAGACTTTGGGCGTTCAATTTAACTTAGCTTAATGATAAGTTAATGTGTCCAACATGTAACAACAAGGCTAAAACAGAGTTGTGTTATATGGATTATGAATTCAAAGTTGTAAAAGTGATTAGTAGGTTATGAACGCATTATGTGATAACTTAGTTCATACAATGAATGTTAGATAGGCGTTGTAATGTTAACACTTGGGAATTCTGAAATATATATGGTAGCATAAGACTTGTGCTAAATGATAAGGTTAGCTAGAAATGTACATGTTGTGGTATGTTAGCATATCTAATAGATAATGTGGTTCTAAACCAATGTGTAGGTGAACGTGAGTTTAATATTGTAGCTTACGCTCGAGGCAAGTTTCTAAACTTTCTTTTTACATTGAACAAGTATTCTAACTCTACACTTTTGTTGAGCTAGTTCTATTATCACATTGTGTAATTTTATTCATTTACATTGAGCAAGTTTCTTACTTTAATCCTTCATTAATCGAATCCTTGTATTCCTAATCATTATTTGAACAAGCTAGCTATGACTTAAACTGTATTCGAACAAATTTTAAATTCCAATATTTATTGATGTATTCTAACTTGTTTATTGTTAGACAAGTTTCTTTATTGTCATTCATGTATTATGAATACAATTTTCTTGAATTCTAAATTCTAATGTTGAATTATCTTAGGTCATTTACTTGACGCAAGTCATTCTCATAGTGAGTAAGCTTTATTTTCAGCTTGCTATTACCTAATGTTTATTCAATAATTCATAGTCTTAGCTTAATTTTTATTCAAGAAAGGTTTATTGTTATTCAATACTTATGCTTTGTAGTTGTTTCTAAGCATGAGTTCATGATATTGTTAGTTCGCTTACACTTATTCATTGTTTCATATTACACTTATTCATTGTTTCATATCACGTTATTATTGATCAACTGTTGTGTTATCAAACACTATTGATTCAACTAGTCCTCTAGTTGATGTTCGTTAAACTTCAAATTACCCTTGAAAGCTTATCCAAACCAAACTTTCTTTCATGTGGACTTGTACTCCAAATACTGAGATGAACAACCCTATTATTAGGGGATAATTTACGCTTAGCGTTGAAATGTTTGTGCACAATACATTGTACGAATGGTTGACCCCCCCTAAGTACGAGGAGTCCTTATAGTCTTATGACTGTTAAAGTTGGAGTTGAAAGATTACTCACAACTGTGGACATAGTTCAAGGTCTTATGACCCTCAGTTAGATATATTCCATATTTTGGGTTCCAGTTTTTGATTATCATTATTGGAGTACTATTTAGTTTTGATGAGCCTATTGTTGGCGAGTTATGAGAAATTGGATCCTTTGTAAAATACTTGAAAGAATTAAATAATGAATAAAATAATATTATTTGTTATTATATGTGTTAATAAGATGTATATGGATTATAACCTAGAAATGTAGGAATATCGATAGTATTTGAACCACGTGAATGAATTAAAGTGTTTGAATTTCAAAAGGCGAAAATAAATATTTGTTTTCGAGAAGAAAGTTCTGAAAAAACACTATTCACCGTTTGAATTTATCGCTCAAAATTATTTTTGAACTTTAGAAATACGTAGCGTTAGAATATATAAAGGCGAGATGGATTATGTAATAATAATCTAAGTATGGAAAAGCCTTGATAATTAGCATGCGGACTTAAATTGAGAATGTATGTATTAAAATCTAATGAAATGGAATGGTGGATATTGTATAAGAGCAAGTCCATATGAATAAAATGTAAACCTATGTGGGATTTATACTAAGCCCAAGTATTTAGTTAATGAAGCCCAATAAGTAATTAGCTAGATTAATTATGAGCCAAGCCCGATGAAAGCCCAAAGACATGATCCATGGGAAATGATCCCAAGTGTAATGTGGGTAGACTTGATGGGCAAACAACTTTATGTGTGATGACCAAGTGTTGTGATGGCCAAAGTACTTAGAAGTGGCTAGCAAATACTGGGCTTAAGGAGGTATGAAGTAGTGAGGAGGTTAACTAAGGAGGTGGGATGGCCTAAATGTCCATAAGTGCCCTCACTTTGAGTTGCCTATAAATACCAAGCTTCATTTCATAAGTTGGTTGTTTAATTTTCATTTCAACAAACTCCTCTCAAGATAAACAACTTACTTTAGTAGAGAGAATAAGCCACATAAGCACTTATAAGCCATTTCAACTTTTGCTAGATTTTCCAAAGTGAAGTGAAGTAATAGTCTTCAAAGGTAAGACTCATATCTATTATCTTTCATCTCTTATATGATAGAATTGATAGAGAAGTGGGATGGTTTGATGATAACATGTAATAAGTCATTGATGAATGAACTTAAAAGCTAGAATAAGTTGAATAAGTTGAATAAGTTGCAACTTGAATCTAATTAAGTTGATGGACTTAAGTTGATAGTAAGTTCATAGTAAGTTATAAGCATGAAATTTGTAGTTAATAAGTTGAATAAGTCATTGACTTATGAGAATAAGTCAAAACCTACTTTGATAATAAGTTGGTGTAATAAGTAACTTGAAATGTCTATATGTTGATTAAAATCCACCTAGAATGATTAGTAATGAGTTTTGTAGGAATTTACGATTAGACGATAATCGTCGAATTAAAGTGAAATTCTCGGAATGGAAGTCGTATTTTGTGTTTGAAGTCGTAAGCGTTGGTTTTCGATGGAGACAAGTCATATTTGGCATTATAGAGTTGCGGACTCAAAAATGGCGGATTCGACTTAGAACGAAGAAAGCAGCGTTGAGCGTTCATGACGTTTATCATTTTCGTTAAAATGGACTAATAGGTGAAATTTTAGCAAGCGAAGTAAAATAGATAAAATTCTTGCATGAGCGCATATAAAGTACGTAATTTGTGACCCGTAGGCTCTTGAGCGAGCCAATTCGGACTTATAACGAAGAAATTCTGAGTCGGGAGTTTCAAAACTTTTGAAAAAATGTCAAAATTTTACTAGTGCTGCAGTGGCGGCACATGCAGCGCTGTACCGAAAAAAAAATAAGCAGCGTGCATGACATAAAATAGCCTCGACCCACGGAAACTCATGCCATGATGATGACATATTAACACTGAGAGACTCGCGTGCATGTGGCAGTAGAGTCGGTTTTTGAACAACAATAAGTGGTGGCCGTGTGGCGGTAGCACCAAAAGCAATAATAATGGTATGACATGGCCTGACTTCATAACCTAGATAATAAAGAAATGTTTACATGTTAAGCATGAAGAGTATTTGATAAGCAATTAAATGAGGATCTTAATAAAACATTGTTAAGACATAATTAAAGCCTTAAGTATGAACACTTAGGGTTAAGATTAAGTCGATTACTTATGAGCGTAAGAATGACGTAATGGAAAGCGGAACCTATAATAACAAATCTAATACGTATTTAGATTGAGAAGAAGGGTAAGATTCTTTAGGAACCATATATGATCATTCATGACCTAATGTTACTATGTGATGTTATTATCTAATGTAGAGACCTTAAAGGCGTAAAGTGCACGTGTTATAAATCTATAGCGAGGCGCTAAAGGCAAGTACTCTAACCCTTGTTCGATTCGATCTGGACAAGTCTTTGTGATTCATGTATTCTTCGCATGAGTTAGTATCGAGGAAAGTCAAAGCCAATCCTTTCGGCTAGGCGTATGCTATGTTATTCTATCAAGTGTTGATAAGGATTTACCAAACTAATATTGTTGTGGTTTTCAAAAGTAGGTGAATATGCTAATATTTTTTGTCGTCAAGCAGCGAGCACGTGAGGTTGCCACAACTAAAAGCGTATACACGTTTAATGAATGTAGTGTTGATCGACAACAAAGAGTACTATAAATTTGATCACCTAGGCGTGCTTTCGTAAGCTATATCGGACTTACGGACTTCGTGTGGGATGTCCTTTTCAAAGTACTTATGAAATGCTTACGGTCTTGAAGCGGAATTGATGTTTCTTGAATATTGTTGTTGTAAAAGCGTTTTGAATGAAAAAAGTGCTATTTTGAATTATCGATAGTACTTACGTAACTATTGTTCGATTATTGAAGATATCTGATTCCTATGTTTCAAGCATCTTATTTTCCTAGAATTGTTGTACTTCTTTGAGCTAGTTAGGCTCATTCTTGCTTGAACCATATGAATGCGACTAAGGCCAGAGCGAGATAGATGGATCGTGAGGAGGATAAAAGGGAAAGCGAAAAGCGAACTTAGTAGATTACATATGTAATAGTATAGGTTTTGTAAGGAATAATATTGATATTATGAAAAAGACAATGTATTGGTTGTAAAGAACACAGGGGAATGTAAATATTCTTTTATATATATATATAATATATATATATCAGATTCTTTTGAGGCATTTCAATTGAATGTTTATGTGAATTTGTATGCATAGTGTAGCACCATCATCGGGTTGGAAGATACACGGATTTGGGGGCGTCATGAGGTTGGTATCAAAGCATTAGGTTATAAAACTTAAGGGGGAAATAAAACCTTAAGTCATAACCTTAAGAAAAGTCAAAGAATAAAAGATGGAAGTTAACCTTATAAAAATGCATTATATATATTATGTGTTTTTATTATTCTACTAACGATGTACTAATCAAACTTTTGTGTTGTTGTAGATGTCGGGAGAAAATAGAGGCGTCTGGTAGTCGGTGAAGAATCGGTTAATCGGGTAGAGATTATCACAAGAGTCCCATATGGCGAGATCCAAGAGATTGTGGTGGTTGAGTCCGGAGACTCGGAAAGTTTAGATCTCATGTCGGTATTTGATGGCATGATAGAAGAAGAAGTGGAAGTAGTGTCCTTGACCCGGTAGCTATAGCGTGGAGGCGGCTCAGGGAAGTCGATGATGTCATTATTCATGTCGGTGATAGATAGGAACATCCACTCTTGCCGGGGAGGTTAAGGAGCTGAAAAGAAGAGCTCAAGTTGTTATAGAGGATAAAGGCGGACGTGGAGTCCATGTGGGAGTAGGAACATGATGAAAGGGTTTTGGCGAGGACAAGGTCCATGGGTTGAAACAGGAGGTCTTTGAGCTCGGGGAGGAGCTAAAAAGACAAGAAGCGAAGAAGATAGGGAGAATGTCCTATATCCATAGGAATTCTCATGAGGATTTCGATTCTGCGGTATTTGGTTACCCCGTAGAGCAGCAGGCGGACCGCGACATACTATCGGTAGTGATATTATTATTCGGTCTTGCCAAGGCGGATTTTGAAAATGCCTTAAGGAAAATGTAATCTAGTAGTGGCTAGAGTAGTTAGATATGTACATATTTTTGTATCTAGTAGTGACGTAAAACCCTCTTTTGTATAATCAAGGGTAGTCTTTTGTAAATCCCAATTTTTGGAAAGCAATGGCGGGAAAGTAATGTATTCGGCTTAGGCTGTGTTATGTAACCGATGTAGTATTATACTACAATGAATTAATATAAGTTTTCTTTTTCGAAAAATGTTGAGTAATGAATGTTTAAGTTATTGTTTAACATTGAATAATAACTAACTGGCAGGAAATGAATAATAACAAAATATGTGTTTATTATAATGAAAAAAATGCCAAGAAAAAGTACCACGTAACCAAAGGTGCGAACACAAATCAAGCAGGAGGAGGTCAAGTTAACCCCATGCGAGAATTTTTGAACCTTTTAACCATGACGTTTAATCAAGCTGGGGCTAATATCCGTAAATCTGGTGTAATCTGAGCTACTACATTCAAGGACTTTAAGAGTGTGGGTCATGGGAGTTCAAAGGAACTACGGACCTATCGAAGCCCAAACGTGGGTGAAGGAGATCGAGAAGGCATTTGTGATAGCAAATGTCGGTGAGGCCCAAAAGGTTGCCTTTGCAACCTACATGATGAAGGAGAGGCCAACTTTTGGTGGGAGGCCAATCGAAATTTAGAGGTAGGAAATAGATGTGATAACGTGGGTGAGGTTCGAGAAATATTTTACGAGAACTATTTTCCCACGAGCATGCGGGGAAGGATGGAATCACGGTTTTGGAGTTGAAGTAAGGGACATAGCGGTTCCCCAATATGCGCCAAGTTTAATGAAGCTGGCGAGGTTAAGCTCCACATCAAGTGGATCTGAGGGTGAGGAAAGCTCGCCAGTTGAGCGGGGCTTGAAACCACGGCTCTATAATAAGTATCTCTGTGTTCCAAAGTACTTCCTTTGGAATTGTTTTAGAAAGGCAATAATTTAGAAGAAGGTGGTAGCGAGGCGTTGAGCCGATACCACAAGGACAAGAAAATTAAGGGAAGGTGGATGGGGAATAAAGGTTGAAGGTGCGGTGTGAGTGGCGAGGTATATAAGGAAGGTAGTTAGCTCGGGGAATCCGGAGTGAAACTAAGGGACCTAAAAAGGAGGATGGAGGGCTGCAGAGACTGTGGGAAGACTCATTTAGGAGTCTGTCTCAAAAGGTAAGGTAGCGTGTGTTATTATAGCTGCAGACGGGAGAGGGCATATTGCGCAAAGCTGTCCAAGCAGAAGAAGAATCATGGATGCTTTGTATGTGGATCAGTGACCACATGGCAAAAAAGAAGCCAAAAAAGGGGAGGGGGAGATGGGAATAGGGGCACCAATAGTGGTAAGTTAACTATTGGGGGTCGGTCTGGCCGGGGTAGGCCGATGGCCCGTACCTTTAATATGAATAATCAAGCCTTGATGGCCTCGGGGGCGTAGTCGCGAGTATTATTCCGATCAGCGACTTAAATGCATATCGTCTTTGTTTGACTCGGGTGCTACTTTGTTCGTTTATATCGCATGTTTTTTTGCTAGGCGATTAGGATTACTTCCAGAAAAGTTGCCTATACCTTTAAACATTAAGGTAGCAAGCGAAGAGATAATTCTGTTGAAGATATTCATAGGAGTTATTTGCGTAGACATTCGAGGTTATAAATTATCGGTAGATCGATCTGGATAAAGTTAGGAGAATTCGACGTAATCCTCGGAATGGATTGGTTGATTAATCATGAGGCAATTATAGATTGTCAAAAGAAATGCGTAAATATTAAAACATCAATTCAATCTCATGTAATATTTTACGGGAATAAATCGCCGGGACGTTCGTGTTGTCTTACCATGACACAAACTAGGAAATTATTGAGGAAGGGGTGTGTAGGCTATTTGTGTCATGTGGTTGATACCCAGAGAGTGGGAGCGACCATGGAACAAATACCTATAGTGAGTGAGTTCATGGATGTATTTCCAAGTGAGTTATGGGGTCTTCAGCTAGGATAGGGAGGCCAGAGTTAAGTAATAGATATTGTGCGGGGCGGCACCGGTTTCGAGAGCCTTGCGTGTCGTATGGCGCCCGATGGAGATGAAGGAGTTGATAGATGCGATTTACGAGGAATTGTTGGACGGGAAGTACATTCAGCAGAGTGTTTTCGCCGTGGAGAACACCAGTCTTGTTTGTTAAGAAGAAGGGCGGATCGTTAAGACTTTTGTATCGACTACAGAGAGTTGAACAAGTTAACGATAAAGAATAAGTATCCATTGCCGGGATCGATGATCTTTTTGATCGATTTGAAAGGGCAAAATATTTTTCAAAATAGATTTAAGGGCGGGGTATCATCAATTTGAAGGTTAGAAATGAAGGCGTGCAAAAACGACATTGAGGACTCGTTTATGGTCATTCTGAGTTTACGGTGATGTCATTTGGGTTGACTAATGCACTGCTCTTTGCATTTATGGATATGATGAGCAGTGTTCAAACAATATTTGGACAAGTTCATTGTGGTGTTTATTGATGATATTCTAGTCTACTCTAAGGCGCGGAAGATCATCTTTGAACACCTAAGAATAGTGTTGGAGACATTAAGGAAGGAGAAGTTATATCACGAAGTTCACTAAGTGTGAATTTTGGTTAGAGAGAGGTACAATTTTTAGGTCATGTCATTGACCATGAGGGATTTCGGTAGATCCGGTGAAGGTGGAAGCCGTGATGAATTGGGAACAACCGAAAATGCCGGCCAGGAAGTGCGGAGTTTCTAGGGTTAGCGGGTTCTTATCGGAGGTTCATTCGGGACTTTTCGAAGATAGCTACTCCGTTGACTAACTTGCGAGGAAGGCGGTGAAATGCGTATGGGTGAGAAATGCGAAGATAGTTTTCAAGAACTGAAGAAGAAGTTGAGTGAAGCGCCTGTTTTGTCATTGCCCGATGATACAGGAAATTTCGTAGTTTATAGCGATGCTTCGCATAAAGGACTTGGTTGCGTGCTCATGCAGCATGGCAAGGTCATTGCGTATGCATCTAGGCAGTTGAAGGATTATGAGAAAGTTTACCCTACTCATGATCTGGAATTGGCTGGCGCGGTGGTGTTTGCCTTAAAGATATGGCGACATTATCTTTATGGGAAAAAAAGTGTGAGATATACACGGACCACATAAGAGTCTAAAATATATCTTCACACGAGAAGGAGTTGAATATGAGAGAGAGAGGAGGTGCATTTGGAGTTGATAAAGGATTACGATTGTGAAATCTGTATCACCTGGGAAAAAGCCGATGTAGTGGTAAGCGCCTTGAGTAGAAAGGGTCGGGAGAAGTTGTCTATGTTAACGGCTCAAAAATGAGTTAATAACGAGAGATGGCTAGGATGGAGTTAGAGGTGAAGTTGCCAATTGAGGCGGATCGAGAGACTATTTTTGCGGCGGAGATTGATCTACCATCGTAGAGAGAGTCGAGGAGGTGCTGACTCAAAGCCGATGAGTGTGACCCGGATGAAGAAGCGGTTGACCGATGAAAAAGATATTAAGTTTAGTCTTGATAATGAGGATTATTAAGATTTGAGGGAAGAATTTGGGTTAGAATGAGGCGGAATTAAAGGAGCAAGTTTTATAAGAGGCTCATAGTTAGAGGTACTCGATTCATCACAGTAGCACTAAGATGTATCAAGACCTTGACGAGAGTTTTTGGTGGCGAACATGAAGAGAGAAATAGCGAGTATGTGGTAGGTGCTTGACTTGTCAAAGAGTTAAAATAGAACATCAACGACCAAGTGGCTTATTACGATCATTGGAGATTAGGAGTGGAAGTGGGAGCATATCACGATGGACTTTGTGGTGGGACTTAAGCGACTCGAGAAGGGATATGATGCGATTTGGGTAATAGTGGGCCGGTTGTGAAATCGGCTCTTTTTGCCAATTCGAATTAAGTATAACTTAGATCGATTAGCTACACTCTATGTTAAGGAAATTATTTCGGACATGGAGCACTATTTCGATAGTGTCGGATCGTGACCCACGATTCACATCGAACTTTTGGAGAAGTCTTCAAGAAGCGAGTTGGGGATGATTGAAGTTGAGTCTGACATATCATCCACAAGCCGATGGATGAGGCGAGAGGACAATTGAGGCGTTAGAAGATATGTTGAGATCTTGCGTCATGGATTTCAAGGGTAGTTGGGATGATCATCTACCATTAGTAGAATTTGCGTATAACAACGGTTATCATGCAAGCATAGGTATCTTGCATAGTATGAAGCTTTGTATGGAAGAAAATGTAGAACACCATTGTATTGGGATGAAGTGGGAGAGCAGCAGAATGCTAGGGACCGAATTGGTGCGATAAGCAAGTGGCGGAAGTGGTGAAGTTGATCGAATCGTCTCGTAGTGACTCAAGACAGACAAAAGAAATCTGTGAGACTTACATCGAGAGAATAGAGAGTTTGAGGTAGGCAAATACGTATTTCTAAAGGTATCTCCTGGAAGGAAAGATACGCTTTGGAAAGAAGGAAAACTAAGCCCAAGGTTTATAGGACCTTTTGAGGTATTAGAGCGGGTAGGTGAGGTAGCTTATAGGGTAGCGTTACCTCCGGACCTAGAAGCGAATACATAATGTATTTCACGTTTGAGTATTACGTCCTTACAAGCCGGATTACAAGCACGTGATAGAATTTGAGCCTATTCAAATCGAGAAGGATTTAACATATGAAGAGAAATGCGATTCAAATCATCGATAGAAAAGAGCAAGTTCTGCGAAACAAGGTAATATAAATCGATAAAGGTGTTATGGAAGAACCACGATGTCGAGGAAGCAGCGTGGGAATTGGAAGAGAAGATAAAGAAGAATTATCCTCTTTTGTTTGAGTAATGTAGAAGGCGAGATTACGGGGACATAATCTTTATAAGGGGAAGAATGTAACGACTTGAGAAATTCGGATCCTTTGTAAAATATTTGAAAGAATTAAATAATGAATAAAATAATATTATTTGTTATTATATGTGTTAATAAGATGTATATGGATTCTATAACCTAGAAATGTCGGAATATCGTAGTATTTGAACCACGTGAATGAATTAAAGTGTTTGAATTTTCAAGGCGAAAATAAATGTTTTTCGAGAAAGTTTATGAAAAACACTATTCATAGATTTATCGCTCAAGAATTATTTTTGAACTTTAGAGAAATACACGTAACGTTAGAATATCGAAGCGAGATGGATTATGTAATAATAATCTAAGTATGGAAAATGCTGATGATAATTTGCATGCGGACTTAAATTGAGAATGTATGTATTAAAATCTAATGAAATGAATGGTGGATATTGTATAAAGTGCAAGTCCATATGAATAAAGGTGTAAACCTATGTGGGATTTATACTAAGCCCAAGTATTTAGTTAATGAAATGGAATAAGGAACTAGCTAGATTAATTAATTAATTAAAAGCCAAATAAGCCCAAATCCATGATCCATAATTCAGCAATGATCCAGTGTAATATGGGTAGACTTGATGGGCAAACTTTGGTGTAATGACCAAGTGTTGTGATGGCCAAGTTACTTGAAGTTGCTAGGTTATGATACTTGGATTGATAAGCAGATGAATAGTAAGGAGGGTAACTAAGGAGGTGGGATGGTCTAAATGTCCATAGTTGCCCTCACTTTGAGTTGCCTATAAATACCAAGCTTCATTTCATAAGTTGGTTGTTTGTTCAATTTCATCAACTCCTCTCAAGATAAACAACTTACTTGGTAGAGAGAATAAGTCACATAAGCACTTATAAGCCATTTCAACTTTTGCTAGATTTTCCAAAGTGAAGTGAAGTAATAGTCTTGAGGTAAGACTCATATCTATTATCTTTATCTCTTCTATGATAGGATTGATAGAGAAGTGGGATGGTTTGATGATAACATGTAATAAGTCATTGATGAATGAACTTAAAAATAGAATAAGTTGAATAAGCAACTTGAATCTAATTAAGTTGATGGACTTAAGTTAATTGATACTTAATTTATTAAGTAATAAGCATGAATTTGTAGTTAATAAGTTAAATAAGTCATTGACTTATGAGAATAAGTCAAAACCTACTTTGATAATAAGTTGGTGTAATAAGTAACTTGAAATGTCTATATGTTGATTAAAATCCACTAGAATGATTAGTAATGAGGTTTGTAGGAATTTTACGATTGGACGATAATCGTCGAATAAGTGAAATTCTCGGAATGGAAGTCGTATTTTGTGTTTGAAGTAAATAAGCGTTGGTTTCGATGGAGACAAGTCATATTTGGCATTATAGAGTTGCGGACTCGAAAATGGTAGGATTCGACTTAGACGAAGAAAGCGAAGCGTTGAGCGTTCGCGACGTTTATCGTTTTCGTTAAAATGGACTAATAGGTGAAATTTTAGCAAGCGAAGTAAAATAGATAAAATTCTTGCGTGAGCGCATAAGTACGTAATTTGTGACCCGTAGGCTCTTGAGCGAGCCAATTCGGACTTATAACTTGAAGAAATTCTGAGTCAGGAGTTTCACTTTTGAAAAATTGTCCAATTTTTTTTTACGGTGCATTGAGTGGCGTATGGCTTGATCCAAGAAATTAATAAGCCATGCCATGAGCGTAAAATGGCCCTAGCCATCGAACCCTGCAAACTGTGCTTGTGGTGACGACATATAACAGAGAGAGACTGCCATGTTGTGAGTGAGGAGTTTTTTGAGTAATAAGTGGTGATGACTGTCATGTGGCGGTACCAAAGTGTAATAATCCGTGTATTTGCATGATGCGCTTGACTTCATAACCTAGATAATGAAGAAATGTTTACATGTTAAGCATGAAGAGTATTTGATAAGCAATTAAATGAGGATCTTAATGAAACATTGTTAAGACATAATTAAACCTTAAGTATGCACACTTAGGGTTAAGATTAAGTCGATTACTTATGAGCGTAAGAATGACGTAATGGAAAGCGGAACCTATAATAACAAATCTAATCGTATTTAGATTGAGAAGAAGGGTAAGATTCTTTAGGAACCATGTATGATCATTCATGACCTAATGTTCTATGTGATGTTATTATCTAATGTAGAGACCTTAAAGGCGTAAAGTGCTGCGTGTTATATCTATAAGCGGGGCGCTAAAGGCAAGTACTCTAACCCTTGTTCGATTCGATCTGGACAAGTCTTTGTGATTCATGTATTCTTAGCATGAGTTAGTATACGAGGAAGTCAAAGCAAATCCTTTCGGCTGAGGCGTATGCTATGTTATTCTATCAAGTGTTGATAAGGATTTACCAAACTAATATTGTTGTGGTTTTCAAAAGTAAAGTGAATATGCTAAAATTGTTTTTGTCGTCAAGCAGCAACGCGTGAGGTTGCCACAACTTAAGCGTATACACGTTTAATGAATGTAGTGTTGATCAACATAGAGTACTATAAATTTGATCACCTAGGCGTGCTCGTAAGCTATATATCGGACTTACGGACTTAGTGTCGGGATGTCCTTTTCAAAGTACTTATGAAATGCTTACGGTCTTGAGCGGAATTGATGTTTCTTGAATATTGTTGTTGTAAAAGCGTTTTGAATGAAAAGAAGTGCTATTTTGAATTATCGATAGTACTTACGTAACTATTATTCGATTTATTGAAGATATCGATTCCTATGTTTCAAGCATGCTATTTTCCTAGAATTGTTGTACTTCTTTGAGCTAGTTAGGCTCATTCTTGCTTGAACCATATGAATGCAGCTAAGGCCAAAGCGGACCGATGGATCAAGCGAGGATAAAGGGAAGGAAAGGTGAACCGTAGATTACATATGTAATAGTATAGGTTTTGTAAGGAATAATATTGATATTATGACAAAAGACAATGTATTGGTTGTAAAGAACACAGGGAATGTAAATATTCTTTTGATATATATATATAAGACATATCAGTTCTTTTGAGGCATTTCAATTGAATGTTTATGTGTTATGTGCTTACGTGATTACAACTTATGTACTCGTGAATGTCGAGTAGTGATGATTAGTAATTAAAACTTAAAATTTGGTTGACAGGATGACTAACGTAGGAGGATCCAGTCAGGCTAGATGGGAGGAGCCTCAAGATATTCAGGTGATTTAGGAACAACTGTTGCCACATGTGAAACAGATTCAAATCACATGATGAGTTGAAAGCGTAAAAGAGTACCTGATGAGGAGGATGAGATTGAGATGGATGAGGAGCACCCTGTTGAGCTGCCACAGTCAAGGGATGAGGAGGACGAGGAGGAAGAGATTCCACTTAACTCGATAGCTGCCCGTATGTACGACGAGGTGTATAACTGCAATGTGGAACTTCAAGATACAGTCGAGGAGTTGCAAGAGATAATAGCTGAACAACAGACTGCAATGAGACAGAAAGACGACCAGATCCAGGATTGTGAGGAACGACTAACTAATGTCGAGAAGAAACTAGTGCACACTGAACGAGAGAAAGAACAACTGATCGAGGAGGTCACTGAACTGAAGAACAAACTAAAGGAAGAAGCTACTAAGAGGGCAAAAGCCGAAGACGCATATGAGGAAGCGTTTCAACGAGCCGAGATAGCAGTGAAAGACGTATAAGCAAAGAGAATGAAGATGGAAGAGATGAATAGAGTATTCAACACCGTGGTTAATCGAGCTCAGGATCGGGTCATGGGTTATCCGATTCAGTTCAAGACGCTGCCATCATACGTATTAGATCGTAGAACAATGTTCCGGATCATGGAGGAAAAACGTAGTAAGGCTAAGTAGTATCTTAGTAGAACATCGTAGTTGTTATGCGATTAATAAATGTTAAATAAATTGTAAATCCCAAGTGTTATGAAACCTATGGGATATGATGATGATGTTGTCCTGAAAATTTTGTAGTTTAGGAAAGTAATGTAAATAGCAGTGATGCTATTGTTTTATATTTTCAAAGAAATTATGAATAAAAAAAAGTTGTTATTTTATTCAAAGTGTTATGTGTTCCGTGATAATCTTTTATGATGTGCAACTTAAGTATATAATACTTAAAAGGTTGAATAGAATCTAATGGGTTTATTTTAACAAAAAATGCCTCCAAGACGTCAACCACCACGACATAGAACCACTGAAGGAACTAACAATAACAATGCTGAAGATAATCCAGTTCAGCAATTCGTAACGTTGCTAACAAGAGCGTTGTAGAATCAACCTCAAAATCAAGGGACAACGTTTAAGGACTTTAAGGCGGTTGTACCACCAGAATTCTGTGGGTCCATGAATCCGGTTGAAGCACAAACCTGGATCATGGAAATCGAGAGGGTTTTTGATGTTGCTAGGGTAGAAGATAACCAGAAGACTGCTTTTGCAACATTTATGTTGAAAGTAGAGGCAGGTTATTGGTGGCAAGCCAATAAAACCTGAGGAGGTCAAGGGATTTTGACTTGGGAACTGTTCAAAGAAATATTCTTTGAGACCTATTTTCCAGAGAGTTCGAAGAGTCAGCTAGAAGTTCAGTTTCTGGAACTGAAGCAGGGAACGATGTCGGTGCCTGAGTATGCCTTAAGATTCAACGAGTTGGCGAGGTTTGCGCTATATCAAGTCAGCACAGACGAACGCAAAGCGAAGAGATTTGAACAAGGACTGAAGCCTTGGCTATACAGTAGGGTCTCATTGTTCCAACTAAAGCCGTTTGCAGCAGTAATGGAGAAGGTAATTCTCACTGAGAGTGGAGGCGAGTCTGTAACAAAACACAACCAAGAGCAAATGAAGAAGAATAATGAAGGTGAAGCTAAGAATGGTGGTGGTGGTAACGGTGGAAATGGCAACCACAGTTTGAAGAGGAAATGGAGTGCAAATTGGGGAGCTGGAAACCAGCAAAATAAGAAGTTCGAAGCATGTGCTACATGCCGGGAGATTCACAAGGGTGTGTGCTTGATGGGGAAATGAGTATGCTTCAACTGTGGCTAGGAGGGTCACATCGCCCCGAATTGCACTCAACTTAAGAAGAATATTTTCTTCACGTGCGGGTCCAAGGATCACTTTGCTCGTGAATGCCCTACGAAGAGATTGGGTGAAACAAATGGAAGCAAGGGAAATGCTAGTGGAGGTCCGCTGACTATTGTTGGACCAACATCAACAAATAAGCCCACAACAAGAACCTTCAACATGACGGTGTAGGACGCGGTGCAATCAAAAGATGTTGTGTCAGATATTATCCCAATCAATGATATAAATGCATATGTATTATTTGATTCGGGTGCTACTTGCTCGTTTATATCTGATGATTTTGCTAACAATTTAGAAATACCTAGAGAAGAGCCGAATTTCCCTTTTAAACATAGAAATTGCGAATAGGGAAGTGATTCCTGTTAGGTTCGTATACAAGAACTGTAGGGTGAACATTAAGGGGAATGTCATGAAAGTAGATTTAATCCCGATAAAACTTGGAGAGTTTGATGTTATATTTGGAATGGATTGGTTATTTAATTATGGAGCGATAATTGATTGCCAAAAGAAATGTGTAAACCTTATGACTCCGTAAAAGGTAGTTTTTCATGGTAGAAAAGTGCCTAGACAAATGAGATGTCTGACGATGATGCAGGCCAAAAAGTCATTGAGTAAAGGCTGTGTAGGGTACTTAGCTTACATAGTTGATACTAAAAAGGAGAAGGGTGTAAAACTGGAGGAGATACCAGTGGTTAGGGAATTCGTGGATGTGTTTCCGGAGGATTTGCCAGGACTTCTGCCTGATCGAGAAATCAAGTCCGTGATCGACTTAGTGCCAGGAACCGCTCCTATATCGAAAGCCCAGTACAGAATGGCTCCGGTAGAGATGAAAGAACTAATGGTGCAACTACAAGAGCTATTAGATAAGAAGTACATTCAGCCAAGCGTATCACCGTGGGGAGCACCAGTATTATTCGTGAAGAAGAAGGATGGGTCAATGCGTCTTTGCATTGATTATAGGGAATTAAATAAAGTCACTATTAAGAACAAGTATCCATTGGCAAGAATAGATGACTTGTTTGATCAATTGAAGGGTGCTAGATATTTCTCGAAAATAGATTTGAGAAGTGGGTATCACCAACTGAAAGTAAGGAAGGAGGATGTACCGAAGACGGCATTCCGAACTCGCTATGGTTTGACCGGATAATATCTAGCTATTCTGTTGATCTTATACGTACTTTATGTGATAGATCGCTTCACTTGCATTCTGGCTACACACTGAAAGAAGTACATCACAAAAACAATTTACGGATTTCAAGTTGTAGAAGCCCAAAGTAGGCCAGTCGTACTGTTCTTCATTTCTGGGCAACCCAGAAATGAAGAACAGCTCTGACAGCCAGTTTGGACGATTAGATCTCTTTCATGCTATGTTGTTTGTTCATGTTTGTTCTTGGATCATGTAGTCTGACACTATTACTACACGATCTGCTCAACATCTAGCCCAGAAACACATTACACAGTTCACGATTCTTAGTCAAACAAGGCATCTCGTACACTGCCTATGAATGTTCTTGAGCCTCAAGAACACCTAAGTCGACGGTTTCTGTCGCCAAAGGGCTTTAGCGACAGACTTGATTAAAATTAATTAAATTAATTTCTAAAAATTATTTAAAAATAGAAATTAAATTACGAAAATTACAAAAATAATTTTAAGTTATAAAAATTAACTTTTAATAATTTGAAATATTTTTCATAAATATTAGTATTTATTTAAATATTATTGATATTTAATTTATTTAATAAATGCATTAAATAAAGTAATTAAAAATAATTTTATTATATTAAAAATTATTTTAAATGATAATAAGTTATTTAAAAATATTTTAAGTTATAAAGTATAACTTTTAATATTTTAAAGCAAATTTCATTAATTAATTACTATTAATGATATTAAAGTTATTTAATAATTATATTAAATAAATTAGTTTAAAATTTATTTTAATATTAGAAAAATCATTTTAAATGAAAATAAATAATTTATTAATATTTTAAGTTATAAAATATAACTTTCAATAATTAAAGGTAAATTTCATTGATTAATTATTATTAATGATATTAAAGTTATTTACTAATTATATTAAATAATTTAGTTTAAAAATTGTGACGCCCCCAAAATCGGTATACATCACCTATTCTGAGTCGCCAAATACATGGTATAAAATTCAAATACAACTTAATTATATAATAGTCATGTAAAATACGACTAAACATATGCTGTGAGTTTTAATACAAATATTGTCATCTAGACAATATACAAACTTAATAGGGTCCTCATTATATTTATTATCACACTATTTCATAGAATAGTGAGGACTACTAATGCTATTATCTGGACCATCACGCTGTTCCCCGACTAGTCCCTGCTATGTTCTCATTTCCTGAAGAGAACAATGAAAGCAAAAGGGTGAGCTCAACTAGCCCAGTAAGAAATATTATGACTAAGGTAATGCAGAATAAATTATCATTAGCCTTCAACAATGTTAAACTGATAAAATATAACAAACATCAAGTTTAACTGCAGCGGAACAAGCAATCCATTAGAAGAGTCAAGTAGAGAATAAAATCTACTATCTTTTATGACTTAAAAAGTTTTTCATGACTTTTATCGCTGAGACTCAGCTTAATAAATACTCCACATCATCCATGCACTACGACCAAGGATATTCATTAGTATCACAATCACAAATTATTCATGCACCACAACCAAGGATATTCGTGTATTCATCAATTGTCATGATCATGTCAACAACTGTCCATCAATGCACTACGGGTTAATGAGGACTTTTTCCACATCATTTGTGACATTACGGTCATGATTATACCGAATAATCCCTGATCATAATCATACCAAGTCCATCTATGCACTACAGGCCACAGATGACTTTCAACATAATATAAACATGAGGATGATGACAATGATATAAGAATTCAATAAAACAAGTTCAAGAATTAATTTATCCAGGAACTAATAATGTCCAAATTGTCAACATGATACTTCTTTGTAGAGTAACACTCAAGAATGCTCAGAAGAATATTTTCATGAAAAGATATTGGATGAAGCGCAAATATCAAGGATATGCCACTAATTTCATGGAGTATAGAAGTCAAAACTTTAACCAACTGAGTATAATAAAGAATGGAATAACAAAAGAAATCACCAGGCATACGATAGACCGCACATATAGGTTATTCCAACAGAATAATAAATAATGGAACCAGGTCATGCGTAAACGCACCGACAGGATATTCCAAAGGAATAATAAATAATAGAACCAGGTCATGCGTAATCGCATCGATAGAATATTCCAATAGAATAATAAATAATGGAACCAGGTCATGCGTAAACGCACAGACAGGATGTTCCAACAGAATAATAAATAATGGAATAACAGAAGAATTTCACCAAGTATAGGGTATCCCACGTATACAGGTTATTCCAACAGAATAATAAAGAATGGAATAACAAAAAGAATTTCACCAATAAGAAAGAAGGAATACCCCTAACGAGTACAACAAATAATATCCCTTACCGTAAAAAGAAGAGTATTTTATTTGGTAGAGGCGAGGATATACTCAAAGAAAACTTGCACTACGCTTCAAAGCTTTCTTAAACTCTAAAAGAAATATGCTAAAGATTATAGAAGAAGAAACTCTCTATAGTTTCTCTCTAGAGTTTCAAATGAATTAAAAGAAATAATAGACTCGATTATTACTCGATAAAGTCAGCTTGCAGATTGCAAACATGTTTTAGAAATTGATCTAGACTTAGATATTTTGACTGTATTAATGATTATTTGTGATTCAATGACTATGGAATATGTGTTTCAAGGTGATTAGATTATGTGCTGACTGTAATAGGCAGTACTATGTGTTATGATATATTGCTCTAATCAAACGAATGATCTGATTAATGATAGGTCGTGATAAAAGAGTTAAAACTAAGTTGAGAATTGTAAGCAGCAGATCAGGCAAGTATCCTACCTTTGCATTTTCTTTATGCAATGGACATCAGTAAGAATGTTTCAGAATTATATTATTACTGTACAGATTATTAACTTTATATTATATACACTCATTGACTATCAACATGTTAGTATATGATAATTGAGGATATATATCTATTATGTTAATTTCTATAAATGGTTATACAAGTGTCCCCACTTGGATAATCATGGTATTTATTCACATGTTGATACACTTTGTCAATTATCGATTATATATTATATATATATATGTTGAATTATAGATTATTGTTGAACAAGATAAAAACCTTTGGTTTGGAACCCCGACAAGTAGTATTTAACATCCCTTATATGGGAAAACTTTTTATGCGCCCAAATGATGAGAGTAAACGATAACATCGTTCTTGTAATGTAGTGTTGATCAACACAGGTACAACGGGCCGATCACCCTCCGCGTCCGTAAGTTATGACGATTTCATGGATGAAGTTCTCGCTAAACCTTTTCAAAATGAAAAGAATGTTCATAGTATGTTACTTAAACCCCATTTATGGTCAAGACGTAGTTTCAAAAAATTTGAAAGAGGGTTGTTATGTTATTATTATTTGCTCAGATTACTTCACAACTATTGATCGGTTATGTAAAGAAAACATTTAAATTCTTCAAATTATATATATAATTGCTATTACTTCACAATGGGCACTCAAATGCTCACTCTTGCTTAAATTAAATGTTTTCTATTATGTATGATCAACTCAAGGCTCGTGTACCTAACAAGGGGAAAGGAAAGTGGTTCAATGAGATTATAATATGTTGTATAATAGTTATAGTTTATTAAGACAATGATATATATATCTAATATCATGTATTATAAGGAATGTATTTAAAGGTCAGAAGGAATGTATCTAGGAGTAAACTTTGATGCATATGTAAATTAAGTTTGAATGTTATATTAGTATTAGTATTATTCAGCTTATAGAAATGGTATTGTGAAGCCCCGAGTTCGAGTTTCAAGCAACCCGAATTTGGGGGCGTCACAGGTTGGTATCAAAGCTGTAGGTTATAAACGTTAAGAATGCGAAACCTAGGTTATAACCTTAGTAGAATTGATGACGAAAGTTAAGATATATATTCAATGAACCAAGAGACGAGGGACGCTGGTGAGGAGTACATGGAGCATGAGATGATAAGAGATTTGTTGGTTAGGAATAACGACTTAAAAGTTAGGGCTGAGCAAGTGGAGGCACAGAACCATACCCTCCAGATTTTGGAACAGCAGTACAAGGACGCGGCTCACCGAACACAGGCGAAATTAGTCGAGTTACGTGGGAGGTTGGAACAGAGAGAGATCCAGCTAGGACAGTTGAGAGTTGAGATAGAAGCCAAAGATGCGAGGATATATACCTTGGAGAAAGCTTTAGACATCGCCTTTATGCGATTCGACGACGGAGTGGATGGAGCGCGCTTTCTAGAGAGATAGCATTGATGCGCTTATAGAGATGAATTGAATTAATTCATCGTCAAACAAAATAAAAGATAACTTATATAAAACTCTTATTTCTTCGAAAGTGTATAAACTATATGCTAATCGGGATAATTTATGTGTGTAGATGTACGTGTGGAAAAGACTTGTGGTATGCTTATAACTCTGAAGAAGGATCGGATCCATACCCCGAGCTAATATCAAAGCCAATAGTGAAATAGAGGCTCACAAGGAAACCAAATCGAACGAGGTGGTTATCGTGGAAAACGTATCGTGATCCGGAAATGGTGGAAATGATGATAAAGTGATTTGGACACTAAAGTTGATCTTCGATCAAGCATCAATGAAAGTGCAGGATCTGGAGAACAAGGTTTTTTCATTTGGAAAGGTTGTGGGAGATAGAAAAGTTGCTTAATATTCAATCACACAAAGCAGCGTTAATAGAAACAATGGAAGAGCAAGATAAGCTTAAAATTCACATTGATCGGGATGGGAGCCTCAAGCAACACATCGTGCAGTATGTACTCGAGAGATAAGGGAAAAGAAAGATAGAAGACTATGACTTAGAAAGACCCTAAGAAGAAGAAAAGGAGAAAGATATGTTATATTTGCGGATATGAGGGACATACCTCTCATCATTGTCCTTACTTTGAAACCGTGTTCATGTTTTGTTTGTGGGAGGGAAGGTCATCAAGCAAAAGTTTGTCCAAGAAAAAGGCTTAGTAAATAGGTAGTATAGGTTATGTTGTGTAAGTATGTTTTATGTAATATGTGTGATAAGTATGTTTGTGTAATGAAATAATTTCAACTTTTGTGTTGGTCAAGTTTGTAAATCCCGACTTTTGTAGTCACAAAGGGATAGCTGATGTTTAAAGTATTATGTGCTATGTTATGTAAAATATTCGATGAATGAATATGAATCTAAGTTTGAGAAATAAAACAAGTTTAATATATTAATCTTGTGCAATAAGGTTTAGAATGTAAGTTAATAGAGTATAATTTATGGTTTTACTTAACCAGATAATGCCGCCAAGACGTCAAACTCGAAACCAAAGGGCAGAAGAATATGTCATCAATCCTGAGAGACCACGGCAAGACTTGATGCAAAACTTTGCAAACATGGTAGCTCAGGCTATGCAGCAGGGAATACCAGCTGCAGGGAACCAGCCAGACAATCGCTTGACAAAATTTAAAGACTTCAAAGGAGTAGGACCACCAGAATTCAAAGGATTAGCTGACTCTATAGAAGCCCAGACATGGGTTAACGAGATAAAAAAGGCGTTCGTAATTGCTAGGGTAGATGAGGGGCAAAAGACCGCTTTTGCCACTTATATGATGAAAGGGGAGGCTAACTTTTGGTGGGAGGCAAATAAAACTAGGGCAGGAGAAGAAGTAATTACTTGGGATAGATTTAAGACTTTATTTTTCGAAAACTATCTCTCAGTTAGTATGCAGGCTAGGCTGGAGGTGAAATTTCTAGAGTTAAAGCAGGATAACATGACTGTTGCGGAGTATGCCGCAAAGTTTAATGAGTTGGCTAGGTTTGCCCCACATCAAGTTGATACGGAGGCTAGAAAGGCAAGGAGGTTTGAGCTAGGCTTAAAACCCTGGCTCTACAATAAGGTGTCAGTATTGCAAATCAATACTTTTGCAGCACTCATGGAGAAGGTTATCATAGCTGAAGGGGGGACTGAGGCCATGAGCCTCTACAACAAGGAGAAGAAGAACAGAAGCAAGGTAAAAGGATCTTTGAGAGTGGAAGGAAATAGAGGAAATAGGGGTGAGAAAAGAAAAGGGAATTATTACGAGAATGTCCAAGTGAAGCAGGAAAGTGTGAGGAAACAGTTATGGCAAGTGTAAGAATTGGGAAGAATCACGGTGAGTGTCTCAAGGGTAAGTTTGTATGTTACAAGCAAGGGCAGGAGGGTCATATCTCTCCCAACTGCCCCAACCCAAGGATGAACAATGGGTGTTTTATATGTAGATCAACTGAACATAAGGTGAAGGATTGTCCAAAGAGGAGAATAGAGGCATAGAATGTAACCACGAGGAAAGGCAGTGGAACTTTAGCAATCACAGGACCGACCTCAACCAACAACCCAACAAACGCAACTGCGAGGGTTTTCAACATGACGGTCCAGATAATGTGGCAAATTGGAAATGGAAACCTGTGTGCTATTCGAATAACTTATATATTTTATATGATTTTCCTATATAGATAGTAAATTATTTCATAAAGAAATTTTGAAGGAGGAAAATTGAGTTCTTTTAGAAATCAAATTTCTGTTTAATCAGATAGACAAGCGTTATGTTGAATAGTTAAAGATCAGTTCGATCAATTATGATCGAGGTCTACTTGCAATGATTATATACGCTATGTACCCTTGTACATATGAGTTTTAAAACGGTGATTCCGGGGACGGAATCCTTATAAGGAAGGGTGAATGTAATAACCCGATATTTTCTATAAAAATAAATAAGAAATTTTGCATATAAATTTTTTTTTATTTATTTAATGATGAGAATAAGTGTCAAGTCTTGTGATGTTAAATGCGAATATATTTATTACTTGAAAAATTAGAAATAATTTTAGAATTATTAATTACTACAAATTATATTCTTATGGTAATTAATTTTCAGTAGCGTAAATGTTTTTATTATTTATTTTCCATGAAAATATAATTTATATATTATTTAAATAATATATGAAGTGACAATTAGAATTATAATAATAAATATTTTATTATATGAATTTGTTTCGAATATTTAAGTTAATTATTTTAACTTGATTATTGATGTCAGATAATGAAGGATAAGTCGATATGAAATCCAAACCCTAAATTGGGATTGTGATCAAGAGATGAGAATAATATTATAATATTATTTATATTGTGATTTTCAGTACTATATAAATGTACTGTATATGTGTGGACAGATAATGATTGGTTAATTGTGGTAAATTGGGTTATAACCTAATATTGTGTTGTTAAACCCTAATTATTAAACTCAGTTATGAGATAAGACTGGGTAGTAGTTGTGTTATATGAATTCTACTGCGTATTAGAATTTTTGTAATTAGAAGAAACCCTAATTACTGTTTTATGCTGATAATTAGGAAAAACCCTAATTATTATTTAAAAACCCTAATTGTAAATTATTGTGTTTAATTAAGATTTTATTGCACAAGTATGTTAATTTGTCAAAGCCTAGAAATTAATTGGGAAATTATAAGAATTACAATCTAGTGAATAAACCCTAGATTTAATTACCTTGTACAAGAATGTCCTTGACATTATAAGTGAAATTACCAAAATACCCTTTTTGTCCCATTAGTGTATTATTAGTGAATTATTGTGCATTATTGCTAGCAATTCATGGCAAACACTCCTACCCTACCAAATTAGCATCCAATACTCAATTATGCAGATTCAATCAACCATTGAGTAGCATCCAATGCATCTAACTTGGTTTATATATAGATTGGAGAGAGATAATATATTTTGTACACTAAAATTCTTCCAACTCTCATCCTTAAGCTTCTCTCTCTAAAACCCTCTTAATTATTGTAGCATACCAATTCCTTTATACATATCCCCACTATCAATCATAACAAATTAGTAGCCAAAAATCAGAATCAAAGCTTAGAAAAGGTATAAACCCTACTTTGAATTTCTGTCCAAAAAAATTGTTGTTAGATGTTATGTTTGATTGTTAGAATATGTTGTTTATAGTCTATTTTGATGATCTGGGTTGGTATTTGTTAAATCCGTAGCATCAAACTGCTCAAAATTAAGTTTTTCAAAAATCTGGAAAAGTAAAATTTTGATGTCTGACAGTGAATGTCAGGCCTTGTAGATCTCAAAGATGTTTGGTGTTTTGATGTTTTGAAAGTTTGTACTTGTAGTCCGTTAGGAGGTCTTTAACTGCAAAAGGAATCATGGTCATATCTCGTTGTAGATTGTAAGTTATTCAAGGTCAAACTCGGTTGATCGAAAGATGACCAAGAGTTTCAAGCAATTTGTAAACTCAAAACGATGTCGACATCATTTTCTCAAGCTTATATCTCGTCGGTGTTTTAGATGTTTTGGTGATGTTATTGTATCCAAAGATGTAGCTCGTTAGTTGTACTCAGATCCATGCTTTTAAATCACTTAGATAACAAACAGAATGAAAGTTATTTACGGTCAAACTAGCCTACTCGATCACAGATTCAGTTTTCTGGAAAACCCAGAAAACCAAGAATGTTATTTCTGATAAGGTCTGACCAGTGTATATCTTTTTATGTTGTTGTTGTTTTGATGCTTTTATGTAATAGAATTGTAGACTTACATGTTGTTTACAACCTTAAATCATTAGATCACATTAACAGTAACCAGAGCTTATAGAAATTTGAGCCTCAAAATGGACCTAGAAACTGACTGGGTTTTCTAAAAAACCCAGAAAGCTCTGACAGTAAGTTTGATGACTTAGATCTCTTTGATTGTTTATGTTTAGACTGTAACATTGCTTGAATCGTGTTCTATATTAGTTAGTCTACACAGCCCGACGTGTAGACCACCCATAACATGAACAGATTGATAGATATTAAGCCATGAAAGGCGTTGACCAACCATGACCAGAAATTCTGGGTAGCCCAGAAACATGATTAACATGTCTGACAGTGATTTCAAAGCTTTATATCTTGCACATATTTTATGATCTGACCCAGATGTTGATTTAAACTTGTAGTGTTACACTAGTACTACAAGATCTATGTATTAGATTGCCCAGAAACATCAAGATCTGAGATTAATTAGTGGTCAAACAGGCTTACTCAGTAACTGTCATGGTAATCTGGGTTTGGTGAAGAACACTATTAGCGACAGTTTTGTCGCCTATTGTATCTTTAGCGACAGTTTAATTTCTAAATTAATTATTTTTATTAAATAATTAGTATAAATTAGTTTTAAATTATTAAAAATACAAAATAAATTATTAAAAATTATTTTAATGTCCAAAAATTATATTTTAATTATTTTGGATATATTTCATAAATATTTAATATTTTTGGAATATTAAAGATATTTAATTTATTTAATTATAATATTAAATAAATGATTTAAAAATGATTTTAATATTTGAAAAATCATTTAAAATTATATTATGGTATAAGAAAATATTTTAAGTTATTTTTAAGGACTTTTAATATTTTGTGATGAATTTTATTAATTAATTATTATTAATGATATTAAAGTTATTTAATGATTATATTAAATAATTTAGTTTAAAATGATTTTATTATTTTAAAAATTATTTTAAATGAAAATAAAGTGTTTAAAGATATTTTAAGTTATAAAATATAACTTTTAATATTTAAATGATAATTTCATTAATAATTAAATATTAATGATAATAGAATTGTTTGATGTTTAAATCATTTAATTATGATTTCGATGTTTGAAAATTCTTGATAAATTATTATAAATGTTTAAAATTATTTTAAGTCATTTAAAAATAATATGGTGATACTTACGGATATTGAGATATGTAATAGAGTCTTAGACTCGATTATTACCCGATAAAGTTTGTCGATTACAGACAATCACATGTTTTAGAAATTGATCTAGACTTAGATATTTTGAACGTGATTAATGATTGTTTGTGATTGAAATGACTATGGAATATGTGTTTCAAGGTGATTAGATTATGTGTCGATTGTAATATGCGATTTTATGTGTTATGATATATTGCTCTAATCGAACGAATGATCCGATTAATGATAGGTCGTGATAAAAGAGATAAAACTAAGTTGAGAATCAGAAGCGGCAGATCAAAAAGTATCCTACCTTTGCATTTTCTTTATGCAATGGACATGAGTAAGAATGTTTCGTAATTATATTATTATTCATGCATTATTAACTTTATATTATATACACTCATTGACTATCAACATGTTAGTATATGATAATTCAGATATATATTATGTTCGTTAATTTCTATAAATGGTTATACAAGTGTCCCCACTTGGATAATCATGGTATTTATTCACATGTTGATACACCTTTTGTCAATTACCCGATATATATATATGTTGAAATTATTATTATTATTGATAAAGCAAGATCCAAAAAACCTTTGGTTTGGAACCCCGATAAGTATAAACATCCCTTATATGGGAAAAACTTTTACGCTACTCAAGGTGACAGAGAGTAAACGATAACATCGTTCTTGTAATGTAGTGTTGATCAATCATGAGGTACAACGGGGTGATCACCCTCCGTGTCCGTAAGTTATGATGGTTTCATGGATGAAGTTCTCGCTAAACCTTTTCAAAAATGAAAAGAATGTTCATAGTATGTTACTTAAACCCCATTTATGGTCAAGACGTAGTTTCAAAAATTTGAAAGAGGGTTGTTATGTTATTATTATTTGGTTGATTACTTCACAACTATTGATTCGTTGTAGAAGGGTTATGTAAAGAAAACATTTAAATTCTTTCAAACTTATATATATAATTGCTATTACTTATTGGGCACTCAAATGCTCACCTTGCTTAAATTAAATGTTTTCAAGTTATGTATGATCAACTGAAGGCTAAGGCACGCGAATAAGGGAAAGGAAAGTGGTTGAATGAAAGTGGTTCGAATGAGATTATAATATGTTATATAATAGTTATAGTTTATTAAGACAATGATATATATATTAATGAATGTTATATATATATATATATATATATCTAATATCATGTATTGTAAAGGAATGTATTTAAAGGTCTTGTTTTAACTCGCTTTCGGACTCCAATGATTAGGAGTAAACTTTGATGCATATGTAAATTAAGTTTGAATGTTATATTATTATTAGTATTATTGCGGTGTTGATAGCTTACGCTTGAAGTATTCGAGGTAGATGAAATGCAGACTAGTAGACTTCTTCCAGCCTCAATCAATGTTCTATTCTTCCTTTCAGCTACTCCATTTTGTTGAGGAGTTGAGGAGCCGAGAAGTTGTGGTCGATCCCATTATGCATGCGAGAATCTGAACCATTTTGAGAAATCAAATTCTCGGCCATGATCACTCCTTATGGCCTTGATTTTCTCTCCTTTCTCGTTCATCACAAATTTGAACATCTTGATTAATTCGGAGCTCGTTTCATCCTTTGAATTTAGGAAGAATACCCATGTGAATCTGGTGTAGTCATCAACTACGACTAGAGAGTATCTTTTTCCTCCAAGACTGGTTGTTGGGATTGGCCTAAAGAGATCCAAGTGAAGCAACTGCAGTGGCTTGTCAATAGAGTTGGAAGTCTTGATCTTGAATGAGCTTCTGGTCTGCTTTCCAAGCTGACAAGCATTGCATGGCCTTTCCTTCACGAATTTGAACTTGGGTAGGCCAGCTACTAGGTCTTTTGATGTCAGTTTGGACATGCTTTTGAATTTTAAGTGAGACAACCGTCTATGCCATAACCAGCTCATTTCTTCAGATGCTTTTGCCAGAAAACATATTGTCTCATCTGAGCTTAGTTGACCAAGATCCATTGTGTAGACATTTCCTTCTCTTGTCCAGGTTATCTTTACAGCAGATGTCTTCAAATCTTTGACTTGACATTGATTATTGAGGAATGTCACTTGATGACCCTTGTCACGAGTTGGTACGATACTTAGAAGGTTGTGTTGAAGACCTTCCATATAGGCTACTTTCTTTGAAAGATATCTTGCACCATTGCCAATAGAGCCATATCCTCTTATCTTTTATTGAGTTATCTCCAAAGATGGTGAGGGACCTTCCTTTTCTATGTAGTTAGATAGTAGAGCTTTGTTCACTGTCATATGCCTCGAGCATCCACTTTGTCCGAGATACCATGTTGAGGTCGTGGAGCTCTTTTCTGTCAAAATATTTGAACCTTCATTTTGGTACCCATATTTGCATGGGTCCTTCATTATTAGTACCTTTGGGGACCCAAATCATCTAATCTTGGGTCTCACATGCATGGAGTTATAATAACATTTTGTGGCCCTATGACCATATTTATTGCATATGAAACATCTATTATGATGCGTATACGTGTGCATGATGATTCATCTTCCATTTGGACTTGTGTGGTTCTTTAGTTAACCTTCTGTTAAACTGATTCTCTTTCTTCCACGTGTCCATAGGTTTCATAAATAGTGATGAGTGTGCCTTACCTCTACTGTACCTTCCCAGTTGATTCATAGAGTTGGTCTTGCTTGACTCTACGATTCTTCGAGGTTGGTGAGTAGAGGTTGGGTTGCTCTTCTCCTTTATGAAGCCCAGGCCAGCGTGAGATCCTTTACTTCTTTGAGTATAACTAGAAACAATAGAATAAGGTTGAACTGGCTCTTCCAACTATGAGAATTTCACAAAGGCAATGCCTCTATCAAAACTTGAGGCATTACTAGTGCTAGTTTCCACTATCTTTTCCACACAAGGCTTTGAGATGAATTCCCCAAAGCCTAGACCTGTTTTGTCGAAAGTGCTTCTCTGACTAGAGAGTAGGCAGTCCATGGACGATGAGGATTTGTTCCATGTAGAGATAGTCTTCTCTAGGTCCTCAACTTTAGAGGTTAGAATAGACTCTCTTTGTGCATTGAATGTGTTTGTCTATTTTAAGGTCTCATTCTCAGCCTCAAGCTTGGAAAGAAGATTAGTACTTAGAAGGGTTGTTTCAAGCTCTTCTTGAACTTTCTTCTTTTCCTCTTGAAGAAGTGAATGATCTTTAGATAAGACTCGGAACCACTTCATGTATTGATGTAGATCAGTAGTTATGCCATGCAGTGCAGTTCTTAAGTCATTCATGTCTACATCAGGTGAGTTAAAATCAAATACCTCGTCGAGACTTACATCATGTATGTTGAGGCTTTGTTTGTCCTTTGCATGTTTGGCCATTAAGCACAGATTTTCCATATGTGGTTCTTCCTCGTCTCCGGAGTCAGCATTTGAGTCATTATCTGAGTCACTCCACGATCCTCCAGCTACCAGGCCTTTGTCTCTTTTCTGAGGCCTCTTGTTTCCTTTGTATTCCTTCTTTGCATGTGTTTTCTTCTTTAGTTCTTCTTTGATAGGTTTGTTGCAGTTAGCGATGAAGTGGCCAGGCTTTTTGCAGTTGTAACATAGGTCATTCATTTGCTCTTGACTGTTGTAATTGCTGACCTTCTTTGGCTTGTTGATTCTGCCTTGTCGCATGAACCTTCTTAGTCTCTTTACCAGCATAGCAAAGTTATCATCATTGTCTTCATCATCATCAGAGTCAATCTCAATGTTAACCTTTGATGCACTTTCAGTTGCCTTGAGAGCAACACCCTTATCCTTCCTTCTTCCTTCTGATAAGGTTTCAGCACATTGGGTCAGCTCCAGTTCGTATGTCAGGAGATTTCCATAAAGTTGTTGAACTGTCATTTCGTTGAGATTCTTTGACTCTCTTATTGCAGTGGTCTTGGTATCCCACCTGCTTGGTAGGGTTCTCATGAATTTTATGGTCAGATCTTTGTTAGGATACACCTTTCCATATGCTCGTAGAGAGTTGAGCATAACATTGAATCTTTTATAGGTGGCAGTTACATTTTCTTCTTGCACATGAGCGAACATTTCATACTGCTGTGTTAGAAGAGACTGTTTGTTCTCTCTAACTTCTTCAGTTCCTTCGTGCATGATCAGTAGAGCTTCCCAAACTTCCTTAGCTATTTTATTATTTACAACATTTTCAAACAGATCGTCCTCTAAGGATTGGAATAGGATGTTCTTAGCCTTCTTATCAAGTTGGACAGCTCTTTTCTCGTTGTATGTCCACTCTTCTTTAACTTTAATCTGCATACGGTTTAGATCGTCAGTGGTTGGTGCAAGCTTGGTTGGAATATAGGGCCCATTTTGAATGGTCTCAAATAGATCTTCATCTATTGAGTCCATGTACGCTTGCATCCTAACTTTCCAGTTAGCAAATTTATCCTTATTGCACATTGGTGGCTTGCTGCCTCCCCCGGTCCTGGATTCGCTTGGTACGAGTGCCATTGGATCTACTAAAGCTTGTAAGCTATAAAATGAACACCTCGATACCAATTGTTAGTTCCTAGTTAGCACAATAGTTATCTAGAAGGGGGGTTGAATAGATATTTAAAAATCTTTTCGTTTTAAACTTGTTCTTTGATAATGATTAAAACTTAAGCGGAATAAATGTTTGTTTTAATCTTCTTTAGTAGCGGTGGAGTAATGAGGGTGAGGTAGTTATGGCGGTTATAATGAGATATAGCAGATTATGATATGAATGTAAATGACACGATCATTTTAAGTGGTTCAGAGCACTTAAAGCTCCTAGTCCACTCTTCTACTCAACGAGTAGGATATCCGCTAAGGATGTCTCACAACAACCACGAATCACACTGATTCCTTCTAGACCGGTGATCTAGGAACTTCTTAGTTCACTCTTGAACTCTTCAAGTCCAAGCAGACTTGGCTTTCTTATAGTTCCTTACTAACTCTTCAAGTCCAGCAGACTTGGTACTCTTCTTCAGTTGGTTGATAATGTTGTGTTCTTGATGGTTGCTACTCAGTTGTTGTGTAAGCACTTTTTCTAAAGAACTGAGTAGCTGAGCAAGCTTTGCAATATCTCAGATCGTAGAGTTGAGCTTGAGAGAGATGTTCACGTTGTTTGTTCAATGCTTGCTTAGTTTCTCTCTCATCTGTCTGATCTGCATATATGTGATGTTGAAAACTATCCATTGGATCCATCCGTTGTGGCATTAAATACGTCTGAACTTTTTATACTATGATGGAGACATTTCTTCACATCTTCTAAAATTGCATTCTGGCCCACTGACACAGCAGACTGCTTTCTCACCTACCACCTGAAAAGGTGTTTTGTCCCTCTTATCCATGGTACTATCCTTAGCTTCTTCAATACGCTTCTTTGTTGCATACTAAGGATATTTCTTTACTCTGGGACTGATGAGTACTGCAGCGTCTAGAATCCATTCCTCATATGTTGAAATCTACCTTTACACAAATCATGAGGCTCGACGTTTTCTGACATGAGACAGATGATGCTCTACGATTTGGATTATGATTCTCTACGATTCAGATCGTAGTGACTTGTTTCCTTGGTGCTTGATCTAATGCTATCATTTAGAGAGCACTATGATTTCCCTTAAACCCTTGCACACTACGATCCTTACTTGCTCGTGTTTTTGACTCTACGTTCCCGAGAGCACACTACGATCGTTGACTTGTAAACTTCATGTTTCCTTCAGTACACTGCGATCGTGGAGTTTGGCTTGGCAAACGTTGGGACCACTCTACGATTTCTGAAAAGTCCCTTCAAGGCAGGCACACACTACGATCCGTTAAGCTCTACGTTTCTGCCTTGACTTCTGCACTGTTGATCAGATGATACACTACGATTTCTTCGAAACCTATCTATTACATCTCAAGATCAACCTAACAGTTTTGATCTTTTCTATCTATACATTCTATTAAAGAATGATACACGTTAAGATCTTAGATCAACCTAACAACTTTGATCTATCACTAAGTCCTTGTACATATATTCATTGAAGGACCTTACAAACAATCATGAGCTTATACATTAAAACATCAAATCATAGAATGCATTCTCCCAACAAGTGTGTTAATAAATGTATTGAGGACTTATTTATTGTGGATATTGTCTAGATGACAATATTTGTATTAAAACCCACAGCATATATTTTGTCGTATTTTACACAATTGTTGTATAATTAGTTTGTATTTGTATTCAGTACCGTGTATTTGGCAACTCAAAATAGATGATGTATACCTATTTTGGGGGCGTCACACAATCAAATTGCACAAATTAAGTGGAAACGTGGAAAATCAGAGTTTTAAAATTTTACAAACCATATACCCGGATCACCCTTTATGCACAATTATTAATTAAATGAAAATATGAAGAACAAGAATCATACCCTTGAAGATTCGAGCTTCCTCAGGTACAAGTTCACCTCCAATCTTTTTCGTGTTTAACTTGAATCCACCAGGTTTGGTTCCTTCCTTTGATCAACGTTAGCCACCCAAGTGTTTGGCCTCTAGAGGTGATCCACCAAGGAAGAAGAAAGATTCAAGAAGATGGGTATTTGGCAAAACCTATCTCTCATAGAAAAGGAATGTACTCTCCAACTATTGGAATTACATATCTCTGATATATGATATAAGACTCCTTTTATAAAGATATCAGGTAACCCTATTTAATTAAAATAAGGTATTATTTATTTAATTAAACTCTTTTAATTAAATGGGCTCCCTAATCTTATTAGGGATAATTAATTAAACTCCTTTAACTAATTTTCCCTCCTAATCTTATTAGGAATAAATGAGAGTACTTATATTAAATTAATTCCTAAACTCTTTTAGAAATTAAAATAACAATTGTAATAATATTAATAAGTCTCCTCTTATTAATTTATATTTAATATTTCTAAAATAATAAATAATAAATATTAAGTAATTTAATTTATTCTATCACCATAGATTAAATTAAATATACTTAATATATTATTACGATTATGACATTAACTTCTTAAATAATTATTCTTCCTTTTATGGTGTGACCCTTTAGGTTCTCCATATTAAACCGGTTGTGAATAAATTAATTAGAACAATTCTAATCTTATTTAAATAAATAAATTAAACGATTAATTTATTTAAATAAATAATATTTATTCTACAATAGGGATAAGTCTCCCTATCAATCAACGACTTTCCAGATAATATAAATTTCAACATTAATCATAAAAGAACCTTTGAGTTAATAGTTACCGTACAATTTAATCCTTCCACCATACAATGTCCCAATTAAATATAAGACATGGAATTACTGTCAAGTCTTATTTTATTTAATTATATGTATTTCGACTCTTAAATGCACAACACCAAATAATGAAAATTAGAAACACCTTTCTAATTTCATTCTACCTTGGCCAAGGACTACTGAATTGTCATTTATCGAATCACATATGATATTTCTCTTCTTTTACTAGAAGTGGTAGATTCTTTATTGATCATACATTATCTCCATGTACAACTTATTATACCCAAGAATACCCTTTGATATACCCTAAGGGTCTTAAGAAATAAGTCAAAGTATAAATCATCATACACAAGATACTATGATGATTTCAAGTCCAAGGATCACTTGTACTACTATCACTACAGGAATTCCTATTGACATGCAAGTAAAACTCCATTAGGTATTCCTTAGAGAGCCACGTTCAGTGAACTTATTCTCTAATAAGCACCTACATACTTGCTTTAGTGTCTCCACACAAATGATCATGAGACCAATCATCCTCATCCAATGAGTAAGCAACATATTTACCAATCTATTCGGATTCACTAATCCCCAATTTAGTAATCCAACGATTAGAAACTATTTTAGTTTTAAGCTTTCTAAGAATTTAGATCTCATTAGAATGATCATCATCATTATTCTAAAAGCATTGCTTACAACTATGGGTTTATCACATATTATAAAACAACATCATGTAGATAATTAAAAGCCTTTAATTAATTAATACTTTTTATTGATAAATGAATAAGATTGTTACAAAGTATATGCTTTATCATCAAACATGATTGGCTTGTGTGCATACTACTTTCAATCTCCCACTTGCACTAAAGCCAATCGCCATGGTATCTCATGCCCTTCTTCTCTAAGTGACGATTATCCTGTTGTTGGATAAGCTTTAGTTAATGGATATGTAATGTTGTTCTTGAGAGTTCACTATCTCTATAGTGATTTCCCATCTTTCAATGATTCCTATAACCAAGTGAAAGTGCCACAACACATGTTTAGATCCAATATGAGATTTAGGAACTATTCATAGTTCTTTAATGAACTTTTCATCCAAACAATCAACTTGCAGCTTCATTTATAGCTATATACTTTGTCTTTATCACTAAACCAGCAACTCTTTGCTCTTTGGAACCTTTCCAATTCACTGCACCACCGTTCAAGGTAACGCTTTACCTTAAAGTGGATTTTCTGTCGTCTTGGTCTGTCTAAAAAAACTTGAGTCTGTTAAGCCCTCTAGTTTTAATTTAGACCCATCATGAATATGATCACATCCTAAGTGCCGGTTAAGTACTTTAAGATGTTTTTCACAGACTCATATTTAACTTCTCCAGAATATAACTGATCAACATCAGGTCTCGTACATTTCATTGCATACATGATAGGTACTCATGTGATCTCTCTTTTAGGAGTTCATGCGGACTATTAAGAGAGATACACTTCATGGCTCATCAACATGAAATATCTTATGGAGTTTTCCATGCTAAACGACTTTAGTATCAAATGAATATACGTTTCTCGGGTTAAGTCGAGCATCCTCTTAAATCTATTCATATAGATTTGTATCCCCAATTAAGATACTCTTCCCAAATCATTCATGGAGGAATGTTTAGACAACTTTATCTTTACTGATTATAGCATTAGTATGTCATTCCTTATCCGTAGTATATCAACATATAATACCAGGAATGTCACGGCGCTCCCACTGACCCTTTTGTACACACTAGGTTCATTCTTATTTTTGATAAAATCAAACATTTTTGATTGTCTAATCAAAACGAATGTTCCATTTTGAGAAGTTTGCTTCAATCCATTTCTCTGAGTGTCTACAACTCTTAACTAATCGCATTTAACTGGATCATCATCTTCTATGATGTGTACCTCATCATCATCATCTATGATGAATCCATACCTCCTAAGTATCTTCGATACTATTCCAGATTCTGATAGGATTGTGTGATACAATAGGTACATCTATAAGTTCCTCTTATTTGACTTATAATATTTTGTGGTTCTTGAACTCTTCAAGATTCTATTATCCTCCCACTAGCCCCTTCAATGATAAACACATTTATCTTAGAAGGCAACGTGTTTCGCAACAAACACCTTTTGCTAAGTAGGATTATAGAACATATACCCTAAACTTACTTTAAGATGTCTCACAAATCGACACTTGTCAAATCTTGTCCCAAGCTTATCCTTTGAAACCTTTTTCACATAAGTTGGACAACCCCTTAGCTTAACATACTTAAGATTAGGAATCCTCCCTGTCCATAACTTTTATGGAGTCTTGAAATTTGAATTTTGAGGTTACCTTTCCAGTAGATATGCTGACCATTTCTAGGGCATGACCAGGAAGGATTTGGAATGTCGGTAAAATCATTATGGACCGTACCATGTCCAACAAGGTACGATTTTTCCTTTCGAGATACATCAATCAATTATTGTGTATCAGGAGGCGTCCATTATGAGAAAACCATTTGAGATGGTCTAGAAACTTATTGCACAAGTATTTCTTCCTTGATCCGATCAAAGAATCCTAATACTAAGCCAATTTGTTTCATTTCTGAATTCTTTGAACCTTTCAAATAATTTACAATTGTATTTCAGCAAATACACACATTCAACTTTTTGAATGATCATCTCCTTTTTCTTATACTAGTTTGTTCAATTTGCAAAATAATTTTTACATATGTCAAGTACACAAAATCCATTAAGTAATATTTCAGTTCTATACAAAACATTATTATTATAAATAGAACAACAATTGTTCTTAATTATAATACCAAAGATTTCATTATCCAACAATAAAATGAAAATAATGTTTCTAACAAGAACTAGAATACAGTAACAACTTATTCGCTTAATAGACTTGCCCGTAGGCATTGCTAAACTATAAGTTTATATGGCTAATGTAGCAACCTTTGCTTCATTTACTAGACATAGGATTACTTATCCTTTGTTTAGCTTTCTACTTCTGCTTGGTCCCTTCATAAATCTATATTTATGATAACCAAAGCTGGTATCCAATACCCAAGTAGAACCTTGACTTAAAGAAAAAATTATTTCAATCATGAATAAAAACTATATTTGTAACCGAAGCTTCACTAAGTTTCTTTTGGTTAGCCTCTACAAGATACTTCTCGCGGTTTCTTTTCCAGTGTCTAGGCTTATTGCAGTGGAAGCAAACTCCTTTGCTATCCATATCAGTTTTGTTCTTATTATCCTTTGTTTTTGTCTTTCTATATACCTTCTTTGAATCGTTCTTCTTTTCAGAAGATCATTTGACCCCTACCAGTAAGACCTTGTCGTTCTTGGTTGGAAAGTGACTCTCAACATTTTTCAACATGTTAAGCAAATCAGCATAGCTGATATCTAGCTTGTTCATATGAATAATTCACAACAATTGTGAGGAGTCCGGGAGTAACTACAAGATCAAATCTTCGCTCAACTCTCCATCCATGACAAAACATGTTGTCCTAATTGTTCAATCAAATTGATAATGTTTAGGACATGTGTATGTACTGTAGTGTCGTTGGTCATTCTAGATCGGAAGAGCTCCTTAGATATCTGATATCTATTAGTCCTACATTCCTCGCCATCAACTACTTGATGTGCAGGAATATAGTAAGAGCATCCATAGTTTCATGCTGACGATGAAGCTTGTTACTCATGGATGCGAGCATGATGCATTGAGCCAACTGTGCATCATCTTGCCACTTTCTAAAAGTAGCAATCTCTTCCTCAGAGGCATTGTCTGCAACCATTGTAGGAAAGAAGTATTAAGGACATAAGATAGCTTTTTAGCGATGAGAACTATTCTCAAATTCCTTAACCAATACGAGTAATCCGGTCCGGTTAAATAACATCTAATATGCTTCGCAGAGATAGTAATTTAGACATTGTAAAATTATGTAAATGAATTTGTAATTAACAACATTTTAGCATACATTCTTTTATTAATTACCAAAATAATTTAGGTCTTGTTTTAAATTGGTATCTCCCACTATTTTCTTCAAACTATATTACCCTCAATATATATAGTTTAGCAATATCTAATTGAAGATATGCTAGTGAGAATAAGGATCTCATTTCAAATGTATATATAGCTTGTGTGTGTTGCAAAAACTATATATAAATAAATCGTGAGACAACTCTTATCAATTACATCAACTATGTAACTCCTTGTATTTTGCCTCTTAAATCATAATGGTCAAGTGTGTGCACATCCGAACTAAAATGATTTAAGTTAAGTCAGACCCAGCATTTCCATATAAGTGAAGAGAAAACTACAGCCCTTGTGTGTGCACAACAAAGCAGTAATGTTCAATTCCTTATTAACATCATATGTAATAAAAACAACATCTTAAATATTTAATACTTGTCTTGTGTGTGCACAAAAAACTCATATTAAATATTCAATACTCTATTGTTTCTATCATGCTAGAAGGCGACGTTCGATATTCCAAATATCTTTGAATGTTACAACTTAATATAAAATATTTAAGGGTTTTGTTATTAATTTGTCTCATCTTGTTTAGCGCGCATGCACATATATATATATATATAAAATACGCGTCATATTAATTAACATGTGAAGCATGTTTGTATAATATATATATATATATATATATATATATATATATAATATAATATAAGCATGCACATATAGAATATTATATTCTACCCGGATTGATTATGGACTTTTATTCTAGTTTGGTTCACTAGAGCCACAAAGTGAACCAAAAGGTCAAACCCTAGAAGTGCAAGAATTAATATTTAAATATAATTATTACATTTAAACTCGGGCTCCATTACAAACGGGTCTTCAAGCGCTCTTTGATCCTTTATCTCCAATTCTTCAAAATTAATTCTAACTATTCCTATTACAAAACTATTCAAAATAAATAGAAACCTTGATCAGCAGTCAAGGGGAAGTACATAGGAGGGGTTTAAATTTTACATTAAGAAAAATTAGAGAAGACGGGGTACGTAGACCCCATTTAATAAAATCCATACATTCATGCATTCAACTAAAATAAAATCCAATCACATTGGTCAATAGTCCATAATCAATCCCATTTATTATCATACACATCACCATATGCATCAATAAATAACATTCTTCTCATTAATAATAAACACATTCAATATATATATATATATATATATATATATATATATATATATATATTGATATCATTTAATGGGCAAATTTAGTTAGTATAAAATCTAATTTTGAATCAAAATAAACTCCTTTATTTTAATCCAAATTTAAATCAAAATAAACCTCTTTTATTTTAATTTATCCTATTTTGAATAAAATAAACTATTTTATTTTAATCAAAATTGTGACGCCCCCAAAATAGGTATATATCACCCATCTTGAGTCGCCAGATACAAGGTACTGAATACAAATACAACTTAATTATACAACAGTCGTGTGAAATACGACAAAACATAGGCTGTGAGTTTTAATACAAATATTTTCATCTAGACAATATCCACACTCAATGGAGTCCTCATTACATTTATTATCACACTATTTCACAGAATAATGAGGACTACTAATGCACCATCTAGGACCATCACTCTGTTTCCCGACTAGTCCCAGCTACGTTCTTATTTCCTGAAGAGAACAGTGAAAAAAAGGGTGAACTCAACTAGTGCAGTAAGAAATATTATGACTAAGATAATGCAGAATAAATTATCAATAGCCTTCAACAGTATAACAACTGATAGAATATAATAGACAACAAGTTTTAGATCAAAAACTGCAGCAGAATAAGAAATCCATTAGAAGAGTCAAGTAAAGTATAAAATCTACTGTCTTCTATAAAAAGTTTTTCATCAACTTTATCGCTAAGACTCAGCTTAATAAATAAAATCGAATCATCCCTGCTCCACGGCCAAGGATATTCATATAATCATCAATGGTCATGACTATACCGAATAATCCCTGGTCATAATCATACCAACAACTGTCCACCAATGAACTACATGCCAATGAGGACTTTTACCACATCATTCGTCACATTACAGTCATGATTATACCAAATAATCCCTGATCATAATCATACCAAGTCCATCTATACACGTAAGCCAAAGATGACTTTCAACATAATATAAGCATGAGGATGATGACAATTCAATAAAACAAGTTCAAGAATAAATTTTAAAGATTTATAAGTTAATTTATCCTGAACTCAATAACGCCAAATTGTCAACATGATACTGCTTTGTGTAGTAAAATTCAAGAATAATCAAAAGAATATTTCCATGAAAAGATACTGGATGAAGTGCAAATATTAAAGATATTCCACTAATTTCATGGAGTATAGAAGCCAAAGCTTTAACCAACTGAGTATAATAGAATATATGAAACTACAAATGGATTTTCGCCCGCCATGCGGTAATCCACGTAGACAGGTCATTTCCACAATTTAATAAGGAATGAATACGAAGGATCATTCACCATGCATATGGTAATCCACATAGATAGGTTATTCCAACAGAATAATAAAGAATGGAATAACAGAAGGATTCACCATGCGTGCGATAGGATCGCATGCATAAAGGTTATTCCCAACGAGAATAATAAATAATGGAACCGGTCCCAATATAAACGCATGAATGGGATATTCCAATAATGAAACCGGTCCGCCAGTAGCGCATGAAGATGAGGATATTAAGACAGAATAATAAAGAATGAAATATTAGAAGAATTTCACCATGTATGCAGTACTTCGCATAAACAGGTTATTCCAACAGAATAATAAGAATGGAATAACAGAAGAATTTCACCAAGTATAGGGTATCCCGCGTATACAGGTTATTCCAACAGAATAATAAAAAATGGAATAACAAAAGTTCTCTTCATGAATAAGAAAGAAAGAATACCCCTTATGAGTACAACAAATAATATTTCCTACCTTAGAAAAAACTGGATGATGGAGTAGTGAAGTAGCAGAATACTTTTCTTCTTTCTCTCTATAGTTTCTCTCTCTAGAGTTTCAGTGAATTCGTAAGAAATAATGAAGGAATGAGCTTCTATTTATAGGAAAAGGGACTGAATAGTAACTAATTCATGAACGGTCCAGATTGATATACTTTTAAACAGACGGTCCATATTGATTTACTATTAAAACTTAAAGCAACAGTCCATACCAATTTACTATTAAAACTTTAAACCAGCGATCCATATTGATTTACTATTATAACTTTCCACCATCGGTCCATATTGATTTACTATTATATCTTCAACCAACGGTCTGAAAAATTAGCACATCTCCTCGTGGAATAATATTGTACCCAAAAATGATTTGGACCAAAAAGAAATATATCTTACGGGTGAATAGTACTCCATGAATAGTAACTCGTGAATAGTAATTTGTGAATAGTAACTCGTGAATAGTCATTCGTGAATAGTACTTCGACACGAAAAGTGTCCCGAATACCCGATTGAACAATATAACCTCCAGATATTAATTATTATCGAAACAAATGTCAATTTCCACTAACACTAATAATCCTAACACAATGGAACTATCAATTTCATCTTTAATTAACACGAACTTATTCATCATTAATATTATAACTCATAATATTTAACAATCAGGTCGTTCTCAGGAAAGAGGGGGATTTTCGATAAGGATTTCTCCTTATTGGCGCGCAATTAGGTGACCAAACCTATCCTTGACAGAACTTCTAGACATTGTCAATATTGCAAATAATAATATGAATAACTTTGCCATCTCAATTATTGATTTAATAATATAACATATTATGCAGATAATACTGTAACAATAATTGAATCAATAATATGAGAGATATGATGCAGTAATTACTGTAGCAATAATTGAGTATAACTGAGTGTCTTCTCACGTAAGCATCAATAATCAATAACGTGTGCTACTATGCAACCACGCGTATTACTGTACTTTTACTACCGAGTAGTTCAACAGTTTTAACGGTAACACCTCCGCCGTTATTTTTATAGAAAGATAATTTTGTCGTTTACTACCGAGTATTCATGAAGAGAACTTCTGTTATTCCATTCTTCATTATTCTGTTGGAATAACCTGTATACGCAGACTACCGTATACATGGTGAAATTCTTCTATTATTCCATTCTTTATTATTATGTTGGAATAACTTTGTCTATACAAGTAATCTTGCATACACGGTGAAATTCTTCTATTATTCCATTCTTTATTATTATGTTGGAATAACCTGTCTATGCGAAGTACTGCAGACATGGTGAAATTCTTCTATTATTCAATTCTTTATTATTCTATCGGATTATCATGTCTGTGCATTTACGCATGACCTGGTTCCATTATTTATTATTACATTGGAATAACTCCATGCATCTTGATTCATCGCATGCTTGGTGAATTCTTCTGTTATTCCATTATTTATTATTTTGTTGGAATATCCTGTCTGTGCGTTTATGCATGACCTGGTTCCATTCTTTATTATCCTGTTGAGATAACATGTCTATGTAGATTACCGCATGCATGGTAAATGATCATTCGTATTCATACGAATAGTATTTTCATTAAAAAGGGGCTTCTGCCAGGGGCAGATTCGTAATTTTTTTAACCCTCAAAATTCTAGAAAAATTTGAAATGATAATTTGATGAGTTTTCTAGATTGTGTCCAAAAATGGCGATTTTTGGATGTATAGATTAAGAGTTATGGATTTTATGGGAAAAGACTATTTTAAAAGTAAACCCTTATAACTCCTAGTGGTTAACTCTAAAATTGGTGAAATTTTTATTGGGAGTACATGTATATAACAGGAGTATACCCTGTAAATTTCGGAATTTTTGGACAAAAGTACAATTTGTGATAAATGTCTAAATATTCGCAAAGCTTTTAGCCATATGAAAATAGTAAATGAATTTTAAAAATTACGAGAAAATATATGTTCAAGATGGGACTATATTACGCTAAATCCCGGAAAAGAAATATTTTTGGGACTGATTTGGTATTTTTCATGAAAATGAACTAGTTATGAGTAAATGAATTAAATATGTTATGTGAAGTAATAAAATTGGAAAATAGGGTTTTATGGCTTGAGAATCCTATATAGGGTATATCTTGATTTTTGATGAGGGATTTGATCATTGATGATGAAATCTTATGAGTATGACATTTTAAATGATTAAATGTATTATTTGATTAAAGTGTAAACAATTGAAATAAATTGTTTATAAGTTTAAGAAATGATTAAAATATTGTTATAATATTAATGATATTAGATTATGAGATTATTAAGTGATTGATAACATTTGGTTATTATTGAGCATTTGGATAAATTGTATTATAAATGTTTAATATTTATCATTTATCTCATTTGATTGATTCTTATATCATTATCATCATCCTCATGCTTATATTGTGTTAAAAGTCATCTTTGGCTGTAGTGCATAGATGGACTTGGTATGATTATGACCAGAGATTATTCGGTATAATCATAGCCGTAATGTTACAAATGATGTGGAAAAAGTCCCCATTAGCCCGTAGTGCATTGATGGACAGTTTTTGGTATGATTATGGCTATAGATTCTCTTCGGCCAAGGGTGCAAAGATGAATTGTTTTATGGCATGATCATGATCGTTGATGAAAACACGATTATCTTTAGCCCGTAGTGTATGAATAATTCGTTGTCGTGATATTAACGAATATCCTTAGCCGTAGTGCATGGATAATTCAGTGATAAGGATTGATTATCGAGCTGAGTCTCAGCGATGAAATATAAATTCATGGATGTGATATTAACGAATATCCTTGGCTGTAGTGCAGGGGTGACTCGATGATGTGGATTATTTATTAAGCTGAGTCTCAGCGATAAAATATTTATTATACACTTTTAATTCGTAGAAGATAGTAGATATCATACTCTACTTGACTCTTCTAAAATACAGTTGTATGTCTTTGGCATGTAGTGCAAAGATGAATTGTTAATGAATATCTTTGGCCGTAGTGCAAAGATGAATTTATTAGTATGATTATGAGAGGAATTCCGATTTGGTATAACCATGATTTTGATGTTTGGTGAAGATAGGTGATGAAAATTATCTTCGTCACGGTTGTGAAGAAGGAATTTAGAACCACAATTATGATTATGAGTTATTCATATGATTGTGGGATGTGAAGCTATTGATTTATTTTACATGGATAAAACATTATTGGTGGTCTTTTAACATAGAAGATAATAGACATTATGGTCTATTTGACTCTTCTAATGGATTGCTTCGTTCAATTGCAACTATGGTCGAAAAGTTTTATCATCTACCATATGTTCTAAATCTCTGATTTATTATTGATGAAAGATATTGATAATTTAATTATCTTTAGTCATGATATTCTTTACTTAGGCTAGTTGTGCTCACCCTTTTCGCTTCACAATTCCTTTCAAGCATAAAAGTATTGTTGTAAGAGTGTTCTTAGGGTTGAGCGGGGGTAACAAGAGAATAGAAAGGTGGTCTCTAGCTGTGGAGGTTCTCCCTAAACAGTATAGAAAAGTGTGTTATATTCTATACATCATTTAGTAGTTATATTTGGTGAATCAAATAGGGTGAGGCGAACCCAACTTTGGAAGGGTGTTTTGCCACTATCATACAAGATGTCTTATGACATACAACCTCGTGTTATCATAAGACAGGGTTGTGCGCATCCACTTGCTGAGTATATCTACGGGCACTACCTATATGATCTTAGAGTTTATTTGAAATATAATATTCACTTGGAGACAGTGGAGATAGTTATATGTCAAGAGAAGACTCACCATTGGAAAGAAGATGATAGTAATCTTCTTATTTTCTTTGGGGGTCTATTAGATCAACCAAGGATAATTACGTGGACATATGATATTTATTATAACTTAGACGCATGGCCTCCCATGTACGAAGGTTTCCTTGAGGACTTCCCAAAGATTTTAATTTCTAAAACAGTTTTTCACTATACTTTTATGTAAAGTACCATTGTAAGGTTGTGGTCGAGGCACCATGAGAGTTACATACATTTGTATTAAAACTCACAGTTAACTATGGTCGTATTCTATACGACAGTTCAACGGTTGTATAAATGAAGTTATATTGGAATTTTGTACCATGTATCTGGCGACTCATAATGGGTGATGTATACCTAATTTTGGGGGCGTCACATTTGGTATCGAGAACTAGGGATATAATTAAACATGGAGATAAGAGTCTAGAACTAGGAGGGAGGCAGAGTTATATACTTCGCTAGTGTGTGACTTACCTAAGCTGAAATTGTTTACTTGATAAGTTGACAAATTGTGATATGTCAATTAACCTTTTTTTTGAAGATATATTCTAGAATGATATCTGAAATACAGGAGATGAGCAATGGAAAAAAATCATGATACAGAGGATATAACCGTGAAGGTACAATCCGAAAAGAAAGCAAGGTATTCTCATATCTTCAAATATCAGGTACGTACGTAAATTTCGAGGGCAAAATTTCATAAGGATGGCAGATTGTGAGAACCCGAATTTTATGAAATAAAAGTATTCAATTTTTTTTTTCTATTTTGGTAAATAGTTAAATTGATAAAAGTTTAAAGTTAAGGGTAATATGTAAAAAAAAATTTAAAAGTATGCAAGTTGTTGTATAATATTCGATTGATCGGAGAATATTCTTTTTGTCAGGGAATATCCGTACGACGGTACAATCATTGGTGGACCCCACAACGGAATTATTGTCGAATTGAGAAAATGATAAAAATATTTTATAAAAATAACGGCGAAAGTTTTACCGTTAACTGTTGAAACACCCGGTGTTAAAAGTACAGTAATACGCGTGGTTGCATAGTAGCACACAGTATTGATTATTGATGCTTATGTGATAAGTCACTCAGTTTTGTTTTATTGGTATTATTAATGTAATAAAACAGAAAAACTTTTTATATAAAACAGAATACTTTTATAAAGTTATCTGTTTTATTTGACAATAATTAGAATATATTATATTTTATTATGCATAGTGTTTGCATATGCCTGCATAGTGTTTGCATAGTAAAATCTTTTATAAAGTTATTCGTTTTATTAGATTATAAATAGAATATATTATATTTTATTTAAAAGATTTTGCTTTAAATATGGACCGTCAGATTAAAGTAAATCAATCTGGACCGTTCATGAGTTAGTTACTATGCAGTCCATTTTTCTATAAATAGAAGCTCATTCCTTCATTTATTATTACGAATTCACTGAAACTCTAGAGAGAGAAACTATAGAGAGAGTTATTCTTCTATAATCTTGAGCGTATTTCTTAGAGTTTAAGAAAGCTTTGAGCGTAGTGCAAGTTTTCTTTAAGTATATTCCCGCCCTACCAATCGGAATACATTTTTCTTTTTAAGGTAGGGGATATAATTGTCGTACTCGTAAAGGATATTATTATTATTATTATTATTATTATTATTATTATTATTATTATTATTATTATTATTATTATAGTAAGGGCTATTATTTAGATGTTCCCTCATCTAATATGCTCTCTACTCAGGCTCTTCACTCTACTTCAGACTCCAGCCTAACATCTCTCCATTAATGATATCGTCGTTTGGGTCATCCTTCTTTGTCTGTATTGGAGTTCTTATTTCCATCTTTAGTTAAGCAATGTACCAAAACTCAGTTTTTGTATGAACCATGTGAATTTGGTAAACACAAACGTTCGACTTATTCTACTATTAATAGTCATCACTCTGAGCCCTTTATTATTATTCATACTGGTGTATGGGGACCCTCTCGGGTTGTTTCCCGTTCTGGTTTTAGATGATTTGTTAGCTTTATTGATTGTCATTCTCGTGTTACTTGGATTTATCTTTTTTGTTCCAAAAAATGAGGTGTTTGATTGTTTTCAAAACTTTCATAAAATGATTTAAACCTAATTTAACGCTAAAGTCAAAATTCTCCATATTGATAATGGTCGTGAATATAGTAATAATCATGTTTTTGAAAATTACCTCTCTCAACTTGGCATCATTCTTCAAACCTCCTGTGTCAAAACTCCATAACAAAATAGAGTGGCGGAAAGGAAAAATCGACACTTACTAGAGGTCGCTCGCACTCTTATGTTCACAATGACAACCCCTAAATTTCTATGGGTAGATGTTGTTCTGACTGCTGCATTCCTTATCAACCGCCTTCCTTCTAGAATCTTTGGGAACAAAAGTCTTATCTCTTTTCTCCAACACATGATCAGTCCTTCTCCTTCGCCTCGAGTTTTTGGTTGCGTGTGCTATGTTCATGATAAATCTCCCACTTGGGGAAAATTAGATCCCAAGGCTCTTCAGTGTGTCTTCATTGGTTATTCTCCAACCCAAAAAGGTTATAAATGTTATCATCCTCCTTTTAACAAAGTTTTTGTCACTCGGATGTTACTTTTTGGGAATTAGAACCTTTTTATTTTTCTTCATCTTCTCCTCAGGGGGAGGATATTATTAAGGAGAATCTTCCTTCTGAGGTTTACTTTCCCTGTTCTTGTCCTTCTTAGCATAGAAGTTCTACTTTCATTGTTCCTATTGTTGTTTCTGATAATTCTACACAGGGGAGCTACATGAGCCTGAGCTTGAGTTGAGGACCTATGTTCGAAAACGCAAGACTAAGGTTACCATTTCTGCACAACTACACCAACCTTGTTCCGAACTTGGTCTTGATAATGTTAATGGTGAGAATCCTAATCCTACTGGTTCTTCTAATAATACTGACATTCCTATTGCTCTTAGGAAAGGGGTTCGATTTTGGACTCAAAATCCTATCTCTAATTTCTTAACCTATAACAAATTGTCTGCATCCTGCCACTCCTTTGTTTCTTCATTGTCTTCAATATCTGTTCCTCAGGGGTGGAGAGAAGCAATCAGTGATGAGAATTGGAAACAAGCTATGATTGAGGAGATGAATGCCCTAAAAAAGAATGATACATGGGAACTAGTTACTCTTCCTTGTGGGAAAAACCCAGTTGGTTGCAAATGGGTATATATAGTTAAACAGAAGCCAGATGGGACAGTTGAGAGACTCAAAGTCAGGCTAGTTGCAAAAGGGTATACTCATATGGATTTATTACCAGGAGACATTTGCTCATGTGGCGAAGATGAATTTTGTTCGTACTATAATCGCATGTGCAACAAACTTCGGCTGGGATATTTAACAATTGGATGTGAGAAATGCATTCTTTCATTGTGACTTGAAAGAAGAAGTATACATACTCTCTGGTTTTGCATCATCTATCACCAAGGGTAAGGTTTATAAACTGCGAAAGACTTTATATGGTTTGAAGCAATCTCCCAGAGTCTGGTTTGGTAGATTCCACAAAGCAAGGATAAGATTTGGGTACAAGCAGAGTCGAGTAGATCACACTCTATTTGTCAAATAGATAAATGGTAAGACTGTCATTCTTATTTGTTTATGTTGATGACATTTTGGTAACATGGGATAATAGAGAAGAGATTGTTAATCTCAAAGCGAGTTTGACCAAAGAGTTTGATATCAAAGATCTTGGTCTCTCAAAATATTTTCTTGGTATTGAAGTTGCAAGATCTTCTAGCGGGATTTTTCTATCTCAAAGGAAGTATGTCCTTGATCTTTTAATAGAAATTGACATGTTAGGATGTAAGCCTGTTGATTCTCCTATTGAAGTTAATCATCATATAGAAGGAGGCACATGACCTATTGTTGATAGAGAAATATATTAACGTTTGATGGGACGACTGATATACCTTTCTCATACTAGATCCGATATATCTTATGTTGTGGATATAGTGAGTCAGTATATGCATGATCCTCGACATTGTCATATGAAAACTGTTTACAGAATTCTGAGGTATCTCAAATTTGCTCCTGGAAAAAGTTTATTGTTTGCACCAAATGGTCATATGAGAGTCAAAGCTTTTTCTTACTCAAATTGGGCTGGTTCTATAGAGGATCGTCAATCTACATTAGGCTATTGTTCATTTGTTGGAGGGAATCTTGTTACTTGGCGTAGCAAGAAACAGTCAGTGGTGGCTAGATCTAGTGATGAGGCTAAATATCGAGCTATCGCCTTAGGTATATGTGAACTGATGTGGCTTCAAACCTTGTTAGAAGATTTGGGTGTTACAACTAAAGGGCCTATGCAACTATTTTGTGATAATAAGGCAGTCATTAGTATTGCAAACGACCTAGTACAACACGATAAAACGAAACACATTGAGATTGACAGACATTTCATCAAGGAAAAGTTAATCAGTGGTCTTATTTGCTTACTTTTTATAAAAACAGAACATCAACTAGCTGATTTTCTGACTAAGGGTCTTAATGATAAGATGTTCCATCCATTGTGTTTCAAGTTGGGTATGCGAGATATACTTGAGGGGAGTGTCAGAATGTGTTAGGGAAAACAGGTTTCCCTGTACATTTTTTCCTCTCCCAGTTAGTATTAGCATATAAAATAGGTTTCCCTGTTTTTTCTACAAGAGTTGGGCTAGCATTTGTGTATAAATATAACTACTAACAATCTGAAAATATAACAGTAAGTACATATTCTTACATTCTTAACAATATTTCATTTTCCCAAGTCCTCTATAGTTATACAAGATTGTGTAAAGCAAATGCCTGACAATTTCCATATTTCAGGCACATTGATACATATAAAAGGAAGTACGCTGAACAGGTAATATTATAATTAAATTCAAGTCTTTTATCTGAGCTAGTTAGTGAAAGTTGAAGTAGGACACAAAAATTTATTGAGAGGGAAAGGCTACAGAATTATGTTGATGACCTTATATAATTTCATTTATCTATTGTATTGCTTGTTAAATATTACTCTATTATACAATTTTTTTATGTGGCAAGCTTAGTGGGCTAGAAAGCAAAGATATATTGGAAAATATGACATATATTTTAGTTAGAATGCCGAAAATATCCAGAACTATTATCTTTCAGTTCCAATTTTTCGCACAGCAGAAAATTATATGATCTTTAATGTGAGGAATCTTAGGTAGCAATATCCGCCTCTAATGTGAGCAACTTTAGGAAGCTATATAGGTAGAAGATTGATACTATAACACCCGCTTCTTCAAAAGGAAAGGGAGGTCACGTGATTTGCATGACAAACTTCAAAGCTGTAAGCAAAGTACTAATATTTTCAAATATTTAATAAATATAAAATTCATAATGATCGAATTAAATACAATTTTCCAGAATTTACACCATAGTCAAAATAAACAATAAGTCAAAATCAAATAAGCTTATTAGCTCAAAGGTAGCTCTCTTAACACGGAACCTTGAATCACTCTTGAATATGAAAGAAAACACAACATGAGCTAAATGTTCAGTACATACAAATATATAAAAAAAACTACAGAATTGAAATACAAAACTAACGAATCATAATATTGAGCTAAACCTCAAACATAAATACCAAGGATAATATAAATCTCCAAAGCCTGAACAAAACTAAACTAAATTGACAAAACAAAATAAAAAGCCGAATCAAAGTGTCTAAGTAGTTATTTCATACAGAGCTCAGAACAAATACACTGCCATACAAGCAAATCAAAATAATGACACAGACAAATCACATATCAGGCCAGCTGAATCCAGATGTTTGCAAATTTGAAGAACTTTCGGCACAAAGCCACAAAAATCACCAATCTGCAAAACTGAATAAAAAACTAGGGTAAAACATTAGCCTCCCAAAACAAAATCTAATCATAATGCCCAACTCACATCGAAGCACAAATGGAGAGATCACATCGCCACGGATTATGTCATGCCTTAGTGCTAAGAGGGAATACTTGTAGTATATAGCTCAGGTATACCCTATCGTTCATTTTATAAAAAAAATGTAACAACACATGCGACAAAACACCAACAAAAGGGTTCTAATTAAACATGCTGAACCAAATTAAATCATAAACAAAATATCTCCAAAATAAGTTAACAATATGTACAACTCTACAAAGATCAAAAGAAAGTCTTATACATGATGAACTAGTCTATAGAATACAAGTACGAAGTTCGGAACATCAGGAAAACAAAGCAACACAAGAATTTGGCAAGAAACAAATCAATTGAGCGAGTATCAAAAGCAAAACATAATAAATCAAAGTAACGAGACTATCGCTAAATAAGTACGAGATCCGTATCTAATCAAATCCATTTAAAGTACAATCCACAAAATCTTAACCTCAAATGCCAACGATCTCAAGCGCAAAGTATTAGTCACCACCTAAAAACATTCACCTTATATTAAATCTTAAACCAAACAAATAATATCAAAACACTCTTGAACCCTTTCAAGACGTCTCCAATTGCTCGCCTTAACTAATTATTTAAAAGCCTAATGTGATCATCACTGAGCTACTAGTTATAAAATATTAACACTCCAAAGTTTAAAAATCAATAACAGAAGTTAAGAAATCTCATGTTTAGCAATTTTTTAAAATTCATAACAAATAGTATAATTAATTTTAAAAGCTCAAATTTGGTGCACATGTTCCCACTTATAGAAGTATAACATGTCCAAAATTGATAACAATCCAACTGTTGGATTGTTAAAAATTGAAGTTAACTTTTGGAAAATAATTATTAGTTTAAATATTTTATTTTGAGGGATGTAGTAGTGAGGATTATTGTTTTGTGAGTTCCAACATCTAGAACCTTGTAGAACATGCTTACACTTGGTTCCCTTGTTGAGCCTTCCACCATCATCTAGAACCTTCACTTTTCTACAACCTTATCCCCATCTACCTATTAAATTCTTATCATTTACCTATAGTACTTGAACCTTCTAACCTCCACCTACATTGAGCCTCTATACCCTTCTCCAGTCACCTATAAATAGACCCCCTCACCACCCCAAATCACCAAGGCAACACAAATCAACAAATCACCAACAACTACCATTGCAAGCTTGTTCTTACTTTCGTTTGTAAGCCTTCGGTTCTAAGCTTTCCCTTTTGTAAGCTTTTGGTTGTAAGCTAGTAACCTAGATTCCTCCATAATAATAAAGGTCTTTTCTTCCCTCATTTTTGGAGCTATATACTTTATTCATTCTTCTTCAACTTTGGTTGCGAGTTTTGAGCTATTGGAAATTTATTTTACACTATTCTAAGAATGCAATTTTCGGTATTTGAAATTTGTCTTTCTTCATACGGATTAAGAGATATAATCCACGCTACTTAATAAATAATTAGATATAACCTCAAATTTAGAACCCTCATATCGAAACTTAAAGCTATAAATTACCAAAATAATATTTACCTTTGTTATTCTTCTACTTCAATTTTACGGCAGTCAAGAATCTGAATTTTGAGTCAGTTAGAGTTCTCAAAAACTCGACATCTTCCAGAAGTTGTATATTTTGGAAAAATATGCGAAAATCACTCCATTCTTAATTAGATGATTGAAGTTACGATGTTGTAAAGTTTTGTGCTGAAAATAGTGATGGATCAAGACAAATTTTGGTTTTCATCAATTTAAGGTAGGACGAGAACGTCAAACTATTTTACTTCGTCAAAGTTGTAGATGGCGAAAAACTAAAGAAACAGACCAAGTCCGCATTACCTTTCCCCATATATATACATACACATATATATGTATATATATGTGGCTGTGGCACAAGCATTTCATTAATGGTATTAGTTTTTTCATTAATGTTTTTTGTCATTTCACTAATATAGTAATTAGAAGTATGTCATATTAGGGGGTGTTCCATATCCAACTGGTTGTGGCGACCACAACCATACTTTTCCTCATATATATATATATATATATATATATATATATATATATATATATATGTTTATCTTCAAATTGGTGAACACACTCAAAGAAGGAAGATATCTATTGTAGGATGGGTGATGCGGAACAACATAATTAAATTAATGGAAAATATAAGAAATTATTAGTTAATTATCTTATATTACGCCCGGTCCCACAAAGAATGTCTTAAGTACCTTTGTCGCACAAATTAAAAAAATTAAACTTTAAGAGAGAATATAAGATAAATTCCAATTTTACCCGTAATAAACCCCATACTAATGATGCTTACCCTTTCTTAAAACTAGTGGACCCCACTTGAGTACAAGTTTTAGAGTAAACACAATTTTATTTAACATTTTGCATATGGCACGTGTACTAGACATCTTTTGGTGAACAAAATACTTGTGACATCTTTTGGGGACAGGCGAAGTATAATTTATGGGTAAAGGAAAATCTGAAAATATAAGAGATTATTAGTTAATTATTGTATATTATTATTTATGGGTAAACTGAATGCAAGAAGTTTGTTTCCTTGTTAAATAAGGAATTAATGAGGTGTTCTTTTTTCTTATTATGTCCTATATAAACTGATATGTCCTATTTTGAGTCCTTTTATTATTTTTGTAGTTGAGAACGGGGTTACATCATTTATCGGAGTGAAAGTTCATCAGTTTGAACTTAATTGATTCACAATTAAAGTCTGCAATATATTGGGACCAAATGGGCCTATCTTGCTAGTCTCGCATTCATAACAGACCAACTCAAAGAGTTACTAGCAATTTCTTCTATTTCGAAAATACATATTACATACTGAGTTCCCAGGAGATAAATTATATATGAGTGCATACTTATTTCTATGTCTTTTGCTGCGAAGGTATCGATAGTGGTTGTATCATTTTACTAAAAAACTTTCATATTCTTGGTTGTCTGAATGATTGTGTCTTGTGGCTTACTGTTTCTGTTTCTTGTTCATGGCAGGAGTTTTATGCATTGAAGCGACGATGCTGCGGGCAGGAAGGAAATTCCTTGAAGTGCTTCTGTTTTGTTTCTGTATGCCTACAATCTCTTGACCTCTCTTTCCCTCTCACTTAGTGTATCATATTATGCTGTGGGATTTTTTCCTCATGTGCAAAATACGTGCTATTGCTAATTTTTTCCTCATGTGCAAGGTGTGATACTTTCATTAATGCTTCATATTTTGATTGAATAAATCTGGGTGGTTATAAGCTCAAAATGTTAATGTAATCATCACATAGTAGGCCTATCAGGTTTAAAACTATCATATATTTCGTTCTATGTAGAATATCATAGTTAACACTGCCACTATAGGTGAGAGTTTGGTGATTTATACTATTGTGCGTCAAAGACTTGGTTGTGTTTTGTGTTTATAATTCACATCATGTAACTGGATTGGTTTTACATTTGAAGAAGAGATGGACCAGGCAATGATTACTTTTTTACTAGAATAGCTTTCTAACTCTGAATACTGCAACCCTACAAGGTTGATAGGATCAGAAATGAGGATATTTGAAAGTGGTCATGTGCCAGACACGTGACCACTTTTCAGGAAACTCTGTAAATACTCCTTCCATTTCATGGAGGGACTTTTTTGTACTCTCTCTGAACTGAAGACACTCAAGAAGGCTCTCTGGATTCCTGATACTCAGGAAGGCTTTTGGATCCTAAGAGTTCTGCCACGTGTTACTGCAATAATTGCTCACCTGTTCTTCTCCTCTATTCAACTATCAATCAATTCTGTACTATTCGTGAATTTCTCTCCTCCTCAGCCAGCAAGAAACCTTAACCCTATCAATGTACGATTTCCTTGCCCATATAGGGCTCAGGTATGGAAAGCCATTACATTAGGCTTTGATTAGTCTCAATCATAGTATATCGGCGGTTGGGAATTGTAGGAAGATCAGTTTCTAGGTGGATCCTTGGTGCAGATATGTGCCTCTTGGGGAGCGCTTCCCTATTGTTTAGAGTATTGCATTGGAACCGAAGGCCAGAGTCGCGAATTATCGTGTTGATGGTTGGGGGGGATGGTTGGGGGAGTGGTTAGTGGCAGCTATTGTCACCATGGAGGAGCATTTGGAACGTGGGAGCAACTTCAAAGGTTGATTTCTTCTCTTGTATGACAGTCTTGGGTGCGATCCTTACTCAAAATAATTTGCATACAAGAAAGAATCGACTTGCTAGTAGGTGTGTGATGTGCGGATTTGAGGAGTCGAGACAACTTATTAGTTTACTGGGACATGACAGAGCTTATGAATTGTTCTAGTTTCGCTATGTGGCATATCTTGGGCAATGTCGGGATCCGTTAGCAGAATGTTACAAGCTTGGTGTGGGGAGAAGGTTAGGAAGGTTAATAATGGACTAGGTGCCACATTATATATGACGTCCCCAAATCTGTATACTTGCTACATCAGATCTGGTGCTCACTATCTATCATCATCCACAACATTCAACTAATAACATAATCGAAAAGACATAAAATAATTAATAATTACAAATATGTCTTACAGTCCTCCCAGGTTCTAAACCTTACTAACTATTACAAACCGATACAAAAATATGACGTCAATAATAATAATAATTTAATACATCATAAACTTTTATTCTTATTTAGATTTTCTTTTTCCCTTATCTTTACATCAATAAAATTATTAAATTTGTAAGAGTGGGCAACTAATTTGCTCAGCAAGTATAAATAATACAATGAAAATATATTTGCATCTTATATTCACTGAATAATTTAACTGATTAATGAACAATTGAGGGTTCAAAAAAATAACATCTTCACAAGATAATGAACTTGTAATCTTGAAAGCTTAACATGTTTTCAAAGTTTTGATAGACAACTGAGTGGTCGAAGGGACCATGAACTATTTAAAATGTTCTTCAGTCGTGGACTGATAACTCTCCAAACTTGTTCAACAGTCATAAAAGCTGCGAACTCTCCATAGGTTATCATTAGGGGATGAACCCAACAACACCCCATGTTACGCGTTACATCATCTTTACACTGTATTTTGACAGTGTATGGTTTCTCAACAACAACACATACCCCCTATATCGAGGGTGGTTCTACTCAGTTATAACATCAGAGTCCGCACCAAAGCAATTTAGTTTAGAACAAATTAAATATCTCCAAAGAATTTTCAACAATTCAATAATTCAAGTAATCTCATCTGCTGATTTGGCCGAAACAAATAGCATAAACTCATTACTTAAAACATTTCAGGAATAAAACATTGTTTTTTCCATAATTCAAATAAAGTAATTTCGATAATTGAACGAATTTTAAAAGCACATTAGTGCGGGAACATGTCTATATTGAGTGTACTTCCCTCGCTTAACTTATTCACTTTCTTCAAATGATTACTTACAACATCCATAGAGATTTATTTAATTAACTTATTTATTATTATTAATAGTTACTGTCGATAACTATTTGCAAACTCGTTTTGGTATTTTTGTTTATCGTAAACTTGTTCTTGAGCATCCTCTCATTACATTTTTATATCCTTAATATTATAACGTCCATTTATCACTCACTTAAGCTTATACGTTCTATTTTTACATATATTAACCGATAAAATTATATTACATATTTTCTGGTTTTACTTTAATTAATTTTTCATAATTTTCTTTTCTCTATTTTCTCCATTAAATCTCCTTAATCATTTTATTATTATTTTTCCTTTTTGTCCTGCCTTAGTTAATTGTGTTTTAGACTTTCTGGAATTTTTTCAGATTTTTCCCATCACTTTTTTAGTATTTATTTAAAGGCTATATATCTCCAAAATTGCAATAATCTTCATACTTCGAAATTAATTTCAAAAATCATGAATTTTGGACAGTATGTTCTCTACATCTGTGGGTATCTCCACCTAAAATATCATCCCAAAATGAGTTACAAAACTCAAGTTATACTTGTTTTAATTTTATAAATTCCAAAACTGTTTTGGTCATAACTTCTTCTCTACAAGTCCATTTGAGTTCAGCTTTGGACAGTACCCTCCTTATATCATCAGGTAACACATCTAAAATTTTCAGATTTTTTTAACCAAGTTAACTGTCCGAAACACACCATAAAAAATTATGGTCAGGGGGTTTTCAGTACTGTCCAGTCTTGGTTTAAAAATCATCATAATTAATCTACAAGAAAGAATTTGAGTCTCAAATTTTTACAGTTCTTAGGTAACTCATAGAGGTACCTCACACAACAAGCCTCATGTCAAAATTCATTATACATCAAGAGTCCCATCTATATATTGTGTATGTATCAGGCTTAGGTTGTACTTTGTCTATTAATAACAAAGCTTATTTTTCCAATGTATAAACTGAAAATTTCAATGGCTTTCGCTACTATAACCTAACCTTCCCGACAACTATTTTTTCTTTTTTCTAGACATTTCAATATTTCCAGTGAGACGCTGTCAAGATACTTAAAAATGTATCCTGAAGCATGACACCTTCGGGCCCTGCAATATATGGGTGCATATGCATTCAAAATTTGGTCCTACACCAGGAAAAAGCGTATGACAACCAGTTGTGTTCTCTGAGACTGCATGTTCTGATAGGGAGGAAGGTGTATAATTCTTCATAAATCATTTTCGCTGAATTCTATGCCAGTGTTCTGCCATTATAATCCATCTGGTAGAACTCATGAGATAGTTTATATATGCAAGACTAATTATTGGACCAGAATTGTATTCTGAAGTACAAGTGATACTCCTTTACGGTTTCACACTGAGTGAGTAAAGCAATGGCTAAAGCTTTCCATGGAGTTATATCATCGGCCTAACTGTCTGCTGTCATTTATTTTCCGTCTTGCCTTCACACCTTTTTAGTTAGGGGATCATTAGTGAGTTGTTCCTGCATTCTTCCTCGGTTAAATTATTTCATACCTTATATGCAAACCACTTTTGAGTCTCCAACCGGCCCAACATCCTCAAAATCTGCTTCTCCATAACTAGCGATCTTTAGATTTTCAACTTGAATATATTCGATGTTTGCCTCTTCAGTCTTGTGAACTTTGTAGGATCTAAAAATGTGATGCTCCCAATCTCAGGTTCTTTAGTAGTTTATGAGGTGAACAATCAGTAGAGATTACAGGATTTGGACTGATTAACGGATGAGGGGAGGAAACGTATGTGAACTTCAGTTGGCATTCCAATGGCAGAACTCTTTAGAGGACCATGTGTATGCTGGGGATTATAAGAAATAATTCCTCAAATACCTGAGGCTTGTAGAGACCAAGTGTTATGAGAAGTTGGTCCTCCACCGTACTTGGTTTATTGTCTCATCAGTTTGATTTCTTTCTTTTCTTTTTCCGGCTTGTTACAATAGAACTCCAAATCTTAACTTCCCCCTTTTTTTCCCTGGCCTGTTAACGACTTTTTGATGATGGCCAAGGTTCCAGCAAGAAAGTTTCAGCGATGTAAAGTACTGTTGATGAACTATGTTTGCGAAGAACTGTAGAAGCAGCGATGAACAATTGTGTTATTTATTTTATTTGGCAGGCTGATTTGTGGGTTTCCGGCTGGGTTTATGGATGGTTTTAGGCGTGCTATAGATGTGGATTGTTGGCCTTATGTTTATGGGACAACTAATGGTGGTTTTTTCTAAGGTATTGTTACAGCGAAGTAGTGAACAATAACGTTCCTGTAGCAAAAATACTCTAGTGTTTTTATTTTTGTTGGTTTTGATGGTGACTATGTCAGCGACTATTCTTGTTGCAAATTGCACTTTCATCAAGAGAAATTATTTGTTGATTCTCTAGCGAAATTTGACAAATTAATGGGGGACAGAAAATTGGTAGAAAGAAATTGGGTTAATTCAAAAGATACCAGACATGGCTTTGACACCAAATGATGTAGGGTAGGTGGAAAGTGTGAGGTTTTGTGAAGATCAAAGTAGCAATCAAATTACAAAATTAGCGGAAGCAAAGTAAAATCAGATTTTAAAAATTTTCACAAACCAATTACCCGGATCATCCTTTATACATGTTATTAATTAAAACGAAGAACAAGAAGTTATGGAATCATACCCTTGTAGATACGAGCTTCCACAAATACGAGTTCAACTCCTACTTCTCCGCGATCTCCTTGAATCTCCTAGTAGATTCATTCCTTTGATCAATGTTAGTCACCCAAGTGTATGGCCTCTACAGGTGATCCACCAAGAAAGAATAATTTTCAAGAAGAAGGGTGTATTGGCTCAAACCCTAGTTTTTCCTATCTCTAGAGAAAAAGGGGGCGTACTCTCCAACTATTGGAATCACGTATATCTGATATCTGATATAAAACTCCTCTTATAAAGATATCAGGTAACCCTATTTAATTAAAATAAGGTATTATTTATTTAATTAATTGGGCTCCCTAATCTTATTAGGGATAATTAATTAAACTTCTTTAACTAATTTTGCCTCCTAATCCTATTAGGAATAAATGAGAATACTTATATTAAATTAATTCCTAAACTCTTTTTAGAAATAAAAAATAATAATAATAATTGTAATAATATTAATAAGACTCCTCTTATTAATTTATATTTAATATTTCAAAATATTAAATAATAAATATTAAGCTATTTAATTTATTTTATCACCATAGATTAAATTAAATATACTTAACATATTATTACGATTATGCCATTAACTTCTTAAATAATTATTCTTCTTTTTATGTAAATTGTGACCCTTTAGGTTCTCCACATTAAACCGAGTTATGTGAATAAATCAATTAGAACAATTCTAATCTTATTTAAATAAATAAATTAAACTATTAATTTATTTAAATAAATAATATTTATTCTACAATAGGGATAAGCCTCCCTAGCGATCAACGACTTTCCAAATAATATAGATTTCAACATTAATCATAAAAGAATCTTTGAGTAAATAGTTATTGTACAATTCGATCCTTCCACCATATAATGTCCCAATTAAATATAAGATATGGAATTACTGTCAAGTCTTATTTTATTTAATTATATGTATTTCGATTCCTAAATGCTGACTCTAATTAATGCAAATTAGAAACTACTTTCTAATTTCATTCCACTCTGCCAGGTTACGGGTTGTCATTTATCGAATCACATATGACATTCTCTTCTTTTACTAAGTGGTAGATTCTTTATTGATCATTCATTATTTCCATATATAACTTATTACACCTAAGCATACCCTTTGATATACTCCAAGAGTCTTAAGGAATAAGTCAAAGTGTAATTCATTATACATAAGATACTATGATGATCTCAAGTCTAAGGATTATTTGTACTACTATCACTACGGGAATTCCTATTGACAGGCAAGTAAAACTCCATTAGGTATTCCTTAGCGAGTCACGTTCAATGAACTTATTCTCCAATAAGCACCTACATATTTTCTTTAGTGTCTCCATACAAAAGATCATGAGATCAATCATCCTCATCCAATGAGCAAGCAACGTATGTACCAATCTATCCGGATTCACTAATCTCATTTTTAGTAATCCATTGATTGAGAACATTTTAGTTTTAAGCTATTTAAGAATTTAGATCTCATTAGCATGATCTCATCATGATTCTAAAAGTATTGCTTAAAACTATGAGTTTATCACATATTATTAAAATAGCACTATATAGATAATTAAATGCCTTTAATAAATAATTCTTTTATTAATAAATAAATAAGATTGATTACAAAGTATATGCTTTATCATCATACATGATTGGCTTGTATGCATACTACTTTCAATCTCTCATTTAGCCAATCGCCGTGGTATCTCATATCCATCTTCTCTAAGTGACGATTGAACTATTGTTGTATTAACGCTTTAGTAAATGGATCTGCAATATTGTCCCGAGAGTCCACACGCTCTAGGGTGACATCTCCTCTTTCAATGATCTCTCTGATCAAATGAAACCGCCGCAACACATGTTTGGATTTCTGATGAGACCTGAGTTCCTTAGCCTGTGCAACAGCTCCAGTGTTGTCGCAGAATAAAGGTACCGATCCTCTAATTCTAGGAACCATGCCAAGTTCGATTATGAACTTCTTCATCCAAACACCCTCTTTTGCAGCTTCACTTACAGCTATGTACTCTGCCTCTATCACTGAATTAGCAACTGTTTGCTGTTTGGAACTTTTCAACTCACTGCGCCACCATTCAAGGTAAACACATACCCAGAAACAGATTTACTGTCATCTTGATTTGTTTGAAAACTTGAGTCTGTGAAGCCTTCTAGTTTCAATTCAGACCCACCATAGACAAGAAATACATCCTTAGTTCTTCTTAAGTACTTTAGTATATTTTTCACTGCCTTCCAATGTTCTTCTTCTGGATTCGACTGATATCTGCTTGTTACACTAAGTGCATGAGCGACATCCGGTCTAGTACATATCATACCGTACATGATAGATCCTACTACTGAAGCATAAGGAATCTTACTCATACGGTCTCTCCTCAGGCGTCTTTGGGGCCTGTTTTTTGGAGAGATGTATTCCGTGGCTCATCGGCATGAGACCTCTTTTGGAATCTTCAATGCTAAACCTCTTTAGCATCAAGTCAATGTACGTTCCCCGGGACAAGCCAAACATCCTTTTAGATCTATCTCTATAGATCTTTATCCCAAAATATATGATGTTTCTCCCAAGTCCTTCATGGGATCTTTATCCTTTTAATTGATTGAAGCATAGGAATATCATTCCCTATTAGTAATATATCATCAATATATAATACAAGGAATGAAATAGCGCTCCCACTAACCTTCTTGTACACACATGGTTCATGCTCAGTTTTGATAAAATCAAACTCTTTAATTGTCTCATCAAAACGGATGCTCCACCTACGAGAAGCTTGCTTTAATCCATAAATGGATCGTTGTAGCTTACAGACTTGATTTGTTCCAACCGTTGAAACAAATCCCTCTGGATGTGTCATATATACATCCTCCTCAAGTTTCCCATTGAGGAAGACCGTTTTCACGTCCATCTGCCAGATTTCGTAGTCGTGGTTCTGCAATCGCAAGCAAAATCCGAATGGACTTGAGCATCGCTACTGGTGATAAGGTTTCATCATAATCAACTCCTTGTCTTTGTTTGAAACCTTTTGCGACTAGTCTGGCCTTATAGGTCTCTACCTTGCTGTCTGTTCAGGTCTTTTTTTTAAAGACCCATTTACACCCAATAGGCTTAATGCCTTGGTGGTGAAACCAAAGTCCATACTTGGTTTTCATACATGGAGTCCATCTCGGTTCATAGCTTCTTGCCACTTCTCCGAGTCTTTACTACTTTCATGCTTTATTCGTAATTCAATGGATCATCATCATTTATGATCGTACCTCATCGTCATCCCTACATTTAATCCATACCTATCGGTATCTTGATTTTCTTGATTCTGAATAGGGTTATTATACAATAGGTTTTTCCACTTGGTTAGGTACGACTTTTGATCAAGTAGTATTTTGTGGTTCTTGAACTTCTTCAAGATATATCTTACTCCATCGACCCCTTGAGGATAAACTCCTTTTCCAAGAAGGTAGCATGTTTCGCAACAAACACCTTTTGATCAGTTGGATGATAAAAATAATACCTTGATGTTTCTTTAGGGTATCCCATAAATCTACACTTGTCGGATCTAGTTTGCAGCTTATTGTTTTTGGCAACGTATACACCAATCTATCCGGATTCACTAATCCCCTTTTTAGTAATCCATTGATTGAGAATATATTAGTTTTAAGCTATCTAGGAATTTAGATCTCATTAGCATGATCTCATCATGTTTCTAAAAGTATTGCTTAAAACTATGGGTTTATCACATTATTAAAACAGCACCATGTAGATAATTAAATGCCTTTAATAAATAATTATTTTATTAATAAATAAATAAGATTGATTACAAAGTATATGCTTTATCATCATACATGATTGGCTTGTATGCATACTACTTTCAGAAAGAAATAATAAGAGTACATATCCCCACAGAGAATCAGTAGAGAAACACACCATTATAATATATTCAACTCTGAATGAATAATAATGAAGAGTTGCAATGCTTAAATAGAATACCTTAACTTGGAGAACAAGTATACTCTATTAGGTCATTAATATTCTTGAATATTCTACTTAATCTAATATAAATATAATTACATAAATAATTAAGTATTTATCTCCAAAAAATAATACAAAATAATTGATAATTAACTTAATAATTTTCTTCTTCCGCCCGTATCTCACTTGTACTTTAACTCAGTGTGAGTCACCAATTTCTTCCTTTTTCGGGTCAAGATGTCATGTTCTGATATTATTTGTCTGATGCAGTAACCCAAGTTACCAGCAAGTTTCCAAAGCACTTGGGACCAATTAAGACAGCCTAAAATATGATCTCGCTGAAATAAATGAGGTCTATGTGTCTTAGTGCTATTACGTAATGTTTTGTCTTTTTTCAAATAGTCTTACATATAGATAATGTAGGACTGAGATTACAAGGGTTCGATGGTTATTTCTTCATGTACTCTCCAGCAGCATACATAATCTAACTTAGGTGGATTGGCGGTCATGTTTGATTTATTATTATCTGAAGAAATAGAGGCTATTCTACAGCAACTTTCAGCCATTATTAGGTCTGGCTGTATCTTCCTTGATTCTCTGGCTATTTTTTGTCTTCTCATCCAACTTGCAGCTTTTTACAGAGCTTTTCTCATTGATAGTTGCTGGCCAGAACTCACTAGTGCTTATTTCTAACTATACTTTAAGAAGCTTCGTACTTACCTCTTTAAAGATTTGATAAAACTTCCAACCACATTATTGTGCTCTTTCTAAATCTAAATATGTAAAATTTCTTCTCCTTTTGCATTTCAGGTTAAGAAGGAAGATAAAAATGTCAGAAGAACTGTTTTGAATAGTGTTGTGGGAACTTTGGATCTAAGCATTCGACAATTTGTTCAAGGGGAAACGTATCCAGGGGTACACTTTTGATCTTGTTTGATTACTAATATCGCGCAAACTATAGAGTGATACAACTTTTTTAGATGTGGGTACTTGAAGTTCCCTACGTCTCGAGATGTCATTTTTTACTGTGTATATGACTATGTTATATATTCATAATGCACAATAGTATCCTGGGAAGGTGCCACAAGTACCTGGCTGCCTCCCATAATTTTCTGCTTCAGTTAGTCAATTTTTGGTTAGTACATTCTTTGCATTTTTCTCCAGTAAGAAAAACCCTTTTATATTTTGGTTTTGCGTCCTTGTCCTTACTTCCTGCATTCCAAAATATAGGATCAATTGTTTTCTTTTTGAAGTCAATTTGAGATATATTCAAAATGTAAAATTGATATGAATTTATTTACATCAACTTTGAATTTAAAATATCCCAACTTGACTTTAAAAGTCAAAGTTAATATTATATTTCAGAATGAAAGGAGTATTATTTTTTCTATCCCTTTTATGTGAATGAAAGGTTAATTTTTTGGCGACCTGACATGCTTACATTGGACTTCCTTTCTGAACTCTAATATTAGGTAGGGAAAATAGGTGGCTGCTAATGCATTATGTAAGTTGTGCTCATTGCAGGAATTTTTTTTGTTTCCTCAATGTTTTCAGGAGGTAAAGAGACTAACGGCTGTCTTGGCGTGTCAAGAACCCTTTGATGCACATAAGTATGCTTACATTGCAAATGTTTGTGTTTCAAAGTTTGCTCGACGCCAGGCAATTGCTTCAAACATGCTTTATTTGGCCACTGATATGGCCACTTCTGAAGGTATCTTGTTTTAACTTTCATCCTATATGTACTTGTTATGCGTGATACTTCTGCATTGCCCTATTAATTCGGGATCATTATGATTGTTCTTTTGCATTCCTTTTTGGGTTTGTGACAGGTATGAAGCAACTATTTGTTCATGTAAATGCAGACAACAAGCCGGCTCAGGAATTGTACAGAAAAACAGGCTTTAAGGTTGGCACCTGAACTGTGTGGAATTAACATTATATTTGCACGCTAACACACACATTTTCTTGCAAAGCATGGGTTATTAATATGCTTTATATTTTTTGGTTTCATATGTTGTTCTTGTACTTCTGCATAAGTAATCTTGATGGTCTCCCTGGAGCTTTTGGTTAGCAAGGATTTATCCTTCTGATTACTTTTTTTTTCTTTTTCTTTTTTCTCTGGTTGGAGTCTCCTTTTAGATGTGATGTTTCCAAGTTCATGTTAATCGGTTAACGTAATCCTCATAGTTTTTTTTTTCTGTTTTCTTTTCTATTTATTCTTGGTATTCCTTACTTTCAGCTGTCTTTCCTCTTTGACGGGCTGCTATTTTTATTGGCATTGGTAGGTCTTAAGAGGTGAAGAATGTTTTGGTTCACTTGTTATTAGTATTACAAGTGGAAAAATCTTCTAGTATTTTGAAAAATTGTTTCAGTCTCATGGTGTACTGCTTTCTTGTGGATTTTAACTATTTGTTTCATCAAGAAGGAAATCACTTACTTGATTTTCTCCAAAAAAAATTAGGAATAAAATTTCGTTTTTTCGTCACAGTTAAATGGCTTAATTTAGCTCGTTATTATTAATCTCCTAAGGAATGTTTCAATAGAACATGTTTTAGAGTTTAGATATCAATGGAGCAAAGTTATCGTGCCTAGCAGCATTAAAGAACACCTAGTTTGGTAGTGTAGGTTGCATTTCCCCCCACTTTGTCAGCATGTCCCTTTGTATTTTACCAGATAATTAATCAAATGAATCATTTTAATTGAACCTAAAAGTTTATGAAATAGTTTATTACATAGGTAAATTTTTTTGTATTATGGCTTAAATTTAGAATCACCCAAACTATTGGATCAATAACTTTCATCAAGATGTTTTAGCCTCCACCGTCTGATCAACTTAGTTCCTTGCATATATAGGGCATACTTGGACAATCAAGAATAGGGAGAGTACTCTAAGTGGCCAACTTAGAGTACTCTCCCTATTCTTGGTCATGTCTCCTTCCTAACAGTTACCTTTGGCTTTACGAGAGAAAGCTCGCCAGAAAGAAAAGTTTTTCTCTTCCCATCCTGGCCTATTAATCGCAGCTACCCTAATATTATAGGGCATTACTTGGACGTATCGAAGCAAAATCTCCAAACTTTTTGGCCAACTTAGAGTGCTCTTCCTACTCTTTGTTGTGCACCCTCACACACCAATTCCAAGAGCTCTTGCTCCAATTATTCTACAACTCATGGCACAACAAGAAAGAAACATACCTTCACCTTTATACACTGGTGCATGCTTCCGTTGATTGGAGAGGTTTGAAAGGCAATCTAAGACATTCAAAGATCAAAGTGCAGAAGCTTTCAAGGAAGTCTAAGGCATTCAAAGATCAAAGTGCAGAAGCTTTTAAGGAAATCTAAGGCATTCAAATATTAAAGTGCATAATTCAGTCACTTTTCAAAGTTTCAGAGCCTTAAGACTGACATCCAAAGGTGTCGGTTGAAATTGGCACAAATAAGACTCTGTTTAGCATCAGAAAGAATTCCTAATTGGCAAATACAATGTAGTCATTTTAGATTTCCGTTTTCTCATTTATCTAGGGTCTTCTTTTCTTGCACCTGTTTTGAAGCGTCGTAACCTTGCGTTTTGGTGGGAGCTGGTGGTTTTGAAACAAAGGAAAAATCATAAAAAACAATTCTCACACAAATGTCAGTTACTTATTATATATCTCCGTGCATAAAATAACAAAGTACATTATACTACTTCTACAAACAACTTTCCTAACCTAAAAGGAATTCTAATAAGATGACTGTCATAATAACAAGTAAATTAAATACAATTTCTAGAATCATTTATTTTCTTGAACTTCCAAAGCCTTTTATATTGGTCCAACCATATCTTGCAAGCTCGTCTTGCATCAGTTCTCCTTCGCTGAAAAGAACTCGATTTCGTCGAGTTAAGAATATCAAAAAAAGAGGAAACACGTTGTATCACCTAGGAATTCTTTGTAAGCTTGCCAAACCAAACACCTTTGACTAACCCACAACTTTGTATTAGTAATCAGTGCAACAACATATGGCTCCGGATGAGGCTCGACCTCCAACCCAAGTTTCTTAACAACTTCCTGAGAAATAACAGTAGTGCAACTTCGAATATCAATCACAATATAGCACACCTAATCTGTGCACTTGGCCCTTGTTTGAAAAATTCTCCCATTATGTATTTTAGGACCGTTCTTACATTTGTGGGCAACAAGTAAAGGTCGAAGAATACCTAGACATCCCTCTAAATGAGCATCAACAACTAAGTCTTGTTCATTTGGCTTGTACTCGTCATCTGCAGGCTTACAAACTCGCTCAATCAAATCTTTATCCCCAAACTCCTTTTTAACTATAGTAACTTGCTTAGAGGAAGAAGGGTCAATATTCATCCGTGGAGACGAGACATGAGATTTTCCCAAAATATAGGATACAATACGTTTGGGGATACGTTGAATTGTTACGGATATTATTAATAAATATAAATATGTAAATTTATTTGTTAATAAAGCATGATAAAATCATCAAAATATTGCCATCAACATCTCCAAATCTAATAACATAAAAATATAACATGCATCTCTAATAGATAACAAGGAAGACATGTTTATGTTTATTTCAGTTGAGAAGTTGGAATCTTTATTTGATCCTTCTAATTATATAGTTGATATTTGACAGAATACTAATGGTAGAGAAAAAAAACCCTCAAGGAAATCAGTAAATTTGGCATATATAAATTTGGATTCAGTAAGTTATCAACAAACTCGCATCAAATTCACCATACAAACAAGATAAATTTTATATGTTTCTCTCTCTCTCTCTATATATATATATACACATACACACACACACACACATATAGGTATATTGATATAATAAATAAATTATAGTTACAAAACCATAAGCAAGAGATTCAAAAAAAATACCCATAAGCAAGTGGTTAACATCGAAGTATAAGTTCAACGAGCACTTATTAGAATGCCTCTAGAAGCAAGTATGAGGTACATATCCAGAAGTGTCCGTGAAGTGTCAGTGTCCGAGTGTCCGTCATTATTCGACACAAATACGTCGACCTACGAGAAGTGTTGGTGCTTCATAGGTTCTTGCTTTGAAAGAATTTTAAACTATCAGATCTGGTCATTCTCTTTCAAATTCCAATTTTTGAAACAAGGCCACCCATTTTTAAAACTACTTTCCACATAAAATATGATCAAATTGAGTGTAGATCAGTCTTTCATAGCAAATATTTGGGATAAACCCTATATATACTTAGAAACATGCCCTCTGATTTCTCTCTAGGAATCAACCTAAGAAGATGAACTGAGGGAGAAAAATACGTATATTATGTGTTCCACACAGCATGGATACATAACTTAAAAGGCTTAGATTCAAATTAAAAAAGCATATTAGGGTTAGTTCAGTATTTTTAAAGATCAGTATGATTCATATAACAAAAGTAGGTGCATAAGACCTTCCCTATCCACTGTTAAACCCCTGGACTAAGTTATTATCTATAGCTCATGCAGTTGGGATATTTCATTTTAGTTAAGCTAAAACTGCTTATACTTGTGCATGTCTTGTTAGCCTAAGTTACTTATTTCCCACAATTAGCAAGTTTGAGACTACATATAGGATCGGGAAATGTAAAGTGCAATTAAATGAAAAAGCGAACAAGATTAACTAACAAATGATGTCTTCATTAATCATTGATCTTTTGATAACTTTACTAGTTTCGAGCTCAATACAATGATTTCTTATACTATTACACTTCCCGTTGCGGTCGGGTTCGTTAATTGATTGGGGTTGAGGCGAGAATTTCACGAAAGTAGTGAGATTGTGAAGACTTGGATGAGGTAGGCAAACTCTTCAAGGCAATATAGGCAGAACCCTTGTGTTCGGGCCGTGGTGTATGTGTTTGTGGGTTTGGGTGTGATCGGGTTAGCGTCCTCACGGAGAGGCCCCTTGGGCTTGTGGAGACCAAGTATGAAACTTAACCGACAAAACCAACAAGGTATGTCTCTTAGTGCTAGTAGGTTGATGTTTGTTATTCTAGTGAAAGAAAGCGAGTTCTAGAGCGAGAAACTCTCAAGTTCTCCAAATTTCTCTAGTTTTTCCACTTCCTTCCAAATGAGGAGGGGGTATTTATATGTTTCATGTGGGGTTCCCCCATGTTCCGTGCACATGACCTAACTGTCACTTATAAACTGTGACTATAATATTAGTTCTAAGTGTAGGTATTGTCTTTTTGGAGTCCGTTTCTCCCTACGTCTCCATCCGCTAGACCAAAACCCTCATTGAATCCTGCTTCCAGATGACCTCTCTAACCCTCTGTCAGAGGCTAGAGACATAATATGTTTATCCGAAGTAATAATCTTTGACAATATTTCTTCATATCGGCTCAATCGGGAAGATTTAGAGCGAACCAATCTTCTAGGTGTGACATCATCGGTTTTGGTGCATTAGGAGTTGCATCCCCAATGACATCATCATTCTATTTCAAAGGGTTGGATCTTACAAGGACCATCAACATCCACCTTGTACTCATGTTGCCAATTGATTGCTTGGAAGCTTGAGTTGTTGCTTGACTTTCTTGGAATTTGGCGAGTCGGAGGAAGATTCCTTGACAATGGAGTGCTCTCGGGGCCCAAGCTAGGGAGGCCAACTCTAGGAGAGTTACACTCGCTCTCTATCCCTTCCAAACATATTCCTCACCTTTTTGGATAGTTCGGAAGCTCTGGTACCTAAATACCTTTGAAATGGCCAAGTGTTGCACAAGCAGTCATGGAGTGGAGCCTTCCCCTTATTGCCCGACCTGTATGGATGGACTTTAGGGGGGGGGGGGATAAGGCCCTCCTAAAGCTTTATTTATCATTTCTATATTTTCTTTGGTGCTCTTGAATGCTTCAAAAGCTTTGGTGTCGGAAGTCTTTTGAAATGACTTAGTGTTCGAGAAGTGATTATTGAGTGGTGCCTTCCCCCTGGACCGACTTTAGGGGTGTGAGGCACTCCTTTTTCCTTTGTTTGTTCATTTCCTTCTTGCTTTAGTCCTTAAAAATGCTTGCTTCAAGTTTGACCTCCATGTCTTGGTCGTTGGCTAGAAAATAAGCTAAGATGGGAAGAAGTCATTGAGAAAGATCCTCCCCCTATGGGCCGACCCTTATGTGCCGACTTTAGGGGTGTGATTCCCTCCATTTTCCTTTCTTTAATCCTTATTTTCTTGCTTGCTTCTTTCTTGGAAGCCTTGCCTCGACTTTCCTTGAAACCTTTTTAGTCGAAACACTTTGTTATTTTGGCCAAGTGTTGAGGGCTTGATGAGGTATATGGGGAAGCTCCCCCATGATAGAGTATTCCATGGGACTACTTACTCCCTATGGACCAACCCTAGGGTGTTTACCCACATCATGGTGGCTTTTCTTTTACTTCCTCATGCTTTGGTCCTCTTTCGCATAGTTTACTTGAATTTGACCAAGTATTGGGGATGAGGCATGATGAGGGGACATTTGAGGCAGCTTCTCCATGAGGCGAGGACCCCATGGGCCGATCCTAGGGTGTTCCCCCACCTCATGGTGGCTTCTTTCTTAGCTTCTTCTCACTTTGACTCTTCCTTGTGTAGCTTGCTTGGATTTGACTGTGTTGAGAGTGAGGCATCATGGGAGAGACTTTTTGGAAGTTCCTTGATAAGGTGAGGTCCCCATGGGCCAACCTAGTCCCCATAGGCTGACCCTAGGGGTTCCTCCTTCCACTAGCCTCACTTTACTCCTTCATTGCTTGGTTGTTTAGTTGCATTCCTTCATGCCTTGCTTGTTTTTGATTGTGGGAGTGTGATATATGAATTAGGTGATGGCATGAAGTATCTCCTCATAGTGGCTCTCACTGATGTTCTCCATATTTGACTATTTTCTTGTCGGTTTCCCATACTTGGCCAATTTTGGGCCATTTAGGTGGAAATAGTCAATGATTTGCCTCGACTCCTTGTGCAACCATGATGGATGGTGAAGGATGTTAATGAGGGTGATGAGTCCCCTAGAGCTGGTGTGGTGATATGGGTGCCTTGGTGGCCTCCTAGGTGGGGCCCGTTGGGAGCCATTTTTGAGGCTAATTATGATTTAGTTAAGATAATCCCCTAATTTATACCCGGAATACACTACAGAATTCACAACCCAAAACAAAAACATTTAATTCCTCTCCTATTTTCCTTTTTTTGAGGTGTGGCGTTCTCATAAATTTACATCCTCAATTTTGGAGGAAATATGATTTTTCTTTGTAAAAGAAGTTTCATATCCACCTCTCCTCATCTAAATCTTCATCACTTATTGCATTAAGAAGAAAATTGATATCATAAAATTATATCTCATTGTTCAACTAGCTCTTCCTCATAATACATAACTAGCTCTTACTCATAATACGTCATCATTGAAACAACAATAGATAGCTCAAACAAATATGTGATCTTTCAGTATGATATTGAAAATGATGCAACACAAGTATATAGCAAATTCCAAAATTGTTGTTAGTGGCATCAGCAAAATAAGCCTCTAATGTTTGGTTTCATTTGATTTTGTGGTTAAAGGAGCAAGAAAAGTAGTTGGATTCAAAATTTACACAGGGTTAGAGAATATAAGATCGGTCTTCTTCCAGCATGGTGCCCATAGTTAGCGCATTCGTCATAGTTAGCAATTCTTGAGTAGAAGTTTGAGACTTGAAACAGAGGCAAAGGTTAAGGAGTTGTTGCGGGTTACATGAAACAAAAAATCTAGAAGTAGTGTCTTGGTTATTTTGGTTTTGTTGAAAGAAATAAACTGATTTGGGTTAATCATTAATCCTCTATGCTCTCATTTACATTGATTATATACACAAGTTTACAGTGTAGTAATCCCTAATTTACATTTATTCTATTCTAATTTATAGGAATGTATACACACTAATTATGGGACAAGATTGGCTACAATAATGGGATAATATTGGCTATAATTATGGGATAGGATTGTATCTTCTAACATCCCCCTTTAAGTTGGTGTATAGATGTCTCGCATGCCCAACTTGAAACAGAATGGATGAAACAACTTGCTACTAAAACGTTTAGTCAAAATATCAGCAAGCTGATGTTCTGTTTTGGCGAAAGGTAAGCAAATAAGACCACTAGCTAACTTTTCTTTAATGAAGTGTCTGTTAATCTATATGTGCTTCGTTCTATCATGTTGTATCGGGTCGTTTGCAATACTAATGGTTGCTTTGTTATCACAAAATAACTGCATAGGCCTTTTAGTTGTAACACCCAAATCTTCTAGCAAAGTTAAAAGCCATATTAGTTTACATATACCCAAGGCGATAACTCGATATTCTGCCTCAGCACTGGTTCTCGCCACCACGGATTGTTTCTTACTACGCCAAGTAACAAGATTGTCACCAACAAATGAGCAGTAACCAGATGTAGAACACGATCCTATATATAGCTAGCCTAATCCGCGTCAGAGAATGCTTGAATTCTCATATGACCATGTGGTGCAAACAATATACTTTTCCCAGGAGCAGACTTGAGATATCTCAGAATTTTATAGACAATTTCCATGTGACAATGTCGAGGATGATGCATATACTGACTTACTACTCCCAGAACATAAGATATATCAGGTATAGTATGCGAAAGATATATTAATTGTCCCACCAAACGTTGATATCTTTCTTTAACAATTGTAGGTCATGTGCTACCTATTAAATGATGATCAATTTCAATAGGAGAATCAACAAGCTTACATCCCAACATTCAAGTTCCTGTTAGAAGATCAAGTACATATTTCCTTTGAGATAGAAAAATCCCACTGGAAGATCTCGCAACTTCAGTACCGAGGAAATATTTCAAAGGACTAAGATCTTTGATCTCAAACTCTCTGGCCAGTCTTGCTTTGAGATTAACTATCTCTTCTCTATTATCCCTTATCACCACAATGTCATAAAAATAAACAATAAGAATGGTAGTCTTTCCCTTTATTTGTTTGAAAAATAGAGTATGATCTCCTCGACTCTGCTTGTACCCAAACCTTATCACTGCTTTGTGGAATCTACCAAACCAAGATCTAGGAGATTGCTTTATACTATACAGAGCCTTTTGAAACTTATAGACCTTACCCTCGGTTGCTGATGAAGCAAAACCAAGAGGTATTTCCATGTACACTTCCTCCTCCAAGTTACCATGAAAGAAACCATTTTTACGTCCAATTGCTGAAGATCCCAACCGCAGTTTGTTGCACATGAGATTATGGTACGAACAAAGTTCGTCTTCGCCACAGGAGAAAATGTCTGATGGTAATCAATCCCAGGGATTTGAGTATACCCTTTTGCAACTAGTTTGGCCTTGAGTCTCTCAACTGTCCCATCAGACATCTGTTTGACTGTATATACCCACTTGCATCCAATTGGTTTTTTTCTACAAGGAAGAGTGACTAGTTGCCATGCATCATTTTTTAGGGCATTCATCTCTTCTATTATAGTCTTTTTCCAGTTCATATCGTTAATTGTTTCTCTCTACCCCTGAGGAACAAATATCGAAGATGAGAAAAAAAATAAAGGAAAGGTAGGATGCATATAATTTATTATAGGTTAAGAAATTAGAGATAGGATGTTGGGTACATGATCTAATCTCCTTTTTAAGAGCAATAGGAAGATAAATATCATCTGAAGAACAAGTAGGCTTAGGATTCTTACCATTAGTATTATCATGACTAGGTTCTGAGTAGAGTTATTCGGTGGTACAAAAATAGTCACCTTATTCTTGTCTCTATGAACATAGGTTCCTAACTTAGGCTCATTCTGTCTAGCCTGTAACTCTTGTGACTCCCCCTACGAAGATTTATTAGAGACAACAACACAAACATAAGAAGAATTTATAGGTGGTGGAATAGTTCGACTATTAATACCAGCCTCAGGAGGAAGGTTCTTCTCATCAATAAAATTCTCCCCTTGAGGAGAAGGTGAGGAAAAATAAAAAAGTTCTAACTCCCAAAAAGTGACATCACGAGTGACAAATACTTTGTTTGAAGGAGGGTGATAACATTTGTAACCTTTTTGGGTGGGAGAGTACCCAATGAAAGCACACCTAAGGGCTTTGATGATAGACTCCACGACACGCTTGCGTGAGGTGGTCGTCACCCCGATCGTTTCTAGCAAAGCTGTATGGTGAATTGCTTGCAACACCTTAACCCCTCGCCTATATGTAGACGGTAATCTTGGTACAATTACTTTGTTCGGAAATCTATGTTGAATGGACACCAACGACACCTTGACCCCTCGCTTATATTGAAGCGGTAATCTCGGTACAATCGACGATTGATGCGGTAGAAGACGCTACCCACAACTATGTATTGTTGTACGATAAGTTAAAGTTGAATCTCAAAGAAAAAGTAAGAAAATAACTTACGAATTCTTCAAAGAACCAAAAGTAGAGATTAACCTCACAAGTATATTGAATAATGAATAATGTGTCAATTACAATGACCATGACCCTTATTTATACTAGTAATAAGAAATCCTAATCCTAAATGGAATAACCAAAATAATGGAAATCAAAACCTAATTCCTATCAGGAATAGGATTATTAATGAACAAGCAATCTAGAATTAAATCTATTATATATCTAAAAGAATCCTAATTATAATAGAATTTGATAAATATCTTAAAATCCCCAAAATCATGCTAATTACCTAAAACAAAAGGAAACACAATCTTTTCTACTTTCCGAATTGGGCTTGTATCAAATTGACCCAAACTTGTGCCTCATGCTCTTTAGCCTCCTCTTTGTGTTTCCTTGCGTTAGCTTCAACCTAAACATCTTGGATCAATCCATTGAGGCCTTGTCTGAACCTCTTAGTTCTAGTGTTTGTAATTGCCCATGTCACATCTTCATCATTCCTCTCCTCTTGAAAAGGATTTTTCCTCAAATCATCATCTACATTAAACAGACTTAGATCAGTAACGTTAAATGTGGCACTAACATTATACTTACCTGGAAAATACAATTTATAGGCATTGTCATTGATGCACTCGAGAACTTGAAATGGACCATCTCCCCTCGTAAGCAATTTCGAATCTCTTTGAACTGGGAATCTTTCTTTTTACATATGTAACCACACAAAATCTACTGGTTCAAAGATAACTCGACGCCGACCTTTGTTGGCCTGCTTTACATATTTTTCCGTCCTCCTTTCAATGTTGAGCCTCGCCTTCTCATGTATCTGCTTAACAAATTCAGCATTTTCGTTTCCATCCATGTTAGTATACTCAGAAACAGGTAATGGTGATAAATCCAACGGAGTTAAAAGGATTAAAACCATATAAAATTTCAAATGGCAAAAACTTAGAAGCACAATGAATATAACGGTTATAAGCAAACTCAACATGTGGTAAACATTCTTCTCATTGCTTGATATTTTTTTTAATGATAGCCTGCAACAATGCAGATAAAGTCCTATTTACTACTTCAGTTTGACCGTCAGTTTGTGGATGACAAGTAGTTGAAAATAACAATTTAGTACCCAATTTACACCACAAGGTCTTTCAAAAGTAACTGAAGAACTTTTTATCTCTATCAGAAACAATAGTTTTAGGCATGCCATGCAAACTTACAATTTCCTTGAAGAATAAATCAATCATCAATTTTGTGACATGGAATAAAATGTGCTATTTTTGAAAATCTATCCATGACCACAAATATTGAATCATGACCATGCTTAGACCTAGGTAAACCCAACACAAAGTCCATAGATAAATCAATCAAAGGTTAATTAGGAATAGGCAATGATGTATACAATTCATGGGCTTGAACACGAGATTTAATCTGACGACAAATAATGCATTTATAACAAATTCTTTACACATCTCGTTTCATATGAGGCCAATAAAAATGTTCTTTCAAAACAACAAAAGTTTTATCAACACCAAAATGACCCATTAAACCACCCCCATGTGATTCCCGAACTAACAATTCACGTAAAGAACTTGCAGGTATACACAACTTATTTTCACGAAACAAGAATTCATCAAATTCTAAGGTATTTACCCACAACATTCTTTTCACAAGTTTAAACTCTTCATCGAAATAAAGGTCATTAGCATATAACTCTTTGATTCGTTGAAACCCAAGAAATTTCGTATCAAGAGTATTTAACAACACAAACCTTCTAGATAAAGCATCTGTAACGACGTTTTCCTTACCTTGTATTGATTGACATATGGGAATGTCTCAATAAACTACATCCATCGTGCATGTCTCTTGTTTAATTTGTGTTGACCATTCAAGTACTTCAATGATTCATGATCGGTGTGTATCACGAACTCTTTAGGCCAAAGTTAGTGTTGCCACGTTTCCAACGCCCGAACCAATGCGTACAACTCTTTATCATAAGCAGGATAGTTTAAAGTTGTCCCACTCAATTTCTCACTGAAGTACGCCACCTGCTTTCCTTCTTGCATCAAAATAGCTCCAATCCCTAAACGTGAATCATCACACTCAATTTCAAAAGTTTTAGCAAAGCTAGGCAAAATAAGTAAGAGCATTAGTCAATTTATCTTTGATCAATTGAAATGCTTTTTCCTGTTCATCATCCCACTTAAAGCCCACACTTTTCTTGATAACCTCAGTTAATGGTGCTGTAATTTTGCTGAAATTTCGAACAAAACGCTGGTAAAAACTTGCGAGTCCATGAAAACTTCGCACTTGACTCACATTTGTTGGACTCGGCCAATCTCGAATTGCACGTATTTTCTCCTCATCAACTTAGACTCCTTGTGAACTCACAACAAAGTTAAGAAAAACAATTATATCCGAACAAAACTTGCATTTTCCCATATTAGCAAACAACTTTTCCTTTCTAAGTACACCTAAAATTTTTTTTAAATGCAATGCATGATCTTCCAAGTTTTTTCTATAAATCAGGATATCATCAAAATAAACTACGATAAATTTTCCAACGAATGGACGCAAAACGTGGTTCATTAGTCTCATGAAAGTGATGGGTGCATTAGTTAAACCAAATGGTAACAATAGCCACTCATAAAAACCATATTTGTTTTAAATGTTGTTTTCCATTCATCACCCTCTTGCATTCTAATTTGATGATAACCACTTTTTAGATCAATTTCTGAAAAGATACAAGACCCATGCAATTCATCTAACATGTCATCTAAATGAGGGATGAGATGTCGATATTTTACCGTAATGTTAATTACTGTTCGACAATCGATGCACATCCACCATTTCCCATCCTTTTTGGGTACTAGGATCACCGAAACTATACACAGACTCATACTTTCTCTCACGAACCCTTTTTCCATCAGTTTGTCAACTTGTCTTTGTAACTCCTTCGTTTCCTCAGGATTATTCCGATAAGCCGAACGGTTTGGAATTGTCGCACCAGGAACGAAGTCAATTTGATATTCCCCGCATCGGTGGTAATCCTTGTGGAAGCTCCTCAGGAAATACATCAACAAATTCCAGCAAAAGAGATGAAACAACACTAGGCAAATAATCATTAGCATTAGTACTCAAAAGCGTCTCTTTATACCGAAGTAAAATAATCAGTTGTTTAGAAACCAAAGCCTTTCTCACATAGTTTTTTTTCTCGCAAAAATGTTACTTTCTCTATTATTTTTTCTTCTTGATTTTTCTTTTCTTCACTCTCTTTTCTTTGTACATGATTTTTCTACAAATGAATTTGATCCTCACGTACTTGTTGTTGTGACATAGGACGCAAAGTGATTTTCTTCTTGTCCTGGACAAAGGAATATTCATTGGTAAACCCATCATGTTTAACCCTCTTATCAAATTGCCATGGTCAACCCAATAACATATGACCCGCCTGCATAGGCATCACATCACACAATATCTCATCAACATACCGACCAATAGTAAATGGAACTAACACCTGTTTGGTCACCTTAATGTCTGTATTATCATTGAGCCATTGCAATCGATACAGCTGTGGATGTTTGGTGGTAGTCATCCCCAATTTCTCCACCATCATAGTGTTTGTCACATTTGTATAGCTGCCTCCATCTATGGCTTCACAACAGATTTTTTCATTCACAAGACATCGGGTATGAAAAAGGTTTTCCCGCTGTTTACTGCTCTCCTCCTTAACCTGCGTACTAAGTGCTCTCCTTGTAACCATAATTTCACCATGCATAGCAGCCTTGTCTATCTCCTCTAATGGTGGCATAGAATCAGTGTCACTCTCTTCTACCTCGGTCTCCACCTTCCCATTGTCAAGTAATAACATAGTTCTTTTATTTGGACATTGACTAGAAATATGTCCCCTACCTTAACATTTAAAGCATACAATATCTCGATTACAACTAAAAGAAGAAGGTTCAGTTTACCTTATTTTCCACGATTAGTCATATCCGGTTTGAACTCCACTTTCGGCTTATTCACAGCTGATTTTCCTCTCGCTTTACAGCATTAAATTTCCATGATGAACCTGTGGTAGGATTTGAACGTTGGCCACCTTTCCTCTTAAGCTGCTTCTCAATCTTGTTAGTCATATGTACCATTTCTTCTAACTCCAAGTAATGTCGTCGTTCCACCAAGTCCGCAATTTTCCATTTCAACCCTGCCGCATATCTAGCAATTGTTGTTTCATTATCTTCGACTAAATTAGCCCTAGCTATCAATATTTCCATCTCCTTGAAGTAATCCTCCACGCTCCGACTACCTTGTGTCAGATTTTGCAAGCTTCGAACTATCTCTCAGTGGTAGTAGGTTGGTATGAATCTCTTTTTCATTACAACCTTCATTTCTGGCAAAGTTACAATTAGACGTTCCCCACACCTTCTCCGGTTAGCTGTCAGCTGATCCCACCACGTTAATGCATACCCTGAAAACTCTATAGCGGCCATATTGACTTTTTTAGGTCTGAATAGTTGTGATGGTCAAAAATTCGCTCCATCTTCGTCTCCCATTCTAAATATGCCTTACGATCACTCTTACCTTGGAAAGTTGGAATTTTCATTTTTATGCTATCCATGTCACCATCTTCTCTATCCCTACCTTCTCTTTCCTTAGCACCTTTTTGCCTTTGATGGTTGAAAGTAGACTCGCGATCCTCCTCTTCATTGTCATCACCGTAAGACTCTTCCTTCCTAGTATTAGTTTGTTGTGTTCTCCCCTTTTTATGTACGCCATGAGTGTTTTGGGATAATTCTCCTAGGGACGCACTCATTTGATCAAATTGTTCATGCACTCGTTCCATAGTCATCTCCAATCATCTACCCCATTCTTTATCCACGGCTTCCTTCCTATACTTCAAATCAGCCGTTGAGGGCGGTTCTTCAAAAGTTCCCTTATCTTTGGAGCTAGACATATTTCTTGCAAAACAAGGATTAGTAGAAAACAGTTTCCTCATAACTTCCTTACGTGTTTCGCTTGACTCAATGGTTTTCGCTCTTGTATGCACTCAATAATGGCTTTTACCCTCAATTAATCTCTGTGACACCCCCAAATCTGGGTACCTCATTTTCACAAGATTTGTTGTTCACTGTTCGATTAAAGCATATCTAACTACCCATAAATAAGGATATGAATGAAACACATAACTAAAATAGAAATCCTCCCATTAAAGGGTTACAACATCTTAAACAAATCAATCACAGGTAATCTAACCTTAAATACATCAATACAGAAATATAACAAAATAACTAAGTCTTATACATAACATTCTCAAATAAAATTAAACAAGTCTTCATCACTTGTATATCTTGCCATTGCCTTTACTAGTGGAAGGCTTGTAAATTCTTTCGACCTTAGCTGCAATGTTATTATGCTAAAGTGAGCAAACAATTGCCCACAAGTATAACAATAACAATCATAATCATACAAGAGTAATCAATGGATACTGAATGATAAAATGCTCGACTTTTAAATCAAGAATAGATAACAAGATCAAAAGTACGTCTGAGGGTCACAAGACCATGAACTATATCTTAGGTTATCAAGTATTTCTACTTTAAACCTTTAATAGTCATAAGACTATATGGACCTTACATCTCGTACTTAGGGGATCAGCCCTTTGTACTATGTATTGTGCACAAACATCTTAATGTTATCGCGTAATATAATCCCCTATAATAGGGTTGTTGATCTCAGTTTGACTTAGGAATCCGTACTAAAGAAAGTTTAGTTTGGATTAGCTTTAACAATGGTTCTAGAATTTAGAACGCTAATCAACTATGAACTAGTCGAATCAATAAAGGTTCACTAGCCATTCAAGGTTCGATACAATAATATAATCGATATTTAAATCAAAGATTTAATCTCAATTATATAACCGAAGTATTACTTCAAAAGAATTAGAACATCTCATCTGGAATCATGAACTTGAATAATCTAAGCTTTGAATAGCTAGAAACAAAAGTAAGAACTTGTTCAATATAAGAATAGGATTTAAGAACTTGCTCAATGAAAGTTTAGAGTTAGGGAACTTGCGTAATTGTAATCAAGATAGGGTAAGGAAACTTGCCTCGTGCGTAAGCTATAAATTACAATTCACGTTCTCCAATTAACCCTACATATATGTCATTTATAATCATAATCTCAATTAGCCATAACGCGACTAAATTACTTAGTTAAACATCCATCTTACATTATTTAACTCTAGGTTTAATCATATTAACCACACAACACAAACTGAAATCTTTACTAGCATATAACTTGAGGTTGTAGCATTTAAATCATATTTCCAATCCTTTCAAACATTAAGCGGCTGTTTGTTTAGGACTGAATACATCTGAATGGTTGAATCAGTCAGCTATTAAGTGCGTTTGTTTTTGAAAAAAATCGGCTGAATGGCTGAATCGGTCAGATGATTGAACTGAATGGCTAAGTCAGATTTTTTTGGTTGAATGACTGAATGAGCAGCTGAATAAAGTAAAAAAAACTAAAAAAATAAAAAAAATATTAACTGTTATATCAAGTAAATTTACAAACAACTTTGACTTTTTTCAGAGGGGTAAAATAATAAAATTATGTCATTCAGATGTTTCAGACATGTTTATTATCAAACAACTTTTTTCATTCAGATTCAGCTCATTCAGATTCAGATTCATTCAATTTTTATCAAACACCCCTTAAGATGTATAACTTGTTAATTACTAACTTATAATCTTCACATTTGATATTACAATACAACCACCACCTGTTATAACATCATATACTATGTTTAACATCTTTTTATGTTCATCAAGTTAGGTAAATTCATCATGCTAAAGTCTGAAATCAACACAAAACCAAACGGCTCCTTCTCTGTTTTTCTTGCCGGGCGAGATTTAGTACTAGGGAAAGTTCGCCGGGGCGAAGGTCCCCAGAGTTGAATTCTGCAACTCGTAACAACACAGTTCATCAGCCCAAAAACTCGATTTTTAACACATAAAACTCCAATTTAAGCATACCCAAATAATATAGACTTCACAAAAGCAACATCAAGCATGCATAGAACCATTCCAACAACAGAAACAACTAAAACATCTAAATTTGAAGAATTAAAACCATGTATTTTGCTATTTTCCCAAAATTTGACATATTTAGCGAATCATATCACTACGACTTCAATTCTTAACTAAATCAGTTCATATAACTTGCATTCTTTTCGTTTCTTAATATATTAACACAAGCCATGATCAATTTACACTTTACAACATGAATTGAACACTAATTTTGACTTTTATATCAACCTTTTGTACATATATTCACAAAAACTCAAATCTTTACTTTAAAACCTACTTCATACAAATTTGATTTCTGAAAATCGTTTCTAGACAACATATAACAGATTATATATACATATTAACACCTATAACAACTATCTAATCAATTCATCAACCAAGTCTCCAATTTTTGAAAGAAAACTCATGAACAAAACAACTAGGAATATAAGGTAGATTATATACCTTCAATCCCTTGTTTAAACCTTGTTAGGTGATGTAGAATTCTTCCACTTCCTTCCTCAATTCTCAGTATCTCTCTTAGTATCTCTTTGCTTTATTTTTCTCAGACTTTGCAAATGACTGATATAAACTTAATATACGTATATAATATAACTGGCATATACGTGGGTATCAGTTAAGCGTATCATGACTCAACTGATCCCATGTTCTCAAGGTCATGTTTGGCTATTCCTAAAGGTTCTCTTTTTAATTTATTTTAATTAACTCACTTATTATATGGTACAAATGTCACACTTTAATTAATTAAATTACATTATTTAAATTCAATTAAATTAAAGCCCATATTACTCATTAAATCAAATTACCACATAATTAAAATTCTTATTTATTAATTATAACAAATCATTAAATCTCTAATTAATTATTAAATTAATTAGAACAACATTATAATTATTTAACAACTCATTTAATTTAATTATCCCAATTAAATTCTAACTTCAGACTATAAAATTATTCCACATTAATTTAATTAATGTATAACATTTACTCAAATTAATCCACAACAATTCCATCAAAAAATTATTTAACTCAATAAATTAATCAACGAAAATATTTATTTAATTCAATAAATATTTAAAATAAATTACAAAAATCTCGTTCGTCACATACTTCCCTCCTTAAAAGGATTCTGTCCCCAAAATCACGACTCAATTAATTCGTCCCGTTACAATCTTACTACTGAGCCTTTTACCTCTAAATATTCTCTCTAGTAGGTTCTTTTCGAATTCACTTAGCAAAATTCTGGGTTTTACTAATCAATTCAAAAAGAACTTATCAAGAAACAAAATATAGAAGGTAGGAATCCTCACAATAGCATGCAATTGACAAATTTAAAATCTAAAAAATTTTCTCTAATTTTTTTTTCTTTTTTAACAATTCAAACATAAAATTTAAGGATAGATAACTCGCTAGAAGACCTAGCTTTAATACCAAATGATAAACTCCACGGCACGCTTACGTGAGGTGGTCGTCGCCTCGATCGTTTATAGCAAAGTTGTATGGTGAATTGCTTGCAACACCTTAACCACTCGCCTATATATATATACGGTAATCTTGGTACAATTGCTCGCGTTCAGAAATTTGCGTTGAATGGACACCTACACTTTGACCCCTCGCTTATATTGAAGTGGTAATCTCGTTACAATCGACGATTGATGCGGTAGAAGACGCCACACACAACTATGTACTGTTGTATGATAAGTCAAAGTTGAATCTCAAAGAAAAACTAAGAAAATAACTTTGGAATTCTTCAAAGAACCAAAAGTAGATAATAACCTCACAAGTATATTGAGTAATGAATAATATGAAAATTACAATGACCATGACCCTTATTTATACTAGTAATAAGAAATCCTAATCCTAAATGAAATATCCAAAACAATTGAAATCAAAACCTAATTCCTATAAGGAATATGATTATTAATGAACACACAATCTAGAATTAAATCTATTATCTATCTAAAAGAATCCTAAATATAATGGAACTTGATAAATATCTGAAAATCCCTAAAATCATGCTAATTACCTAAAACAAAAGGAAACAAAATCTTTTCTACTTTTTAAATTGGGCTTGTATCAAATTGACCCAAACTTGTGCCTCATGCTCTTTAGCCTCATTTTTGTGTTTCCTTGCGTTAGCTTCAACCCAAACATCTTGGATCAATCTATTGAGGCCTTGTTTGAACCTCTTAGTTATAGACTTTGTAATTGCCCATGTCATGTCCTCATCACTTGAGATCTAGTTTTTTTCGAGTGGGAGATTATCATGAACATAGCACACACAAACAAAAACTTGAGGCAAAGGAGAAGAACTTGTGTGTTAGAGGAAAGAGATGGAACTTCTATAACCAAGAATTCTAGAAGGAAGCCAATTTATAAGAAATGCAGTAGTAAGAACATCTCCTCGTAGAAATTTAGGTGTGTTCATAGTGAACATAAGAGTGTGCTACCTCTAGTAAGTGCTGGTTTTTCCTTTATGCCACCCCATTTTGTTCTGGGGTTTTGACACAGGAGGTTTGAAATATGATGCCATGCTGAGAGAGATAGGATGTAAAAATATTATGATTACTATATTCACGACCATTATCGCTATGGGGAATTTTGACTTTAGCTTCAAATTGGGTTTAGATCATCTTATGAAATTCCTAAAAATAGTCAAACCCCTCATTTTTAACACGAAGAAGATAAATCCAAGTTATACGAGAATAACAATCAATAAAATTAACAAACCATCTATAACCAGAATGGGAAACAACCCGAGAGGGTCCCCACACATCAGTATGTATAACAATAAAATGTTAGCAGTAGAAATAAAACGTCCGTGTTTACCCAATTCACACGGTTCACTCAAAAACTGGTTTTTATTACAATGCTTAACTAAGATGGAAATAAAAACTCTAATAATGATAAGTATGTCCCATACGTCGATGTCATTGATGAAGAGAAGTCGGGCTAGAGTCAAAAGATTGAAAAGTCTGTGTAACAGTCCCATCTGTAATCAGAGGAATGTTAGACTAGGGAACATCTAAATAATATAGACCATGAACTGTACTACCACTGCCAATCTTCTGTCCCGTCACCAAGTCCTGAAAAACACAATGAGTTGGGAAAAATGTGACTGAGCAGTGTAAGGATTCGGTAAGACGTTGGATAAATAATAAGTTTGCGGTACATGAAGGAACATGAAGAACAAATTATAATATTAATAAAGGAGAACAAATTATTGAATCTCTCTCCGGAGATAGGAGAAAGGGAACCATATTCTATTAGAACCTTGTCTTTGCCAGAACAAGGGCGTGTATGAGGCAAAGAGATTGGAGGACCCAGTCATATGCTCGGAAGCACCTGTGTCAATGATTCAACTAGGGCAAGTTGATGAGACATTAAGAGCATAAGAGTGTATACCTGATTGTGCATAATGAAAAGAAATAGATTTGGAACAGAGTTTTCGGAAAGCTAAGATTTCCTCTGGAGTGAGAACAGTAGTAGCTTCTGAAGTATTGGAACCATTATGTGCATCAATAAGAGGTGTTGTAGTGGACATATGGGTCTGGGAACCACGTCCACGGCCACCACTAGACCGACCTCCATGACCTTTAGGCCTTCCATGAAGCTTAAAACATAAATCACTAGTATGATTCTTTCCCCCACAGTAGCTACATTCACGGGACTCTCATTCGAGTGTGTGATATGAGATTGGATAGAGAAGCCAAGCTTATGATGAGAAGCAACCATAGTTGATCGGTCTACATGACTTAGATTTAGAACCATCACCCGACGTCTGCTTTCTTCTTGTTGTACTCGGGCATGAGCCTCTCGTAGTGATGGAAGTATCTGACCAATCAACTGTGCTCGAACTTGATCATACTCTATGTTCAAACCAGCCAAAAAATCCATAAATCTATCTTCACTAATAAAATTTTGATAAGCTATTGCATATTCCGTACATTTGGAACAAAAAAAAATGAAGCCACTCAAAATCAACTAATCGATGTAATTTTTTTTTAAAGAAACATAAACCAAACATCACAAACTTTAGATGACAAGAGGAGAGAGGCAAACACCATGGGAGTAGCCGCATCGGCAGAAGATTGCCGAAGAAGCCTCATGCGCCGGTTGAAGGTGGTGAGTGGCGTCAGGCCACTACGTGTGTAGTGGCGTGTGGGGGCTCGTGCAGTAGTGAGTCAGAAGTCTGAAACCTCTGTTGTGGTCGCCTGACAATAGGTAACTCAATCATGATCTCTTTTTCTTCATACAAATTTATTTAACTAGTTTTCTGCAAGAAAATAAGAATGGTAGCGAAAATGAAGAATAAATGGGCTAGTTTTCTGATAAGAAAAATAAGGAACAATGCTTTGATACCATGTTGAAAGAAAGAAACTGATTCTGGTTAATCATTAATCCATTTTGCTCTCATTTACATTGATTTATATACACAAGTTTACAATATAGTAATCCCTAATTTATAGCTATTCTATTCTAATTTAAAGCAATGTGCACACACTAATTATGGGATAGTATTGGCTACAATTATGGGATAAGATTGGGTACAATTATGGTATAAGATTGTATCCTGTTTGATACTTGTATTAGAACAAAATGACGGGGGATAACTAATTTGATTTAAAGTATTAGTTATTTCGAGCGAACTTCAGATCTGATAGCAGGTACGAATGTGAAACTAAAATATCAAGTGAAGAAGATAAACTCCAGTTATCACACCTAGGTTTCATAGCCGAAAAAAATAAGGTTGGACTGCATCATACAAGATACAATTGAAGAGGGCTCCAAAACCTTCTGAAGTTCTCTGAATTGATCTCTAAGACTCTAATTAATTGAAAGAAATATATAGTTCACAGGCGAATGTTTAAACTAGATCTTGAAATCAGTTCATGAAATTAAACTCATACCAAAAGGCTTTAGCAAAGATAACAAATTAAGCCTCATGATAGTAACCACAAGCAATGTTTTGTAACTCCTAGATTTACACACTTGTACAACTGGAGCTGTAATATTCCAAAAACCCTTGTAATAAATTTGCAAGTATTATTAAAGTCTAAAATTTTAATTATTGTAAAAATATATATGTAGAATGTATATTAATACATATATTGTTTGAGTAAGTTTAATAAAGGGGAAAGTAACTAGAAAATGTAACACTTTAACATTTTAGTAACCATACCAAATAAAATGCAAGTATACCTACATATACAATTAATACAAGGATACATGCATGTATAAATTACATGTGTACATACATACATTGTAACAGAAAATAAATTACATGACTGAATAGTACCAAATGTTGTGCTCTCATCGTTACAGAGATCAATTGTACGTCTTGAGAAGTCCGTACCTCTCGTCATTAATGATGGCCTTTATAGAAGTTAGGCTTTCACCGGTCACATGCCATGTCCTAGTCACATGACATGGGTCAATCATATGACACCAATGTTCGAAAAAGTTAAAAGCGGTACGAGGCGTTTTTCTTCGGACGAGGCGAGACGTAAGCTTCGAGGCGGAGCGAGGCGGAAGCCTCGGTTTAAAGACAAAAAAGTCTAAAAAAAATTATAAGAAAATGCTAATAAAATCATTAAATAATCTATCATTATAATCAAGGTCATAAAAGACATAAATAACCAACATCACGTTAATGTATCATAACAAAACATCAAAACAACATAATATCAAATCCATCACTATATAAGTAGTGTATCATTTGTATCCAGCGGCCTGAAAAATGGATCAAATCCTAAATCATCATCCCCACCATCATCTCCATCATCATCACTAAGAGGATCCTCCATTGAATCATCATCGTATCTAATAGCTCTGTCATCCTCCTCATTGTCAGTGCTAAGATTCTCAAACTCTAGTTATTCATCTACCAATTGCAATCCCTTCCCTTTATCTATAAATAAACAAGTGAATATATATTTAATCCAAATGAGTAGGCTTTTTTAAAGAACACTTTAAAAACAACTTAAGTAATGGCACTAACCTTTTGTTTTAATTTTTGACTGTAAAGTCTGTCTCTTTCTCTTTTGACTTCCTTGTTTACTAGTTGTTCTCCGAGTCCCTTTCCCTCCAAGTGTAATTTCCCTCACAATAGTCTCTTCTCCTCCAACTGTCTTTTCATTCCCATAAGTCGCTTCTGAGATATTTTCATCATTTCCCCCTGCAACCCACTCATTATCAGATGGCACACTATCAACAACCAATGGATCCTCTTCTGTCGTTAGTGCCTTTTTTTTGATGTGTCGATCTTTCAATTTTTTATTGTACATAATGTAAGCCAATGAGTTAAGCTTGGATGCGGACAGTTGATTCCTTCTCTTTGTATGTATCTATATTACTAGTAATTGAGCATTAGTGATATCTCATAAAATATTAATAAATATATTTGAGAATATAAATGATTTATATCTAATAAATAACGACGACTAAAGTACTCTAATTACGCTCCATCACGCGGAAGATGAGCAAGTCAAACTCAAAATCGTCACTGCAAAGTTTCTTAATTCTGGAGCTTCATCTCCTAATGCAATCCACCTATCAGCTGGATCAATATTAAAACATATATCAATCTTCCCGGTACAACGGTACTTATCAAGAGCACGTTTAATCAAAATGAAAACATATACATACATTAATCGACGGCACTTACTGGGAGCACGTTTCTTACACGTGTTTTTGGCATTTATGTAGCCAAATAACCCTTGTCTCAATCAGAATGCATCCAATTGCAAATCAGCTTTCTCTCTTTCCTCGTAGTAAGGAATAAGCTTGTCCATACAAGTGTACAATCCAACCTTAACTTCCGCATTGACACAGAAATTGTCATCATATTGAAAATGAGGATTCAAAAAATATGCAGCAGCGTGCAAATGTCGATGCAACTGATTGTCCCACTTAGCATCTATTATGCTCCATATCTCTTTATATACCCCTTTCTCATTATCCAAATTTTTTGCAATCTCTTCTTTTGCATTGTCCATGGCACCATATAAAAATCTCATTTCCAGCACCTTCTCTGAATCTGCCATCCTCAATACACTTACTAGAGGTTTTGTGGTCTTAATTGCATATCCCACACTACTCCAAAAATTCCTATCACTTAAAATGATTTTTCTCGCCTCTCTACCTTCAGGTATTTTTTCCCAAGCACAATTTGCCCACTCTCTAGATGTAAACATAGCCTCCAAAGGCTGCCTCAAACTATGCATACTCTGCAAAGTTAAATAAACAGTGGCAAATCTAGTAGCGGCTGGCCGAACAAGGTCTTTATTATTGTTGGCCCTCATCAATGCCAAGACCCATCCATGATTATATATGAAGTTGCTTACCTACAATTACATAATGACATTTATCAAAAAATAATAATAATTCAAGTATTCATTGAATAAAAAAAATTATAACCAAATAATAATAATAAATTATTATTATTATTATTATTTGGTTATAATTACTATTAATAATAATAATAATAATAATAATAATAATAATAATAATAATAATAATAATAATAATAATAATAGTAATTACCTTCTTTGCTTTTGTCAAAGCATTTTTATGTTGAGGCAACTCTCCAAGCTTCTCAAGCATCAAATCGATCCAATACGCGGCACACGGTGGCCACCACATACGTGGCCTCTTCTCCATTAACATCCTCCCCGCCGCCTTATAATTAGATGCATTGTCAGTGACTACTTGAATGACAAGGTCTTCTCCCACTTCTTCAACAACCTCATCAAGTAGTTTAAACATCAAATTAGCATATTTAAATGCATCTTTAACTGCATCAGATGCATAAATAGATTTCAAAAATACAGTGCCATGAGGATTGTTTACAAGAAAAATTATTAGTTGTCTTCCCCTAATATCTTTCCATCCATCCGACAAGATTGACACCCCCGTATGTGTCCAAGTCTTCTTTAGCTCCTCAACAAAGGTCTTTGTAGTATTCTCTTCCTCCTTCAATATCCAAGAGCTAAGCTCGTATGGAGTAGGGGGTTTCAAACCACAACCATAGTTCCCAATTGACCGGCACATATTTATAAATGAAGGACTATCTGCAACATTAAAGGGAATCCCGTTTTCAAAGAAGAATCTACCAATATCAAGACAAACTGCATTACGAGCCTCCTTTGAAAATACGGTACGATTTGTAATAGCATCATCATCAATAACAAATCTATCCATGGGTCCCCGAACTCTCCTTGCGGAGGCACTACCCACACTTGAACCTCCCAAGGATGGATGACCACCATAATAAGACCCACTTTGTATTTTTTCAGCTTGATTTCTCTGTCTTTCCTCCTTGGAGTCCATATTTTTCTTCGCAAGCTCTTCCTTCACTTCACTTGGTACTTTCTTGCAAGCCTCAACGTTACTATGATTACCTACAAGATGATTTTTCAGCCTTGTAATCCCTCCTTTACAAATTTTCTTACAAAAATTGCATTCCACGTATAAATGAGCTTTATTAACTCCCGGAGCTGCGGTGCCATATTTCCAAGCTGGATCTTTTCTGTCCATAATAATAATTCACTGTAATAATAATAAATTTTTTTTATTACATTTTGATAACAAAATTATGGACAACACTAGTCATGTACTCATGTTAACATTGATAGAATTTAATACTGTTCAAAAACTGAATATAAATTTATGTTTGATTATGATTCAGGGACAACGCTCACAGGGCATCACCAACAACATTAACATGATGACCAAGATCGAGTCCACTGTTATAAACTTGCCAATCTTAAGTCCTAACTAATTATTTTGGTGACATTAGCAATTCATGTACACAAATAATGATATTGTTATTGACAATCTAAAAAACCAAATGGAATTATCATATGCTATCTTTGTTCAAAAAGAAATTAATAAAAACACAAACAGAGCAATACATCAAGATTCTCTCAAGTACACAACAAAAATTGTTTGGTAAAATCAATACAAGCAGTCAAGCACTATTGTGATACATTTTGGGATTAGTAAAATTATTAAAACTTAAAATCACCTGCAGCAGCCAGCAACGAAAAAAAAAACTTAACTAGATGAATGGAAGGAAAATAGAGACTATATTGTTGGAAAAAGACAAAAATAGAGGACTACACTGTAGTCACTACAGTCACAGAGTCACTTAGCATTCAGAAGTCAGAAGTCAGAACTCAGAAGAAAACAAAATAGAAGAAAATAGAAAAGATAAAGAAAAAGAAAACAGAAAAAGAAAACAGAGACGCCACTCGCCAGAGGAAGAAAAGAAAAAGAAAAAGAAGAAGAAGACGGTCGATAGTCGACAGTCAGGAGGAGAAGGAAAAGGAGAAGGAGAAGGAGAAGGAGAAGAAGAAAGAGGAGAAGGAAGATACATGGTGAAGAGTAGTGGTTGGTCAAGTCACAGTAGTGGCGAAGACGCGAAGAGGAGAGAAGCAGACGCGAAGTCGATACAGCTAAATCGATAAGTCAAATCTAATATTAAGCCAAATTTGATACTTAGGGATTTTTTTAAGCCAAATTGAGGTGCACGCCTCGCGACGCCTTGAGGCGCAATGCCACGAGGCTTAAGCCTCAACCGAAAAAGGCGCAAGTCTCTCCAATTCCAGAATAAGCGCCCGCCTCACACCAGCTTTCTTCCGACTAGCTACGAGGTACGCCTCGAGGCGCACGCCTCGAGCGCTATTTCGAACATTTTATGACACGTGGCATTTGCACATCAAGTGGTTCCTACATTCTGTTGCAAGCAATACTTGGTCGAGGAGTATGAGTATGAGGTCCCTCGTACTCTTCAGTAATGCTGATCTCCAGCCACTAATCTAATATTCTTAGACCAATATCCAATTATAATAAATTAGGGCCTTTTTGAACCTTCTACCACTAACCCAGAGAGGTTGGCGATACATAAGTGTCTTTGAGTCCTTCAGTCATGTGTCCCAGATATGCCCGAGTTCCCTATACACCAAGTCTTTCTATCTGAGTTCTTCCATGGCCCAGGTCACTCCTTCCCTAGCAGGTCATTACCGAACGGGTCACACTGTCCTATCTTAGTTGTGTTGTCATTTGTTTTTCGTGTCTTTCCGAGTATGTATTATTCAAGATGCCATGCTACCTGAGGTTGTAGCTGTTGAGTTAGCTTTGTCTGAGTGGGTTTATTATTGACTAGGTGCCTCTGAGTGAATATTGTCAGACTGCTAAGACTGAATGTTCTAAAAGGTGCTAGGCGGGAGGCAAGCGGCCGGGGGCCTAGGCGGGGCCTGGGTAGGATTTTTTTTAAAGCCAATTTTAATATTTTATCTTACATTTATCCAAATAAAACAATAATATAAAGGAAAACAATCTATAATAAAGATAATAAAGACATTTGCCTAAAGTTCAAACACATATCCATATTGCTAATGTCAAAGTTCAAATACAAACATGCAATTGTTCAAAGTTCAAACATATTTTTAAAGTATTAGTTTTATTCATAAACAAGATTGCTATTAAATAATAAAATTTAAAATTTTAAGAATTTAATTCAATATTAAAACTTAAGAAACTAAACATAAATTTAAGAATTATATTGAATTAAACTAAATATTACAAATGTATCATCATTTATATAATTTGAAGTTGGTACAAGTTCAAAAAATTTCAACTATAATAAAATTATCCATTTTGACTTGATATTGTTCACTTCTTGTTGTGATTTGATATGCTACAACCTGTATTATGAATATGGTAAATCATTAGAAAAATAAATATATTAAGATCTGGTTTGAGTAGTTATTAAAAAAAAAAAAAAAATTCTCCGCCTATATCCCGTCTAATTTCCTGAATGGATTTTTTTTGCCACATTTGGCTTAGGTGAGAAGTCAGGGGGGCCTAGTGCCTAGGCAAGGCGCCAAGGGAGGAGGGGGGGCTAGCACTTAGGTGGGGCACCAAGGAGGGGCCTAGTGCCTAGGTGGGGCGCCAAGGGGGGGTCTAGCGCCTAGGCGGAAATTTTTAGAACACTGCTAAGACTCATAACTGAGGTCTGTGTTTGTCCCGAGTAAGTGCATGCACACCTCAGTCACATTTTCCGAGTAGGTGCTGCTGGAGTGATTTATGCCCAAGTGAGTCACTCCCTTGGGCATGTGGCCTGTTCAGAAATAATCTCTTGCACAATCACGTATATCTGCTTTTGGATTCTTCATGCACTCCTTAATATATTAATCGGGACCCACATTGAATAACTTGCAAGCCCTAAACCTATTTCCTCATGTAGATCAGTTAATCCATCATTCTCCAGTTCCGAGATTCAAGCAGCCTAGCCAGCCTGTCATATGTCAAAAGAGAAGCAGCGTTCTTGACGACGGATGTGGAAAAGAAGAGACGGTTTTTGACCTTATCTTAGCTGTTTAAATAAAGCTGCGGCTAGGTCTCTGTCCTCGGATTCACTGATTCAAGGCGAGAGGGTATCAAAGAGACAACCACTGTTTACTATTCGAATGGTTGCAATTTCTTAAATACTGTCCTGGTGATTTATTCTGTACATCACAGTTTATTCACTATTGAGAAGTCTTAACCAAGTGCCTCAAGCGATTCGATGAGCTTGCCAATTAGTTACGGGACTACATTAAAATTTGGATCTCTCCAATAGTTTATTACACCTTATAATAATAGGACTCGGTGTATACAGCAAGTTATGGTTGTTTTGTTGGCAGGAGAACTTTTCACTGCTGAGATCAGTTCATATATGAATATGATGAGTGTTGGGCTTCAAGCTTTCTTCTCCCGAATGTTTTCTTTCATGTCACCTTCATGACAGTGTAAGATCCTTCAGGATGTTGAGACTGCTGAATTTGAAGTAGCCGGTTATGAGTATGAGGGAAGACTTCATCTGGATAAAGAGTGTTTATTTTTCTTTTCCCGAGAATCAAAAGTCCCTTTAGTTTTTAATTTGGAGTGATTTACTCTTTTAACATTAGATTTGAAGCTCTTTTACATGTTTTCTGCTCTCAACGTATTCGGCCTAGCTTATATGTTTAACATCTGCAGATTGTTTCAGCTGCATCAACTCCTCTGTCAAAAGATCAAAGGCTGCTAATGTCCATGGAACTGTAAGTTGTGACATAGTTCAGTTCCATATCTACAAGATGAATAAATTTGTAGAAGTAGTTCTATTAATTTTACATAGTTTTGAGCCAATAGCTTGTTGGGTTCTGTTGTTGTTTAGCTTCGATGTGGTTATGTTGCACTTGTATAAAAATTGTTGTAAATATTTAATTGTACAAGTCATCTGAGATTATAATTATAATACACAGTAAGATCAAAACTTTGATCGTTTCAAGATTTTAAAAAAATTAAGGATTTTCATATATTGATGATTCATGTAGGTTTCGTCATTCTGAGTGGCCTTTAAAAATAGGAAATTGTTATTTTAACCAAGGAAATTTAATATTTTTAAAAGACTTTATTTACATATACTATTCATGAGAAAACTTGTAAAACTATCATATTTATTTGTGAAAATATTAACTCCCTTCAAATAAGGACCTTGAGCAGAGTCCAGTTCTAGCAAAATTCTTTTCCGTCATCTTTTCACTATTCTTTTATTGGTTTAGAAACCTTCTCTTCTCTTTCTTCTATTCTTTTTTCCCTCTCCTCTCCATCTTACCATCACTCCATATAATCTCTGCATTCTCCCATCTAATCTCTCCTGTTTCTATTTCTATGTGAATAATATAATAATCTAATCAAAATATTCTACGTGCCTTGTAAAATAAAAGTTTTTTAAATTGAAAAAATAGAACTAATTTATTTTCTTCTCACGAAACAATCAGCAATTACATTACTCCAGTTTCATTTTATATGATATTTTTTCAGATGAACCAACTTAAAATTTACATTTTTTCAACTTTGCCATTATAAAATTGATGTATTAAATTTAAGTTGTCTCGGATATAAAGATCTAAAAGATCTTTTTCCTAAAATTCCCGGTTGGTCTACTTATATCATACCTCTCCTCAATGAATATTCGTTTTATATTGGTCAGCCAATCCGAATAGTTAATATTCGTTCCTCCTCCATCAGTTGATACCTCAAGGAGGCTTTACCTGGCATGAAAGAACAAAAATGGATTCATGAAGGTTTAATTACTGAATCGCTTCCCAATGGCATGTTCCGGATTCAAAAACAGAAAGATTAGGCCCCCTCTTGCAAGAACGGACTAACAGGGTTAGCTACCCAGCCAACATCTTGGCTATATATCTTGAAAACGTAAATGGTAAAACTCATTCTCACTTCAACATTCATTTGAGGTTAAAATGATTGGCAGTACACTTTAAAATTTAAATTTTTGCATTTTAAAATTAAACATCAAAATTTTAATCGTAAGACGTTGAACCTTAAGTTGTAAGTTGTGTTTGTGAGTTTTATTTTAGAGAGAAGGGAAGGGGAGGGATGGAAATAAAAGTTTTTCTTAAATTTTGTTTTGGAAATAACTTTCTCTTCTCCAAAATAAAACTTACAAACAGGGGATTAATGTCCCTAAACTTTTATATAAAAAAATCTATCGGCCACCGTTAGTTGTTTGATTTATAACTTTTCATTCTGAACTTGTTGATTTGATGAGTGATTAATAATTATTTAAATCATATTTTGTTCAAATAGCTTGCCCTTAGAATTGTAAGTTTTAACATTTGTAAAGGGCTTGTTATGTTTTGTCAAGATTAATACTTGGATCCTATAAATTATTGTATAGCTTTTGATGCATAGAAAAATTCATGGTGAAGTTAGGTTTAAATGTTTAGTTATTTCAGTTGTAATTGTTTGTGTCAATTCAATCTGATGAGAGCTAAGAGCAAAAGACTTAACTATGAACAAAATAGGAGAATCCTTAAAGTAAAGCAAAGAGTTCAGAACAAAAGCAAAATCTATCGGAGCAGAACTAACCGTTCAAAGTAGAGCTAGAGCAAGAGCACTAAGAAATATACAGAGAAAATGTTAATTAAAGAATAAAAAGAGTAAAGCATCGAGTAAGGCTCTCCAATCAAAGCTAAAGGCTGAAGTTTCAATCAACATTTTACCCCAAATACCCCCAAATGTTCAATTTTAACTTAAATTTAATTTATATTTAAAATTTGACTCATATTTCTCTATTTTTTTAAATAATTCTATCTTTCTTTCTCTCTCTTTTTTTTTCTTATAATTTTTCATATAACTTTTTTTCTTACTTATTATTTTTTTATTTATCTAGAATTAACTTTATTTTAATTGATAAAAACTAAAGATAAGTAGTGTAAAATAAAATACAACCAACAAAACTAAATCAACTAGTATAACAACCCAATGAATAATATAAAGTGATCATAAATCCAATAACATAACAGAATCAATATCGAATTCAGTAGATGATTTCTCTAGTTGTACAGTCATAATAGTAGCAGCACTCTCCATGGCAAATTCAGAATCAATATTGAAACTTGACTTTCTCTTCCTCTTTTTGAAACTAGAGGACTTGCTAGATATTTCTTCACTACGGGTTGGAGTCAAGCTATCATATCCATCATTCGTTTAGATCTCTTCATCTAACTCGATCATTTCTGCAGTCGATAGAGCATCTTTTTCAGTTGTTCTATCCTTGTCAAATATAACACATAGATCCACATAATTTGAAAATGTCTTATTCTGCCACTTTGCTCTCTTTTGGAGCACCTAAAACAAGTTAGAGAAAAGATGACTAAAAGACAATTTGCACCCCAAACTTTACACAAATGTTGACGTTTACACCCCAAACTGAAAAAGACATCTAAATACACCCAAAACTTCAGTTATACATAACATAAGGCACACTTTCTTCAGTTAACCAGTTAAAAGTGACCGGCTAAGGCACACGTGTGGATCTGGAGGGTGTTTGTATTTTTCATATCTTCTTCTACTTCCCGAGCTAGAACAAGTTACTAAAGCTCAAATTGATTCAGTAACATACATGTAGCTCGATTAGATTGTAAATCCAGAAAATTTGATCAAGAAAATTAGGGAAAACTAGGGCTCCTGAATCAAAATTGTTGGTGCATGAAGAATTCAGTGATGAAGACGGCTTGAAGAATCTCAAACAATGCCGGTAGAAGATTCATTGGTTGTCCAGATTGGTGTGAAGATGGGCACGATGCTTGTAATTTCTTTGCTTGGGTTGATACTCCAATGTGTGAGCGTTCAAGGGTATTAATACCTGGAATAATTAGAAGGTTAGAGAATTTGGATGCTGAAATCAAAGATCTAAAAGATGAACTAAAGGAGTGCAAAATTAGGGCAAGGATTGCAAAGGATCTGTTGACTACAACTTGGATTATGATTTTTTATTTCATGTTCATCTCAACAAAGGATGAAATTCCCCACAAGTAAATTTATAGGTTATGTATGTATTGGTAGTACTCTGACTAAAAAGGGCAGTTTTTGTGGGCAATTACTGGAAATGTAATTTCTAGGATTGTAATTTCTGGCAATATAGTGGTAGAAATTAGGACACATATGTAATGTAATTGTTGGGCATCTTTTGTGGGAAATTATTATGGAATGTAATTGCTGGGCATTTTTTGTGGAAAACTTATGTGTGAATTGGTGCAATTTTACAGCTTGTTTATGATATATGCTATAAAATAGTTGGTATGCAATTGATGATATCAAGTGCATTTCATAGGCACCCTAAACTGTACTGCTATAATAACCACAAAACCCAACTGTTATAACAACCACAAAGCCCAACTGTTATAATAACCACACAATGGTAGAAAATGCTATAATCAAAATGCTCTAAATAAAAATAATTCAATAGAAAACCAAACTGTTATAAACTTTCAGGAACTACTATTGCCATTCAATTAAGTAATTAATTCCCAGTACATGTCACAAAATAGAGGCAATTCAAAATAGTTGACTTAACAGACCTATTAATAAAAAGCATCATACACTGCAATTTATAATCCCAACCACACCTTCTTAGCCCTAGGCAACATACATACATCAAATGCATTCATAAGTTTAGGAGAAATTTTATGCACCCCAAAAAAGAGCAAAAAGTTTTCATAAAATTCCATCCTAACACTATTTATCCGTAGTAGGCCCTCCACTAGTTGGTTTCCTAAACTAGATCTTCTCTCTTTTGGATCTCGCTGCAGCTTTTAGGTCTCTTAGTGTTGTACATTGTTTTCCCTTCCATGTGTAGTCTTTGGGTTGTAATATATCATCTGAGTCATTTCTTTGGCTACCCTCGTAATGGATTCCACCTTGCCACTTTGTAGAACCTCCTGCTTGCTCTTGATCAACATCATTCCACCTGGTTGCATTGTAGACTCATGATATACATCTGCAGCTTGGGAAGTCTTTTGAACCTTCTTAGCCCTCTTAACCTTTGGAGGAGGTTGAGAGGATTGACTTTGTGGAACCTGGAAAGATTGTGAAATCACATCTGGTTGCTTATTCAATTTCTAAAAATAGACAAACAGAAATGTATTAAACCCAATATATGATCTTGAAAAAGCACATAAATAGAAACACACACTTAACTTACTTGAGGAAACCTTCTTGAATTGTGACCCCATTCCTTGTAAAATCCATATTTCAATGATGTTCCTTTCCTCTTCAAACTTGTACCTTCTGGATTTGAATCTGGAATATCATCACTTTTCCTCCTAACAACTTTAGGTATGCCTACAGAGGTATGTTTAATTGGTGGCAAAGGTGGCTCAATCCCAGTAGGATCCCACTCCGATTTGTGCCTTATAGGCTCAATGTTGTGACTGTAAACCTTTACATACATGTCCTTGGTTAAACACTCATGTACATACGTGTATGGATCATGTCTTATTTTATTAATGCCTGACACATCATGAGCACAATGTATTCTAGACAAGTCCTACCTCCTACAAGTACATGTTTTCCCCCCAAATCTATCACAAATGAATAACCCCCAGAAGTCATAGTCACTGTAAATTAACCTCCCACCACCACCTGACCACAATGGCACTCCACCCCGACACTGACCTTTCTATTTTTCTACTTTTTTGGCTATTCTAGGGCATTATATTCCATTATGTTTTAACATCACTTGCCTCTTTTTAACAATCATATTCATGCAATATAATCTAAGTCATTCTAGACACCCTATTACTGGTTTCACTCTAGCCTTAAGAATTTTGATATTAAATACCTCACAATGGTTATTGACATACATTTCACTTTTGCATATTGTTTGAAAATGAGACATACTCCATTGACCAGGTGGCTTAGGAGCTAACCATTCATATGCACTCTTATCTTCTTTTTTAACATCTACATTACCTTTTGAAAGACATAAGGGTTTGTAATTTTGACAGCATTCCAAACCAATTTTATTAAACCAGAGCCTTTATATTTTTGCCAAAAGTTCCTATATAAATGCATGACACAATGTCTGTGTTCAACACCTGAGACCGCATCTTCTAAAGCATTAATCAAACTCTAGAGACAAAAAAGGTAATTTATCTTAAAGATGTAATAAATGTAATAATTGATGGAATAAAATATATATAAATGGAGAGATGTTTATATCTTTTGTTTATCTGAAATGAATGCCCAGCCTCCATAATTGGTCGGTCCAAGGGCAAATCAGTGAGACGCTCATACTCCTCCAACGTAGGAGTTAGCTAATGGATATTGTAACGCCCCGAAATCCGGTCTATCTTCACACCCGGATTTAAATGACGTCCTGTTTACATCATCATTCATTACGCATACATCATTATATCTTTGAAATATAACAACATACACTCTCAAATCCCAAGTTCTAAAAACCTTATAGCTTTTCTCATTACAAATAATGATAATTACATTATTCTTTACATCTTGCACAGTGACTTTTATCAAATCACCAAGGATACATAATCGTTCATTAAACTAGTCTATAGTTTAATTTTCATCTTTCTACATTACAAGTCTTCACTTGATCTTCTCGCTCATTCACATTCGAATGGCACTTCATCCGGATACCGTCGACTTGATCTATACGGGATCCTTAAGTTCTTCTAACATCGTTCATTTGAAAATGTTTTTCATTTAAAGCAAGTGTGAGCATTCAATTGCCAAATAAGTCATATGAGTTGAACAAACAACTTCAAGAATTTAAACATTCTTTTCAGACTTCAATAACCGAACAAAGGTTACGAAGCAGCTTGAATAATAGGAATAGTCTTGATTCCTATCATCTTAAAACATTAGTTACATGCATGCACTTTGAAATACTTTCATTCTCTACTCTCTTTCATGTACATTCTATACAGCTAGAATCAATATACGACAGACTTAACAATAACGGTTCATGTATAAACAGAACATTCTTTTATTGAACAGTTCAAACATAGAACAGTTCATCTCATAGAAACGCCGAAGTGTTCACATTGTAGCACAAGGCCTCATACGTTCTACCACCTTGTACAAATATCACACATTCGCACATAGACATAACTTCTCAAGTTCAACATCTAAGAAGTTTTAGAAACTAGCATTCATTTAAAAATATGAATAAAGTTAGAAAACTTGCCTTACGAACAGCTACAACTTATGCTGAACTTCTCATTCCAATCCCTATAACACATAGGGAAATAACAAATACACCAACGTTGCGTTCACAGCGTCTATACGTTTTACATTCATTTTACATTACCATAACATAACATCGAAATGTTATTCATTACCCTCGTTACTCAACGTCTAAGGAATCACAATCATAGCAATCCCTCACGTTCGTTTATCGCGACTACAATCCCCGGACATCAGTTATGTAACTCTCATTCATCTTCTTTTAATCTTGTTTAATCTTTCTGTTCAACCTTCATTAAAGGTTTAAAACACTTGATTAAGTGTTACATTAGTTGAATATTATGTTCATATTTCTTTCGTGCACATCCTCCAGTAATTGAGAACTAAAAATCTCATTTACGGGCATTTACTCACTGCCGTGGCTGCGCATTGCGTGCCTTCCCTTCCTCTCATTGGCATGGCATGCGACCTACTTCTCTCTCCTCTCTTCCTGGATTTGGCCGCTACTTGGTAGCGAGTCTTATTTAGTAGTCAGGCGTATTTGCCACACACCTCGAAGATTTTCAGATCTTGTACATGTGTCAGTGTGCGGCCACAAAATGTACTACGATAAGCGTTGCGGCGAACTCTTGCGGTGTGATTTGACCTTTATTACAGCATGCTGCGGCGCCGGCCTCTAAGGCACAACTTCGCGTTGCGGTATACCAGAAAGCATGAAACCTAGAAAATTTTTCTAAGTCTTTTACAAGCTTGAGACGCCGATTTCGAAATCTCATAACTTCTTCGTTATAACTCGGAACGAGGTCGTTCCAAAGCCATTTTCTTCCTTATCTTACGTACTTCGATTACCCTTGGACAGAACTTTGTTCTGAATCTGTTAACATGCCATTCAATTGGCTTAATCTTCATTCTGCATTCATTTTAAAGTTTTTAACGTTCTTTGTTCGTTCGTCCGTAATTCGGTCATCCGAACTCGGAATTCGTTCGTTCTTGAGTCCACGACTCACGTTTTATACGTTCTCTTACATTCTTATGAAACCCTACACATTCGGGTTCATTTACTAACTTTCAAATTTTCGTTCTTCTTTTACAAAATTTTCGCCATAACTTCGTTATCGCTTAGTTTTAATCCGTTCTTCATGAACGTTTCTACCGTTCCTAACCAAGCAATAAGCATCTAATTTATACGCGATGGTTTTAAACTTGTCCATCAACAACAATTACACTACGATGGTTTTAAATTTGTCCATCAACAACGTTCTTCGTGTTCTTCGCGTTCTTCGTTCGTTCTTCATTTTTAATCGATATTTTGGATTACGATTCTACTTTTTCTTGGAATTTTATGTTATAGAACACCATTCCTTACTTAATTCACCTACTCATTCATAATATTCATTCGGATCGCTCAAAATCCTCACGAATCTTATACTTGCTTAAGAAATTTATAAACTAAATTTTTTCTTATTTTTATTTCTTCATTTTCTTACGATTTCAACCTTATGAAATCATTTCTAACTTAATCTACTTCTTATCTTCATTAACTTATGTTTTTGAACATAAAAACTTAAAGAAAATTTAGAAGAAACTAGTGTTGGGATTAACGTTTCTTCTTTATTTCTCTTCAGTTATACAAAGCCGGCGATTCGCTAGCTTTTCTATTTCACGATCACTTTTGATCCGTGCATTCATGCTCACGCTCTTCCTCTTCCTCTCCCAACCGAGCTCTCCTCTCTCTCTCAAGTGGAGGATTTTCAAAATCTCAAAAAAATAAAAATCTAGCTTTCTATTTATAGATTTTCAAAGCTAGGGGCAAAATAGTCATTTCGCCCCTAAAATCACTATTCCCACCTCCTTAACAACTTAGCCACCAAGTTACTTGGCCACCACCCTTACTTGGTGGCCAAGTGGCCGGCCCACATGCCCCATGGGTTGCCCCAATGGTTCTTATCCATCCGTTTACCCATCGGTTCGATCCGCGATTTCTTTTCTTGGTTTGGGCCTTAACCCTAATTCTTATTGGGCCTAACTTGGGCTTGATTTCACAAATCATTGGGCTTGACATAATCCAAGTCCAATTGGTTTCTACAAAGTCCATGAACACAAAGTCCATTAAGACTAATCGCATTCTACGCATTCCATTCTCGTATTCTCTTCGTATTTAACTCGTACGATGTTCATATTAAACGTCGTACTATTCTTCTTTCTATACTTGTATAATAACTCGTATCATACTCGTATTTCTCACGCATAATAACCCTAGTTATTATACGTACTCATTACATTCATGAACTCACTTTTCCTAACCCTTAGGTTTTTTGAGTCAGTGAGCGAAAACTTTGTTTTTGCCATAATCGAAATATTATTGAATATTCCATCACGTCTCAACATTTAACGTAATCAATAACTTCTCGAATTTCAAAATAAATCTCGAAAGACGAAGTGAATAGTGCCTATTTCGTCTTTTTCCCCGAAAATATTTTGTTCCCGGAAAATTTTTATTTTCGTCTTGAAAATTCTTACTCGTTATATCTAGCTCGTAGCCAGAATCCTCCCGACTTATAATCATCCTAGGTTATAGAACGATTAATAAACATATAGCACAAAATAGTATTAATAAAAATTTATTTTATTAATAACTAATTCTTTAAATCTTAATTTCTGGATAATCCAAAATTCCGGGTTGTTACATATATCGAATCTAAAAACCTGTCTCTCTGGTATCCAACAAGATATAATGCCCTCTACATAGCCCAATGACACCTGGAACATCAGAAGGGTCATTGAGTGCCTCAATAACTGATCATCTGTCACCTGATCCGTGGGAGACAAACTGCCATACCAGGATCTCAAAGAAGAGGCTTCAAATATGGGTGAGGTATGCTCAATCCGGCTAACGGTAGATGAAGACATCTGTAGGCCGTATCATAAGACCATCTAGGGATCAATGCTAAATTCACCTCTGTAAATGCATATCCATGACATAATGCATGCATCATGATAAATGATGTTAGTTCCCAGTAGGCACAATAGATCTAGAAGGGGGGGGGGGGGTTGAATAGATCCTTTTAAATTTCAAATACTTTTCTCTTTTATTTGATATTGCTATTAAGTTAGCTTATGACAAACCTAAAAATCTTTTCAAGCACATCGGAATAAGTAAAATATCCCCTTCATTGATATATTCATAATCATACATACATTGTTCGTAGAGTTAGTGTGGTTGTAGCGTTAAAAAACATACATTATAGCGATTATAGTACATAATAAATATAATGTAAAAAAGACATAAGGGGTTTTAAGTGGTTCGAGAGACTCAAGCTCTAATCCACTCTTACGCTTTCAACTAGCGAGATTTCCCTAAGGGAAGGCAACACCTAAATCACTAAGATTCCTTGAGGCAGTGACCTTGGAACTTGATTCACTAAGAACTCTTGAGGCCGTGACCTTGGAACTCCTCTAGTTCCCTAGGAACTCTTCAAAGCCAATGAGCTTGGAACTTCATTTAGTCCCTCAGGATAAGGACCCTCGAATCACAGCTTCTTGTTGAGTTGTTTGTTTGTTTGTTGGAGTTGGTCTTTGTTGCTTAAGATGTCTTCATGCTCTGAACATCTTACGTATACTTAGCGACTTTGGCGTGATCATCCTTGAAGTGCAATTGAGTGTTGCATGATGCCGACTTCTTGATTACTCAACCACTCGGATGATCCCTTGATGACGCCTTGAAGATCATTCCTCTTGATACATGATGACTGCACATGATGGGTTTCTAAGATAATTGTAAGCTCTTCTGCTAGGTACTTAGAAACTTTCTCATGCTTGCCACCATGATGACGTTTGTGATCTCCCTTCTTGATACTTGATGTCTTCTCATGATGGACTTGCTAAGATGGTGTGAGCTCTCTTCTCTATGGTACTTAGAGTCTTCGCATGATGGACACCAAGATGACATGATGCTCTTCTTTCTCTCGGCAGTTTAGAACACTCTTCATGTAGTAGAACTCTCACTTCTACATTGTAGAACTCTCACTTCTACTTCTTTCTTTGTCTGACTCTAAGTGTTCTTGGTGGATCGTAGAGTGAGCCTTCGGACTCACTATCTTACATGGTTTAGAACAGTCTACCGTTACTCCAAACTCGGTAACTCCAACAACCTTTGATCTATGAAGTTCTAGCTGATTTATACTCCTTCCCAATCCTTCCGTTGGAAAGTAGCCGTTGAAAGCTATTCAAATGTCTTCACAGATCTCGAGTTGACATAGGTAGGCTAGCGATGTGATAAGTCGTACTTTCTCTGACATTGCAGTCTACTATTTCACTTACCCATCAGAGATGTCACTTTAATGTCTTTGGCAGGTCGAAGACTTAATCTCCTCCTTCTGATTTCTCGATCAAAGGTTGTCCTTTTGCATCGATGCTCTCAATAAGCACTTGTCCAGAATATTACCATCAGATTGAGCAGTTTGCGATGCTTGGTCTTGACTATTCAAACTCTACGATTACGATGTATGTCTTCGAGGACTTGATCGTAGTGTCATGTTGACTGGTAGAGACAACACTATGATCTCGAAGAGTGTTGATTGGATTTTCAATGTTGAACACCTCTTCCTTCTCTTATGCAGTACTTTAACACTTCTGTTTGCCTCAATAGTTCTCAGATACTGATGACTTGACTTCCTTGTTCTGGCCCCTTCTGAATAGCAAGACACTTCAGATTTGTGGCGTGTCCAGCTCGCTTTTTCCTTGTGATCTCCCGTTCACTGATCATCAATGGACTGACTCAATGCTTAATCACTTTAGCCTAGTTCTTCAGAAGCAGTCCAGTATCTCTGTATGTACTTCATCAATTCTTTCTTTGTTTGGCAAACACTACGATCCTGGTTGCTTCCAAGATCGTTGTCATCTTATCACTAGCTGACTCTTGCACTTCTTGACTTTCCTTAGTCGATTCTTGAAGTCTTCTTGATCTCCTTGTGGAAGACTTCATCTCGAATGGCTTCACAACTTAATCTTGATGCTGATTGGGTTGGTGCTTAGATATTCTGTTAGCTTGCATGCCATTCGTTGAGTGCTCTCTGGTTTCCTTGGATGTAACATTGTAGTGCCGACCAGAGGCTTCATTCCTTTGGATATTCTGGGAGTGCTCATTTGTTGAGAATCGTATTTGCTCTACGATTCTACCTTGGCATTGTGAGCACATCTGTTGAGGTCGTGATTACGCACTCTCTGATTGACTTGGTGTGCAGAACACTACGACTCCTAGATCAGATCTTGACACTCTACGATTTCTACCTTGTGCTTGTTGTCTTCATCTGATCTTGCTCGACTACGATCTCTGCATGTAATCAATAGACTCTAAGTACTCAGAGTGTGATCTACGATCCTTGACTTGGCTTCGACATCAGTAGACTCTATGACTCTGAGTGTAGTCTACATTTCTGACTTGGCTTCGGCAGATGTTCGGTCGGCTCGTTGGTAGGCTGTCTCTACGATTCTGAACATGACTTCCTCAGTAGACTTCGGCTCCGAGGAAGTTCTACTCGACACACTACGATCCTTCCTCGTCTCTCCTGGCAGTCTACGAACTCCGAGATCTACTATCTTGCAGACTACGATTCTGCCTTGACAGCTCTCGAGTTCTCTTTGACTCTCCTGGAAGAATACGATTTCTGGTGCAGTGCTCGACGATCAGACAAACCTATCTATTACATCATAAGATCAACCTAACATGCTTGATCTTTCTATATTTATAGTCCGTGTACATCATTTATTTTTAAGAACTTTACAAAGTTGTTTTGCTTATGTATGATCAACCTAACATATTTGATCAATTCATTCTAAGTCCTTGTACACATGTTTCTATTCTCTATCAAAGGACTTTACAACTTTTGTTAATGCAAGCATACTTGCATATTCATTTATATATATATCATAATCAAATCATATGTAAATAGGAATAACATTCACATGCTTATTCCTGACAATCTCCCCCTATTTGATTATGACAAAAACAATATGTGCATATGCATGTTATGAATGAATCTTATATACAGTGAGCAGCTGTATTTCTAAAACAGATAATCATGAATGTCATTTATAGTGATGTGGAATTTAATACATTGACATTTTACATCCTGGATCCAGAACATACCTAACTAGTTAGAGATGTACCTCTTTGGCTCTATGTATGTTTCCAGGATGTCTGTTGATCATTGATATTTATTCATTCATTTGTTTTTCTTCTTGCTCTTGTTCCCCACAGGATTATGATCTTACATCTTTGCTTTGCTCCTTTCGACTTCTTTTTCGAACATGCTCCCCCTCGGACTTCTGCGATCATTATTATCATCATCTTCTGGCTCCCCCTCAGATGATGATTCTTTTTCTGTAGCTGCTGTCTTCTTCTTTGACTTCTTCTCTTCTATCCTTTTGCTCTTCTTTGAATGCCTCTTGCTCTTCCTTTTTCTATGCCTCTTTTTCTCCCCCTTTTTGTCATTAATCATTTGGGAGAGCTGCTCCATGTTGGACATAAGCTGCTCCATCAGGTAGGAGGAGTTGGGAACTTCAAACTTGAGTTCCTGTTGGCCTAGCTAAAGTTGCATTGAGAAAGACTGCTTCATGTCGTCAATCTTGTCAGAGAGGGCTTGAATCTGCTCTTCATTGGCCTTCTGTGCTCGTAGAGCATCTGCCTTCTGATCATTCATGACTTTCAGATAGATGTTATCCCTCTCTTTGAGTTTGAGAGATACATCAGCCATAGTAGCTTGAAGCTTGTTCTGAGATGAAATATCTTCACGATGTTTATCGACCGTGACTTTTCATTGAATAGAGATATTTTCTCACTCAGTTCATCAGAATTTTTCATCAGCTCCTTCTCCACAAATACTTGATTATCTGGTTGAGCAGCCTCCTGTCGAGCATTAGATTGAACTCTACAATCTGCATTCTTGGACAGATTTTCAAAGGTGTTGAGAATCTGAAGAATCGTTGAGTTCCAATCGCAGGTTGAGGATGAAGGAATGTCTGTCAGTAGTGCTTGAGCAGATGGAGACTTCTGGTTTTGAACTTGAACACCATCACTAGTAGAGTGAACAGACTCTACGATCATCTTCTTTGTCATGTTCCTTCTTCCTTGAGAGTCTACTCTACGATCGTAGGGGATATAGTAATTTCCAGCATGTCGATAGACTTTGAAGTGAGGCTTGTTTGTGATCATCTTTGTAGCAAAATTCTTTACCCTTGAGAAGTTTTGTGCTACCAGCTCCATGCTTGGAAAGTGAGAGTAGCACCAGCTGAGGTAGCTTCCATCTCCTTCAGTATGTGCCTTTAGCCATGGCATCCATTGGAAGAACCATTTCATCAGCAAATCATCAGGATTATAGATAATGGTTGTGCAATCTAGCTCCATGTTATTCCAGTTTTTAGCTATATCAAAGGTAGTCATTCTTACCACCTTGAGCTGCTCATCTCCATGATTCACCTATCTTTCTGGTGGTGTTTCTGGTGGTTCATTCGAGAATTCTACCACTATTCTTTAATTTTGCTAGAGAGAGGACAGGATAGAGTTCTGGCTCCTCTGATTCCTGATTTTCAGAATTGGAATCATTCTCCATTTCTTCTTTTTCCGAGCCTCAACCATCTTGATCATATCAAACAGTGAATCCTTCTTGTTACATTTTATTTTCAGAACCTTCTTCAACAAGATCTTCCTCTGATTCATCTTCTTCACCACTGGTTCCATTTTCAGCACTTTCATCCTTTGATACACACTCATCATCACTCAGTTCAATGACAGCATTGGACTGATCACTTTTCTTCTTAGAAGTAAATTGAGCAAGTAGTCTGTAGCTCTTCCTTTTCCTTGGAGGTTCAGCTATGGGAGAGTCAGACTCTTCTTCCTCTTCAAACTCTGACTCCTCTGGTTCAACAGATAAACTTCCTTGGGGCTCAGTACTGGCAGGGGCATGTTCTTCTTCTCTTGACACATCATCATTTGACCCATCATCTGGGCTTATTGGAATATTTGAATTTGGGGATGCACCCGAGTCTGCTTGTAGCTTTTCTTCATCATCATCAGAGTGAATGCTCTGAGAGGTAGCTACATGGCTTGAGCATTCTTCTTTATCAGCAGAAGCTGCATTTTCATTCATTAATCCAGCTTCACCTTCATTGCTGGATTTGGTCTGTGAAGATTCAATCTTGAGATCGTCGGTTCCCTTTGTTTCTTCTGACTCTGTGTTCTCCTCTTCATCAGATGTGCTATCTTTAGAAACTGAGGCTGGTTTGTTTACCACCTTAACTTTCTTTTGTGATGGCCCTTGAAGAAGTCTGTTGCTTCTCCTCTTGGTGGTTTCTGCAGACATGACCTTTTCTTCTTCATCCTTGTCTTTGGTGGATAAACTTCTTGATGGGGCTTTGGTTTTCTTCACACCCCTGGATTTCTTTCTGGTGGTGTGATTTACTGTTTTGGTCTGAGTCATCGGACTTCGAGCTTTCTACCTCTTACGCCTTCTCTTCTTCTTTATAGAGGCCTTCTATTGTTTCTAGTTATCGATATACATTCTCTTTGGGGTTCTTCTTCTAGTTCGAAAACAGTTGTGGAGACATTACTTTGTGAACATTCAGAGGTTCTCCCTCATCATCTTTGATTCTTCCTCCTAGCTTCTTCTTCATTACAATGCTCAACAGTCTTCCATGAAACACCTTTGTTAGAGGTTTTTCTGTAGACTTCTTTAGCTCAGCCTTTTTTACCCACTTGGAGAGTTGGTCAAACAGGATAACTCCAAAGTTAATCTATTTCTTTAGAACTATTCTTTGACATTATCTTCAGCTATTGATCAAAGCTTGCAAGTGTCATGTATCGGTGTCCTTGCACAGTATGCATTTCCCTACTATTTCAGCAAGGAATTCGTACTCTTCTGCGAACTCCTTCTTCTTGATGTCTTTCAGACTAGGGTTTCTTTGGTACCCCATGATCTCCTTTGCTTGTTCCGTATCGACATCATCAAGGCTCTTCAGCAATTGGTTAGGAAAACCTAGGCATTGATTGAGGTCAAGAAATTTCAGCTTTAGAGACTGACCTTTGACCTTGGTAGAGAGGGTTCCGGAGTTTATCGAAGCATTTGAGTATAATTCTTTCACCAGGTCAACATATACTCGAGTGTTAGCCTCAAGGCATTTTGAGAATCCAGCTTTCTTTATAAGCTCGAGAATGTCTCTGAATTTCTTTTCAGATTTCTCAAATGACTTGGTTCCAAGTTGAATGCCAGTGATTACTCGCCAGTTTTCCATTTGAACAGTTCGAAGAATGTGGGTATTTGATTCAGAGAGGTTTATAAGAGATGGCTGATTGTGATTTGGTAAGGCTCTGGAGTGTTAACCTATTTTGGCTCTTGAGAGGATTTTAGGATTTGAAAATGGGAGGAGAAAGGTTCGATAACCGAAAAGCATTTGCAAATTTGAATTTATCTTTATGGAAGTTCCTTCTAACTCTGCGTAACGGTGATGTGTCGGTGACCATTGGTTTACGATGCCTAATAATGTTGTAACCCCCATAACTTTTTGGTTAGATATTTCCTTTTAGAAGAGTAGACGTTTAATCGACGTGGCTTTGACCGTTGACCTTTTGATTCGTAGAGTAGCATGGTAAGGCAGCTATGGACTCTACGTTTTCCTTTATTGACTCAACGATCAACTTTTGAGAGATTTTGTAGTGGGTGGTTTTGACATCAGTCCTTATCTTGACACTGCACATCTTGACCACTGATGTCCTTCATAAAGGTTTGAGGGCTCCATTTCTGAGATAAATCTGCAAGACTTCTTTCGAGTTGATGATTGAACTATCTCCCCATACTCTGAATTGTTTGAGCAATTGTTCAGTTCTTCAAATCTCCTCATGAGCTGGATTATCCTCTTGTAGAACTGCGATCGTCGAGCCTGCTTCTACGATCACTGAGATTGCACTACGATCGTGGAGTTCTCTTCAACTTTGATTCTACGATCGTTGACTGACTTGGTCCTTGAGATGAACTTTACTTAACATTCCTTCTTGGTTAAGGTAGCTCAGGAAGGGCCAACCTCTTAGAGTGGTCTAAGGGTCAGGTTTGTCCCTGAGGCGCTTTCCAGATGAAATACTTTAGAAGTGATTTGCAATGATATCTCATTTGACCTTTTCTAGTGGGGAGGTCCTCTATCCACTTTGGACAATTGCATTTGCTGTAATTATGGTGTCCTCCTGCTTCTACACTGCGATCAGATGTTTGATCGTAGGCACTCCACGATTTTGAGTTGGGTGGCTGATAGGTTATCAATAGTACGTTTTGAGACGTTCCTATTGACTATGGATCTTCATTTGGTTCATCAGTCATAAAGTTTTGGGACTCTGTAGCTGGTACATTACTTCATAGTATATCTCAGTGTTGATGTTACTTAACAGATCACTGCTCCCCATGGTTGATGCTGTCCTCCCAGATAGATGTGATTCCCTTTACTTTAGACTCATTTGAAGGAAGCCCTGCATATCTCCTTCTGACTAGAATCATCATTATCACTTAAATCTCCTTGTATCGTAGGCATGGATATTTTCAGGCCTGATTACTCTATGATCATTTGACAGCACTACGAACGTAGTCTCCTTTGACAGTCTTGTGCTTGCTAAATTTTGCTTCCACGATGAGTTCCTCTAGACTGATGCTCGATGATCCTCTGTTGTGAGTTTCCTTGAGGATTCTTCTCATATAGCATTCTTTGCTTGCTTTTGAGCACATAAGACCCTTTTCATCTTTGGTTGAATGGTCTGCTTCCATATACAGATTAATAGCCATCTGAGCTCCATTCTAGTTAGCTCAGCGGGCCTTCAAGAATAGGCTAGGACATATAGGAATTTTATTAGAATCTCTTCTGAACAGTACTTAGCCTTCTGCTGGTTGAGTCTTCTTGACTAAAGTCTTCTGCTTCAGCTCATCTGCATATAACAAGTGACTTACTACTAAACTAAGTTTAGAACAATATTTGTGCCTGGGATCAGACTAAAAGTGATTAGCTTTTGAATATAGCATGAGAACCTGCTCTGATACCAATTGTTAGTTCCCGTGAAGGCACAATAGATCTAGAAGGGGGGTTGAATAGATCCTTTTAAATTTCAAATACTTTTCTCTTTTATTTGATATTGCTATTAAGTTAGCATATGACAAACCTAAGAATCTTTTCAAACACAATTGAATAAGTAAAAGATCCCTTCATTGATATATTCATAATCATACATACATTGTTAAGTAGAGAGTTAGTTTGGTTGTGGCGGTTAAAACATACATATGCAGTTATAGCAGTTAATACATATAATGTAAATGACATAATGTAAAAGACACAAGGGGTTTTAAGTTGTTCAGAGACTCAAGCTCCTAATCCACTCTTCTACTTTCAACTAGCAGGATTTCCACTAAGGAAGGACATCACCATGAATCACTAAGATTCCTTCAAGGCCAGCAGCCTTGGAACTTAAGTTCACTAAGAACTCTTCAAGGCCAGCAGCCTTGGAACTCCTCTAGTTCCCTAGGAACTCTTCAAGCCCAAAGCGAGCTTGGAACTTCATTTAGTCCCTCCGGACGAGGACCCTCATGCCACAAGCTTCATTGAGTTATTTGTTTGTTTGTTTGTTGGAGTTGGTGCTGAGCTGCTAAGATGTCTTCATGCTCTGAATATCTTCTGTACTTAGCAGCTTGGCATGATCATCCTTGAAGTGCAGTTGAGTGTTGCATGATGCTCAGCTTCTTCAGTTACTCAACCACTTCGGATGATCCCTTGATGACTGCCTAGAAGATCATTCCTCTTGATACATGATGGTACGCATGATGGGTTTCTAAGATGATGAAAGCTCTTACGCTAGGTACTTAGAAACTTTTCATGCTTGCCACCATGATGACGCTTTGTGATCTCCTTCTTGATACTTGATGTCTTCTCATGATGGACTTGCTTAAGATGGTGTGAGCTCTTCTCTATGGTACTTAGAGTCTTCGTGATAATGGACACCAAGATGACATGATGCTCTTCTTTCTCTCGGCAGTTCAGAACACTCTTCATGTAGTAGAACTCTCACTTCTACATTGTAGAACTCTCACTTCTACATTGTAGAACTCTCACTTCTACTTCTTTCTTTGTCTGACTCTAAGTGTTCTTGGTGGATCGTAGAGTGAGCCTTCAGACTCACTATCTTACATGGTTTAGAACAGTCTACCGTTACTCCAAACTCGGTAACTCCAACAACCTTTGATCTATGAAGTTCTAGCTGATTTATACTCCTTCCCAATCCTTCCGTTGGAAAGTAGCCGTTGAAAGCTATTCAAATGTCTTCACAGATCTCGAGTTGACATAGGTAGACTGCTGATGTGATAAGTCATACTTTCTCTGACATTGCAGTCTACTATTTCACCTACCCATCAGAGATGTCACTTTAATGTCGTTGGCAGGTCGAAGACTTAATCTCCTCCTTCTGATTTCTCGATCAAAGGTTGTCCTTTTGCATCGATGCTCTCAATAAGCACTTGTCCGAATATTACCATTCAGATTGAACCGTTGCCAATGCTTCAGTCTTCAGCTATTCAAACTCTACGATTCTGATGCATGTCTTCGAGGACTTGATCGTAGTGTCATGTTGACTGGTAGAGACAACACTATGATCTCGAAGAGTGTTGATTGGATCTTCAATGTTGAACACCTCTTCCTTCTCTTGTGCAGTACTTTAACACTTCTGTTTGCCTCAATAGTTCTCGGAATCATGATGACTTGACTCTTTGTTCGCCCTTCCGAATAGCAAGACACTTTAGATTTGTGGCGTGTCCAAATTTCGCTTTCTCCTTGTGATCTCCGTTCATCGATCATCAATGGGTGACTCGATGCTTAATCACTTTAGCCTAGTTCTTCAAAAGTCATCCAAGATCTCCGTATGTACTTCATCGGGTTCTTTCTTTGTTTGGCAAACACTACGATCTGGTTGCTTCCAAGATCGTTGTCTTCTTCTCTGCTTGGCAATTCTTTGCATTCTTGACTTTCCTTAGTCGATTCTTGAAGTCTTCTTCTGATCTACTTGTGGAAGACTTCATCTCGAATGGCTTCACAACTCAATTTTGATGCCGATTAGGTTGGTGCTTAGATATTACTGTTAGCTTGCATGCCATTCGTTGAGTGCTCTCTGGTTTCTTGGATGTAACATTGCAAAGGTTGACCGTGAGGCTTCATTCCTTTGGATATTCTCGAGAGTGCTCATTTGTTGAGAATCGTATTTGCTCTACGATTCTACCTTGGCATTGTGAGCACATCTGTTGAGGTCGTGAGTTTACGCACTCTACGATTGACCTCTTGTCAAGTGCAAGACACTACGACTCCTAGATCAGATCTTGACACTCTACGATTTCTGCCTTGTGCTTGTTCTCTTCATCTGATCTTGCTCGACTACGATCTTTGCATGTAATCAATAGACTCTACGAACTCAGAGTGTGATCTACGATCCTTGACTTGGCTTTAGCATCAGTAGACTCTACGACTCTGAGTGTAGTCTACGTTTCTGACTTGGCTTCGGCAGATGTTTGATCGGCTCATAGGCAGGCTGTCTCTACGATTCTAAACCTGACTTCCACAGTAGACTTTGGCTCCGAGGAAGTTCTACTCGACACACTACGATACTTCCTCGTCTCTCCTGGCAGTCTATGAACTCTGAGATCTACTATCTTGTAGACTACGATTCTGCCTCGACAGCTCTCGAGTTCTCCTTGACTCTCTTGGCGGACTCACGATTTACAGTGCAAAGGTTTCGGCGATCGACAAGCCTATCTATTACATCATAAGATCAACCTAACATGCTTGATCTTTCTATATTTATAGTTCTTGTACATCATTTCTTTTTAAGGACATTACAAAGTTGTTTTTCTTATGTAGGATCAACCTAACATATTTGATCAATTCATTCTAAGTCCTTGTACACATGTTTCTATTCTCTATCAAAGGACTTTACAACTTTTGTTAATGCAAGCATACTTGCATATTCATTCATATATATATCATAATCAAATTATATGTAAATAGGAATAACATTCACATGCTTATTCCTGACAAATGACAACATGATGTAGGGAATAGAAAATATTATACATACATTCCTAATTAAATACATCATCATATAATACATCATCTCTGTATACAACTAAAAAGAGAAAGTACAGGAAAATGGGGCACAACCGCCCAATATCTAACAGAGGCCTATCAAAAGATATATCGAGAAATGAGGCACAGTCGCCCAATATCTAACAAAGGCCTATCAAAAGAGATAACGAGAAATCTATCAGAAGAAATCAATGATGTCCACATCATCCAATCGATCCATCTGATGTAACTCCTCCTGAGTCACTGAGTATCTGCCAGAAGGAATGTTAGGTCGATACAAAGGGGGATCTGCACCAGTAAAGCTATCGGAATATGGGCCACTTGAAGGGCCAATGCCAGAGCTGGATGGATTAAAAGAATCTACCTCTGATTGATCTCTGCCCAAATGCCGAATAAAAAAATTGAAAGTAGTATGCACACAAGCCAATCATGTTTGATGATAAAGCATATACTTCGTAAAAATCTTATTCATTTATTAATAAAAAGTATTAATTTATTAAAGACATTTAATTATCTATATGATGCTGCTTTATAATATGTGATAAACCCATAGTTTTAAGCAATGCTTTTAGAATAATGACGATGATCATTCTAATGAGATCTAAATTCTTAGAAAGCTTAAAACTAAAATAGTTCCCAATCGTTGGATTACTAAATTGGGGATTAGTGAATCCGGATAGATTGATATATACGTTGCTTGCTCATTGGATGATTGATCTCATGATCATTTGTGTGGAGACACTAAAACAAGTATGTAGGTGCTTATTAGAGAATAAGTTCACTGAACGTGGCTCGCTAAGTAATACCTAATGGAGTTTTACTTGCATGTCAATAGGAATTCCTGTAATGATAGTAGTATAAATGATCATTGGATTTGAGATCATCATAGTATCTTGTATATGATGAATTATACTTTGACTTATTGCTTAAGATTTTTAGGGTATAACAAAGGGTATGCTTGGGTATAATAAGTTATACATGGAGATAATGTATGATCAATAAAGAATCTACCGCTTCTAGTAAAAGAAGAGAAATGTCCTATATGATTGGATACATGATAACCCAGTAGTCCTTGGCCAAGGTAGAATGAAATTAGAAAGGAGTTTCTAATTTGCATTATTTGTATTTGTGCATTTAAGAGTCGGAATACATATAATTAAATAAAATAAGACTTGATAGTAATTTCATGTCTTTATATTTAATTGGGACATTGTATGGTGGAACGATTGAATTATATGGTAACTATTTACTCAAATTTCTTTTATGATTAATGTTGAAATTTATATTATCTCGAAAGTCGTTGATCGCTAGGGAGACTTATCCCTATTGTAGAATTAATACTATTTATTTAAATAAATTAATAGTTTAATTTATTTATTTAAATAAGATTAGAATTGTTCTAATTGATTTATTCATAACCAGTTTAATATGGAAAACCTAAAGGGTCACACCATAAAAGGAAGAATATTTATTTAAGAAGTAAATGACATAATTGTAATAATAAGGTAAGTGTATTTAATTTAATCTATGGTGATAGAATAAATTAAATAGCTTAATATTTATGATTTAATATTTTGGAAATATTTAAATATAAATTAATAAGAAGAGTCTTATTATTATTATTATTTAATTCCTAAAGGAGTTTGGAAATTAATTAATAAAAGTACTCTTATATATTCCTAATAAGATTAGGAGGCTAATTAATTAAAAGAGTTTAATTAATTATCCCTAATAAGATTAGGGAGCCTAATTAATAATTAATTAAAGGAGTTTAATTAATTAAATAATACCCTATTTTAATAATATTAAAAGGGTTAACTGATATCTTTATAAGAGGAGTCTTATATCAGATATCAAGTGACGTGATTCCAATTGTTGGATTGTACACTCCTTTTCTATGAGAGATAGAAAAATTAGGGTTTTGCCAAATACCCATCTTCTTGAATATTTCTTCTTCTTTGGTGGATCACTTCTAGAGGCCAAACACTTGGATGGCTAACATTAATCAAAGGAAGGAACCAAACCCGATGGATTCAAGTTGAACGCGAAAAGGATTGGAAGTGAACTTGTACCTGAGGAAGCTCGAATCTTCAAGGGTATAAATTTTGTTCTTCATATTTTCGTTTAATTAATAATTGTGCATAAAGGATGATCGGTATATGGTTTGTAAAATTTTAAAACTCTATTTTTCCATGCTTCAGCTTACTTTGTGCAATTTGATTGCATTCATGAATATTACAAACCTAACAGTGGCATCAGAGCCAAACCTTTATGCGAATTATTAATTGTTCATATTCGATATGTATGTTAATATGTGTTTAGAACAAATTTTTTTGGGCATAATTATTAGCATATAATTGAGTTTTTGGAAAAAATTCTTTGAATTCGTGAATCGAAAAAACAATTCATGAATTGGCCTCATGCTTGTTATTGATATGTAATTAAATAAAAATTTGTTTTATTTTATTTATCTGATTTCTAATTAAAATAAAAGGTTTATTTTAAATTAAAATTAGATAACTGTTTTTTCAGTAATTCTAAATTAAAAATAAAAGAGTTTATTTTGATTTGGAATTGGATTAAAATAAAGTTGTTTATTTTAATTGGAATTGAATTTAACATTTGTTTGAATAAAAGAGTTTATTCAAAAATTTTATAATAACTTGGAATTGAATTCCACGTTTGTTTGAATAAAAAAGATTATTCAAAAGTTTTATATTAATTTAGAATTGAATTCCACGTTTGTTTGAATAAAAGAGTTTATTCACATATGAAATATGATTCCATGTTTCCTAAAATTAAAAGTGTTTAATTTTAATAAGGAATATGATTCAACATATTTTATTTTTCCAGCAATTTTAAGTTAAAATAAAAAGGTTTTATTTTGTACTTGAAATTGGATTCCTTGTTAATTAAAATAAAGGAGTTTATTTTGATTGGGAATTTGATTAAAATAAAAGAGTTTATTTTGTTTCAAAATTAGATTTTATGCAAATTAAAATTTCCCATTAAATCAATATCAATGTATATAGTGCATGTTTATTATTCATGAGATGAATGTTATTTATTGATGCATATGTTGTTATGTATGATAATAAATGAGATTGATTATGGACTATTGACCAATGTGATTGGATTTTATTTTAGTTGGATGCATGAATGTATGAGTTTTATTAAATGGGGTCTGCGTACCTCGTCTTCTCTAATTTTTTCTTAATGTAAATTTTATCTCCCTCCTATGTACTTCCCCTTGACTGCAAATCAAAGTTTTTATTTATTTTAAATAGTTTTGTAATATGAATAATTAGAATTAATTTTGAAGAATTGGAGATCAAGGAGCAAGGAGCGCTTGAAGACCGGTTTGTAATGGAGCCCGGGATTTAAATGTAATAGTTATATTTAAATTTAATTCTTGCACCTTAAGCTTGACCTCTTGGTTCACTTGGTGGCTCTAGTGAACCAAACTAGAATAAAGTCCATAATCAATCCGGGTAGAATATAATATTCTATATGTGCATGCTTATACTATATATATATATGTGTGTGTGTGTGTGTATGTGCATGCACGCTAAACAAGATGAGACAAATAATAACAAACCCCTCAAAGATTTTATATTAAGTCCTAAACGTTCAAAGATATTTGGAATATCAAACGTCATCTTCTAGCATGATAAAAAATAATAGAGTATCAATTAATTATTATAAGTTTGTTGTGTCACCACAAGACTTATCTAAATTTTTTGAGATGTTAATTTATCACATTTGATGCTTATAAAGAAAATTGAACAATGTTGTTTTGTTGTGTCACCACAAGGACAATATTTTTCTTTTTTGAATATATGGAGTGCTAGGTTGGACTTAACTTAGATAATTTTGATTCGGATGTGCTACCACTTGATCAAAATAATCTAAGAGGCAAAATAAAAGGAGTTACATGATGATATAATTGACAAGAGTTGTCTACCTATTTATTTATATATAGTTTGTTGTGTCACCACAAGGCTATATACATTTGAAATGAGATCCTTATTCTCACTAGCAAATCTTTAATTAGATTTTGTCGAACTATATAAATGAGGGTAATATAGTTTGATGAAAATAGTGGGAGGTACCAATTTAAAACAAGACCTAAATTATTTTGGTAATTAATAAAAGAATGTATGCTAAATTGTTGTTAAGAACAAATTCATTTACAAATTTTTACAATGTCTAAATTATTATCACTGCGAAACATATTAGATGTTAATTAATCGGACCGAATTACTCGGATTGGTTAAGGAACTTGAGAATAGTTCTCATGGATGAAAAACTATCTTATGTCTTTAATACGTCTTTTCTGCAATGGTTGCAGACAATGCCTCTGAGGAAGAGATTACTACTTTTAGAAAGTGGCAAGATGATGCACAGTTGGCTCAATGCACAATTCTCGCATCTATGAGTAACGAGCTTCAGCGTCACCATGAAATTATAGATGCTCCTATTATATTCCTGCACATCAAGTAGTTGATGGTGAGAAAAGTAGGACTGATATATATCAGATATCTAAGGAGCTCTTCCGATCTAGAATGACCAACGACACTACAGTACAGACACATGTCCTAAACATGATCAATTTGATTGAATAAGTAGGACAACATGTTTTGTCATGGTTGGAGAGTTGAGCCAAGATTTGAGCTTGTACTCACTCCCGGACTCCTCTTCACAATTGTTGTGAATTTTTCATATGAACAAGTTAGATATCAACCTCACTGATTTGCTTAACATGTTGAAAATGCTGAGAGTCACTTTCCAACCAACAAAGCCAAGTCTTACTGGTAAGGGCCAAACGATCTTCTAAAAAGAAGAACGATTCAAAGAAGGTAAATAGAAAGGAAAAAATAAAGGATAATAAGAACAAAAACTGATACGGATAGTAAATGTGTTTGCTTCCACTACAATAAGCCAGGACACTAGAAAGAAACTGCGAGAAGCATCCTGTAGAGTTTAACCAGAAGAAGCTTAGTGAAGTTTTGGTTACAGATACAATTTTGTTCATGATTAAAATAAATCTTTCTGTATGTTAAGGTTCTACTTGGGTATTGGATACCGGTTTTGGTTCCCATAAATATAGATTTATAAAGAGACCAAGTAGAAGTTGAAAGCATAATAAAGATAAGTAATCCTATGTCTGGGAAATGAAGCAACGGTTGCTATATTAGCCATAGGAACTTATAGTTTAGCTTTGCCTACGGGCAAATATATTAAGTCAATAAGTAGTTATTGTATTCCAGTTCTCGTTGGAAATATTATTTCTATTTTGTTGTTGGACAATGAAATCTTTGGTATTATATTTAAGAACAATCGTTGTTCTATTTATAATAATAATGTTTTGAATAGAACTGAAATATTACTTAATGAATTTTGTGTACTTAACTTACGTGAAAAATTATTTTGTAAATTGAACAAACTAGTATAAGAAAAGTTGATGATCATTCAAAGAGTTGAATGTGTGTATTTGCTAAAATACAAGTCTAAATTATTTGAAAAATTCATAGAATTCAGAAGTGAAACTAATTGAAAAGTATTAAAATTCTTTGATTAGATCGAGGAAGGAACACTTGTGCAATAAGTTTCTAGATCATCTCAAATGGTTTTCTCACAATGGACGCCTATTGATACACAATAATTTATTGATGTATCTAAAAGGAAAAATCGTACCTTGTTGGACATGATGCGGTCCATAATGATTTTACCGACATTCTAGTATCCCTCTTGGGTCATGCCCTAGAAATGGCTACATATCTACGAAAAGGTAACCTTAAAATTCGGACCCAAGACTCCATAAAAGTTATGGACATGGATGATTCCTAATCTTAAGTATGTTAAGATAAGGGGTTGTCCAGCTTATGTGAAAAGGTTTCAAAGGATAAGTTTGGGACAAGATTTGATAATTGCAAATTTATGGGACATCCTAAAGTAAGTTTAGGGTATATGTTATATAATCCTGTTTGGCAAAATGTGTTTGTTGCGAAACACGCTATCTTCTAAGATAAAGGTGTTTATCATTGAAGGGGCTAGTGGGAGGATAATAGAATCTTAAAGAGTTCGAGAACCACAAAGTACTATAAATTAAATAAGAGGAACCTGTAGATAGACCTATTATACCATAAATAAATCGTAAATTTAGAATAGTACCAAAGATACCTGGGATGTATGGATTCATCATGAATGATGATGATGAGATACGCATCATAACGATGATGATCCAGTTACATACGATGAGGTAAGAGCTGTAGACACTCAGAGAAATGGATTGAAGTAAGCTTCTAAAAAATGGAACATTTGTTTTGATGAGATAATCAAAAGAGTTTGATTTTATCAAAAATAAGAATGAACCTAGAGGGTCAGTGGGAGCGTCGTGACATTCCTAGTATTATATGTTGATATATTACGGATAAGGAATGACATACTAATGCTATAATCAGTAAAGATAAAGTTGTCTAAACATTCCTCCATGAATGATTTGGGAAGAGTATCGTAATTGGGGATAAAAATCTATATAGATAGATTTAAAAGGATGCTCGGCTTAACCCAAGGAACGTATATTCATTTAATGTCAAACTCTAAGAGTTGTCTCATGTTGATGAGCCCTGGAGTGTATATCTCTTAATAGTCCCCATAGACTCCTAAAAGAGAGATCCCATGAGTAACTATCATGTATGCAATGAAATATACGAGACCTGATGTTGATCGGTCATATTCTAGAGAAGATCACTGTAAGACGGTGAAAAACATCTTAAATTACTTAACCGATACTAAGGATGTGATAATTTTCATGGTGGTTCTGAATTAAAACTAGAGGGCTTAACAGACTCAAGTTTTTTTTTCTTCCAAAAAGACCAAGACGACAGAAGATGGTGGGGTAGAAGAGATCCACCCCCCTGTAGAAACGAGACAGACGAGCTGGCCAAAAAGGTGTCAGAATTAAAGAAACGGTTAACCGAGGGGAATCAGAATAATACGACCCCGGCTAAATCTTCATTACCATTCTCCTCAGAAATCATTCAGAAAAAGGTGGATCCAAGCAAGAAACCCTCTCACATGGAAAGTTATGATGGTTTGAGGAACCCTTATGAGCAAAGCCAGGCATATGATCGGTTGATGGACTATTATGACTACTCTGATGCTGCCAAGTGTCAGATGTTCATGACTACCTTGAGGAAAGACGCTCGGTAGTGGATGATGACACTGCCTCCAAACTCAGTCTCATCTTGGGAAGGACTCTTTGATAAGTTCTATTCTCAGTTCGGTAGTAACAAAAAGAGGGGAAAGCCGACTGGTTTATTATCTCAGATCATACAATACTTAAACGAAACCTTGGGTCAGTACGTTAAGTGGTTCTGTGAAGCAGTTGACCAGGTTATAGATTTGAATGACCTTCAGGCTATGGGTCTCTTACAGAATGGTTTGGTCCTTATAAAATAGAAAAAGTTGGTGAAAGAGATAATGTTCAACCATCCGAAGAGTCTAGCTGAAGCTTTTGATAAGGCTGAAGGCTTCATAGTGGTGGAAGAGACAATGAGTAGCCTAAATCATAATACGTCAAAGAAGCCGAAGGACAACGAGAAGAGTAATAATAATAAGTCAGAGGGGTATACGAAGAAGTACAACAACAAGAACAATAGTGGTTCGGGAGGAGGACACCCACCATTCTCGAATTAGAGAGTTAACAAAATTGAAACTAAGCTTAATACTAATCGGGATACCTGATAAGTGGATTTTATACCTACAAATCGGTTCCTAATTCAAGCTTAAAGTGTGTTAATTCTTATTTTTTATGTTTCGTTTTTACTTGTTTAGTGTAATTTCGTGTTTAGGTGTGGTTGCGTGACGATTGGACTTAAAGGGCGAAAATTATGGCAAAAATTGGAAAGATTTGGAGCTAAAGTGAACATTTAGCAGAAAGAACCCTCGTCGGGGTGGGGGAGGGGGTATAATTCAACTAACAGGTTACACGCCAATTGGGCAAGGCTCATTTCAGTATAACATAACCCGGGAAAGGAAATGCAACGAAAAAAAAGAGTCCCTGTTGTCTTTTGAATGCTGCAACAACGTAAAGATTAGTGTTTGACTAAGATTGGAACTCGTTTTGACATGGAATTAGAGTCAGAATACATGTCTTAGTCAGATAATTTACAACAAACACAAAATTGAAGAATTATACAAGCAATTAGATCATTGAAGACAATTTTTTTGAGCAAGAGTATTGGAGGAAGACTTTGAAGGCGATTTCACAACAATTGGATATTAAGGCTAGAGAGAAGGGTGGTTCTGGATTTTATTCTTATTCTTTAGTTTTTATATTTGTAATTGGGATGATGTTTAATTTAAATAATTCAGTTTTTATTTCTTTGACGATGAGCTAAATTCTTTATTAGGCTTATAACAAATCTTTGAGTGGAACGGTGATTATGTAACTTTGATTTTCAGTTTAGTAACCTATTATTCAACTTATCTATATTGATTCGTGATTGAATTTATGAATTTCTCGATCACCAATTTTATGTGGACTTGTATGGATTTGAGAGAGGAAATACGAGTCTAGACTTAGTCAATATTGCATGTGTTCTTGAATTCCGTGAATGAATGGAATCTTCATGAATGTTAGGGTAGAGATATGCTTAACATCGTATGTAATTGGATAGAGAACTTGAACTTAAACCTTCTTTAATTGTAATTCACATAGAGATATAGCGAGTTAGTTAATTAAGGTGTTTAGCTTAATTTTATCTAAATTGTGGATTTGAGTTAATACAGTTCGAGAGGTGGCTAGTTCTACTTGAGTGTTCTTGATTATAAACTAGGATAGTGAATTAAATTGGAATAAGGTATAGTAATTAGAGTGATGCTTAGAGTGAAGTTGTAAGCCTAATTCTCCAATATTTGTTAGAAAATTCAGTTTTTAGGGTTTGTCGATTGTTTGGTATTATTAGTATTTTTAATATTTTTAGTTACAATTCTTAAATTGGATAGTTTAATAAAATTTGGATTAATAGGAAATTGGTAATTGTGAGGGTTAATTTCTTTCTAATCTCTGTGGGAACGATACTTGACTTATCATTATATTACTTGTTGACCACGTATGTTGTGCGTATATAGATTTTACCCAACAAGTTTTTGGCGCCATTGCCGGGGACTAGTATTGATTTTAATAAATTTGCAATATCAGTTTAATTAGTCCAGTTTTACTTAAATATTTTTTTTTGTTTTGTTCTCTCTATTTCAGGTTCTTGAAGTCGGTTTATGCAAACTCGATCCAAAAACTCAGACTTGCTTCCTTTTGAGGACAATATCGAAAAACGGTTTCAGAGGTTAAGTAAGTGGATTAAAGACACGAGGGAAGACTTTGAGAATTCTGAAAAAGAGGAAATAATGGTTGCCGAAGACCAGAAAGAGTTGAGAGATTTTGCTACACCTAAGGTGACTGAGCTTCAGACGAGTATCACCAGGCCAGCGATTGCTGCAAATACATTTGAAATCAAGACGGGGACGATTCAGATGATCCAAAACTCAGTTCAGTTTGGGGGACTTGCAAATGATGATCCGAATGAACACTTGATCAACTTTTTGGAGATATGTGACACTTTCAGGTATAATAGGGTGTTAGATGAAGTAGTCAGGCTTTACTTGTTCCCATTCACTCCGCGAGACAAGGCGAAGAGTTGGTTACACTCACTACCATTGGGATCAATAATTACATGGGAAGACCTCACTCAAAAATTCTTAGCCAAAATTTTCCCACCAAAAAAGACTGTAAAAATGAGGAATGAGATTACTATGTTTGAACAGCAGCACGGGGAATTGTTATATGAGGCATGGGAGAGATACAAGGAGTTTCTTAGGAAATGCCCACATCACAGATTACCAAAATGGCTGCAGATGAACACATTCTACAACGGGTTAAATGGGAATCTTAGGACGAGTATCGATGTAGCTTCGGGTGGAGCATTTATGGCTAAAAGATATGAGGAAGCGTATGAGTTAGTTGAGACAATGGCGGTTAACAACTGTAAGACCCCGGATTTTATGAAATGAAAGTATTCAATTTTCTTATAATTATTATTTTATTTCGTAAATGGTTAAATTGATAAAAAGTTAAAGTTAATGGTGATATGTGAAAATTTTCGCAAAGTAAGCAAGTTGTTATAAAATATTCGTTTGGTTGGGGAATATTCTTTTTGTCGGGAATATCCGTACGACGGCACAATCATTGGTGGACCCCACAATAGAAGTATTGTCGTAGTTAAAAAACGACATAATTTTCTTTTTATAAAAATAACGGCAAAAGTGTTACCTGATTAAACTCATTGAACTACCTAGGTAGTAAAAATACGAAGAATACACGTGGTTGCATAGTAGCACACGGTATTGATTATTGATGCTTACATAAGAAGTCACTGGGCTTATACTCAATTATTGCTACAAGAATTATTTGCATCATATCTCTCATATTATTGATTCAATTATTGTCACAATATCAATATTTTATATTATTAAATCAATAATTGAGACGACGGGTTATTTATATTATTATTTGCAATATTGACAATGTCTAGAAGTTACATCAAGGAGAGGTTTGGTCACCTATGCATGGCGCCAATAAGGAAAAATCCTTATCTGAAAGCCCCTACATCCGGGAACGACCTGGTTGTTAAATATTGTGAGTTATAATATTAATGATGAATAAGTTCTTGTTGATTAAAGATGAAATTGATAGTTCCATTGTGTGAGAATTATTAGTGTTAGTGGAAATTGACATTTATTCTGATAATAATTGATGTCTGGAGGTTATATTGACCAATCGGGTAATTAACCGGATAAATGAGCAATTGATTGCTATTAATTCACATGTTTATAACTATGTGTTCACATGTGTGTACTATTGATTCACATGATTTACTATTAGAGGAATTGGTGCAAGATTGATAATACTTGCATGACTAAATTAAAAATGTAGGTATAGTTGAAGGTACTATACTGTAATTAGTTTTTTCACATGATTATACTATTGAGTCACATGAATGAAATATTAATTCACATGATTTACTATTAGGGGAGGTGGTGCAAGTTTGATAATACTTGCAGGACTAAATTAAAAATGAAGAAAAAGAGGAAGGTATTATACTGTAATATTTCGAGCCCTAAAGCGTGTAATTATCGAAACTATATTTTCCTATAAATAGAAGCTCATTCTTCCTTCATTTCTCACCAATTCACTAAGACTCACAATAACATTTATAGAGAGAGAAGCTTTAGAGAGAAAGTAGAAGAGAAGTCTGCTACCTCACTATTCCAGTATCTAATCTTCTGATGAGGTAAGGGGTATTATTTATTTCATATTCTGAAGAGATATTATTTTTCTTATTCGTATGAATATATTATTTCGTTCAATATTCATAAAGGATATTATCTTCGTTTAATGTTCGTAGGAATATTATCTTCGTTAAATATTCATTGGAATATTATTTCCGTTCAAGTGATGTTATTTTTTTTAATATTCGCTTGAAATAATATTTTCTTCCATACTCTGTAGTATGTAAGTAATATTATTTCATTTCAGATTTTGAATTCTATACTCATTTTGTTGAAGTTTTGGCTTTCATACTCCATAAAATTAGTAAAATATCCTTGATATTTGCGCTTCATCCGGTATCTTTTCATGAAAATATTATTCTGAGCTTTGTTGATAATTATTGATCTTTTCATGATGGAATACTATTCATGAATTACTATTCACCCGGTTACTATTCACTCAAATATTATTCACTCGGGTATTCGGGACACTTTTCATGCCGGAGTACTATTCAGGAGTTACTATTCACGGGTTACTATTTACCCAATTACTATTCACTTGAATATTATTCACTCAGGTATTTGGGGTACTTTTTATGTCGGGGTACTATTCACGAGGTACTATTCTCGAAGTACTATTCATAGGGTACTATTCACGGGGTACTATTTACCCAAAAAATACATTTCACATGCTTATAACTATGTGTTCACATGTGTGTACTATTGATTCACATGATTTATTATTAGAGGAATTGGTGCAAGATTGATAATACTTGCATGACTAAATTAAAAATAGAGGTATAGATGAAGGTACTATACTGTAATTGTTTTTTTCACATGATTAGAACTATTGAATCACATGATTTACTATTGATTCGCATGATTTACTATTAGGGGAGGTAGTGCAAGTTTGATAATACTTGCAGGACTAAATTAAAAATGAAGAAAAAGAGGAAGGTATTATACTGTAATATTTCGAGCCCCAACACGTGCAATTATCGAAACTATATTTTCCTATAAATAGAAGCTCATTCTTCTTTCATTTCTCACTAATTCACTAAGTCTCACAAGAGCAGTTATTATAGAGAGAAATTATAGAGAGAAAGAAGAAGAGAAGTCTGCTACCTCATTATTCCAGTATCCAGTTTCTTCTAAGGTAAGGGGTATTATTTCTTTTGTATTCATGAAGAGAGTTATTTTCTTTCAATATTCGTAAGGGTTGTTATACCATTCTTTATTATTCTGTTGGAATAACATGTCTGTGCGGTCTATCGCATGCATGATGAATTCTTCTGTTATTCCATTCTTTATTATCTCATTGGAATAACTCATGCCCGTGTGTGGACTACCACATGAATGGTGAATGATCCTTCAGATTCATTCCTTATGAAATTGTGGACATGATCCATCTCACGTGGATTACCGCATGGCGGGTGAAAATCCATTTGCGATTTCAGATATTCTATTATACTGTATGAGATATTATTTCTTTTGTACTGCTATGGAATATCATTTTCTTTGGTATTTTTCTTTTACGAGTTACTATTTATAGGTTACTATTCACTCTAGTATTATTCACTCGGGTATTCGGGGTACTTTTCTTGTCGGAGTACTATTCACGAGTTACTATTCACCCGATTACTATTCACTCGTGTATCATTCACTTGGGTATTCGGGACACTTTTAGTGTCGGGGTACTATTCACCCAAAAAATATATTTTTTTTATGTCCAAATTATTTTTGGTACATGAATATTATTTTTGAATTTTACTCCACAAAGCAATATCATGTTGACAATTTGGACAATATTGAATTCTTGATAAATTAAATTATAAATCTTTAAAAAATTGTCCTTGAACTTGTTTTATTGAATTGTTATGTCATGGTCAACATCCTCATGCTTATATTGTGATAAAAGTCATCTTTGACTTACGTGCATAGATAGACTTGGTATGATTATGACCAAGAATTATTCGGTATAATCATGACCGTAATGTAACGAATGATGTGGTAAAAGTCAGCATTGGCCTGTAGTTCATTGATGGACAGTTGTTGGTATGATTATGACCAGGGATTATTCGGTATAATCATGACCATTGATGAATACACGAATATCCTTGGCCCGTAGTGCATGGATAATTTGTGGTCGTGATACTAAAGAATATCCTTGGTCAGAAAGTGGGGGTGATTAGATGATGTGGATTATTTATTGTCGAGTCTCGTTGATAAAGTTGATAAAAAACTTTTTAAATCATAGAAGATAGTAGATTTTATGCTCTACTTGACTCTTCTAATGGATTGCTTATTCCGCTGCAGTTGTTGATCTAAAACTTGATGTCTATTGTATTCTATCAGTTGTTATACAGTTGAAGGCTAAGGATAATTTATTCTGCATTATCTTAGTCATAATATTTCTTACTGGGCTAGTTGAGCCCACCCTTTGTTTTCATTGTTCTCTTCAAGAAATTAGAATATAGCTGGGACTAGTCGGGGAACGGAGTGACGATCCATATGATATCATTAGTAGTCCTCACTATTATGTTAAATAGTGTGACAATAAATGTAATGAGGACTCCATTGAGTGTGGATATTTTCTAGAAGGCAATATTCTTATTTAAACTCTCAGCTATGTTTTGTCGTATATTACCCGACAGTTGTAAAATTAAGTTTGTATTTGATTTATGTACCATGTATTTGGCGACTCAAGATGGGTGATGTATACCTGTTTTGGGGGCGTCACAACAACTACCAGTGGCCTACTTCGAGGATGACACAACCTAAGGTGGCTGGGGTTTTAGAGGTAGATGGAGTGACCACGTTGGCAGCTCAGATTGCTGCCTTATCAAAGAAAATGGATAATCTGACAGAGGCACAACCACAACAGCTGGCGTATGTGTACGAGTTATGTGCTGGAGAACATCCTACCGAGCAGTGCGCCATCAACCCAACATCGGTTCAGTTTGTGGGGAGCTATAATAGGTTACCACCACAAAATATGTATCAAAATGCCTACAACCAGGGGAATAGAAACTGTAACAATCCAGAATTTTATTTATAATTTAAAATATTTATTAAATTAAATAAATATTTTATTTATGTAGTTGTTGTTAGTATATATTTGTGAATTAGATGTATTAGATAATACTCTAATTTAATTTAATAGTTAGACAGTTGTTAAAGATTACATGAGTTGCTATATTGCTGTCGTAATTTAATAATTAAAGTGATATATCAATTATTAAATAAAATTATAATGAGATTATAATTTTGTGATATTTGGTTAAGTGGGAAATTTATTTAGTATGTGGTAATTAGTTTTATTAATTAAGATTGGATATGGAAATCCAAGTAAACAATACGGGACAATAAACTATATTATAAATGACTTCTGAAAATAAATTAAAAGAGTTTTAATTTGGTTTTACCAAACAAAGCCTTAGAGATTTTAAAATTCTTGTTTTAATCTTGTTTTACTAAACAAGGTTTAAGGAATGATTAAGTCATTATTTTAAGTGGTTTTACCAAACAAGGCATAAGGGTTGTAAGTTATTAATTTTTAAAGTGGTTTAGCCAAACAAGCCTTATGACTTTTGATTTTCAAATAATATAACTGACATCAGTTATATATCTATTTATGTTGTATATTAATAGGTATTATAAGTATACGTATATTATATTATCATATATCAGTTTATATTACGTATTAGTAAAAGAGAAAGGAAGAACAAAGAGAAGAAGAGAGAATACAGAGAAGAAGAAGAGGAAGAAGAAGAAGAAGAAGAAGAAGAAGAAGAAGAAGAAGAAGAAGAAGGGGAAACCTTGAGAAAACAAAAGAAAAGCTTTCATCATCTCTATATTTTCTCCTAATTCAACCTAGAAAGGTATCAAACTAAGCCTTATACTAAATTAAGATGTTTTGTATTTAGTCTTTGTAAAATTAGGTTTTCATGATTGTGAATTTATATGCATATATGGTGTTCATATATTTTCATGTATACGCTTACATGAGATTTTTATAGTTGTTCAAAGGTTTCAATTCATAAAGATATGATGAACATGATAAAATCATGTTCATAGTGTTTGATTATGAGTTATATGGTTGTTCTAACAATTCAATCCATGTAATTTTGATAAACAAGAGGAATTTTGTTCATAATGATTTTATGTGAATTAATTTCTGAAAAATGGCTTTTGAAACTGTGAGACCCCAGATTTTATGAATAAAGATTTAATTTTCTCGATATATATATATATATATATATATATATATATATTATGGTGTGGATTTGATATAATGTTATAGTTGTGGGTAGTATTTATAAATTTCGCAAAGTATGCAAGTTGTCATATTATATTCGATTGGTCGGGGAATATTTGTTTTATCAGGGAATATTTGTTCAACGACACAATCATTGGTGGATCCCACAATGGAATTATTGTCGGATTGAGAAAACGACAAAAATATTTTATTGAAAATAACGGCGAAAGTTTTACCATTAATACTGTTGAACTACTCGGTAGTAAAGTACAAAGAATGTCTGGCGTGGTTGCATAGTAGCACACGGTATTGATTATTGATGCTTACGTGATAAGTGACTCAGTTTTGTTTTATTGGTATTATTAATGTAATAATACAGAAAATCTTTTTATATAAAACATAATACTTTTATAAAGTTATTCTATAAATAGAATATATTATATTCTATTATGCATAGTATTGCATAGTGTCTGCATAGTGTTTTGCATAGTAAAATCTTTTTATATAAAATAGAATACTTTTATAAAGTTATTCTATAAATAGAATATGTTATATTTTATTATGCATAGTATTGCATAGTGCCTGCATAGTGCCTGCATAGTGTTTTGCATAGTAAAATCTTTTTATATAAAACAGAATACTTTTATAAAGTTATCTGTTTTATTAGACAATAATTAGAATATATTATATTTTATTATGTACTGTGTTTTCATAGTGACTGCATAGTGTTTGCATAGTAAAATCTTTTATAAAGTTATTCATTTTATAATATTATAAATAGAATATATTATATTTTATTTAAAAAATTTTACTTTAAATATGGACCGTCAGATTAAAGTAAATCAATTTGGACCGTTCATGAGTTAGTTACTACGCAGTCCATTTTTCTATAAATAGAAGCTCATTCATTCATTATTTCTTACGAATTCACTAAAACTCTTGAGAGAGAAACTATAGAGAGAAAAAAGAAAAGTGTTCTGCTACTTCACTACTTCTATATCCAGTACTCTTCTTTCTAAGGTAGGGGATATTATTTTTTGTACTTACATCCGAATTGACCCATTCGAATTCCTACATGTCAGGAATTACATCCTTTACGTGTTCATATAAGAATTCAACACTTTCGAATCCGTTAACTAAGAATTCACTATTGAGTTCATTTTATAGACGTTCGTAAATGTTAATGAGCGTTCAATGCTTGTTTTCTTCGTTTTAAGGCGGAATCCGACGATTCTCGATCCCACAACTCTTAATCACCTTATCTCACGTGTTGATATTGAAAACCAACGTTTTCAAGTCTCACGACAACATTCGACTACCATTCCGGAATTTCTACATTTTTCGACGTTTAACGTCTATTTCCATAAAATTCGTTATAACTTCGTTACTAAGGCTCTCTAAACCAAATCACATGGAATACTCCATGAATTTCATATCTACATCCTAACCAAACAAGATGCATATACTAACGCATTGATGGAGCCCAATTGTTTATCAACCATCGATCTTAACTATCAATGTTTTTATGGTTCAAAACTATATTAAACCTTATGATTCTTATATTCTCATGACTTATAGAGATTGAATCTATGGTAAGTCATCTTTAAATCCTCACACAAGACATATTCCACCCATTTTATGATTCTCTAAGATGAAAGGAAATGTAAAAAAGATGGAGATGAAAGGTAAGGATTATACCTTAAGAACTCTTGGTTTTCTTTATTGGAAAACTCTAAGATCAAGCTTCCAAAGTGTATGTTTTGCAAGTATAGCCATCTTTCTCTCTCAATAATCTAAGGTTGGCAAGTTGAAAACTCCCAAATGAATCAACCTAGCTTTCTATTTATAGAAAACTAGAATGGAGTGCATAATTGACAAAGATCCAACACCTCCTTACTATTCATGTGTGGTCACCAAGTAAAACACTTGGTGACCAAGCCTTATGCTTGGCTTCCACACCAAGGTGGCCGGCCCACCAGCCCATGTGACATCCCATGGGTTGCTCCATGGGTTTTACCCATTCGGTGACCCACCTGTTCGACCCACGGTTCGATTTTAATGAATTGGGCTTAACTAAATTAACATTGGGCCTTGATCATTCAAATGATTGGATTAATTAATAATCCAACTTAAATGAATTAGTCATTAAGTCTTAACTTAATTCTATAATACTAATCGTGCCACATACGTACAATTCACGTATTATCTCCGTATGCTATGTACTTCGTATTTACTCAACGTATTATTCATAGATACTAAATAGTATCATCTAATGTACAACACTCGCATTAACCCTAACGCCATTCCTTCTACGCATATTATTTCCTTCTCGGAAATGAATATACTCAACCCTTGGGTTTTAAGTCCGCAGGCGAAAACAGCATTTGCCATAAAATATTATCAGATATTCCATCTTATCACAATATTCTATCATTACGCGTTTCTCGGAATTTCAAAATAATTTCCCGAACAGAAACGGATGAATAGTGTTTTTACGGAAATTTCTCGAAAAACAATTATTTTTGTCTTGGAAATTCCAAACAATTATTTCTAACACGTAGGCAGAATACTAACCACGTTAGCACATTCTAGGTCATAGAACGATCTTCACATAGCTTACTCACAAATAAATTAATTAAATTCATTTAATTCACATAATCAAATAAAAATTTAATTGTCATAAAAATCCAATTTTCTCGGGCGTTACAGAGATTACGAGAATACGAGAATGGAATGCGTAGAATACGATTAGTCTTAATGAACTTTGAGTTCATGGACTTTGTAGAATCCAATTGGACTTGGATTATGTCAAGCCCAATGATTTGTGAAATCAAGCCCAAGTTAGGCCCAATAAGAATTAGGGTTAAGGCCCAAACCAAGAAAAGAAATTGCGGATCGAACCGTTGGGTAAACAGATGGGTAATAACCATTGGGGCAACCCATGGGGTGACCCATGGGGCATGTGGGTCGGCCACTTGGCCACCAAGTAAACTTGGTGGCTAAGCCATGAATAGTAAGGAGGTTAGGGGCAAAATGACCAAATTGCCCTAGCTTTGAAAATCTATAAATAGAAAGCTAAATTTCATTTTCTAGGATTTTGAAAATCCTATAACTTGAGAGAGAGAGAGAGCTCGGATAAAGAGGAAGAGGAAGAGCGTGAGCATTAATGCTCAGATCAAAAGTGATCGTGAAATAGAAAAGCTAGCGAATCACCGGCTTTGTATAACGGAAGATGATTAAAGAAGAACGGTAATCCGAACCCTAGTTTCTTCTAATATTTTCTTTAAGTTTTCTATGTCAAAAACATAGTTTAATGAGAATACGGAGTAAAAGATATTGAGAATGATTTCATATGGTTGAAATCATGAGAAAAGAAGAAATAAGAAATAAGATATTTAGTTTATAAATTTCTTAAGGAAGTATAAGATTCGTAACGATTTTGAGCGATCCGAATGAATCCTATGAATGAGTAGGTCAAATAAGTACAAAATGGTGTTCTATAACATCAAATTCCAAGAAAAAGTGAAATTGTAATCCAAAATATCTATTTAAATGAAGAACGAACGAAGAACGCGAAGAACACGAAGAACGTTGTTGATGGACAAATTTAAAACCATCATAGTATAAATGTTGTTGATGGACAAGTTTAAAACCATTGCGTATAAGTTAGATGATTATTGCTTGGTTATGAACGTTAGAAACGTTCATGAAGAACGGATTAAAACTAAGCTATAACGAAGTTATGGAGAAAATTTTGTAAAAGAAGAACAAAAATTTGAAAGTTAGTAAATGAACCCGAACGCGTAGGGTTTCATAAGAATGTAAGAGAATGTTGAAAATGTGAGTCGTGGACTCAAGAATGAATGAATTCCGAGTTTGGATGATCGAATTACGGACGAACGAACAAAGAACGTTAAAAACGTTAAAATGAAGGAAGAATGAAGATTAATCCAATTGAATGTCTTGTTAACGGATTCAGAACAAAGTTATGTCCGAGGGGGTATTGAAGTACATAAGATAAGGAAGAGAATAACTTTGGAACGGCCTCGTTCTGAGTTATAATGAAGAAGTTATGAGATCGTAATGTACGCGTCTCAAACTTGATGCAAGACTTAGAAAAATTTCTAGGGTTTTATCTCGGTAGGCCGTATTACCGGACAGATCGTGAGAAGTGGCGCCAAATGTAGCGAACTCGGCCATAATCTTCGGAGAGTGCCGCAGTCATGTTGAGAGATAACAAAGGACTTGGCACCGCAGCGCCATCCCGGGAAGAGAGAATAGAGAAGTAGGTCATGCAGCAAAGAGAGAGAAAGGAAGGGCGGTACATGCATACACGGTGCAAGGTGACAATGCCCAGAAATGAGATTTTTAGTTCTCAATTAATGGAGGATGTGCAAGAAAGAAGTATGAACATATAGTTCACCTAAAATAACGCTTACGCAAGCGAGTTAAACCTTTAGTGAAGGTTGAACGAAAAGATTTAACGAGATTATAAGATAAAGAATGCAAACGCGGGTTACGGAACCGATATCCGTGGACCATAGTCGCGATGAACAAATTTGAGGGATTACTATGATTGTGATTCCTTAGCTATTAAGTGACGTAGGTAACGAGTAACATTTCGATGTTATTTTGTGGTAATGAGAGATAAGTGTAAAGCGTATAGACGCTATGAACGCAACGTTGTTGCGATGAACGATCGGTCTTAGCATACAATGGACCGTATGACTTTGACATTAAGAAAGAATAATGAACATGGGGTTCATGGGATGGATAATGATGAATGCAATCGAAACCTTGATTAAAGGTTGAGTGAGATATTAAGAGACGAGCAACGTGAACGTTGAATACCCTGGTTGCATGAATTGTATTCACGTCGGACGAACGTTCTAAGTATACCCTGGTTACATGACTTAGACGTTGGTGAAGGTAGTAAGTTCATATGAAATGTTTAACGCTATGACCTCATAGTATTGACATTGAATGATAGTTTCGAGTATACAAAATACTGTATGACTTAGACGATAAGAAATGAATCCTGAGATATGGAAATTACTTGCCAGAAAGCTATAAGGAATAAGAAATTAACTTAACGAACATTATAATTTCATAGTTCGTATAAGTTAAGAGAAAGTTAGGTTGTGGTACAATCGTAACCTTTGATGGTTGACATATGGGAGCTGGGCTAAACAATTCCTTTAGAGAGCGAAGGTATATACGAAACTGGCAACCGATCTAACTCACCGTGGTGGGCGGCAGTAAGGCAGACGGGAACTTGTTTGTTGGTTGTTTGTCAGGAAACCACTCGTAGTACCATATGGACTACTAGCGAGAGAAGCGATGTGTCTTGAGTCCTGAGAGAAGTATAAGAAGAAGATAAGAATGTAAATCATCAAAGATGATGAACGTTTTGAGTAAGACATCTCTGTATGTCATGAAACCGTAAACCGATAATGAAAGTTAGTCGCGTAAAATTATATTGTAAGAACGCGAACCTTAAGAAGTAAAGTTAAGTAAACCAATGTGTAAGTCAAGTATATGACTAATTGGTGTATTTGTTATTTCCTTATGTGTTATAGGGATTGGAATGAGCAGTTCAGCGTAAGTTGTAGCTGTGCGTAAGGCAAGTTTCCTAACTTCATTCATATTTCAAATGAATGCTAGTTCTTAAACTTCTCAGATGTTGAACTTGAGAAGTTTTATCTATGTGCGAATGTGCGATTTTTGTACAAGGTGGTAGAATGTATGAGGCCTTATGCCATAATTTGAACACTTCGGTGTTTCTGTGAGATGAATTGTTCTATGATTGAACTGTTCAATAAAAGAATGTTCTGTTTATATATGAACCATTTTTGTTAAGTATGTGCTATTGATTCTAGCCAGATAGAATGTGTATGAAAAAAAAATTTAGAGAATTAAAGTATTTCAAAGTGAATATGACTAATGTTTTAAAATGATAGGAATCGAGATTATTCCTATTGTGCAAGCTGCTTCATAACCTTTGTTCGGTTATTGAAGTTCCAAAGGAATGTTAAACTCTTTAAGTTGTATGTTCAACTACTATGGCTTGCTGGGCAATTGAATGCTCACGCTTGCTTTAAATGAAAAACATTTTCAGCGAACGATGTTAGAAGAGGCAAGTTTCCTAACTCAACCTTGAGTTATATTCATTCAATTATTATAATGGTTAATTATTGCTAATTATACCATGTTCAGGGAAATTATTGTTTATTATTCGCAGTTAGTGCATGTTTAATAATTCAAATTGAATTACTGATTCGGAAAATATACATTTGTAGAATAACTGTTGTTGGATATTCATATCCGTAGAAGATAGAATTGACAGTACAAATAATTCCTGTTATTGTCAAATTATGTTGAGAAATGTCTTAGCTAATCATTATGGCTAGACAAACATTTATTAGAACTTGATAGGTTCGAGAAGAGAATTCAATTATTATTGACAGATCGATGCCAATTATTTCGGCTAGATCGAGAAGTAATTAGAAATTGAAATCACCGTATTTTGTTGAAAAATCAAATCTTGATTCTGAGACTTAGAAGAACAACCTTTTATATAAAGGGAATATTTTGTTGGTCGTATACTCGACCTTTGTGCGCGATTAAGTATTATGCATAATATAGGGTATAATGAAGCTGATCACTTTATATACTTGCAGAGGGGTATGATTTAATCTTTATGGTTATCTGATACACTTGGGTATATCAAGGTATAACTTTGATAGTTACTCGAGAAGAGAAGTTCAAGATCTAATGGATCGCTCAACATAAATCTGGAAAACATTCCACTTTGCTATTTCGTAGAAATAATTCTTGATTATTCATTTGAATATCGTAGAAAACCTTGAAAGCATCGTATTTCTTTCATTATCGAATTATTGTTACGTAGAATGTGAGAAGGTTTGATATTGATTTCTATATCTTTATTGTATATCTTAACTTGTTGGGCAAACTTGTTGCTCACCCTTGCTATAAATAAAACTTTTTAGCTACGGACGAAGTTGCAGAAGGTGTTGCGAAGAAGAACAAAGGAAAAGGCATAGTTATAAATTAGTATAATGAAGTTCAGCATTATTATTATTATATTGTTGTATTGTAAACCCTTTTTGTATATCTAAAGGGGTATATGTGTAATTTTAAGGTTAGTGGACCTGGGACTTATGTATTAACAACATATGTTAATGACTTATGCATTCCTAATTATATATAAATGGGTAGTTAAATTGTATTATATTGTGGATCGTGAACACCAAACCCGTGGGTCAGGTAACCCGGATTTGGAGGTGTCACAGGTTGGTATCAAAGCTGTAGTGAACAAGGTGTCACAAGTTTGGTAGCAGAGCTATAGGTTTTAAATCTTAAGTGGGGTGGGGAAAACCCTAGGATTATAACCATAAGCGAGGTAGAGAAAACTCATTTAGAGTACTAAGTGAGGGATAACCGAAGCACATCGATAGTGAGATAAATGGACACAAGTGTGAGAATGTTGTACTGGTGGAGTACTAATCAAGTTGTTTAAACTGATTGTAGGATGTCTGGAGAAGATAAGATGAGTACGGAGATGTCAGCGGCTGTTGCACCAGTGCCAGTAGCCGAGGTGCCAGCACAGAGCGAATCAGTTGAAGAAGTAGGAAAAGATGAACCTATGGTCAATCTTGGGAGTGATCATGATGATTATCCCGAGATGTATCTGAGTAGTGATGAGGAGGCGGAGTCTAAAGAAGCTAAGGTGGAGTTAAAGAATAAGATCAAAGTTGGAGAACAAGATCAGCTATATGCAGAATTCCAGGAACTCCGAAGTAAAGTGTTTCTTCTAGAGGAGTTGTGGAAGACAGAACGGGCGTTACGCGAAATGACTGAAGAACAGAACGAGGTCAAGGCACACGTAGAGAGAATGAAGACTGAATGTGGTGGATCATCTGAAGGAACCAACAAGAAGGACAAGAAGAAGAGAAAGAGTGAAAAAGACAGTGAAAACTCTAAAAATTCAAACCTGAAGAAGAAGCAAGCCTGTAGCAAGTGTGGGAAGACTCACGCTGGAGAATGCATAATGTGGAAGAATGTCTGTTTCAACTATAAGCAGGAAGGACATATTTCTTTGCATTGTTCTAAGCCTAATTTGAGGAAGTGTTTCTCATGTGTAAGAATGGGTCACGGATTCAACAAGTGTCCCAATAAGAAGAAGACTAGTGAAGGGAGTGGACGGTAAATAGCTTAAGTTTGAGTGTTAGTATCTTTTGGTATAAGATTTTGATATTAAGTGTTGTAATATCTAGAATGATGTTTAAACATATGTAAATATATATGTTTTATGAATGAAATCTTTATTTTCTATATGAATATAAGATTAAGATTAATTTGTGTGTTCTTAAAACTCATACTTATAGTAAAGTAATGACTCATAATTATATGAAATGTTCTGAACCCCTCAGCGAATGGACGCCAAATGTCTAACTAGGATAAGTTCATACACTCATATAATTGTGGCAAGTTACTGAACTCATAAGTGTGGTAAGTTTGATGAACTTGAAATATTTATGTGAAAATGGAAAATGGAAACTTTTTGTGTAAAGTTGGAGAATTGAAAGAGAATTAATATAAGATTTTTTATTTAAATCAGATCATCCGCCTAGACGACATAATCGAAACCAACGAGAAGAACAGTCAGTGAATAACGAAGGAGGTCAAGCGGACCCAATGCAGAATTTCGTAGATATGATAGCCGAAGCTATGGAAAATAGGGCGCCAGCAAGAGGAAGAGTGAGAAATCAGCCAGCAGATAGATTGGCTAACTTCAAAAACTTTAAAGCAGTAGGACCGCCGGAATTTAAGGGAACCACAGATCCGATTGAAGCCCAAACTTGGGTAAAGGAGATGGAGAAGGCATTCGTCATTGCGCGAGTGGAAGAAGAACAAAATACAGCTTTTGCAACTTATCTGATAAAGGGAGAAACTAATTACTGGTGGGAGACTAATCAGGCCAGAGCTGGTACAACGGTGGTGTTGTGGACAAGATTCAAAGAACTGTTCTTTGAGAACTGCTTCTCACCGAGTATGCAATCCAGGATGGAAGTTAAATTTCTAGAATTGAAGTAGGAGAACATGTCGGTAACAGAGTACACTGCCAAATTCAATGAGTTAGCGAGATTTGCACCTCATCAGGTGGACACAGAAGCAAGAAAAGCGAGAAGATTTGAGAATGGGCTGAAGCCGGGGATATTCAACAAGGTAGCGATATTGTAGATCAATACGTTCGCGGCGTTGATGGAGAAAACATTAATTGCGGAAGGAGGGAGCGAGGCTGCATCTCGATTCCATCAGGAAAAGAAGAAGAAGACAAATAACGGAGGAAGCAGTGGAGGTAGTTTATTAAAAGCTTCCAAAAAATATTATAAATGATATTTGATTTATGTAATATAATATTGAAGTTTAGAAACCGAACTTAATTGACAATAAATGTGTTAATTATCGGATAGGGTGACCAGAATATCGAGAATTGACCGAAGTCCATCCAGACCGAAATAGTTAGACTTGATAAGTGTTTATATATGCTATAAACACTGATATAACTATGTGGTAATGTGTCTAGAAGAAGTTTGACTATAAAATACAATGATAAATGTTATAAATTATTTTGCTAATTGTGAGACCCATATTATTGGTTATGGGTCTTACAAATGCAGATAAGTATTTTGTGTAGCTGTAATCAGCGAAAGAGGCAAGTTTCCTAACTCAACCTCAAGTTATATTCATTCAATTATTATAATGGTTAATTATTGCCAATTATACCATGTCCAGGGAAATTATTGTTGATTATTCGTAGTTAGTGCATGTTTAATAATTCAAATTGAATTACTGATTTGGAAAATATACATTTGTAGAATAACTATTGTTGGATATTCATATCCGTAGAAGATAGAATTGATATTACAGATAATTCCTGTTATTGTCGAATTATGTTGAGAAATGTCTTAGCTAATCATTATGGCTAGACGAGCATTTATTAGAACTTGATAGGTTCGAGAAAAGAATTCAATTATTATTGACAGATCGATGCCAATTATTTCGGCTAGATCGAGAAGTAATTAGAAATTGAAATCACCGTATTTCGTTTAAAAATCAAATCTTGATTCTGAGACTGAGAAGAACAACCTTTTATATAAAGGGAATATTTTATTGGTCGTATACTCGACCTTTGCGCGCGATTAAGTATTATGCATAATATAGGGTATAATGAAGCTGATCACTTTATATACTTGCAGAGGGGTATGATTTAATCTTTATGGTTATCTGATACACTTGGGTATATCAAGGTATAACTTTGATAGTTACTCGAGAAGAGAAGTTCAAGATCTAATGGATCGCTCAACATAAATCTGGAAAACATTCCACTTTGCTATTTCGTAGAAATAATTCTTGATTATTCATTTGAATATCGTAGAAAACCTTGAAAGCATCGTACTCTTTCATTATCGAATTATTGTTGCGTAGAATGTGAGAAGGTTTGATATTGATTTCTATATCTTTATTGTATATCTTAACTTGTTGGGCAAACTTGTTGCTCACCCTTGCTATAAATAAAACTTTTTAGCTAGGGACGAAGTTGCAGAAGGTGCTGCGAAGAAGAACAAAGGAAAAGGCATAGTTATAAATTAGTATAATGAAGTTCAGCATTATTATTATTATATTGTTGTATTGTAAACCCTTTTTGTATATCTAAAGGGGTATGTGTGTAATTTTAAGGTTAGTGGACCTGGGACTTATGTATTAACAACATATGTTAATGACTTATGTATTCCTAATTATATATAAATGGGTAGTTAAATTGTATTATATTGTGGATCGTGAACACCAAACCCGTGGGTCAGGTAACCCGGATTTGGAGGTGTCACAGAGGTTTGTGCTTTGGTGTAACAACTGCTTAGCTTATTACAATGATAATCATTGGAATAGTATGTCGCGCTATTAATATGTATATGACGAGAAGGTGAATCTTTTCTCATGTATAGATTTGATAGGTAGAGAATGTTAAGATAGGTGCGAGTTCTTGAAACTCATACTTATGAAAATTTTGTGACTCGTAGTTATATGCTATGTTTTTGAGCCCTAAGCATATGGATAGTCCTTGATTTGTTCTTGGATTACGTATTGCGAAGATAAGTCCTTAAATACACATGGTTGTGGAAAGTTCCTAAACACATAAAGTGTGGTAAGTCGATGAACTATACTAAGGCATAAGAAGGTTTAGACTGAAAATGAGTATTTCCAGTAGACTTAGCATTGAAGGTGCTAGGGAAGATTAAGTATTGTCTCAAGTAAAACAGTGAAGGAAGATGGAGAAATAGGATATTCCAAGTCATCTAGTTATGCTATATTTCAAAGTTTATTGAAATTGTGCTGATATATACATTTTTTAAAGGATGAATTGGTTCCACACTTGAAACCAATGAATTTTAAAAAGAACTCTTCTTTATATATCTATGCTAATTGTTTCGACTAGACAGAAGTTAATTGGAAATATCAAAATGAATTTTATATCATCAATGCATTTGATACACAGATGGTAAAAGGATGGAGTTATTAATAAAATTAAACCTTGTGTTGGATTTGATCTTATGATCAACAACATGCTATGGTATGATGTATAATGATGAAGTCATAAACTGACGAAGTCCTCAACGTACTGTGAAAAGTGCGGTATCATGACGTCATGAAACGTTTTGATGAATTGTAAAAGAATTTAAAGAAGTAGTCGATGTCAATTGATTTGAATAGACACATGGTTCAAGTTGATGCCCAATTTATTGGTATGGTCTAAGATAATTGATTTGGCCAAGATGAACGGTATGTCATGTTCAAAAGGAAATCGAGCTTTCTTTAAAGGAGTTATGCCAAGCCAAATTGTTTTGGTGTGGAATCTAATGAATTAGTCTGAAGAGAACACACCTCAAAATGGGGTTATACGATGGGTTGATCACCTACGTATGAAAGAGGTAGTTTACTTTCTTTGTGACTGTAAACTGACCGCGAAAGAAGGGTTTACGGAGAAATGTTGTTCAACCTAGTAAGAGTTAATGGTCGATTTAACCCCTCAACAACAGTATGAAATGCTTTAAAGGAATCCTTGGAAGGTAAGAGAATGTTTGAAAGATTAGAACTCCTTGGAAGAGAAGTTGAGAAGAAGAGTAAGCTAAAATTCCGAGGACGAAATTCTGTGAAGAAGGGGTGAATGTGATGACCCGGGTAAGGGTGTGGTTTTAAGAAATTCCGACGATGGAATTTTTATAAGGGGGGAAGGATGTGACAACCAGGAATATTGGATTGTCCAGAATTTAAGTTTAAAGAATTAGTTATTTATAAAATGAATTTTTATTAATACTATTATGTGTTATGTGTTTATTAATCGTTCTAGGACCTAGGATGATTATAAGTTGGGAGGATTCTGACAACGAGCTAGACTGAACGAGTAAGAATTTTTAAGACGAAAATAAAATTTTTCTGGGAGCAAAAATATTTCTGGGGAAAAAGACAAAACGTGCATTATTCACCCGACGAAACCTAAGGGTTAGGGTTTGAATAACCTAAACCTTTCTAAAGTTCGGTATGTCGAAATGACATTCCGTCGAAAGATTTGACGATAATATATTGTGAAAAGTTAAGTAAGCCGATAAAAGTTTTTCTCAAAAAATGTGCAGAAATAGGACGAAATAAAAACGACGAAAAGTATTGTTAGATACTTTTCATTCGTTTAACTACGTTAGGAGAAAACGTGAAGGAAAATGCTTAACCTTAAAAAGTGTTTTTCAGTTTTTCATGATTCCGAAGAATGCATAAAAGTTAGACTATAGAGGAAAGACGAAATATCCAAAAATATTTAGATTCTGAGAATCGCAGTTTTTCAAACTGTCGGACGAATTTCGCAAGACGGAAGCATGAAGCTTTCAAGGGAACCTTCGTGAATAGTAAGACGGTTTAGTAAGGAGGTGGGAATAGTATAATGAGGGGCAAAATGACTAAAATAACCCTTTCTTTGAAAATCTATAAAAGAAAAGTCTTAGTTGATTTCTTTGAAATCAACCAATACTTTGAGAGAGAGAGAGAGAGAGCTTGAGAGCTTGGAGAAGAAAAAGAACATGAAGGCTCGGATTGGAGAAGATTGAGAAATAGAAAAGCTAGGGAATCGCCGGATTTGTCTAAAGGAAGTAGAATAAAGAAGAAAGTTATTAAAAACCTAACTTCTAGATTAATTTTTCATTAAGTTTTTCATATCACCGACAACCATCCTAGCACAAGGTTGGTTCAAGGGCAAACCAATGAGACGTTCATACTCCTCCAATGTAGGAATCAGCTCATAGATATTGAATCTAAAGATATGTCTCTTTGGTATCTGTAGACACTCAAAATTTTTTGCACACTTGTCATTGACATTTTAGGAATGTAGATTCATCATTCAGAGAAAACCCTGGAAGACAGCTCACATCCAGTCCAGATACTACCGGAAGTTCAGTCTCAACCCCAGAACACACCCCGGGAGTAACAGTTCCAATCTCGGAGATAACCCCGAGGCATACAATTCTAACACCAGAAATTCCACCGGAGAAGACCGATTAACCTCGAAGATAACCCCGAGGTATCCAGTCTCAGTCCCAACAATGGGAATAGCAGTTACCAACCTTGGTGATAACCCCCAAGGATTGCAGTTCCGGCGATAACCCTAGAAATGTTTGTTTCAAATACATACAATCAACTTCAACCTCGGCACTCACGCCAAGGCACTCAAGACCAGACCAGGAGACAACACATGGAAGACATGAACACCTCAGAGATGACACTGAAGACCTTCAACACTTGCGGTAGTCCAATCTCAGAAATAACCCTGAGCAACGTCTGCTTTACCAGCCCAAACCGGCGATAACTTCGGTGAGGGGTAAAGTTGTCATCTCGCCAACTCAAGGCCACATCACGTCGTCTCAACATCTCATACATACATTTCTACACAATAATGTCCCACAAGAATCAAGGAAAACCAATCACGAGTGACTATTGTGCAGGGTAACGAATAGAATTTGAAGCTTGAAGACCGGAGGGCACTGTCCCATCTTCATGACTTTGTACAACCTCTAATCACATGCCATTGTACAACTCTCGATAACGGCGGTCTAAAATAGGTCCTATATACCTCAGCCGGATGCCCGGATTGCGATTCTGAAAGTTCAAGTGGACATTGCAGTGTTTACGTGCACGTACTGTGAGACGACACGACCCGTAAAACCCGGGGCAACCCGGGCAGCCTCAGGTACACCTGCGGCACCCCCCTCTATAAATAGAGGGCTTGGGTGGCCATTTGAAAAAAAAAGGCGAGGAAGCCCTGTCAAATTTGCTTCGTACTTACAATATACTGAGTGCTTTCTCATTTTATACACTTGTGAGCTCACATATAGCTACTCTTGTACCTGCGTGAGCCGAGTTTCATCCACTTTAAAGATATAGAAGTCTTCTTTGGCAGTCCACTGTAAGCCTTCTTACACACTTTAAAGCCTTTCTCTTCATCTTTGCACACACCCGTCTTCACGTTGAGAGTCGTGTTGCATGTGTTTGCCCGGACTTTGGTCCGTGGTTTTATTTTTAGTTTGTATATACATATATATTTATATATATATGGACTAACATTATCGAGTTATGCCTCGATTGAGCCTAGACTTCGGTCTCAAGCGTTTATTTGCATTTATATATATATATATATATATATATATATATATGATTTGTGTGTCGGACTTTGTTCGATGAGCCTGAACTTGATCGAGGCGTTCTTCGCTTTAATATATATATATATATATATATATATATATATATATATATATATATATATATATATATCCATCCAAGTGGCAATAGGTTTGCCATTAACACTATTCTAACAACCCACTTTTCAACTATAGATCAACTAATTGGATGACTTAGATTGAATGTGATAAAAAATTAAATTTTGATCGGTTAAGAGCACAAGCTCTCTAGGTTTTTATTTTAATATATTATTATAGTTGGTCAACTGTTGTCATTTTATTAATTTGAAAACAATTTTTTAATATTAAAATACTCCAGCCGGCACAACTTGTACCGGCCGAGTATTTATTTATTTTTTTCGTTCATGTGAAGCAGAAACTATGTCAGATTTGGTGTGGATGATCACTTTATAATAATATTAATAAATATTATTATTAATATTATTATTATTAATATAATAATAATAATCTTATAAATATTATTATTAATATAATATAATGATTATATTAATAATTTTTTTTTGATTATTTTTGTTATAAATATTAATATTAATATAAAAAATATATAAAATAATAATAATAAGATTTGCTTAACAATAAAATTAATAATATAATAATGCAAGATGTAATAAAGTGATGATAATAAAGTAATAAAAATAGTTAGTAATTACAAGTTAAATAGATTTGAGAGATGATAATTTTTTTTATTATTAATGATAATAAGATTTGCTTAACAATAAAATAAATATAAAAATAATAATAATAAGATTTGCTTAACAATAAAATTAATAATAATAAAAAATTATCATCTCTCAACCTGCATAACTTAAATTTTACTTAATTATTTTTATTACTTTATTATCATCACTTTATTACATCTTGCATTATTATTATTATTAATTTTATTGTTAAGCAAATCTTATTATTATTATTTTATATTAATAATAATATTTATAACAAAAATAATCAAAAAAAAGTATTAATATAATCATTATATTATATTAATAATAATATTTATAAGATTATTATTATTATATTAATAATAATATTTATTAATATTATTATAAAGTGATCATCCACACCAAATTTGACAGAGTTTCTGCTTCATATGAACGAAAAAATAAATAAATACCCTACTTAAGATAAGTCTGTCTTTGGCTACGGAGTATTTTAATATTAAAAATCTTTTTAAATTAATAAAATGACAACAAATTGACCAACTATAATAATATATTAAAATAAAACCTAGAGAGCTTGTGCCTTACAGATCAAAATTTAATTTTTTATCACATTCAATCTAAGTCATCCAATTAGTTGATCTACTTATTTGAAAAGTGGGTTGTTAGAATAGTGTTAATGGCAACCTCTCGTTTCGATGAGCCCGGATTTTATATTTGCAAGTGCGTTTATCGCTTTTATATATATATATATATATATATATATATATATATATATATATATATATATATATATATATATATATATATATATATATATATATATATATTCTCATCCCACACAGAGTTTAATTAAGTGGTGGTTGATCGCTTTTTACGCTTTTCTTTACGTGTTCGTCCCGCTTGGAGTTTCTCCGTGGCGGTTGATAGCTTTTATAGCTTTATTTATATTTTATGATCCCCCATGGAGGTGCTTCGTGGTGGTATTGATCATGTCTCATATATATATATTTACTGACTTTTTATATATATACGCGCTTACCGCTTTCATACAACTTGTCAGATCATGTGAGCCTAGGAATCATGTGATGATCCTGATTCAAACTATTGGATCTAGATTCGGTTCGTTATGGACATTTTCAGCTGTAAGCAGCTTGTTAATTATTCTTCGGTGTCTGAATTTCCTCAGATGGTTTTCATACCCACGAGGAAATCGGCATTATTTTGTACATTATTTTCTTATAGATGCATCGCATTTCGAAAATAAAATCAATCAAGCCGAACACTTAATAAAATTGGAAGTGTAAAAGGTCTCAATTACTTTTGAGCACAAGAGTTTAAAAAACATTTTTTTATAAAACATCACTGCCATATCTTGCTAAAATTGAATTTTTACACAAATTCAAACCCTGTGTATATAGGTGCGAACGAGGCCTCGCACCACTTCCAAATAAACAGCACATTGACCCACACACACACACATTCAGATAATAGTTTCTTGAAAAGAGTCGGTCACTATGGTAACACGGATGTCGGGGGGTGCCTAACACCTTCCTTCCGCATAATCAAGTCCCCAGACCCTAATGAATCTCGGTTTCACTGACCCGTTTAGCAGTGTCACATCACTGGGTTAATGTGCAAACCTTTTCTCGATTGTGTTAGTACAACCATTTAAAAAACAACCTGGCGACTCTTAATAGTCCATCGTCGACATTATACATGTTGGACCTTTTTCACTTGTTTTTTCAAACTAATCTCACCTAAAATGAGAACACCAAAGAACAAATACTTGAAATGGACAACTAAAAAATCGACGTCGATAGGTGGCGACTTATTTGGGACTCCAAAGAAGAGGACTTAAACCGTAATTTCAAATTTTTTCGAAACTATTGTCTGCTTGTGTATGGATGTTGCATTTACATTTATGATGAATGTGTTCGAATGCATTTACTTATTGCACTTAGTGCTTCGCACCATATCTACTTGTGATAATAGTGCTTTGCACATGTCATCATTTTCATACAGTGAGACGCGATGTATGTGAATGTATATTGTGTGGTCCCTCCACCAGGAGGCTATCCTGTCGGTGTTTGATTATTGGACTCGTAGGAACACTAATTCACGTGAGGCTCAGCAAAGGCACCACCCAAATTCGCTCCAGTTGAAAGACCAGATTAATTTCCCGTTGAGTAAATTGTGATGATTTGGGAACCTTCATGCCAAAAAGCCGTGATAGTAACCTAAGATAGGCCAGCCTTTGATAAACCCAAAACGGAGAAAAGTCTCTTCATGATTTCTCATTTTTAAATTACTTGTATACACAATTACTTGTAATTTCATTTCATATCTATCTCCATGTAATGAGAAATATGAAGAAGTGTGTACACATACATATTTAATTTAACATGCTATCCTGCATTACAAACAGCTGACGTCCATGTTGCAGGATAAAATTCCTAAAACGGAAACATCACATAGCATGTTATGTTTTACACATTCCCTAAAGACTAAACTATGCAAGTCTTTTGCAGGGAACCAATCAGACCTACTACCCGGTCAAAATCCAAAAAGGTTGCAAGCCTACAATCAATCATGTCATCATCTGACCAGACTGACCTTAGTCCATTTTCTCACAAAGAATTCGATTGATTAAGCAAACAAATTACAGATTTGGCTGTTCTACTTAAAAAACTATACAAGTCTACTTAAGGTCCAAAGATACCCGTACATGCTGAATCCTCTACACAAGGGGGAACCCAGGTCATTACGATACCTGAACTACAGTTGGATACGACCAACAAAATGCATGATGCCACCCATCTCACAGGAGACCAAGACACCGGTGACATCAGAAAGAAAGTCCTCCAAATGGAAGAAACCCTTCGTGTTATCAAAGGAATTGGAACACATTGAAGTGTTTTATATGCTGACCTTTGCATTTTCCCTGGTGTTCATTATCTAGAAAAGTTTTAGACTCCTGACTTCGAAAAATATGACGGGTTATGAGATCCTTACACACATTTGAATGTGTTTATTAGAGAACTCAGATCTTATTTAGAGGACGAGAAGCTCAGAATGCAGCTGTTCCAGAAAAGTCTGACTGGAGAAGCCCGTTTGTGGTATACCAGATTAGACAATTCAAAAATCCATAGCTGGGAAGAGCTATCACACGCCTTTCACACGCAATACAGCTTTCAGTCTTAGATGGCTCATGACCGGTATCAAATTACCAAGGTCAAGAAACAGTCTAATGAGTCTTTCAGAGAGTATGCTCAAAGGTGGAGATGCCTGGCTGCCCAAGTTATTCCTTCCATGACAGAATCAGAAATGGTTATGACTTTCATAGACATACAAGAAGCTCCTTTCTATGAAAGAGTTGTAGCCAGCATCGGTAAACCATTTTCTCAAATGGTCAAACATGGGGAGATGGCTGAGATGGGATTGAAGTCCGGAAAAATTCAAGACCTAGCTGCCCTTAAAGCTGTTGTTGAGCACATCCAATCCATAAATTATGGAAACAACCCCCGGAGAGTCCATAAAAAGAAAGACGAAGATGTTTCCCTGATACTACAGGGTCAAAAAGGCAATCAGAACATGCCTATTCAAAGGAGAAGTTACACTCCCTTTCAAGCACAGTCTTCAGACCCTCCAATACCAAAAGGTGGAGAAGTCAAACGCCCTCGAGTGTTCACACCCTTAGGGGACAAACTCGAGAATATTCTCACTCTTTTGACAACAAAGAAGAAAATCACGCATCTTCTTCCACCAGCCAACCCTAATGGACGGGGTTTCAATGCTGCTCAGAAATGTGCTTATCATATTGGGGCACCTGGACATGATACTGAGGATTGTTGGGCCTTGAAACACAAGATCCAAGACCTGATAGATAACGATGAGATCGTGGTCACCAAACCAGATCAACCTCACGTACAAAACAATCCTCTCCCTCAACATAAAGAAGAAGAGGTCAACATGATTAATTGGAGCAATGGACAAAGTTCCAATCTCAATGGTAGATCATCCCAGACCACCAAAGACGGGATTGACAAATGGGATTATGCCAAGTTCCAGTTTCCTATGCAGCGAAAGATGAAAGATCAATGCAAGCAGATTGAACAATTGGAAGAACTGGTGACCTATCAGCATTAAGTGACACGCCTGTTAGACAGCCAGGAGCATGCTAGTCTCCTCCCTCTTGTCACAAATATACTCTCGTCACCTTTAGAAAATGAAATGCTGGAGGACAAAGTGATAAGGAGAGCAAATGTCAAAGCCCGTCAGGATTTCACCAATAAAAGGGAATTTACATACCTGGGCCAACCTATAGAGGAAATCCTGCAGATGCTAATCAATGAATGAAGGATCACTTCCCTGTTTCCTCCAATTAATCCCCATTCAGGACGGTATAATTCTGATTGAGTATGTCAATATCACTCCCATTCTCATGATTACAAGACGGAAGAATGCCGGGCACTCGCCACCTTATCCGTAATCTAATTGGCGGTGGTGTGTCGCGCAGAACTAGCAAAGCGATGATATTGGCTACGTGAGAATGAGGATACCTGTCCTACTAAGTGGAAGGTGTTGGAATCAGTCATATCCACTGAGACTGATGGGACTAGCAAATCATTCACAATACCAACAATTCAACTCAGGGGAAGCAACAATCCTTTGAAAGTGGCCGCTCCAGAGCCAATCAACTTACCATGCAGAGCACAATATCCTATTGTTAGCTTACATAAAGTTCCATGGAATTATGGAGAAGGTGAAGGATCCACCTCACATACAACTGCTGCAGTGTCAAAGGAAAATCCACTGTATCTTCCCCAACGGGTGATGAAGTCTACCATCAAATCAAAGGGGAAAATACCCATGGAGAAGAGTGAAAAATTCCTCCGCACTATGGGTTATAACGAAGCCAAGGTTATTTTAAGCTTAAAAGAAGCTCCACACCAAATCTCAATTTTGGACTTGGTCCTAACTTTCGAGGATCACCAAACGATCTTGTTGAAGGTTTTAGAAGAAGCCTATCTACCAAAATCAGTGGATACAAAAAAATTTCAACATTTGGTTGATCATATTTTCAACAACAATGTGATATCCTTCACTGATGACGACATCCCGCCCGAAGGGACCGGTTATTGCAAGACGTTGCACATTGTGGTCTTGTCCTCCGGATACATGCTAGCTGGAGTCTTGATAGATGGAGGCTCATCTCTGAATAACTGTCCATATGCTACCTTGGTGAAGATGAATATCAATCTCAACCGAATCCGGAGCAGCCATACGGTCATCAAAGCTTTTGATGGAGCCCGCCGGAATTCGGTCGGAGTAATTGAACTGCCAATCAAAATTGGTCCCCATACATTCTGTGTATCTTTCCATGTACTCAAGATAGATTCAGGATACAACCTGCTCTTGGGACGACCATGGATTCATATGGCAGGGGCACTCCCCTCCACACTTCATCAACAGTTAAAATACATTATCAACGATAACCTAGTCACAGTCAATGCTGAACTAGAATGTCCTCCACATAGTGACATACCATACAACAACGTTAATTCAGATGTTGAACCGGTCAGTTTTCACACCTTGGAGTTGAGCAATGCTCAGTACCATGCTATTGGAATGCCACCTCTTATACCCAAGATTTCTGCCGAAGTGATGTCAGCTACTCAAGAAATGATATCCTTGGGTCATCAGCCAGTATAAGGGCTGGGTAAAGATCATTAGGGTATCAAGTACCCTATCTAAGTTATCAATCAAACTGCAACAGCTGGGCTAGGCTATTCTGCCAGTTCTAGTAACAGGAATCCACATAAACATCCTCAGATTCCTCCAATTTTAGTTACAAGACGTTTGTCTACACTTACAACTGCTGAGTCTGCACAACCTCCGATAAAGGTGCCAGCCAATGTGATGGCTATGTTATTTCCCAAGCCGGTACCGGTGAAGGTGAAAGAAATCTTTGTTCCAAATCCCCGAGTGGAGGAAGAGAAACAAAGAATTAAACAAGACGTCATTCGAATGAAGTCAGGCATACGCATCATTGTTCATGATGAACATACAAACAGATACACCCCAGACGATGATTGCTCAAACATAATGGCCATCATTCGGGATAGGGAGGACGATGACAATCCCTCCATCACTTCAGTCCACCCGGACTTTGCCCTTTCCAATTGGAGCAGCACTCCTTGCATTGGTCGACAAGGGTGAAACGGGAAGAAACTATTTCTGCCCTGTAGATATCATAACTGCTTACTTTTCTGTATAGTACTAGCAGTTGGTTTGTCAATGCATGCTAACACTTTGTATGATCAAACCTTTTTATATATACTAAGTGAAAGCATATTTTGTTTCAGGAAATACATGAGGACATTGAGGTGCCTCCGGAAATTCAAGAATGGGTCAAAGACAAACCTAAACCCAACCTTGATCAAACCACTTCATTCAATCTTGTAACCTTAGAAAGCCCTAAGTTAATCTAGATTGGTTCAGACCTTACCCCAAGCCAGCATAATGACATGGTTACTCTACTAACCCAATTCCAGGATATGTTTTCATGGTCTCATAAAGACATGGTGGATTTGTCCACTGACATTGTATTTCTTCGCCTTCCCATTAAAGAGGGATTCAAGCCAGTCAAGCAGAAGCTCAGGTGATTGAAACCTGAGTGGAGTTTAAAGGTGAAAGAAGAAATTGTGAAACAATTTCAAGCTGGTATCATCATGGTGTCTACATATCTTGAGTGGATATCCAACATTGTTCTCGTGCCTAAACCTGGAGGAAAGGTGCAAGTCTGTGTGGTTATTGGAACTTGAACAAAGCTTGCCTTAAAGATAGCTTTCTCGTACCCTTTATCCACATTCTCATTGACAATACTGCTCAATACTGCATGTACTCCTTTGCTGATTGCTTTGTGGGGTACCATCAAATCATGGTTGCTGAGGAAGATCGTGAGAAAACTACTTTCATCATGCCTTGGGGAACCTTTTGCTATATGCAGTTGTAATCCGGCCTCATCAATGCCCGAGCCACCTATCAGCGAGCTATGATGGCTCTCTTCCATGACCTAATGCACAAAGAGATCGAGATCTACGTGGATGAAATTATTGTCAAGTCCCGGAAGGAGGAAGACCATTTAGACCATCTCAGAAAACTACTCAACAGGTTGTGTAAATACAACTTGAAGTTGAATCCAGCCAAGTGCGCCTTTGACGTTAAATCATGCAAGTTGCTAGGATTTCTAGCCAGCCACAAAGGGATAATCTTACCAAAATCCAGGCCATTACAAAAATGCCCATTCCTCAGACAAAGAAGGAAATACGGGGATTTTTGGGAAGAATCAACTTCATTAGTAGGTTCATCTCTCAACTCACAACAACTTGTGAGCCAATTTTCAAGCTATTAAGGAAGAGCTCCTCCATGAAATGGAATGATAAGTGCCAAAATGCCTTCCTCACAATTTAAAAACAGCTAGTCAAAGCTCCCATTTTGGTACCACCCAAGGATGATGTTCCCCTGTTCATGTACCTGTCCATAAATAACAACGCCATGGGCTGCATGCTGGGACAAAAAGACAATAGAGGCCAAGAACGAGCTATCTATTACCTCAACAAAAGATTTAACATCAGTGAACACAAGTACACTCTGATCGAGAAGACATGTTGTGCTTTAGCATGGGCTTCAATGAGGTTAAAACATTACCTTCATGGTCACACAACCCATCTCATATCCCGTGTGGATCCTCTCAAGTACGTGTTCAACAAACCCATGTTAAATTGTCGGCTGTCCAAATGGCAGTTGATCCTACAACAATTTGACATCGGCTATGTGACTCAAAAGTCCATCAAAGGTCAAGGAATTGCGGATCAACTGGCCGCCGCACCCTTAGGGGAATTCAAACCCTTGGAGACATACTTCCCCGATAAAGGAGTAATGACAGTTCAGCAAAACCATCAGTACGATACACGCTAAACATGGAAGATGTATTTTGATGGATTCATTAATATGGAAGGTTACGAGTTGGCAAGTTCTAGTATCCAAGACGGGGAGCAAAGATCCCATCGCCGTCAAATTGCAGTTTGTTAGCCCCAACAACACAGCTGAGTATGAAGGCTGTCTCATGGATCTAAAACTTTCTCGTTCAATGGGCATCAGGCGGGTAACTATCTTTGTAGATTCAGAGTTGGTTATCAGACAGTCCACCGAAATCTATCAAACCTGTGAGACCCCGAATTTTATGAAATAAAAGTATTCAAATTTTTTTCTATTTTGATAAATAGCACGATATTGATTATTGATGCTTATGTGATAAGTCACTCAGTTTTGTTTTATTGGTATTATTAATGTAATAAAACAGAAAAACTTTTTATATAAAACAAAATACTTTTATAAAGTTATTCTATAAATAGAATATTTCATATTCTATTGTGCATAGTGTTTGCATAGTAAAATCTTTTATAAAGTTATTCATTTTATTAGATTATAAATAGAATATATTATATTTTATTTAAAAGATTTTACTTTAAATATGGACCGTCAGATTAAATAAATCAATCTGGACCGTTCATGAGTTAGTTACTATGCAGTCCATTTTTCTATAAATAGAAGTTCATTCCTTCATTATTTCTTACTTAATTCAATTGAAACTCTAGAGAGAGAAACTATATAGAGAGTTCTTCTTCTATAATCTTGAGCGTATTTCTTTAGAGTTTAAGAAAGCTTTGAGCGTAGTGCAAGTTTTCTTCAAGTATATTCCCCTACTACCAATGGAATACTTTTCTTTTAAGGTAGGGGATATAATTGTCGTACTCGTCGTAAAGGATATTATTATTATTTATTATTATGTTGGAATAACTGCTTTTGCGAAGCGCCGCATACATGGTGAAATTCTTCTAATATTCCGTTCTTTATTATTCATCCGTTTAATATCATGTCAAGGCGTTCTGTGGGACCGGTTCCATTATTTATTATTACGCCGGAATATCCTCGTTTTTGTGCGTTTATCTGGGACCTGGTTCCATTATTTATTATTTCATTGGGAATAACTTTTTGCAGTGCGATCTATCACACGCATGGTGAATCCTTACATTATTCCATTCTTTATTATTACTCGTTGGAATAACTCGTTCTATGTGGATTACCACATGCATGGTGAATGATCCTTCGTATTCATACGAATAGTATTTTCATTAAAAGGGGGTTTCTTCTGGGGGCAGCTTCGTAATTTTTCTGACCCTCAAAAATTCTGGAAAAATTTGAAATGATAATTTGATGTGTTTTCTAGATTGTGTCCAAAAATGTCGATTTTTGGATGTATAGATTAAGAGTTATGGATTTTATGGGAAAAGACTATTTTAAAAGTAAACCCTTATAACTCCTTGTGGTTAACTCCAAAATTGGTGAAATTTTTATTGGGAGTACATGTATATAACATGAGTATACCCTGTAAATTTCGGAATTTTTGGACAAAAGTACAATTTATGATAAATGTCTAAATATTCAGCAGTTTTAGCCATATGAAAAATAGTAAATGAATTTTAAAAATTCTGAGAAAAATATATGTTCAAGATGGGACTATATTCTGCTAAATCCCAGAAAAGAATAATTTTTTGGACTGATTTGGTATTTTTCATGAAAATAGTTTAGCTACGAACATATGAGTTAAATATGTTATGTGGAGTTGAAGAATTGGTAAATAGGATTTTATGGCTTGGAAATCCTATATAAGGTATATGCTTGATTTTTGATGAGTAATTTGATTATTGGTGATGAAATCTTATGAGTATGACATTTTGAATGATTAAATGCATTATTTGGAAAAGTGTAAACAATTAAATGTAATTGTTTATAAGTTTAAGAAGTGATTAAAATATTGTTATAGTATTAACAGTATTACATTATTATTTTATTAAGTAATTGATAATGTCTGGATAAATTTAAAGTCTTTAATATTTATCCTTGATTTAGTTTGATTAATGCTTATAATATTGTCATCATCCTCATATTTATATTATGTTGAAAGTCATCTGTGACCTGTAGTGCATAGATGGACTTGGTATGATTATGACCAGGGATTATTCGGTATAATCATGACCGTAATGTTGCAAATGATGTGGAAAAAGTCCTCATTGGCCCGTAGTGCATTGATGGACAAATTTTGGTATGATTATGGCTATGAATTCTCTTCGGCCAAGGGTGCAAAGATGAATTATTTTATAGCATGATCAAGACCGTTGATAAAAACACGATTATCTTTGGCCCGTAGTGCATGGATAATTTATGGTTGTGATACTAATGAAAAAGTCCTCATTGGCCCGTAATGCATTGATGGACAGTTTTTGCTATGATTATGGCTATGGATTCTCTTCAGCCAAGGATGCAAAGATGAATTGTTATATGGCATGATTAGGACCGTTGATAAAAACACGATTATCTTTGGCCCGTAGTACATGGATAATTCGTAGTCGTGATACTAAAAAATATCCTTGGCCTGTAGTGCATGGATGATTTGATGATGTGGATTAATTATTGAGCTGAGTCTTAGCAATGAAATATTAATTCATGGATGTTATAATAATGAATATCTTTGGCCGTAGTGCAAAGATGATTTAATGATTACTGACGCAGAATTGTGATTTGGTATAACCATGATTTTGATGTTTGGTGAAGACGGTGATGAAAATTATCTTCGTCCTAGGTACGAAGAGGAATTTAGAATCACAATTGTGATTATGAGTTATTCACATGATCGTGGACGGGAATTGTTGATTGATGTTACAGGGATAAAACATTATTGGTGGAATTTTAACATAGAGAAGATAATAGACCTTATGGTCTATTTGACTCTTCTAATGGATTGCTCGTTCCACTGCAACTATGGTTTAAAAGTTTTATCATCTACCATATGTTCTAAATCTCTGATTTATTATTGATGAAAGCTATTGATATTTTAATTATCTTTAGTCATGATATTCTTTACTGGGCTAGTTGTGATCACCCTTTCTGCTTCACAATTCCTTTCAGGTAATAAGAGTGTTGCCGTAAGAGTGTTTCTGGGTCGAGCGGGAATAACAGGGGAATAGAACAGTGGTCTCTAGCTGTGGAGGTTCTCCCTAAGTAGTTTAGAAAAGTGTGTTGTATTCTATACAACATTTAGTAGTTATATTTGGTGAATCAAATAGTGTGAGGTGAACCCAACTTTGTAAGGGTGTTTTGCCACTATCATACAAGATGTCTAATGACATACAACCTCGTGTTATCATAAGACAGGGTTGTGCGCATCCACTTGCTGAGTATATCTACGGGCACTACCTATATGATCTTGGAGTTTATTTGAAATATAATATTCACTTGGAGACAGTGGAGATAGTTATATGTCAAGAGAAGACTCACCATTGGAAAGAAGATGATAGTAATCTTCTCGTTTTTCTTTGGGGTCTATTGGGTCAACCAAGGATAATTCTACGACCATATGATATCTATTATAACCTAGACGCGTGGCCTCCCATGTACGAAGGTTTCCTTGAGCACTTCCCAAAGATTTTAATTTCTAAAACAGTTTTTGACTATACTTTTATGTAAAGTACCATTGTAAGGTTGTGGTCGAGGCACCATGAGAGTTACATACATTTGTATTAAAACTCACAGTTAACTGTGGTCGTATTCTATATGACAGTTCAACAGTTGTATAAATGAAGTTGTATTTGAATTTTGTACCATGTATCTGGCGACTCAGAATGGGTGATGAATACCTAATTTTGGGGGCGTCACAAAACCAAAGAGCTACATTTGTTGCCTTACCATCGGCAAGTTTTATAGATGGTTTTGGAGTTCGAAAGAAATCTCCTTTTTACACATTCCTCGAAATAGGAATGACTTTGGAAACGCATTAGCAACTTTGGCCTCCTTGATTCGCATATCTGACAAAGGATACTTGCCAAGCGTCACAATTTCCTTGCACTAGGCCCCAGCCTATGGGAACTACGTTGGAGAAGTATCGGATGAGCTACCTCCCATCCAACATCCTTGGTATCAACATATCAAGGAATACCTACGAGATGGATCTACACCCGCTGAGGCGAGCCCGACTAAGAAGAGGCGGATCCATCGACTTGCTATGAAATTCTACCCGAGTAGAGATGCGCTCTATAAAAGAGATGCAGGACTAGGTCTCCTCAGATGTTTAGACAAAGATCAAGCTCAAAGGCTTATGGATGAGATCCATGGTAGAGTCTGTGGCCCCCATATGAGTGGTCCCCTCCTTGTCAAGAGAGTCCTCAGGACAGGACATTACTGGCTATCTCTTAAAGCTGACTGCAATTACCATGTCAGGAGATGTTATCAGTGCCAGATTCATGGGAATATTATACACACCCCTCCACAGGAACTCCACACTATGAGTTCACCTTGGCCCTTCTCAATGTGGGTAATGGACATTATCCGGCCCATTGAGCCTAAAGCCAGTAATGGACATCGAATTATCTTCACCATGATCGACTACTTCACCAAGTGGGTAGAAGCAGCCTCCTACCCCAGGGTTACCAAAGAAGTCATCATTGCTTTCATCAGAAACAATGTCATTTGTCGATATGGACAACCCGAGGTGATTGTGTCAGACAATGCTAAGAACCTCAACAACAAAATGATGGAGGAATTATGCATTAAATTCCACATCAAACATCTTAACGCTGTCATCTATCGTCCGAAGATGAATGGTGATGTTGAAGCGGCTAACAAAAAAATCAAGAAGATCATGCAAAAGATGTCCACCAATCACAAAGAATGGCTTGACTTATTGCCTCTTACTCTGATAGCCTACAGAACATCAATGTGCACTTCCACTTGGGCAACCCCTATGCATTAACCTATGGGACGGAAGTAGTGCTCCCCATAGAAGTAGAAATTGAATCCCTCAAAGTGTTGATAGATGCTCAGTTGGATGAAGACCAGTGGGTACAAGACAGGTATCACCAATTGTCTCTAATAGACGAAAGGTGAACCACGGCTATCTTCCATGGTCAGTTATATCAACGAAGGATCGGCAGATCCTACAACAGAAAAGTCCGACTACAGCAGTTTAAACAACATAAGTTGGTGTTGAAGAAGATCATCAACAACCAAGATCAATCTAAGGGAAAATTAGCTCCTAACTAGGAAGGCCCATTTGTTGTCAAGGAAATATTGACAGGAGGTGCTCTCAGATTGCAGGAAATGGAGGCGATGAATTTCCACAACTCATTAACTCAGACACCGTGAAGCGGTACAATGTCTGAAGTTACCATCTAGTAAACATCCTGGTGTTGTATCATCAGGTCACTAGTCATTCTGGTTCTCTAACCCTTTACCATATACAACTCTTCCACACTTGGACCCTTAGGGAAACATAGTTTTCAAGCCAGCAACTTGGCTTCTCTGCGTTCCTACTACTTCGGTCATCCCACTAGGGATCGAACCTTTCGTGCTTATAGTTTGGCTACCCATACCTGGGATCAAACTTTTCACACCTGCCGTTTATCCTCAACCTAGGATAAAACTTTCTCTTCCCCGCAGTCTGACCTGCACATGGGATTGCGCTTTTCAACTTGCCCTAAGGGGAGAACTACGCCGACCTAATCTCCTCTTCAATAGGAGTACGTAGGAAACCATTTTACATGGCCCGGTCGCAATAAACCAAAAACAACAAAAACATTTCTACCCCCTTCTCCTTACAAAAATAAAAACAAAAAAATTCCTACACCATTCCTGCCACATACAGCGTTGAACCTCTTACACTAGGTTCGAACTACGCAGACCTGATCTCCTCTTCAATAGGAGTACGTAGGCAGACACTTATGGTTCGGTCTCACCCCCTACCAAAACACAAACCATTGTCAACTGGTATTTGGATCATCCTTCAATCCACTACATTTCATTCGGCTTCCGACCAAAGGGATGGAATTACCTGAACTCCTCCTAAACAGGAGATTCGGCGACCATCTAAGCTGCGGTTGTGCCTCAAAGAGAAACACCAACCCATAAGAGATTAAATTCACTAGGCTTCTCCTAAATAGAAGTACTGGCGACCACCTGTGGTGCGGTCAATCTCAGAGAGGAAAGCCACACTCCTCTCCACATCTCCATACAGAAACTAGTCCCAAGACACCAAAGATGGTAGGGATACATAAAGATCAATGATCCATTCTGAACTATCCAATGACAACTCAATGTCCATCCATCTAGGAGGAATTTAGAATACATCAAGATCACAAGCCCTGAAGTAACAGGCAAATATCAAGCAAGCAACAGACATATCTGAGAGGGAAGTGATCAAAAATATATTTCCCTGCTATATATAATGCTGTTTGATATACATAATGTAAACTGTACAGGATAAAATGGCTATGCTAGTCTGTTTAGGGAAATATCAAGCCCATCTAAAACTCATGATATATGCGAGCTAACAAGCCCAACATAGCATCCCTCTCAGAAGAAGGAGGCGAAGCTGTGGTCTCCTGTACAAGGGCGTCCACACGACCCAACAGATCTGCAGCCATCTGCATGGTGACCATATGCTCATCAATGTAATTGCTCATCTCTGCAATCATGCCAGTGGTAAGGGACCTCACTGCAGTACTATCTGTGACGGCTACATCCTGGGCAGATACGGCACTATCCCGCTCAACTATGACTGCATCTCTGGCTGATCTGGCCTCATCCCGCTCGACAACAGTGGCGTCTCTGTGAGCTTACACATCATCTCTTTCTAACAGAGTTGCGTCTCTCCCATCAAGGGCGGTCAACATCAAGGCTCTAGCTTGGTCTCTCTCGAAGGTCATCAGATGAAGACTTTGCTCGAAGTACTGTGCCGAATGCTGTATCACGACAATGCTGGTACTGGGAGAATCTAACGGAGATACTGGCAACCCAGTATACTACTCCTCCTCGATGTGAGAATCAACGTCCTCCATGGGCTCTCCATCATCTAAATCACTATCCCGTACTGTGGATACTTCCGTAACTGATGAAATATCCATCTCCATCCATGCAGAATACTCTAGTGAACATCCCGGATAGTTAACAGAGAAAATAGCTACCTCGCGCTGATCCCAACAAGCGTACACACGGGATTGATCCTCTGCTAAGAGATAGCGAGAAAATAAACGCTGACCTAGCGCCCCCTCAAAAGGATGAAAATCCTGAAACTCGTCAAACTGTGAAATCACGGCCATAGGGTGATAGGTAGTCATACCTCTCAAACCAGCCAGAGGGAGATAGTCCATGCCTGGAGCATGAGTAATAAAGCTATAGGGTGAGCTAAGGCCTGAGCACGACAATATGATAAATGGATCACTGATATCCGCTAAGAACATAGACCAAGACATAGCATCCGTACACTCCGATGGCTGGAAGTAGTATGACATGGCTATATCATGGGTGAAACAATATCCATGCCGTCTAAAGGTGCCGATCGATCTCAAGTGTGACATAAACCACACGTACAGCATGACCGAGCTACCCGTAAACACTCCTGCCAGATAAGTACAGCTGTATGTAGCTGACCTCAGAGTCTTCGCTATAATCATAGGAATGATGGTATGACCCTCCCTGAGAACTCTCACTGCCATGATGACCCCAATGTTTATCTCATCCATGTACTGTGGCATATAGACATACGACAATAAGCACAATAGCAGTACATCCACCCTGGCTAGATGCCAATGATCCTTCGATGCGGTGAAATCCCCCGAATGTCGTGTATAACTATCATCAAAGCCAAATCTGTCAAACAGAAAATGCTGGGATATAACGTGGTCAGATGTAAGCTCATCCTACACCACCCTACGCCTTAATCAAGTGAGGGTCATGAACTGTCGACTCATGTCCCCCAAATCCATATGCACGTAAGGTCTGTCCAGTGGCAGCATCGTCAACCGTGCATACTCCTCCAAAGTGGGAGTCAACTCCTGGGTCCCAAATCATAAAACCTGCCTATCCGATACCCAGTGCTCTAGCATGCCATCCACGAATCCTGTGGGAACCTGAAACATCAACAAGGTCATAGTATGCTGTAATAAATGATCTACGGTCACCCTGTTTGATGGTGACATGCTATTATACCACGATCGCATACCAGATGCCACCAATAATGGTGGGATATGATCAATACGGCTAACTGTCGAATAAGACATATGTACAGGCCGTGTCATAAGACCATCCAGGGGTCAATGCTGAATATCTCTGGAAATACATACATATGCATAACTTGATACATGCATTACAGGTAATTGATGACAATATGATATAGGGAATGGAAAAATGTACATACATTCCTAAGTATATAATCATCTACGTACATCATCTCTGTACAACTAAAAATACAGGGAAATGGGGCACAGTCGCCCTACTACTAACAGAGGCCTATCAAAAGATATAGCGAGAATGGGGCACAGCCACCCAATATATAACAGAGGCCTATCAAAAGAGATAACGAGAGAATACACATCAGAAGAAGACAATGGTGTCAATATCTATATCATCAATCCTGTCCACCTGATGTAACTCCTCCTGAGTCACTGGATCTCTATCATCAGGATGTCGAGGCCTATCTGAAGGAGGATCTGCGCTACCGGCAAAGCCAAATGGGTCATCTAAGGGGCGGTACAACGCCTGAGCTGGAACGATCAAACGAATCTGCCTCTACCGGATCTCTGCCCAAATACCGGATAAAGAAATGTGCCCTGTCCAAACGCCGGGTCAAACTGTTAATCTGTGTCACATGAGTCGGATCTCGGACACAGGCTAGCCAATCCGTCACCATCACGGATCCTTTAACCATATCCTCCATAAACTGAGTGGCGCGAGACTGGGCTCCAATAGTACGAGGGAACCACCAACACTGGAATATATCCTAAGTGTAAGGACCCTTTGATAATGCAAAGCCGTCAACCCCCAAAAATAGGATATCAGTGACGAGTGACTACGATACAAGCCAATAATGCCTGGCAGGAGGCAAGATTGGCATATGAATCTCCCATGTGGTGCTCCTAATAGCATGCTCTCCTAAATAGACCTCCCATCGTCTTTCTATAAATAGAGGAACTCTCCGGGTGGAGATCACATACTCGACGCCAGTCGAGTACCCATCCTCAAAACTGATGGCCAAGTGCTCCCCAGAATAGGGAATCCATGTAATGATATCAGCTGTCAACAACTCCAGCTGTAGGCGACAATGAGTGAAACCCTCAGCTACAAGGACCTCCGCCAATATGGAATGATGCCATCGTCATCCTCATGGATAGGTATCTAAACCTAACATGCTCATAGGGCGCAAACATGAAAGCCTCTCATAGGCCTAAAACTGCCAACACAAAGGCAAACATCTGCGATCAGTAAACACTCTCAAGCTATACATGGGAAACGATAAGAGAAATACTCACTAGCAGAAATGGGTAGAATCCTAACCACGCCTCAGTCAAGCCCTGCGAGCGCATACACATGTCCCTGAGGAAATAGGCAAAGGTATAGGAACCCCAATCATACTCTCCAATATGGTCCAATGATGTGTGGCACTTACCGAAGCGAACGACACCATAGAATAGTTATCTGGTATGAAGCAGCCTCTAATGATCATCAGGAACAATTGCCGAAGAATGCGATTCCTGACTCTGACACCATCAAGCATGGGCTCGCTCAACAGCCCACTCACAACATCCACGCCCAAAGGACCTGTACACACAGTACTGCCTTTGAGCGCCTCCACCGGAACTCCTAACAAGGATCTGACGGTAGTAGGGGTAATATTCGCCATACAAGGTACTGGCGCCCCTCCAAACTCCATACCTGTGATAAACCGCCAATCTATCGGCATCATCATCACCTCACAGTCCAACAGATGGAGTGAATGAGTCTGATGAAACCATCGCTCAGATAATTCCCTTAGATAACCCCAGGGAAAATGACGGGGAAGGATGGAAAAGAATGCTCCAAATATCCAGTCATGCACAATCGCTCTGTAGTCAAGATGAAGAGCCTGGCACATATAGTGTATACTAAACCAGTTCCCTAGAGGCTGTGTGAAGCCGAGAACCTACATAAAATGCAGATCAACATCAAAATCCTTTACTCCTCATCAATAGGAAAGAAGGAAGATCAAGATCTAACGTCATACCTCGTTAGCATACAAATACATCGAGGGATGTCGACTCAAGTCACCTAGAAGCTCTGGGTTTCCCACCTGAAGACTCAAGAATGATCCCCGGTGGGGGTCACCACACGTTATCTTCCATTGGTGTATGTATCAATGAAGGTCAAGCAACCTTGACGGTATTTCAGCCGATGGCAAGTAAACCCATCGAGGCATCGAATGTTGTTCAATGATTGCGTACTGTGATATTCATATTCCCCAGCGAATCCCCGGCGGGGGTCACAACGTATATCAAGCCGTTGATTCACACGTCAACAATGATCAAACAGCCTTAATAGTCTACCCCACATGGTTTTCCATCTATTGATTCACACATCGGTGAAGTACACATCAACGAAGGTCAGGCAACCCTGACAGCATATGTTGTTGGTAGTAAATCCAACAAAACCTTTGAATATCCTGGCGATACAAAACAGGAAAGGTCAGCATCATTGAGGAGGATCGATGATGGAATATGTTATACACATAAGAAATAAGAGGCAAAGCTTTATCCCCACATATCTCTTACACATATCTCTTACACATAAGAGGCACCTCTTCAGAATCGAGTTTGTATCAAGGATTAAGGACTTTGGTGATATCCCCAACGTCAACATCCTAACAGATTCGGATCACACATCCAATTGGGTCATAGTTGCTAATCCTCGGTAAACGTTACAAGGATCCAGCGATCATCCCCAGCATGTTGGGTAACAACCCCACACACATGCATCATACATTTGTATCACATTGCATTTCAAGTGTCTAGGATTCTTTATCCTACCCATGCATTGAATTGAATGAATATGATAAAGAGGGGCATCTATATACACTCAAAATTTTTTTCACACCTGTCACTGACATTTTAGGAATGCAGATTCATCTTTCAGAGATACCCCTAGAAAACAGCTCACATCCAGTCCGGATACTACCGGAAGTTCAGTCTCAACCCCGGAACACACCCTGGGAGTAACAGTTCCAACCTCGGAGATAACCCCGAGGCATGCAGTTTTAACACCAAAAATTCCACCGGAGAAGACTAATTAACCTCGGAGATAACCCCGAGGTATCCAGTCTCAGTCCCAACACTGGGAATAGCAGTTACCAACCTTGGTGATAAACCCCAAGGAGTGCAGTTCCGACGATAACCCCAGAAATGTTTGTTTCAAATGCATGCAATCAGCTTCAACCTCGACACTCACACCGAGGCACTCAAGACCAGACCCGGAGACAACATCGGGAGGACAGGCACACCTCAGAGATGACATTGAAGACCTTCAACACTTGCAGCGGTCCAATTTCAGAAATAACCCTGAACAACGTCTGCTTTACCATCCCAAACCGGCGATAACTCCGGTGAGGGGAAAAGTTGTCATCTCCCCAACTCAAGGCCACATCATGTCGTCCCAACATCTCATACATACATTTCTACACAACGATGTCCCACAAGAATCAAGGAAAACCAATCCCGAGTGACTATTGTGCAGGGTAACTAATAAAATTTGAAGCTTGAAGACCAGAGGGCACCGTCCCATCTTCATGACTTCGTACAACCTCTAATCACATACCATTGTACAACTCTCAATAACGGCAGACTGAAATAGGTCCTATATACCTCATCTGGATGCCCGGATTGCAATTCTGAAAGTTCGAGCAGACATTTCAATACCTACATGCACGCATCTCTTGAAACAACGCGACCCGAGAAAACCCAGAGACAGCAGGCAAATTTCAGTACACTGCGGCTCACCCCTCTATAAATAGAGGGCTTGGGGTGGCCATTTGAAAAAAAGAAAAGCGAGGAAGCCCTATCAAATTTGCTCCGTACTTTTAATATACTAAGTGCTTTCTCATTTTATACACTTGTGAGCTCACATATAACTACTCTTGTACCAACGGGAGGAGAGTTTCATCCACTTTAAAGATATAGAAGTCTTCTTTGGCAGTCCACTGTAGGCCTTCTTACACACTTTAAAGCCTTTCTCTTCATCTTTGCACACACCCTTCTTCACGTTGAGAGTCGTGTTATGCGTGTATATGCCGGATTTTGATCAGTGGTTTTATTTTCAATTTGTATATACATATATATTATATATATATATATATATATATATATATATATATATATATATATATATATATATGGACTATCATTATCGAGTTATGCCTTGATTGAGCCTAGACTTGATGCGGATCGTTTATTTGCTTTTATATATATATATATATATACTCGTCCCATCGGGAGTTTACTTCGTGGTGGTTGATCGCTTTTACAAGTTACTTTACGTTTCGTCCTTCCTGGAGTTTAATTCATGGCAGTTGATCGCTTTTATAGCTTTATTTACATTTTCGATCCCCATGGAGGTGCTTCGTGGTGGATGATCATGTTTATACGTATATATATATATATATATATATATATATATATATATATATATATATATATATATATATATATATTTACTGACTTTTATATATATACCTACTTACTGCTTATTGCTTTCATACAACATGCGGTATCATGTGAGGCTAGGAATCATGTGATCACAGATTCAGCCTATTGGATCTAGATTCGGTTCCCATGATGGACATTTTCAGCTGTAAGCAGCTTGTAAATTATTCTACAGTGTCTGAATTTCCTCAGATGGTTTTCATACCCACGAGGAAATCAGTATTATTTTGTACATTATTTTCTTATAGATGCTTCGCATCTCAAAAATAAAATCAATCAAGCCGAACACTTAATTAAAATGGAAGTGTAAAAGGTGTCAATTACTATGGAGCACAAGGGTTTAAAAAACCTCTTTTATAAAACATCAATGCCATATCTTGATAAAATTGAATTTTTACACAAATTCAAACCCTGTGTATATAGGTGGGAATGAGGCCTCGCACCACTTCCAAATAAACAGCACATTGACCCACACACACACACATTCAAATAATAGTTTCTTGAAAAGAGGCAGTCACCGTGGTAACACAGATGTCGGGGGGTGTCTAACACCTTCCCTCCGCATAATCAAGTCCACGGACCCTAATGAATCTTGGTTTCACCGACCCGTTTAGCAGTGTCACATCACTTGGTCAATGTGCAAACCTTTTCTCGGTTGTGTTGGTACAACCATTTAAAAAACCAACTGGTGACTCTTAACAGTCCATCGTCGACATTAAACTTTTCGGACCTTTTTCACTTGTTTTTTCAAACAAATCTCACCTAAAATGAGAACACCAAAGAACAAGTAACGGAATGGGACAACTAAAAATCCCAACGTCGACAGTATCCAACAAGTTATCATGCCCTCTACAAAGCCCAACGATACCTGGAACGTCAGGAGGGTCATAGAATGTCTCAATAGCTGATTAACTGTCACCCGATCTGTGGGAGACAAACTTCCATACCAGGATCTAAAAGAAGATGTTATCGATATGGGTGGGGTATGCTAAATCCGGCTAACGGTAGATGAAGACATCTGTAAAACCGTATTATAAGACCATCCAAGGGTCAATGCTATACTCACCTCTAGGAAAGCATATCAATAACATAATGCATGCATCATGATAAATAACAATGATAAATGACAATAAGATGTAGGGAATAGAAATCATAATACATACATTCCTAAATACATCATCATATAATAAATCATCTCTATATACAACTGAAAATAAAAAGTATAGGGAAATGGGGCAGAACCGCCCAATATCTAACAGAGGCCTGTCAAAAGATATAACGAGAAATGGGGCACAACCTCATAATATCTAACAGAGGCCTATCAAATGAAATAACAAGAAATCTATCAGAAGAAATCAATGATGTTCACATCATCCAATCGATCCATCTGATGTAACTCCTCCTGAGTCACCGAATCTCTGTTAGAAAGCATGTTAGGTCAATGCAAAGGGTGATATGCACTAGTAAAGCTATCAGAATATGGGCCACCTGAAGGGCCAGTGCCAGAACTGGATGGATTAAAAGAATCTGCCTCTGATGGATCTCTGCCCAAATGTCGGATAAAAAAATGTACATGGTCCAACCTTTGGGTCAAACTGTCAATTCGCACTGAATGAGTGGGCTCTCGGACACAGGAAATCCAGACTGTCATGATAACAGATCCAGGAACCATATCCCCTATAAACTGCGTGGCTCGGGTCTGAGCTCCAATGATGAGAGGGAACCACTAGTGGTAGAAAGCCTCTTGAGTAAAAGGGCCCTTTGATAAAGTGAATCCATCTAAACCCATCAGGAGAATCTCAGTGATCGACTGAGATAAAGGCCAATGTCACCTAACAGGAGGAAAGGACGGAATGTGAATCTCCCATGTGATGCTCCTGATAGCACGCTCTCCTAAATAGAATTCTCAGCCTCCATCAGTTAAGAGAGACATCCGATGGGTGGATAATACATACTCGACCCCAGTCGAAAAGCCACCCTCAAAGCCTATTGTCAAATGGTCCTTGGAATAGAAAACCCATGTGATGACATCGGATGTCAATAACTCAAACTGCAAATGAGAATGGGTAAACCCCTCGGCTACAGGAACCTCTGCAAGAGTGGAGTGATGCCATCTCCATCCCCGTGGATAGGTCTCCAGACCTAATATAGTAATGGGACAAACATAAGGAAGCCTCTCATAGGCCCAAGACTGAAAATGCAAAGATCAAATATCTTCAGTCATGAAAACTGACAACCCGAGCGAGGGAAAATGAAAGATAAAGAGAAAATATTCACCAGAAAATATGGGTAAAAGCCTACCCAAGTCTCTGTCATGCACTCTGAGCGTAGGTGCATCCCTTTGAGGAAGTAGGCAAAGTTGCATTAGCCTTAGTTAAAGTCTCTGATACCGTCCACATCACGAATGGCGTTGACTAAAGCGAAAGAGACCATCGAGGAGTTATCCACTAGGAAACAACCCTTGATGATGATTAGCAACAATCGCCAAAGAATGCAATCTCTAACCCTCAGATCATTAGGCAAAGGCTCAGTCAAATCCCCACTCATGGCATCTATACTCAAGGACCCAAAGTGAACGGTCCGACCCTTGAGGACCATGGCAGGAACTCCCAAAAGGGATTAAACGGCAGTCAGGGAAATGTCAGCCACCAAAGACACTAGCATCCTTATAAAATTCAACCCAGTAATAACCTGCCGGTCCATCGGTGTCATCATCACCTCGCAATCTAGCAAATGGAGAAACTGTGTCTGGTGGAATGGAAAAGAAAGCTTGAAAGCCCCATGAATGGATGATTTCTCGGTACTCTGAATGGAAGGTTTGGTACAAGGAGTGAATGCTAAACCAGTTCCCCCTAGTCTGAGTAAACTCGGGAACCTGCATCAAATTGCAAATCAAAGATCAAAACCCTTGCCCCAAAAGTGGGAAAAGAAAGATGGAAATGGCTATTACCTCGTTCACATGAAGATAGATCGAGGGATAACGACTTAAATCATCGAGAAGATCTAGAATCGGCACGTTAATAGTTGAAAGCTCGTGGTAGGGAATGGAAGAAGAAGGAGCATGGTCCATAATAGGCACATCCTCCTCCTCGTCCACGACATCTGGTCTCTCAACCCAAATAGGGAGAATAACTGACTTAGTCAATCGGCGAGGTTATCGGGCAGGACGAGGCTGAGGAACATCAAAAGTTCTCCTTTTCACACCTGCAGAGGTCCTATGAGAGCTACTCAGCTGATATGGATCCATAATCTAAGAAAAGTCTCTGAATCACTTCAAAAAGGGTGAGGTAAGTTCTAAACTTGAAGCTTATTAAATCATTGCATCACGATAGCCTATGTGAAAACATGCATTGGTTTGACATACTTCCCCATTAGAGTTAAAATTGCATGCCAGACTCGTGAAAAGATTTCGCCAGAGTTTTCTTTGGAAAATGGACTATCCACATGCACATAGGCATGACTAGGTATCCATTCAATAACACACTAACCCAAAATCATGAACATCTCATATGCATGAAAAAAAGATCAAAATTAAATCCACCATGGCAGCCAAATTACCATGTGTGCTTTATTTGAAAACTTTTGCTTATCTGTCCTCAAATAGGATGAATAAACTAGCAAACATTTATGCCAAATGACTGTCTAAAAAGTTAGATTTTTTATATTAATACGTTCAGCAAGGTAAAATATGAACATTTACTAAGTTATATAATTTTTGTCAAGTCATATGAGTATGCATATTCACTGTATTATGTTTAGAAGCATTCTATATGAAATCTAGCGTTCTAACGGTCAAAATTTGAAATGAAAACATGTAAATGTTACCAAAATAGTGCAGAACATTTGTACGGTGATAGATTTTGCAAAAATCAGCCCGAACTGAGTAGATCTGAAGAGAAAATTTTGGATTTTCTATTTTGTTCAACTTGAAAATAACTTGGGAAAGAAAAGAGAGGGAGTAATTATACCCGATGGGAGCTGTGGATCAACTCAAAATAGCTGTAGATCTATGTGGGGCCACCTAAGCTGGTCCCCACCCCCTCAAGCTCGATCAAATTTGAGTTACAACGGAGTTCCCGGAAGCTGAAAAGTCAAATCAGGGAAAAAGGTGCTACGTGATTAAGCGAAAAGGGCCTGAAACCCTGAATTTAGATACCAAACTTCTGATCTACATGTAAGTCATTGGTATTAACCCAGATGTGGGGTTCAAAAAGTTGATGATAGAGGTTATTGAAAGCAGCCCTTGTCAAAGCATCAAGAAGGTACAGTGTCAAGAACCATTAGTCTTAAATGTATTAAAATATCATGTTTTGTTCAGGGATGTAATTTGGCATAAAGCTTTCCCCGACAGAGATATTAGGCATTTCTGACAGTGTAAACTATTTGCGACAACTCCAGCGTAGCATCGGGAAAGATTCAATGATGTAATTTGTTGAAAACTACTTCAACGAAGGTCAGAATGATTGACATTACAAATCGCTGGCGAAAACTTTAACGTAGAATCGGGAAAGATCCGTTGATGTAAGCTGTTGAAAAACTACTTTAACAAAAGTCAGAATGACTGACATTATAAATCGTTGGCGACAACTCGAGCGTAGCATTGGGAAAGATCCGGTGATGTAAGCCGTTAAAAACTACTTCAAAAAATGTCAGAATAATTGACATTGCAAACCATTGGCAACAACTCCAGCGTAGCATCGAGAAAAATCTGATGATGTAAGCCGTTGAAAATTACTTCAACGAAGGTTAAAATGATTGACAGTGTAAACCGTTGGCGACAACTCCAACGTTATCATCAGGAATGGTCCAGTGATGTAAGCCATTGAAAACTACTTCAACGAAGGTCAGACTGATTGACATTGTAAATCGTTGGCAACAACTCCAGCGTAGCATTGGGAATATTTCGGTGATGTAAGCCATTGAAAACTACTTCAACAAAGGTCATAGTATTTGATATTGCAAACCATTGACGACAACTCCAACGTAGCATCGGGAAGGACCGATGATGGAATCTGTTATACAAATCCCCAGCGAAGGCACCACAAAGGTTTGGTGATTTCTAGAACATTGAAAACTATTCTTCAATTAGGCACCGAGGAAACTCGGTGATGGTCAACCTTCACAAAACTACCATTCGAGTAAGTATTGTGAGGATATTATGAAAGCAAGCAATAAAAAAGATTCTATCTCCAACAGAGCTATCAACATCAACCTGATAGAAAGCCAGGGCGGTAGTGATAATGCCAGCGTTACAGAAGGAAGAATCTAATGATGGCAACCAAGCCAAGCTATCATCAGGATAAACATCAATAATCCCCAAAGAGTTACTCACAAAAGAAAATAACATCTTCGGCAGAAATAAAGTCATAAAGCATAAGAACATTGTGACAACCTAAACGTCAAAATCCAATGGTCTCAGTCATAGGAAAACCTCCACATAAAGGATTTTGAAAACATCTCTACAACTTATCATTGAATAAGTCTCAATTGCACTGATGAACAGTTCAAGTCATTGGCAACAACCCCAGTGTAGCATCAGGAAAGATCCGGTGATGAAAGATTTTAAACTACCGTTCGAGTAGACATCAAAGTAGTTCAATAGAGACCATGATTGGCAATTCCATCCCCAACAGAAATGGCAGGAGCAATCAGTGATAGAATCCTGTTAGAAATAATTCCAACCAAAAACATCCAGCATCCATAACATCACATCATACTACATTACATGGCATCATTTAAATCTTGTTGTATTTCAAGTGTCTACTAATCTTTATCATATTCATGCCATTATATTACATAAACATGATAAAGAGGGGCATCTGTAGACACTCAAAATTTTGCATTCCTATTACTAACCATGCAGGAGGGCAGAATCATCTTTTATCTTAAAGAGACAACCTCGGGAGATCAAGTTAAACCCCGACAACAACCCCGGGAGATCAAAATCAAGCCCCGGATATAACCCCGAGAGATCAATTCCAACCCTGGTGAAACCCCGAGTGATAAAATCTAGCCCTAGAGACAACCCCGGGAGATCAAGTTAAACCCTTGTGACAACCTCGGGAGATTAAAATAAAGCCTTAGAGACAACCCTGGGAGATCAAGTCAAACCCTGGGGATAACCATGGGAGATCAAATCCAAACCCCGGTGATAACCCTGGGAAGATCAAGCTAAAACCCCGGAGACCCGGGAGATCAAACCATCCTCAGAGACAACCTTGAGAACTGTCAAAAGTCAATGGCAGTCCAATCTCGGAAACAACATTGAGAAAAGACGGTTATAACTACATAAAGCCCGAAACCAACCCGGGAGGAGCAAAATAGTAATTATGCCAACTCAATATCAATTTAGCCCAAATCACTGCAAAAGAAGTCATACAGAACCATATTATCAATCCCGAGTGAAAATAACATAAGATAACTCAACAGATGGACTGCGAAGATTTGAAGATCTGGTCATGGACTCATCTTTTTGTATTCAAAAAATGTTAAATCTGATCCGTGGCTTTTTCTCTCTTTAATATATATACATATATATATACATATATATATATATATATATATATATATGTATATGAAAAATGTCAAATCTAATCCGTGGCTTTTTCTATATGTGGCTTTTACTTGCTTTCATATATATATATATATATATATATATATATATATTAGCGGAGATCAGTTCAATTCTGGACTGGATCAAAATTTGGACCTTTTTTTTTTTGCTTTTTTTTTAAAAACAACTAAAAAATAATAATTTATGGAACTTGAATTTTTACATAATACAGTGTTTTGGATGTGATTTGGATACGTATAACAAAACAGGTATGTACAGTCTGTGCAAATTGTACATAATTTTTTGGTATAGGTATTCAAATCACACCCAAAATATTGTATTATGTAAAGATTCAAGTTCAATAATTTTCTTTTTAGTTGTTTAAAAAAAAGTAAAAATAAATGGGTCAGATTTTTTAACTGTCAGGACTCTTTGACGAGATCGGATATATATATATATATATATATATATATATATATATATATATATATATATATATATATATATATATATATATATTAGTTGTTTAATTGTGTTTAAATATTTGTTTTAACTGTTCATTCAATGTAAACCCATAATATTCAAATCCGTGGTTTAGATTTGTTTAAATCTACTCATATCTAACTTTTAATCGGTTCAAAAGTTGTAAAACTGTAATCTTTGAGCAAGAATAGCTAAAATTTAATTAAATCTAGTTTTCTTTCTAGTGTTTTTGTAAATATTAAGCAACCACGTGACCCTAGATCTGTATCTCGAGAAAACGGGAAGCTCGGCTACGTGCAGACAAGGATTTAATGGATGAATCATTGGTTTTGCGCCGTTTAGATTAAACATATGTGTTGTTTCTGTATCCTCATTGTGACCGCCCTACAATAGGTTCATACAACCAATTCTCATTTGCCAAATATATGGTACATAATTCAAATACAAACTTTGTTTATACAATTATTAACTGTCATGTAAAATACGACAAAACATAAGTAGTAAGTTTTAATACAAATATTGTCTCGTAGAAAATATCCAAAATCAAATAAAGTCCTCATTACAATTGTTATCACACTATTTTATAGAATAGTGAGGACTACTATAGTAACCATCTTTAACCATCACTCCATTGCCTGACTAGTCCCAACTATATTCTCATTTCCTGAAGAGAACAATGAAAGAAAAGGGTGAGCTCAACTAGCCCAGTAAAGAATATTATGACTAAGATAATGCAGAATAAATTATCGTTAGTCCTCAACAATAAAAAATCTGATATAATACAATAGACAACAAGTTTTAGATCAACAACTGCAGCAGAAATAGCAATCCATTAGAAGAGTCAAGTAGAGCATGATGTCTACTATCTTCTATGATTTAAAAGTCCATCATCAATATTTTAGCTTTGAAACACCAACCAATAAATATTTCAAATCAACAAATTATCCATGCACTACGGGCCAAGGATATTCGTTTGTATCACCAGTAGTAATGATCATGCCAAACAACTGTCCATCTATGCACTACGGGCCAAAGAGAATTTTCACCATAACATTTTTCTATAACATTACAGGTTAGGATTATACCAATAAACAATTCCTGGTCATAATCATACCGATCAACAATCCATCTATGCACTACGGCCAAAGATGATTTTCACCACAATATAAGCATGAGGATGATGACAATGATATAATAAATTAATCAAGTGAGATCAAGAATAAATATTAGAGATTTATAATTCAATTTATTCGGAGTTCAAGAATGTGAAAATTGTCAAAATGATAATTAATTGTGGAGTAAAATTCAAGAATGGTATTCATGTATCAAAAATAATTTAGACAGAAAAGAAACCAATTTTGTCGTCAATAGTACCCTGAATGAATAATATCCCGTGAATAGTACCCCGACATAAAAAGATTAAATTTAATAAGAAAGTTCAAACCAATATTCTAACGAAATTATATATGTTGAAGTGCAAACTATTAAAGATAGTCTACTAATTTCAGGGATTATAGAAGCAATACTTATCAAAATAAGTGTATATTTAGGAATATGAAACGAAATAATATCACTTATACATTATAGAGTATGGAAGAAAATAATATTCTTTACGAATATTGAACGAAAATAATATCCCTTACCTTAGTAGGAGACTAAATCTGACTGGTATAGCAGATATATTCTTGAGGAAATATTTCACTATTAGTAACACTTAAAGTATTCTTATAGTAGAAAGAAATACGCACAATATTATAGAAGAAGAATTCTCTGATTCTGGTGTGATTTTCTTTTCTTTACTAAGCATACTATTTATAAGAGAATGACATGGCACTATTTAATATAATCACGGATGCAAAGAAAAAAATTTCACAGCCGAAGTTCATAGACGAATTCGGTGAAAATTTGATTTCACTATTCATCAGTGTGCAATAAAATATCTAATAAAACAAAAACTTTATATATAATATAATATATTCTAATTATAATCTAATAAAATAAATAACTTTATATATATTATAAAAAGTATTTTGTTTTATATAAAAAGTTTTCTGTTTTATTACTATTATAATAATAATCAAACAAAACTGAGACAACTTTCTATCGGCGATTTTGAAAAATGAGTAAGTGGGGGTCCATGTAATAAGCCAAACTTACAACAAATACTTCATGACAAACCCCTCTATTTATATCAAAAATTGAATAAATATTTATCACAAATCACTTATCTTCAATAAACACATTTTAATCTTTCAATAAGTATTCATCATTAATATTATAACTCACAATATTGACAACCAGATCATTCCTAGGAAAAAGGGAGCTTTTCAATAAGGATTTCTTCTTATTGACGCACAATTAATTAACCTAACCCTTTTCCTCGACAGAACTATCTAGACATTGTCAATAATGCAAATAATAATATGAATAACTGTGTTGTCTCAATTATTAATTTAATAATACAAAATATTGTGCATATGATATTGTGACAATAATTGAATCAATAATATGATATATTATGCAGCAACTACTGTGGCAATTATTAAATAAAAAACTTAGTGACTTCTTATGTAAGCATCAATAATTCAAGATACTGTGCAATACCGTGTGCTACTGTGCAATAACGTGTATTACTATACTTTTATCACATGGTATCTCAACAGTTTAACGGTAAAAGTCTTACCGTTATTTTATGAAAAGGTTATTTTTGTCGTTTTCTATATCCGGCAGTCATTTCGGTATGGGGTTGTTGGTCGTTTTACCGATCAATATATGTGTGTGCAAGTATACATGATCAACAAGTAATAAAGAGTAAGTAAAGTATCGTTCTCACGGAGAATTAACTAATAAAGTTCACCAAGCACTATCCCATAACCATTTCAGTCTTATTTAAATGAATGATATTATATTTTATATTTAAACTATGAAATTAAATAAACCTAACTATTCATATAGTGAGACTAGATAATGAAGACCTGAGATCACAATTTCATCTATTGACTCATTCAAATCCACACATTTCATGTTAAGCCAAACTAATTATAACGGATTGTTAGTCGAGAACACGAAAGTAAAGTATAACCATCTCTCAATATACCATACACATATCACATATAATCCACAGTTGATAGAATGAACATGAACACCCACATTACCTAAACCACTATATGTCTATGTGATTTAAAAATAATTAGGGTTTAAGCCCAAATTCTCAAATGACTACGAGCTATGCCTCGGTATATGTCTATCCTAAGTACGAATCATACATTCCATCACCATGTAGAACATACAAACATAAGCTATCAAGATCAAATCTAAACCCATAATCTATCTTTCAAGTTCATATGGGTTATCACAGTAATTGATGGCCAATCAACTAAGCAAATAAGCATGAATCTTAATAGACAATCCCATAGCAATCAATAAGGTTAACAATAAAATATATCAAAATAAACTAATCCATTGCAATCTCAGAATAGAGTTTAAATCATAGTTGAATCAAATCTATCATCCACATATTGAATAAACATCATAAAATTACAAATAGGAATCAAAGAGAAGTTAAGGGTAGAGAATTGAAGTGCAAATCTATTCTCTTACTCCAATATTAAATCTCTAATGCTTTCCAATTGCTTCAAGTCTTTAATCTACTCAACTCTAGAAATCACTACTCTAATCTACTATAATCTACTTATTCAAATTGAAGAAAGAAAGTAGCGATAGCTAATTGATCCCCAAAGGGGTCGAATGCCTTACATAATGATAATACGTCCCTTTATAAGCCCTAAATGAACCTCCCCTCCCTCTCAGTTACGCTTCAATTTCATTGTTTAGTGAAAAAGTCACCGTCAACATTAGAGTTCATAGTATTGCTACCGAAATGGCTTTCGAGTCATGGCGCTACCACAATATAAAATCCCCAAATTCGGGTACTTGAAACCCGAACTCGGTGCTTTACGATACCATTTCTGTGAGCAGAAATAATACTAATAATAATAACAATAATATAAATATCAAACTTAATTTACATTTATAAGAGTCTAATCCCAAGTACACAACCTTTACTCTAAGTCTTTACATGATATATAATACATATCATTGTCTATATATTGTCTAACTATTACAAAAGATACCATTAAACATGTTATGTTTGCTTTCCTTTTCTCTTGTTCGCCTGTCTGAACCTTCGTGCTGATTATGTCTAGCTGAAAACATTTAAATTTAAAGCAAGAATGAGCATTTGGGTGCCCAGCAAGTAATAACAATTATAAATATAATTAGCTGAAAGAAGTAAATATTTTCTTTGTACATCACTTCTACAACGAATTTATAGTTGTGAAGTAAACTGAACCGATAATAATAACATAACAATTCTATCTCAAATTTTTGAAACTACGTATTGACTATATATGAGGTTTAGTTGACATACTATGAACATTGTTTTATATTTTCGATAGGGTTTTGCAGAACTTTATCTGCAAACCGTCATAACTTATGGGCACGAGGTTGTACTTCCAATGTACCATGTATTGATCAATACTACATTACAATAACGATAGAATCGTTCACTCATCGACCTTTCAAGCATAAAAGTTTTCCTTGATCGGGATGTTCATATTTAGTACGGAATCAAACCAAAACATTTTGATTGGATACAAAATGTTTTATCATATTCAACGATATTTCTAAATCATGTCTAAATTTGGTCAAATAGCTTAGAAAGCTTATATATATATATATATATATATATATATATATATATATATATATATATAGTAAGGATCAAGGCATTCTCCTTAAATAGCATTACGCTTAAATAGCATTCTTTTATCAAAGCGGCGTAGTTTTGGAGGAAGCGGTGTCATTTTTGTAAATCTGTTTGCGACATTGTATTTACAAAATGCCATCGTCCTCCAAAACTACGCTGCTTTTGATAAAAGAATGCTATTTAAGCGTAATGCTATTTAAAGAGAATGCTCTTGATCCTGAATCATATATATATATATATATATATATCAACATGTGTTTAACTACAATGATTATCCAAGTGGGGACACTTGTATAACCATATTTTGAAATTAACGAATAGAATATATATATATGAGTTATATAATATAATATAATGTTGATAAACAATGATCGAATATAATATATACGACAATAAAGTTAATAATCTAGTACAATAATAATATAATTCTGAAACTTCTTACTTATGTTCATTGCATAAAGGAAATACAAAGGTAAGATACTTGCCTGATGCGCTGCTTACAATTCGCAACTTAGTTTTATATTTTATATCACGACTTATCATTAATTAGATCATTCGTTCGATTAGAACAATATACTATAACACATAGTACTGCATTTCGCAGTCAGCACATAACCTAATCACAGTATCACACATGTTCCACAACCATTGAATCACAAATAAACACATATCTAATCAAATTATCTAAGTCTAGATCAATTTCTGAAACATGTTGGTGTACCGACAGCTTTATCGGGTAATTATCGAGTCTAAGACTCTATCCTGAAGTTTAATATCTTTAAGTATCAGTTATATTATTTTTAAATGACTTATAATAATTTTTAAACATTTATTATAATTTATCATGAATTTTCAAACATCGAAACCATTATTAAATGATTTAAATATTGAATAATTCGATTATCATTAATATTTAATTAATATTAAACTATTAATGAAACCATTGCCAAAATATTAAAGTTATTTATAATAACTTAAAATATTTTAAAGTATTAATTTTACCCTTAAATGATTTTTAAAACATTTAAAATCATTTTAAATAATTATCATTAATATTAAAGTATTAATGTTTTATTTATCCAAATATTAAAAGTCATTAAGTATAACTTAAAATATTTTTAATTCATTTATATCCTTTTTAAATGATTTTAAATTAATAAAATCATTTTAAAACTATTTATTTAGTATAATTATTAAATAAATTTAATATTATTAATAATAAATTAATAATCATCAATATTAAATTATTAATGAAATTATCCTTTAAATATTAAAAGCTATATTTTATAACTTAAAATATCTCTTTACACTTTACTTTCATTTAAAATAATTTTTATAATATTAAAATCATTCTTAAACTAATTTGTTTAATATAATTATTAAATAACTTTAACATCATTAATATTAAATAATTATTGAGATTTTACTTTAAATATTGAAAGTTATAATTTATAACTTAAAATATTTTAAAATCTTTATTTTCTTTTTAAAATGATTTTTCTAATATTAAAATCATTTTAAAACTAATTTATTTAATATAAGTATTAAATAAATCTAATATAATTAATATTAAAATATTAATATTTTTCATGACAAAATATCAAAAGTTATATTTTATAACTTAAAATATTTTATAACCTCTATATAATTTTTAAATCATTAATTCTTTTTTTCATCATTTATTTAATACATTTATTAAATAACTTAAATCTCAATAATATTAATTAATTAATGAATTTCATCACAAAATATTAAAAGTCATTAAAAATAACTTAAAATAATTTCTTATATCATTATATAATTTTAAATGATTTTTCATGTATTAAAATCATTTTTAAATAATTTATTTAATATTATAATTAAATAAATTAAATACTTTTAATATTCCAAAAATATTAAATATTTATGAAATATATTTAAAATAATTAAAAACTAATTTTTAGGACCTTAAAATAATTTTTAATAATTTATTTTGTATTTTTAATAATTTAAAACTATTTAATACTAATTATTTAATAAAAATAATTAATTTATAAAGTAACGGTCACTAAAGACCGCCTATAGCGACAGAACCGTCGCTATAGGTGTTCTTCATGTTCTCGGCCAAAACCCAGAACACCAAGTCAGTTACCGAGTGGGCTACTTTGACTGTGATTAATTCTTAAGACAAAATGTTTATGGCCAATCTATGACTTAGATCGTGTATTACTAATGCAACAATACAATACCCAACAACAAACATTGCCAACAAGCATAACATAAGTGATATCTGGATCCTTGAACAAATTTATCAGAGTCGTTTCTTCATTTCGGGTTAACGAAATGAAGAAACGATTCATTATTCATATTGGGCCTCCACAACTTGCAATCTGTATATTGTTTTTATGATCTATAAGCTGCAGTGTGTAGTCAGTATGTAAATTATAAGATCTAACACAAAACAGCAACACCATATTAAGATACATGCCGGTCAAAGTAGTGGTCAAGAACTGACTTTGAAGATTTCTGGGTTACCCAGAATCTTCATCCGGCAGTTACGTCTGGCTTACTTTGACCACAAATTACTTGGCTTTTGTTCAATGTTGAGCCATGATCTTCTTCATTATTGGGCCAGACTTAATGGGTTCCTCCTTTGGATTATGTTACTTTTGTCCTGTTGGGCCGAATGATTTGGGCCAAGGTATTTGATTATGTTAGTGGGTTATTTCGGTTGGTTCCGGTCAGTCTGAACCATCTTTATTGTATTGGGCTAAATCCTTGGATCGATCCATTACACAAATTGTCATTTAACTTGACTTTGGTGACCGATAATCATTACATAAGATAAAGTGTTGACTGTTATCTGCCACCTTTCAGCATGGCATTAATGAGGATGGGACTCAGATGACCGGCGGTGGCAAACAGTGGTAGCAGGTGAGGAAGTGAGCTACATGCTTTCGGCTGAGATGACAGGGAGTGCGGGGAGGTGTCAGGAGATAGTGGGTGGCACAGTAAACCGGGTCTGGGGTATGTATGGGGCAAAGATCATACAAGAAAGGTAAGTAACAAAACAATACGACACTCAATCATATTATTCTTCTCTCTCAAGCACTAGACATTATTTTCCTCCATTGTTAACCTTGTGATCGCCGATACTGACTCTCACGCCGGAGCTATCCCCCGACGGTCAAGCCGTCCAGCTTTTGGTGTTTACTTGTTGAACTGTGCAGGATATCGGACGCGTCTTGGTGATTGGGACGTGGGGAAAGATCTTGGCGTTAACATTGGCGCTAGAAGGAGGGCTGAGTTCTAGTGTCCTGAGTATTTTTCAATCACAAACTGTGTTTGTTCTACGTTAGTATTCATGGTGAAGAGTAGAACACCTACACCTAAAGGGAAGCCTATGGCTATCAGTGAATCAACACCACGAGTGTCTGTCAAAGACCGTTTGGGACCTGCAATAAGTGTTCATGCCAGCACAGCTTCCAAACGATCACATGAAGATTCTCGGCCGAGGGCTATGGGCAATGTTAAGCGAAAGCTAGTTTTCACGGCGGAGAAAGGGTCTGGCCATGGTCGGAAACGAGTAGAAGGCACCTCGCCTAGAACTCGATAGTGAGATGACCAAGACGAAAAAGGCCTCGTGTTGACTAAGATGGCGAGATGAAGCGAGATAGGGCCATGGAGGTACTTGTGAAGCGGCTGACGGGATATATTTGGCGAGATGGCTCGAATGGCGGAGTTGAGGGAAGAAGAGTTCAGTTATGTTTAGTCCAAAGAGCGAGGGCATCGGTGTGGGAAGGAACCTGCTCATTCAGGATGTGAGTCTCGGGGCCAACCTCGAGAAAGAAGAAGATCCCAAAGCCCTACTCCTCAAAGATCGAAGAGGGCACATCACCCTATCGATTCTAAGGAGCAGGGTCGAAGCGAACGAAGAAGTCGATCCAGAGATCGCACTCCTGAGAATACAAAGAAGGCGCTCGTTGTTGCACAGTCTCACCATAGCGCCCGAGTTCAGAAACGAAGTAGATCCAGAGGTTGTACTCCTGAGAGTCTACTGAGGGTACACCACCCTGTAGATGCTCGTCATCGGAAAAGTCCCTCTAAAGTTGGACGTTCTATTGTAAGAGACCGATCTACTCAAAAGAGGAAGGAGTCACTGGAAAAAGAAGCATCATCCCAACCAGAAGGTGTGGAATATCTGGTTAAAGAATTAAAGGAACTTGGGAGCGGCTTTAGAAGTGCGAGAAAATGAAAGATACTTCGGGAAAGAAGGCATCCCCTTTTTCTGCGGAGATTCTAAGAGAGAAAGCTGACCCCACCAAGAAGTTGCCCCACATTGAAAGTTATGATGGATCGGGGGATCCCTACGACCACAATCAGGCGTTCGACCGACTGATGGATTACTATTACTTTAGCGATGCCGCTAAGTGTCATACTTTTGTCACGACACTCAGAAAGGATGCCAGGCAGTGGATGGGGACTTTGCTTTCGGATTCAATTTCATCTTGGGCAGACATGTGCAGTAAGTTTCACTCTCTCTTCGGGAGCAACAAAAGGAGGGGAAAACCAACTGGCTTGTTGGCTCAGGTTCGACAGTATTCGAATGAGTCTTTGGGCCAATATGTGAAGCGGTTCCGTGAAGCAGTTGGCCAAGAGATAGACCTGAACGATCTACAAGCTGTGGGACAGTTTCAGAATGGGTTAGATTTGGTCAAATCAGAAAAGTTGGTGAAGAAATTAATGTTTCATCACCCGAAGAGTCTTGCTGAAGCCTTCGACAAAGCCGAAGACTATATCGTGGTGGAGGAAGCCATAAACAGCCTCAAACATCCTTCTTTAGGCCCGAAGCAAGGAGACGGTCGGGGATGAACGGAGGGGGACCCGAAGAAGAATGAAGGAAATAAAGACCGCTATGAAGGCTGGTCAAAGAAATATAACAATTGGAGACAGGGTGGCGGACGTTCGTTCGCTTCCATTGAAGAGTGAATAGGACGATAATAGCACACTTAACACCGAAGTACATTATCTTGGATCAGATTAAGAATCAACCTATTTTTGAGCTACCTCGAGATAATATTAAGCCCGGAAAAGGGAATTCTCGTAAGTATTGTGATTATCATCAAGCCTCGGGTCACGATACCAACAACTGTGCCAGTTTGAAAGATTTCATTGAAAGAAAGGTCTGAGGTGGAGCTTTAGTTCAATGCGTGGTACGCGAGCGAATCAACAACAGGATAGAGGACACATTCAGAGCTCGGCCCGATTCGATGAGATGTTGCCGGCTCTCGCCAACCAAAGAAGCCAAGTTATAGATGTCATCACTGGGGGCACTTTCGATAAACTTGTTGGGAAGAAGCGCCGAAGTCATTTGGATTCAGTCATGTCGGTGGCGGGTACCCTCCCGAAGACTGACAGACTTTATCCAGGAACGGTAATCTCCTTCACCGATGAGGATTACCCTTCGGAGACCATCGAACCACATGAAGGGTCATTGGTGGTGACTGCACAAGTTGGTTCGGTAGACATGAAGCGAATGATGATCGATAATGGGTCGTCCATGGATATCCTATATGCCCATATTTATCAAAGGATGAATCTTGATGGGCAGAAGATGGAGATCGGGCAGGAGGCTCCTTTATACGGCTTCAGCAATGATCCAGTCAAGGTGGCTAGAACCATTGAGTTGCTGGTCATCTTCGGAACGGCTCCCCAGCAGGTAGAAATTATTTGCAAATTTTATGTTGTACATGTAGATTCTGCTTATAATGCTATTTTGGGGAGGCCCACTTTAACTGCTTTACAAGCTGTGACCTCAATCCCCCATTTCAAAATCAAATTTCCTACTACTCATGGGGTTGGTGAGGTGAAAGGAGATTTGGTTCTGGCGAAGATGTTATAGAAATGTTGTGATCACTTGAGAGTGGGGGTATCAAAGCAAAGCGATCCATGGCGATAGAGATCGAACCCTTCACCGAGAAGCGATTGAGAACCGTTGGTCATGCCGGTGAAGAAAGCGAAGAGATAGAGCTCATCCGGGCAAGGCGAACAAGGCGGTGAAAATAGGTTGGTCTGCCGGAACCTCTCGGACGAACCTCTTGGAACTCTGCGATGCTATGTTGACATCTTCGCATGGGAACCTCAAGATATCTTAGGAGTGAAGCGGGGATATTCTTTGAGCATCGGTTGGAAGTGGACCCGTTAAAGAAACCAGTTCGGCAGAAGAGGAAGATCTTTGCGCCTGAACGCCAACGGATCATCGATGAAGAGATTGCGAAGTTGTTAGCTGCTAACTTCATCTTTGAGATCGACTACCCACAATAGATGGCAAATTTCGTGCTGGTCCAAAAGCAGAACAGAAAATGGCGAGTCTGTATAGATTATACCGATCTGAATAAAGCTTGTCCAAAGGATTTCTACTTGTTTCCCCACATCGACCAGCTCATCGATGCCACTTCGGGGTATGCTTTGTTAAGTTTAATGGATGCATTCTCTGGATATCATCAAATTTCCATATATAAAGAGGATATACCGAAGACGGCGTTCATTACGCATCGTTCGGTATATGCCTACAAGAAAATGACCTTCGGCCTCATCAATGCCGGAGCCACATATCACAGGATGATGAACTATGTCTTCAGATATCAGTTGGGTAAGAACATGGAGGTGTACGTGGACGACATGATTGTCAAGAGCATGCTGGTACAGAAACATTTGGACGATTTGGAAGAATGCTTTTAGACAGTTCGTCACCACAAATTGAGACTGAATCTTGCTAAGTGCACCTTCAGATTAGGGGCTGGTAAGTTCCTGGGTTATCTTGTCAGCCAAAGAGGAATTGAAGCCAATCCAGAAAAAATTCAAGCGATCCTGAACATGAAGACTCCTCAGTCATTTAAGGATGTTCAACGTCTGACTGGAAGGATTGCAGCTTTGAGGAGGTTCATGTCCAAGTCGGCGAGAAAGGTGCTTTAGTTTTTGATACGTTGAAAGGGTAGAAGAATGCAAAGGCGTTCAATGGACTTGAGTGTGAAGGCGCCTTTCGGAGCATCAAGTCCTACTTATCTTGACACCTTTGTTAGTGAAGCCGCTCTCTTTGAGCCTCGTATTTGTACCTAGCAGCTAGTTTGTTGGCGGTAGGAGCGATTTTGGTGCGTGAAGTTGGGGTAAGCAAGACCCGGTTTATTATGTAAGCCATGTCCTTGGGATCTTTGAAACAAGGTACCCAAATATTGAAAAGTTTGCCTTTGCTTTAATAAAGCGCTAATGAAAGCTTAGGCAATACTTCTAGGGTGAGTTGGTAATAATATATACTGGATCGGCCTTTAAAGAAGATTATGGGCAAACCTGAGGTATCGGGGAGATTAGCTGCATGGACAATGGAGTTGTCCCAATTTTTCATTGAATATCATCCCCGAACCGCCATCAAGGGGTAGGCCTTGGCTGATTTTGTAGTCGAATGTTCATTTTCTGAAGCCGATGAAGTTGTGGCAGAAGCTGAAGGATCTGACAGAGCAGTTACATTTCTTCAGTAGAAGCACAGTTTGTGGACGTTGTATGCGGATGGGTCTTCTACTACGGACGTCAGTGGGGCAGGGATTATTCTGACAAGTCCGGAGGGATTCAAAGTACAACAGGCCATCAGATTTTAGTTCAAAGCAACGAACAACGAAGCTGAGTATGAAGCGATACTCGCAGGGTTACGATTAGCGAAGAGTCTTAAAGTGCAGAGAATAGTCATCTTCAGTGATTCTCAGTTAGTCGTTAAGAAACTCTCTGGAGAGTACGAAGCTCGAGGCCCAAGAATGATCAAGTATTTGGCAGAATTAAAAGAATGGCTTCAGTATTTCCAGTCCTACGAGTTTCAGGGGTCGAGCATAATGACAATTCCATTGCCGATGCACTCTCCAAATTAGCCACTACGGATGTTAGCGTTTTTGATGGTTCCATTTACTTATAAATTTTGCAACATCCTAGTGTTCATCATGAATCGGTAATGTGCGTTGACCGAACCAACTACTAGTTGACTCCATATTTGGAGTATCTGGCAGATGGCGTCTTACCTTCGGATCGGATGCTAGCTAAGAAAATAAAGTATAAGAGTGCTAATTTTGTTCTAATTGATGGGGATATGTTCCGAAGGGCTTTCTCGTCTCCACTACTGAAATGTTTGACTCCATCTGAAGCTGAATACGCTCTTCGAGAGGTACATGAAGGCATCTGTGGCGACCATATGGCTGCTAAGTCATTAGCCTACAAAGTACTTCGTCAGGGGTACTACTAGCCTACCATCTTCAAGGAAGCGATTGAGTACGTCAAGAAGTGCGTGAAGTGTCAGCTCAACAGTCCGATACCACATCAGCCACCAGAAGAGCTATACTCAATCTTATCTTCTATACCCTTTGCTGTCTGGGGGGTTGATATACTGGGTCCATTACCGAAAACAAAAGGTCAGGTCCGTTTTGTTATAGTTTCCATCGACTACATGACCAAATGGGTAGAAGCAAAGCCACTTAGGTTAATAACGGAACAGGAATGCTTGAAATTTTTGAAAGAATCAGTAGTGTTTCGTTTCAGAATTCCTAAGGTGGTAATATAGGACAATGGACGTTAATTTGTGGGATCAAAATTTGAAGCATTTTTGAAAGAACTGGGGGTCCAGCACATAAAGACTTCAGTGGCTCATCCTCAGTCGAACGGACAAGTCGAAGTGACCAACAGAACGCTGCTGAATGGGATCAAGCGCAGATTGGACGAAGCTAAGGGAACATGGCCCGAAGTGCTACTTAGCGTGTTATGGGCTTATCGCACTACCCCAAGGACAACAACGAGGGATTCACCTTTCAGACTAGCCTATGGTACTGATGCCTTAGTCCCAGTTGAAATTGGATCTCCAAGTCTTCGGGTCAGTCAGTTTAAAGAGATCTATAATGACGAAGGACTAAAGGCCAACTTGGATCTGTTAGAAGAAGTCAGAGAAACAGCTTTGATCAAATTGGCAGCCTATCAGCGGAGAACGGCTAAGCATTATAATAAGGGGGTAAAGCTTCACAAATTTGAAGTGGGGGACTTTGTCCTCAGAGAATTCGAAGCATCTATGCCTCAGAATTTGGGAAAACTGATGCCGAATTGGGAAGGACCGTATGAAGTCATAGAAGTACCGAAGCCGGGGACTTATCGGTTGAGAACCTTTGGACGGTCGTGATTAAAAATACTTGGCATGTCGGCAGACTTAGGAAATACTTTTAGTAAATATAATGTCAGTACATCGGAATTCTGTAAATATTCACGTCATCATCAATAAAAGTTCCCTTTTTTCTCAAACGAATCTTGTCTTCATTCTTTGTTCGGTTCGATTGGTGTAAGGAGGTTGAATTGGACTTGTTGACCATTCGATGGTAGCCTTAATGGCAGGTGGTCCTTATGGGTTTGTCAGGCCCTTCGTGGTAGGCAAACGCCATCCCTAAGACGTTGTCAGGCCCTGCGTGGTAGCAATTGTCGACCTTTAGACCTTGTTAGGCCCTTCGTGGTAGGCAAGCGTCATCCTTAAGACATTGTCAGGCCCTGCGTGGTAGGCAATTGTCGACCTTTAGACTTTGTCAGGCCCTTCGTGGTAGGCAAATGTCATCCCATGGGTTTTTCAGGCCCTTCGTGGTAGGCAGATTCCATCCTTCAGACTTTGTCAGGCCCTTCGTGGTAGGCAAATGTCATCCCATGGGTTTGTCAGGCCCTTCGTGGTAGGCAAATGCCATCCCTAAGACATTGTCAGGCCCTGCATGGTAGGCAATTGTCGACCTTTAGACCTTGTCAAGCCCTTTGTGGTAGGCAAGCGTCATCCTTAAGACGTTGTCAGTCCCTGCGTGGTAGGCAATTGTCGACCTTTAGACTTTGTCAGGCCCTTTGTGTTAGGCAAATGTCATCCCATGGGTTTGTCAGGCCCTTCGTATTAGGCAGATGCAATCCTTCAGACTTTGTCAGGCCCTTTGTGGTAGGCAAATGTCATCCCATGGGTTTGTCAGGCCCTTCGTGGTAGGCAGATGCCATCCTTCAGACCTTGTCAGGCCCTTCGTGGTAGGCAAGTGTCATTTTTTAGACTTTGTCAGGCCCTTCGTGGTAGGCAAATGTCATCTTATACAAGTTGTTAGGCCCTTCGTGCTAAACAAATTTCCAATGAAGTAGATCTATCTCACACTTCGGTAACGAATAAGTATCCCTTTACTTTATTACCTAAATTTTTTTTAAGTGTTGAGTTCGGAATGCCTCATTCTTTAACTTCATCTTATCTGTTATATGACATGCCTAATTGTTAATTAACAGTTTAAGTTATGCCCATGAAAGGGCTTATACATTTTTCAAGTTGAATTAATATTGAAGTATTGACAAAAAGCAAATGCACAAAAGTTATAAGAACAAAGCCCATATTCCATTAATATATTGTTAATTACAAGGACAGAAATATGAATTTTTTTACAATATTCTTATTAAGCTAAAAAAGAAAAATAGATATCCCTCTTCAGGCTGTGGCTTCATCTTCAAACGAATCGAGAATGGTAGGATCAGCTTCGATCGCGACAAGTTTTTCCTTGTCCTTTCTTCGACAATCATAATAACCATCAGAAAACATCCGAACTACCTTCTCATTCAGCTCGTTTGACTTTTGGTATTCGTCATGAATTTGCTCACGAAGCTCTTCAGTTAAGGGTGGACCTAAAGCCTGAAAAGCTTCCAACTTACCCTGAAGCTCAAGACGAATGTTCAAATTCTTCTCTTTGTCAACACGAGCTTCATCCTGAAGATTATCAACTTGTATAGCCAGGCTTTGATTGGCTATACAGAGTTCTTCATTCCTAAGCTTTAGAGCATAATTTTGAGTGTCAAGTTCAACATTCAGACTCATCATCTCCTGCTGACTGGCCTTCATATTCTTCAAGTCCTCTTTGCAGATCTTCAATTCCTCCATTCTTCGAGTTAAGTCCTTTTGAAGATTTTCATTATTGAAGTGAGCATTGTCGAGGTCAGTCCTTGCCTTATTCCAAGCCGACTTCAAAATCGTGTTTTCTCGACGAGCAGCATCCTCTTCGGCTTCAGATTCTTGGTAGGTGGAAGAAGATGCCCAAAGACAGCACTAGCCTATAGATGTTTATAGATAATTCGTTAATTTTCAAAGAAATGCATATAAATCCAAAAGAACAGACATACAAATATTTACCTTGGCGTGATAGCTGATGCCTTCTTTAATCAAATCCATGACTGAACTATTGCCAAACCGATGCTCATCGGTCTCTCTAACAAAAGAATTGAAGAGATGGAAGGGGTAATTGGCATTAAAATGGGGCCATAAAGTTGGGGACCCCCTTGCATCATTCTCGAACTCATCGGCAGAAGGAATCGAGATGAAAGGCATCCGTTCTTCATGGGAAGGGGATGGTGAAGGATCCATGTATATATTCTCAAGAGATGGAGAATGAACAGGAGTAGGTCCCCGGGTCGGCGAAGGGATAGGTGACAGCTGTGGTTGGTCTGGAATCGGCTCGCCGGGGGGTGGTGGCTGATCTTCCGAAGGTTGTTTTTTTTTCGAGAGGCAATTAAAGCCTCAGGCTGTTCTTCAAGACCCTCTTCGGAAGCCTGAACTCCCACTGGGCCAGTAGGAACCAAAAGCTCTTCGGCAGTAAACAGAGTTACCTTCACTCACCTTTTCTTGATTCGAAGATCCTACAATCGTTCGTTTTCAGGCATATGGATCAGGCTGCAAGTAGTAATCCGTTGAGATTCCTGGGAGATACTTCTTGGCTTTCGAACAACTCTCTTCTTCCTGCGAAGTTGGAGAGTCTCTTCTACAACCTCTGATTCCACAGGAAGATCTTCGGCATCTGGGGCTTCAGAGGACGGAATTTCTTCCTGGGGGTTTTCGATAGGAGGGGATGTGGGAGGTTTGCTCGAGAGGAATTTTTCTAAATCCCTTCGATCCATCGATAAAGGTTTGATTAAAGACACTGCAATAAAGAAATACACTCTATTAGATCTTTCTACAATAGTAAGCACAAAAAATTTACTTCGATAAAAATTTGAAAACTTTGAAACTTACATTTGTGGTCATACAACTAAGCTTGTTTGGTGAGAAGAGTGTAACTCCACTCCTTCTTCGGGAAGTTATCCAGAAGTTCAATCATCTCTTGCACACGTTCCTCGGCTATATCTCCGAAGTCGGCGGATACTTTGTTTAATGTTGTCCAGTCAGGGAAAGAGGCAATCTTAGGTCCTTTAACGAAGAACCACTGCTCATGCCATCTTTTGTTACTGGAGGGAGTATTCAATAGAGAGCGTCACTCGAAGTCCTCTCCGGTTTTTGAAGGAATCTTACCCAAAAGTTTGAATCTCTTCTCTCTAGACTTGCTAACGGCGTATATGGAGAAGAAAAAGTCGAGGGAGGGGGCGACGCCCACTTCATGACAGAAGGCGATAAACGCCATGATGTGAATATAAGAGTTCGGGACTAGTTGGGCGAAGCCGACGCCAATGAACCCTAGGAGGGTGACCAAGAAAACGTGTAAGGGGAATCGAACCCCTTTTTCTAAGAGTGTCAGAGGCATAGCAGTCCAGCCGTCTGGGCACTGGTACATCCTCTCTGTGGCGGTGGGACGGCAGAATTGATGGGTCGCCAAAACTTGGTACCATTCGTAAGCGTTATGAACGTCCTTCTCAGTTAGTGTTGATGCAGTATTGGCGTGAGTGAACTATGTTGCGCTTTGGAAGAAGATGGAAGGGTTGGGAAGAGGCCTTTTCAGTGTGCTTTTGCTCGATGTACCAGCAGGGTTAGGGTTTGATCCTGAAGCAGCCTTGCTTAGGCTGGGTATAGGAGGAACAGTGGTGAGAGGAATGGCATGGATTGGGGTGATGTTATCAGAACCAGAAGACGCCATTGTTGTTAGTTTGCAGAGAAAAGTAAGAAATCTGAGAAAGAAGGAAGTCTAAAGCTCGAAAAGACATTTGAAGTGGCAAGTAAAGTTGTCAATTTGGGGGAAAATATCTTTTATACTGACGGTTACACGTTACACGAGGGCGGCACATTTAATTAATAGCAATGATGACGAATGTGCAGGGGTAGCGTCCGGCTTTGGGTTTAATATCTTAACCGGATTGGACTTCTCTCTTTTGGGCCCTATTTTATTTGAATTATTGATTGGCATTCATAAGTTAGGCCTCGACAGGTTTCAGATTGGACCCCTTGTGATTTATTACAACTCATTATATCATGGGCCTATATTATTTGCAGTCTTCCATTAAACATCCTGTTTAATTAAAGACTGGTGGCAATATTGAGCCATGATCCTCTTCATTATTGGGTCAGACTTAATGGGTTCCTCCTTTGGATTATGTTACTTTTGTCCTATTGGGCCGAATGATTTGGGCCTAGGTATTTGATTATGTTAGTGGGTTATTTTAGTTGGGTCCGGTCAGTCTGAACCATCTTTATTGTATTAGGCTAAATCCTTGGATCAGTCCATTACACAAATTGTCATTTAACCCAGCTTTGACCGATAATCATTATATAAGATAAAGTGTTGACTGTTATCTGCCACCTTTCTGCATGGCATTAATGAGGATGAGACTCAGATGACCGGCGGTGGCAAATAGTGGTAGCAGGTGAGGAAGTGAACTACATGCTTTCAGCTGAGATGACTAGGAGTGGGGGGAGGTGTCAGGAGATAGTGGTTGGCACGATAAACCGGGTCTGGGGTACGTATGGGGCAAAGATCATACAAGAAAGGTAAGTAACAAAACAATACGACACTCAATCATATTATTCTTCTTTCTCAAGCACTAGACATTATTTTCCTCCATTGTTAACCTTGTGATCGCCGATACTGACTCTCACGCCGGAGCTATCCCCCGACGGTCAAGTCATCAATCTTTTGGTGTTGACTTGTTGAACTGTGCAGGATATCGGACGCGTCGGGGTGATTGGGATGTGGGGAAAGATCTTGGCGTTAACATTCAGGATTTAAGAGTTATAAAGACATAGATCGCTAGTACTCATGTCATTCTACACAACCATAACAATAACATAGCCTAAATAACTAACAACAGCAAGATCAGAACCCAAGAACTCAATGTCAGAACGACCTAGGGAAATCTGGGTTACCCAAAAATCTCCTGGTCAATGCCGGTCACGTGGTTTGACCACGAATAACATGAGATATGTTCATGTTCTGACCTTGATACAAGTTCCGGTTTAAAGACCTCATAGCATACTACTATTTTAAACATTTAAACAGACAAAATCATAGACAGAATGAAATCTAGGAGGCCTGACATTCGTTGTCAGACATCAAAATAAAATTTTTCCAAAATTTGAAAAATGTCAAATCCGAGCCTATAGATGTTATGGATCTAACATCTATCAACCCATATCATCATTATAAACTATAAACAACATGTCTAACACCAAATATTTAACATCTTACAAAGGATCAAAGTCAGATTTTTAAAATTAGGGTTCTACCTCTTTTGAGCAAATTCTTGATTCTAGTTACTGATCTGTTGATGGTATTCGTGGGGCTTGATTAGGGAACTGATTTACTACATTGATTCGTAGGTTAGAGAGAGAAGAGGTCTTGGAAGAAAGTTGTGAATAAATGAGCAATAATGTAACATTTTCTCTCTCTAATTCTATATATAAAATGCTTTGTAATGAAGGGCTGAGATATTGCTGCTGATTTTGTCACATGGGGTTGGTAGAAGTTGGCCAACCACTCAATTATTGCTAGATATTCAAGAAAGCTTAAATTATCCTAGAGGGGCATTTTGGTCATTGGCCTTATGATTTTAATGGCACTATGGTCTTTTGGCAAATCCTTAGGGTTTGACCCTTAGGGTTTAACCTTAAGGTTTAGCACAAATAATTTGTAGGATGTCTAATTTAGGCTTTGATAATGTAACATTTTAGTTTCTAAAAATAAATTTAGAAATCTCTAAGTAGATTAGGTTTACTAATTATATTATACATGAACATTAGGGTATTATTTACTAATTATAGTTAACCTTGCTAATTTAGCAATTAAGGTTTACAATTAGTAATTAGGTTTTTAAAATTTATAATTAGGGTTTGCACAAAAATAAAAATAATATTAGTTTCTAATTTTTGCAAATTAGGGTTCACTACACCAAAAATGGCCTTTAGTGAAGGACAAATCCTTCACTAAAGGCCCTATATCTCTCGCAAGTGATTTATTGCGAAGAAATATTTTCTTCACATGAGTGCTCGCATTAGACCTCCTCGCAATTGGGTATCCTTCGCTAAGTAGTAACTAAATATTTTTTGTGAATGATATATTGTGAATAACTTATTCCCTCACAAAGTGTATTTAGTCATGGAATATTGTTATTTAGTGAAAGATTGGTTTCGTTCACAAATAATATTTTAAGAATGACTATTTGAAATTAGTGAATAACTTGATTCCCTCACAAATAATATATTGTGAAAAACAAATTTATTTAAAGATAGAATATTTTCCTTCACTAATTATAAATTGAAAATCTGTTTTCAAATTAGTGAGAGAAAAATTCCTTCACAAATTATAAATTTGTAAATAAAAATTAATTGCTAAATAATCAAAATTCATTGAAAATTATAATTAATTTTCAAATCAATGATTTCATATTTATTATTATTACTATTATTTTTAGTAATTGCTATAATAAATATTAAATTTAATATTTCAAGTTAATATAAATATCATACCTATTTCAAACTAATTGATAAACTAATGCATAAAGAGTCAATAATTAAAACTAATACTCCATATATAAATAGATAATGCTCAAGTAACGATAAGTACAAAATTTGTTATTATGTCTTGATCTCCCAAAGATCATAGAACTTACAATATTTAATAACTAACAAAAGAAAACTGAAAAAATAACAACGAAATAAATAGAATGAAGTGTACATCATGTTAGGTCCAACGCAAAGATGAAATCTCCAAGGGTAGATAAAGATTTGTTTATATGTTGTGCTTCCTTAAGTCTGTCTCCAGTTGCCTCAGAACGGTCTATTCTTTCATACCCTTGGCACACGTCCACATTCCATATGACAGAATAATTATGGTCAAATATCATCGTTTAGTAAAACATCAAACCTGATTGTACTTTGCTAGACACTCTGACCTACATGGGGATTCAGTTTTAATTTGGCCCTGGTATTAGTGTCAAAAATAAAATTAATCAAACGCTATTATGATATTCTTCAGATTAGATAATCAACAATTCTTTGTAATTACCGTTGATAAACACATATAAAGATCAACAATGAAAGTGTCCTATGTCTCACTATTGCAATCAACCCAAAAACACACAATATTATCAGACTGGCATAACATGACTTTTAAAACAACAAATGGATCAAGTAATTTCTTATGTTTAAGTTTGATCATCGAACTTGCGGTGACTGGCCATTACACCCCAACCATTTCGCTTGGACATTTTTCGCTTTCTATACTCTAGAATCGATCCAATCTGGTTAACTTTCGTTAACAAGTAAAGAAGGCTCAAGTTGCATTTTTTTTATGCGTTTGTACATCATGTCATTACGAAATAGAGTACAATTATACCTTAAGAAGAAGAGCATTGCAAGTTTTTTCTTTGATTGCCTTCTCAACTCTCTGTGTACAAAAATATAAAATATGCATTAATCGATAAGTACTTGTGAAAAGGTATACACTTTTTCTTTTATTGTGTTAGGAAGAACACACATCTCAAATCAAAACCATAGTAATAGAAGAACCTGTAAAAAATAACTACGAAATAAGTCTAACCTCGGGATTGGTGACCAACAGATCATCTCCCACAATCTGCACTTTCTCACCAATTTCAGCTATCAACTTAGCATAGTGTCCCCAATCATCCTGGTCAAATGGATCCTCAATTGACTTGTACAGATCTTTGAGCTTCTCTCCTGAGATCTTTTGTGTGCCATCATTGTTCTTCACATTAAAGTTACAACCTTCACTCAACATGATTACCCAAACTGCTTTAGCAGTCATTTACTATCAACTGCTACTCAACGTCGATGGCTACTGCTATCTGCTACTTCATTCTTCTACTGCTATAGAATAACAGCCCTAACCTCTTGCTTTAGGTAACATTTTCTTCATGTAATCAAAATTAGTCTACACAAAATGTTGTAACAGTTATACATTGCTACCTATTGATGCTACTTCTTTCCTTTGATCTATGCTTTGCTACACTTTTATTTTCACATTCTTTGTTTGGTTGAGTTGAATTTTGAAGCTACCATAGATGAGACATTCACTTAATATTGAGATATATTAGTTGGGCAAGTTTGGTTAGTTCAAATGGGTGGACCGAGAGCCAAGGAAGCCCCCAGTCATTGCCTAACATGTCTTTATTCTCATTCATTGCTTAGCTTCTTGAGAAGTAACCCTTCTCCCTTTCTTTCCCAATTCTAGAGTTACTCACCTCAAAGTGAAAGTCTATTCATATAAACATTTAGAGTCATTCTGATGTTTATTATTTATATATATGTATATTTCCCCAAATTGCTATGGTAGCAGCTCAGTGGCGAGTGTTGTGGCAACTCTCTTTGTCAAAAATAGCAGCCTTAAACCTTAACCCAACCTTCAATTTGTTATTGTAACCTTTGCAACAAAAGTTTATTTATATCCCAATGGTAGTATGACCTAAATATATGACAACTCTACGATAACAAATCATGCCAAACTCTTAAATTGAACTTCCACGGTGCCTTAAACAAAGTGTTCACAAGCAACTTGATGTATTAATTTTCAAGTTTGATAGTTTTAGCTTGAATTTGCTTTTCGCTCTAATCTAATACTTTCAAACTTTTTAATTTACATCACATATGATAAACATGTCAAGCCCAAGCTTTGATCCCATCTATTTATCAAGTTTTAGCCAAAATAGTCCACTTGGGACTTTTATCAAACACCTTACAAGCACTGTTTTGCAACACTAGTGTCATAGCTATTTATTTGCTTTAAATTCTCAGTTTAGCTCCCTTATTACTCCACACAATAAGCCTAATCTCCTATGTTCTAATCCAAATCCATATGACCAAATATCATATCAATAATCATTCATAACAGTTAACCTTAAGAATCTCTATTTATATACTTACATAACCTATAAATTTTTTTGTTGTTATGCTTAATTCTCATCCACTGCTAACACTATTTTATATTAACAAATTCTCTTAGACTAATAAATTGCCACCACGCATAAGTAAATTAACCTTGATCAAATACTCACATTTATAAAAAAAAAAATATCATCAAGAGAAGTTAAAATACCTTATGCCTTCTTGTTTATAAGCTCTTGTTATCCCTTAAATGCCAGTTCCAACCACACCACACAAATCGTGAAGCTTTCCTCTTTCTTGCTCTAACCAGAAAGAAATTTTGAAATTTATTTCGGAGAGGAGATGGGGCGGGTGGAGACAGAAAATGTAAGGAAGCTTTAGGATGTGCTTGATTTTCTTCTTGTAAAATCTCTGCTGTAGCATCCCATGAAACATAATATTAGCTTCTCATGCTATAGCCATAACAACTCAGAAGCCTATATGGGTTTGTACAAGGACAGCTCCTCCTTGCCCAAAAACTGACTCAGGTGATTTCCCCCAAATTGATGACAGCTCATGCTGTTATTTTACTTGACTGATAACTTTATCTTAAGGCTATGTTTGAATTGTCACATGGGTATAACCCATTTCTTTTCCCCTCTACATTTTACACATCTTATCCCCATATATTATTTACCACAAATAATATTATATATACAATACTATAAGTCAAATATTTAAAATTTGATTTCTTTTTCATCAGAAATTGCTTCCCACAAGCTATTAAGTATATTAAATTTTAATTATTATACTTATCATAACACCATATCACATATTTTACTGCACATGATAAACTATGCAATATAATAACACATACTTAAATAAAAATAAAAAAAACCATTCCAGAAAATCTTATTTTATTTACTCAGGAAAAATGCGATTCGCTACAACCATAATAACAATGACATTATTACTCAGAATTTTGTTCTCAAACAAACTACCCTCAATTAGTTTGTTGCCTAAAATAGTGTTCAAGAATGGCTTGACCTACTAGTTTCCACTTTTTGGTTTAGCTTGAAATTGAAATTTTATTCTAACTTGACATATTCAAACACTCTAATTATGATCACATATGCTATATAAATCAAGCCCAAGCATTAGTTTTGCCTAATATTTGATTTTTATTCAAAATAGTCCATTTAGGACTTTTATCGAACAAGTAGCATGCATTATTTTAAAACTCGGATTTCATGAGGTTTGATTTGAGTTCTAACCTCCTTTTTTCCACCTTATTACTCCTCAAAGCCCATCTTATCTCCTTTACTCTATTCCACACAAGAACAGTCTCATATCAACCACATATATGAATAATCAATACATATAAGGTTACATAGCTTACTTACCAATCATGACTTGTGTTTTTAACATAACTTGTACTAGACTTTCATATGATTACCCCATATAGCAATTTCATTGTTTATATCCAATTAGAATTCAAGATTTACTTTGCTCCCCATAATCAGTTTATATGAATTTGATAACTTACTACTAACCATATATCAGTCAATTTGTTCATGTTTGGAATTTAATAGAAACATAGCAAAGATGAATTATAAACCTTAGCTAGCTTATTTGTAAGATCCTTGCTATCCCTTAGTCTTGATTCCAGCTACACCACACAACATAATGCTTATGCTTCTTCTCTGTTCTTACTGAATTTGAGGAAACAAAAATTCTAGGAGGAGAGATGACGAGTGGTAAGGAGAAGGAAGAAAAGAGTTATGAAATTGTGTTTTGGATGTTATAGCAGCTCTGAGCATGTATCTCATAGAAAACTCCAGCTTCTACATATAGCTCAACTAAGTCTTAAGCCTATATTATTAGTGTACAGATGTGACGCTATAACAACCCAGAATTTTGGATTTTTCCAGAATTTAGGTCTAAAGAATTAGTTATTAATAAAATGAATTTTTATTAATACTATTATGTGCTATGTGTTTATTAATCGTTCTATAGCCTAGAATGATTATTAATCGGAGGATTCTGGCTATTTGGCTACGAGCTAATAAGAATTTTCAAAAGAAAATAAAAGTTTTCCGAGAACAAAATATTTTTCGGGGAAAAAGACGAAATAGGCACTATTCATCCATTTCTGCTCGGATATTTATTTTGAAATTCTGAGAAGTTATTGATTACGTAAAATCTTGAGACGTGATGGAATATTCAATAATATTTCAGTTATGGCAAAAACGAAGTTTTCGCCTGCGGACTAAAAACCTAAGGGTTAGGGAAAGTGAGTTCCGAGAATGTAATGAGTACGTATAATAACTAGGATTATTATGCGTGAGAAATACGAGTATGATGTGAGTTATTATACGAGTATAGTACGAAGATTAGTACGACGTATAATACGAATATTGTACGAACGAAATACGAAGAGAATACGAGAATACGATAATGGAATGCGTAGAATACGATGAGTCTAAATGGACTTTGTGTTCATGGACTTTGTAGAATCCAATTGGACTTGGATTATGTCTAGCCCAATGATTTGTGAAATCAAGCCCAAGTTAGGCCCAATAAGAATTTGGGTTAAGGCCCAAACCAAGAAAAGAAACCGCGGATCGAACCGATGGGTAAAGCAGATGGGTAAAGAACCATTGGGGAAACCCATGGGGTGACCCATGGGGCATGTGGGCCGGCTACTTGGCCACCAAGTAAACTTGGTGGCTAAGCCATGAATAGTAAGGAGGTTAGGGGTGAAATGACCAAATTGCTCTAGCTTTGAAAATGTATAAATAGAAAGCTAAAATTTCATTTTCTAGGATTTTAAAAATCCTATAACTTGAGAGAGAGATAGAGAGAGAGAGCTCGGATGAAGAGGAAGAGGAAGAGCATGAGCATGAATGCTCAGATCAAAAGTGATCTTGAAATAGATAAGCTAGCGAATCGCCGACTTTGTATAACGGAAGAGGATTAAAGAAGAACGGTAATTCGAACCCTAGTTTCTTCTAATATTTTCTGTAAGTTTTCTATGTCAAAAACATAGCTTAATGAGAATAAGAAGTAAAAGAGGTTAGTAATGATTTCATATGATTGAAATCATGAGAAAACGAAGAAATAAGAATTAGAAGTTTAGTTTATAAATTTCTTAAGGAAGTATAAGATTCGTGAGGATTTTGAGCGATCCGAATGAATATTATGAATGAGTAGGTCAATTAAGTAAGGAATGATGTTCTGTAACATCAAATTCCAAGAAAAAGTAGAATTGTAATCCAAAATATCGATTAAAATGAAGAACGAACGAAGAACGCGAAAAACACGCGAAGAACACGAATAATGTTATTGATGGACAAATGTAAAACCATCGTAGGATAAATGTTGTCGGTGGACAAGTTTAAAACAATCGTGTATAAGTTAGTTGCATATTGCTTGATTAGGAGCGGTAAAAACGTTTACGAAGAACATATTAAAACTTAGCTATAACGAAGTTATGGCAAAATTTTCGTAAAAGACGAACGAGAATTAGAAGGTTAGTAAATGAACCCAAAAGTATAGGGTTTCATAAGAAGTAAGAGAACGTAGAAAACGTGAGTCATGGACTTAAGAACGAACGAGTTCCGAGTTCGGATGACCGAATTACGGACGAACGAGCGAAGAACGTTAAAAGCGTAAAAATGAACAAAGAATGAATATTAAACCAATTGAATGGCACATTAATGGATTCAGAACGAAGTTCTGTCCGAGGGGTATTGAAGTACGTAAGATAAGGAAGAGAATGACTTTGGAACAGTCTCGTTCCAAGTTATAACGAAGAAGTTATGAGATCGTAAAGTACGCATCTCAAACTTAATGCAAGACTTAGAAATTTTCTAGGGTTTTATCTCGGCGCCGCAGCGCCGGACAGACTGTGAGAAGTGGCGCCGCAACACGAACTCGGCCATAATCTTCTGGAGAGTGGCACCGCAGCGCGAGAGATAACAAAGGACTTGGCGTCGCAGCGCAAGCCCGGGAAGAGAGGAGAGAGAAGTAGGTCGCACGCACAAAGACGAGAGAGAAAGGAAGGGCACGCAAGGCCGCAACGCGTGCAGTCTAAGTCAATGCCCAGAAATGAGATTTTTAGTTCTCAATTACTGGAGGATGTGAAAGAAAGAAGTATGAACACGTAGTTCACATAATGTAACACTTAAGTAAGTGTGTTAAACCTTTAGTGAAGGTTAAACTGAAAGATTAAACGAGATCAAAAGAAAGAGAATGTAAATGCTAGATTACGTAACCGATATCCGGGGACCGTAGTCGTAATGAACGAACGTGAGGGATAGCATTCCGATGTTATGTCATGTTAATGAGAGATAAGTGTAAAGCGTTTAGACGCTATGAACGCAACGTTGTTGCAATGAACGATCGGTCTTAGCATATAACGGACCGTATAACTTTGACATTAAGAAAGAATAATGAACATGGGGTTCATGGGATGGATAACGATGAATACAATTGAAACCTTGATCAAAGGTTGAGTGAGAGATTAAGAGACGAGCAATGTGAACGTTGAATATGTAATGATTCTCGTGAATCATATTCACGTCGGACAAACATTCTAAGTATACCCTGGTTGTATGACTTAGACGTTGGTGAAGGTAGTAAGTTCGTATGAAATGTTTAATGCTATTACCTCATAGTATTGAAATTGAACGATCGTTCTGAGTATACAAAATACTGTATGACTTAGGCGATAAAAAATAATCCTGAGGTATGGCATTTAGTTGCCAGAAAGCCATAAGGAATATGAATTTGACTTAACGAACATTATCGTTTAATGGTTCGTATAAGTTAAAAGAAGTTAGGTGGTGGTACAATCATAACTTTGATAGTTGACATATGGGAGCTGGGCTAAACAATTCCTTCAGAGAGCGAAAGTATATACAAAACTGGCAACCGATCTAACTCACTGTGTGGGCAGTGTAGATGAGACGGGAACTTGTTTATTAGTTGTTTGTGGGAAACCACTCAGAGTACCATATGGACTACTAGCAGAGAGGCGATGCATGCTGAGTTCTATAGAAGTTATAAGAAGAAGATAAGAATGTAAATCATCAAAGATGATGAACATGTTTGAGTAAGACATCTCCGTATGTTATGAAGTTGTGAACCGGTAAATAAAGTTAGTCGCGTAAGCTTAAATTGCAAGAATGCGAACCTTAAGAAGTAAAGTTAAGTAAATCAATGCGTAAGTCAAGTATATGACTAATTGGTGTACGTGTTATTTTCCTTATGTGTTATATAGGATTTGAGGAAAGCGATCAAAGCGTAACTCGTAATGGTAGTCAAAAGCGTAAGGCAAGTTTCCTAACTTTATTCATACTATATGAATGCTAGTTTTCTTAAACTTCTCAGATGTTGAACTTAAGAAGTTCTGTTTATACATGAACCGTTATTGTTAAGTCTGTGCTATTGATTCTAGCCAGACAGAATGTGCATGAAAGAGAGTAAAGAATGAAAGTATTTCAAAGTGCATGTAACTGATGTTTTAAGATGATAGGAACCAAGATATTCCTATTATTCAAGCTGCTTCATAACCTTTGTTCGGTTATTGAAGTTCGAAAGAAATGTTGAATTCTGAACGTGTTTGTTCAAACTGTTATGACTTGCTGGGCAATTGAATGCTCACACTTGCTTTAAATGAAACACATTTTCAGCGAACGATGTTATAAAGAACTTAAGGATCCCGTAAAGATCAAGCTGATTGGTATCCAGATGATTTGCCATTCATTATATGAATGTGCGTGAAGATCAAGCGAAGACTTGTAATATAGAATGATAGAATTAAACTATAGAATAGTTTAATGAACTATTATGTATCCTTGGTGGCAGATAAAAGTCACTTGTGTAAGATGTAAAGAATAATGTAATTATCATTATTTGTAATGAAAGAGGTTTTATGGTTATAGAACCTGAGATTTGAGAATGTATGTCATTATATTTAGCTATATAATGATGTATGTTTGGAAGAAGATGGGATCGTGATGTACGGAATCCGGATGTGAAAATAGACCAGATTTCGGGGCGATACAGACGCCCCCAAAACAGGTATACATCACCCATCTTGAGTCGCCAGATATAAGGTAATGAATACAAATACAACTAAATTATACAACAATCGTGTAAAATATGACAAAACATAGGCTGTGAGTTTTAATACAAATATTATCATCTAGACAATATCCACACTCAATGGAGTCCTCATTAAATTTATTATCAAACTATTTCACAGAATAGTGCGGACTACTAATGCACAATCTAGGACCATCTCTCTGTTCCCCGACTAGTCCCAACTACATTCTCATTTTCTGAAGAGAATAGTGAAAGAAAGGGTGAGCTCAACTAGCCCAGTAAGAAATATTATGACTAAGATAATGCAGAATAAATTATCATTAGCCTTCAACGGTGTTAAACTGATAAAATATAATAAACTACAAGTTTAACTGCAGCGGAACAAGCAATTAATTAGAAGAGTCAAGTAGAGAATAAAATCTACTATCTTCTATGATTTAAAAGGTTTTTCATCACTTTTATCGTTGAGACTCAACTTAATAAATAAAATCGAATCATCCCTGCTCCACGACCAAGGATATTCGTGTAATCATCAATGGTCCTGACTATACCGAATAATTCCTGGTCATAATCATACCAACAACTGTCCACCAATGAACTACAGGCCAATGAGGACTTTTACCACATCATTCGTCACATTATGGTCATGATTATACCGAATAATCCCTGGTCATAATCATACCAAGTCCATCTATGTACGTAAGCCAAAGATGACTTTCAACATAATATAAGCATGAGGATGATGACAATTCAATAAACAAGGTTCAAGAATAAATTTTAAATATTTATAAGTTAATTTATCCTGAACTCAATAACGTCCAAATTGTCAACACGATCTTCGCCATGCGGTAAAATTCAAGAATGCTCAGAATAATATTTCCATGAAAAGATACTGGATGAAGCACAAATATCAAGGATATTCCACTAATTTCATGGAGTATAGAAGCCAAATCTTTAACCAACTGAGTATATAATAGAATCTATGAAACTGCAAATGGATTTTCGCCCGTTATGCGGTAATCCACATAGACAGATCATTTCCATAATTTAATAAGGAATGAATACGAAGGATCATTCACCATACATGTGGTAATCCACAAAGATAGGTTATTCCAACAGAATAATAAAGAATGGAATAATGAAGGATTCACCATGCATGCGATAGGATTCGCATGCATGCTTTATTCCCAACGAGAATAATAAATATGGAACCAGTCCCGCCAGAAACGCATACAGATGTGATATTCCGGCCGAATAATAAATAATGGAACTAGTCCCACGAAACGCACGTAGGCAGGATATTACGACATAATAATAAATAATGGAACTAGGTCCAATGTAAACGCACGCAGGGTGATATTATTCTACGTAATAATAAAAACGGAATATTAGAAGAATTTCACCATGTATGCAGATTGTGATAAACAAATTTTATTCCAACATAATAATAAGAATGGAATAATGGAAGAATTTCACCAAGTATAGGGTATCCTGTATACAAAGTTATTCCAATGTAATAATAAAGAATGGAATAATGTAAGTTCTCTTCATGAATAAGAAAGAAAGAATACCCTTATGAGTACAACAAATAATATTCCCTACCTTAGAAGAAACTAGATATTGGAGTAAAGTGAAGTAGAAAAGAATACTTTTCTTCTTTTCTCTATAGTTTTCTCTCTCAGAGTTTCAAATTGAATTCGTAAGAAATAATGAAGGAATGAGCTTCTATTTATAGATGAATGGATCGAATAAGAAACTAATTCATGAAGCGGTCCAGATTGATTTACTTTTAAACGGACGGTCCATATTGGTTTATTATTAAAACTTAAAGCAACAGTCCATAGTGATTTACTATTAAAACTTTAAACTAGCAATCCATATTAATTCACTATTATAACTGTGATAACCCGGGATTTCGAATAATCAAAATTTTATGAATAATTTTTTTTTTTTATATATTGACATTGACTGTTAATAGTGTACTAAGAATTTGTGAGACAAGTCTCGAGAATTAGTCAATATATGTTTTGACTGAGAAATTAGAGTAGAGTTGTGCTTAACAACTTTAGAAAAACCTAACCCTAATTTTTGGATAGGGATTCGGTAGAAAATATAATTAAAATAATTATATTAATATGTATGTGTTTGATCGGTATAGAATTTTTGATCAATGATTGATCGGGTAAGGTTTGTATTTAATAAACCTTAATAAGGGATTTAAAACCCTAATCTTAAATTTAGAAAATAAAATGTACAGTTAAAAACCCTAATTGTACGTTAAGGAACCCTAATTTCAAAACCGGGAATTTTAAACCCTAATTAGGCAACCCTAATTTTTATTAGCATGCCTAAAGTGTTTGTTAAACTTAAATATGGTTAGAAATCTCTAATTATATTTTTGTATGGAAATTTTCTATTTTAGAAACCATAATTTTATTTTAGAAAATTATTTTTTTTCTAATTAAACCCTAAATTTGCAAATTTTGGGAATTAGAATTTTTAGACCTAAAGGGTACAAAACCTAAACCCTAGATTGTCCAAACCCCTAAACCCTAAGGGTTTCATCTAATGCAAAAATCTAGAAATAAAAGGAAAAGACCAAAATGCCCTTTCAGGTATTTTATAAGCTAACTTGTGAGAAATTGCAAAGTCTTTAGTTGTTAACCTAACTCGACTTTGTATAGCCTACAAACACAACTCATCAACAGATATAGCAATAGCCGTAAAATCGTCAAATGATCGGTTCAAAGTAACATCAAGCATTATATATAAGTTTGTAGAGAGAAAAAGTCCATAATTTAGACATTTTGTAAACTTAGCTCTCACCAACTCTTTCCCATACAAGACCTCCGAAAATTAGAAGTATATCGGTCCTAAATTCAATCCATAGATCAACCAATAACTTGATTTGAGGATTAAGATCAAGAATCGAAGCTAGAAAGGTATAATCCTGTTTTTATTTTTGATCTTTGTTGCTTGAGAAATTTTTGTGTTTATGTGTTTAAGATATTGCTAGAAGATGTTTTTAGTTGATCTGTGTTGATATAACACGGATCCATAACATCAAATGGCTTTAAAATGGTGTTTTTCAAAAACTGTCAAGAACAAAATCTGTGGTCTGACAACCTAATGTCAGGCGCCACAGATCGTTACTCGTTTGTTATTTTTGTTATTTAAAAGCTTTAAGTTGAGCTCGGTAGGAGGTCTTTAAATCAGAGTTGGTATTACTTCTAAATGATGTCTCGGATCGGAGTTATTAGCGGTCAAAACCGTTGACCGGATTGATGACCGAAAGTGACTTTTCTGGCACCTTAACGTTGAAATCAATGTCCGACAAGTTTTTGTAATGATCGATATCATCGCTCCGTTTTAGTGTTTGATGTTTTGTATTAGTACATCTTGTAGAAATGGTTTGTGTACTTATGAGATCCGGTCAATAGAAATCTTGTAACTTCTTTAGATCAATCGTGAATGATGGTCAAACCAAACCATCCTAGTCAGTTTTTTTGGATTCTCCGAAATTCCGAAAATGTTTGAACATTTTTCCGACCATCTTTGACCATGTGTTTCATGATGATTCTGGTTGGTTATAAGGTGTGTTTCGCTTTAGTAATGTACCTTGGACGCTAGAAATACAAGTTCGAGCCATCAAACTACATGAACTATGATCGAAATAGATTAAATTTAGGTTGAATATGGCAACTCGAATCGCTTTAAGCCCGTAAAGCCCAGATTGTTTTCCGACAAAGAACTTTGGAGGCTTTTGATCTCCTTGTTGTGATGTTGTTTGACCAAAGTATTGGTTGGGTGTTGTAGTGTTACCTTAATACTACAATACCAAAGTTTTAAAGCCCGTAACATGAAAGCAGATTGAAAATTATTATCTTCCACCAAAGTTGACTTTCGAATCGAATACATCGTTGTTCTTGAGCCAAGAACACCAATAACGACGCTTTATGTGTCGCTAAAGGGATTTAATGACGGCTTAATTAATTTTAATTTTAGAATTTCCGAAATTAATAAAAATTAGAAATAAATTCTAAAAATTACAAAAATGGTTTTAAAAATTATTTTAAATTATGAAAAATAATTTCAATTAATTGAATATTTTTCTTTAATATTTATAATTATTTAAATATTAAAGGTATTTAATTTATTTAATTAGTGTATTAAATAAATTAGAGAAAAATGATTTAATATTATGTAAAATCATTTTAAATAAGAAAATGTATTTAAAATATTTTGAGTTATAAAATGTAACTTTTAATATTTTTGGAGAATTTTCATTAATAAGTTAATATTAATGATATTAGATTTATTTGATTATTAAATTAAATAAATAAGATAAAATGATTTAAATGATTTAAAAATCATATTAATTGAGAATAAAGTGTTAGAAAATATTTTAAATTATAAAATATAATTTTCAATATTTTAGAGAATTTTCATTAATAAATTAATATTAATGATATTTGATTTATTTAATTATGATATTAAATAAATGAATTAAAATGATTTTATTGATTTAAAAAATCATTAAATAATGAGAAAAATAGTTTAAAAATATTTGAAGTTATAATTAATGACTTTTAATATTTAGATGATAATTTCATTAATATTTATGTATTAATGGTGGTGATTTAAAAATGATTTTTAATTACTTTAAAAATCATTTAAGTGGAATATTGTTGATTTAAAATATTTTAAGTTATTGATAATAACTTTAATATTTTGACAAGTATGTTATTAATATTTTAATATTATTAAATATTAATAATGATAAGATTATTTGATAATTAAATCATTTAAAAATGATTCCGATGTTTTAAAAATTATTATAAATTATAATAATTGCTTGATAATTATTAAAAGCTTCCGAGAAATATTATAATTGATAATTGACTTATCTAAATTAATATTGAAGCTTAGAGACCAAGTTTAATGGACAATCAATGTGTTAATTGTCGGATAGGGTGACCAGAACACCGAGAATGGACCGAGTCCAACTGCATCGATATAGTTAGACTTGTTATGTGTTTATATAGGTTATAAACACTGATGTGATTATGTTGTAATGTGCCTAGGAGAAGTTTGACTGTGAACTACAGTGTTACGTGTTATAAATAATTGTGCTAATTATAAGACCGATATTATTGGTTATAGGTCTTTCGAAAGCAGATAAGTATTTTGTGTAGCTGTAATCAGCGGAAGAGGCAAGTTTCCTAACTCAACCTTGAGTTAAATTTATTCAATTATTATAGTGGTTAATTATTGCTAATTACACCACATCCGTGGAATTTATTGTTGATTATTCGCAGTTTAGTGCATGCTTAATAATTCAAATTGAATTATTGATTCGTAAATATATATTTGTAGATTAAGCATTGTTGGATATTCATATCTCAGAGAAGTTAGAATTAGCAATACAGAGATAATTCCATTTATTGTCAAATTATCTTTGAGAAATGTCTTAGCTAATTATTCGGCTGAGATTTAATATTAGTTAGAACTTGATAAGTTCGAGAAGAGAATTCAATTATTATTGATAGATCGATGCCAATTATTTTCATTAAGATCGAGAAGTAAATAGAATTTGAAATCACAAGATTTCGTTGTTAAATCAAAATCTTGATTACGAGACCGGAGAAGAACAACCTTTTATAAAAAGGGAATATCATTAAATCGTATATTCGATCATTGCGCGCGAATTAAATATTATGCATAATATAGGGTATAATAAGCTGATCACTTGTTATACTTGCAGAGGGGTATGATTTAATCTTTACGGTTATCTGATACACCTGGGTATATCAAAGTATAACTTTGATAGTTACTCGAGAAGAGAAGTTCAAGATCCAATGGATCGCTCAAGTATAAATCTGGAAAACATTCCACTTTGATATTTCAGTAGAATTGATTCTTGATTATTCATTAGAATATCAGAGAAACTTTGAAAGCGTTGTACTCTTTCATTATTGAATTATTATGTTGTATAGAATACTTGAGAAGACTTATTATTGAATAACGATTTGTTCACTATTTCAAAGTTCCCCTAGAACTTTGGTTTCATTCTATCAAAATAGATAGTCCGGTGATTTGAATACTTATACATTTATTGTATGTATTAACTTAAGTGGGCAAATTTGTTGCTCACCCTTGCTAAATAAAACATTTCACCTAGGGGGACGAAGTGGTGGAGAGTGTAATAACCCGAGATTTCCTAAATAAAATAAACAAGAAAATTTATGATAATTTTTTTTTATTTAATGACGAGAATAAGTGTCTAGTAATGTGAACGATAAATGCTAATATATTTATTACTTGAAAAATTAGAAATAATTTTGGAATTATTAATTACTACAAATTATATTTTTATGGTAATTAATTTCGAAGGTAAATGTTTTTATTAATTATTTTCCATGAAAACATGATTGGAAATAATATATGAAGTGATAATTAGAACTTATATAATATATATTTTATTATATAAATTGTTCGAATATTTAAATCAAGTATTTTAACTTGATATGCGAAAAGAGAAGTCGATATGAGATCCAAACCCACGAATTGGGATTGTGATCAAGAGATGAGAATAATAATATTATATTATTGTTATAATGATTTTACAAAGACAATAATTATGTATGTGTATAATGTGACAGATAATATTGAAAGTAATGATTACAATTAGGTCATAACATATTATCGCGTGTTTTGTGAAACCCTAATTATTAAACTTAGTTATGAGAAATGGTAGTAGTGATTGACCGTATATGAAGTTTATCGTGTATATGAAGGTTTGTGTATAAGATGCTCGGTAATTAGAAGAAAACCCTAATTATCGTTGTTTGTCGATAATCAGACAAACCCTAATTATTACAACCCTAATAGGTTGAAGTTAGAGATTGTAATGATCGTGTTAGAACATACACGAGATAATTAGAGAATCCTAATGGTCAATTAGAACCCTAATTGATGGCGTTAAGAAACCCTAATTAGAAAACCCTAATTTTTCAATCAAAACCCTAATTTAAAATTATTGGGTTTAATTACGATGTTATCAGATAAATGTTTTAATTTTTACCAAAGGATGAAAAGTAATTGGTAAATAATAAGAATTACCATCTAGTGATTAAATACTACATTTAATTGCTATGTACAAGAATGCCCATGAAATTATATGCGAAATTACCAAAATGCCCTTTTGGTTTATTAGTGTATTATTAGTAGCATTGTTGCTAGAATCTTTGCAAAAGCTAGCCAACCACCACCTTCTAGAATTCCCTCATGCTACTATACCATTACACCTCAATTATACAACCAAATTGAGCATCCAAGGCATTTGAATTATTCTATAAATAGAATGGAGAGAGTTAGCATTTTTTGTACACTAAAATTCATCCAACTCTCATCCTTAAGCTTCTCTCTCTAAAACCTACGAATTATTGTAGCATATCAGTCCCTAAACAAAGCCCAACCATCACAAACAATAAATCAGAAGCATCAAGAAGCCAGAAATCAAAAATCGAAGCTAGAAAAGGTATGAAATTCTCTAATTTAGAAATCCTTCGATTCGATGTTAATTGATGCAATTGATTGTTTAAAGTTGTGTAATAAGGAGTTCAGTAATGTTCAGGTTGTAAAAACATGCACCCATAACATCAAAGTGCACGAATTTGAAGATTTAAACAAGTTGGAAAAGCCAATTGTAATTTTTTTCACCAAATGTCAGAGGCTATAACTCTTTGGTCGATCATGAGTTTTGTTGTTTAAAAGTTGTTATAGGTAGCCTAATATGTGGTCTTTAAACTCCAAAAGGAATAAGGTCTATATCTATTGTAGATCGGGATTTATAAGCGGTTAAAGTGGGTTGACCGGCAAGATTATCCCCATTGTTTTTTCAAACCCAAAAAATATTCTAAGTGTCCAGAAATATTTTTTTTGGAAAATGTCAGGCCTTATATCTCGGTCATCTTGAACGTGTTTTGTGTTCTAAAGGTTGATATGTGTAGCTTGTTATGTGGTATTTAACCTCCAAAAAGAATAAGGTCCATATATATTACGGATTAAGAGTTATTTAAGGTCAAAGTGGGTTGACCGACATTGACCGGAAAATTCTGGACAGCCCAAAATTTTCTAAGTGTTGATTTTTCTTACAAGGTTTGACCATACTTTAAATGCTTGATTTATTGTTGTAATGATGATGTTAAGTGTTAGAGTTGTAGTCCCACATGTTGTCTACACAATCGGAATTGATAGATCACATAAACGTTACTACGCATCATCAAGTTATAGAGGTCCAAAGTAGGCACCTCGAATCGTTCTTCGTGAAGAAACGACTTTGGTAGCTACTTTGATGGCTGATTTATACCGGATCGATGTTTGTTTAGAGGTTATGATTGTTGGATCTTGTAGTCTTGTATTTCCTCTACAAGACCCAATTTATAGATTGTCCAAATTCGTTAATATGAGAGAGTTATTTCACGGTCAAAGTAGGCCACCTTGCCTCGGTTACGCCTTATGAAGATCTCTGGTGTAGGCTCAAGAACACCTATATGCGACACTTACGTCACTATAGGGCCTTTAAAATACAGCTTTTAATTATTTTAATTTCTGATTTTCAAAAAAATGATTTAAAATTAGATTTTAATTATTAAAAATACCAAATAAATTATGAAAAATTATTTTAAAGTCTGAAAAATAGTTTTAATTATTTTGAGTATATTTCATAAATATTTAATATTTTGGAATATAAAAGGTATTTATTTATTTAATTATAATATTAAATAAATTATTTAAAAAATAGTTTTAATTCATGAAAAATTATATTATGGTATAAGAAAATATTTTAAGTTATTTCCATGACTTTTAATATTTTATAATGAATTTCATTAATTAACTATATATTAATGATATTAAAGTTATTTAATGATTATATTAAATAATTTAGTTTAAAATGATTTTAATATTATAAAAATCATTTTAAATGAAATTAAGGTATTTAAAATATTTTAAGTTATAAAATATAACTTTTAATATTTAAAGGATAATTTCATTAATAATTTAATATTAATGATATTAAGATAATATTAATGATATTTAGTTTATTTAATAATTATTATTAAATAAATAGTTTAAAAATGGTTTTATTTATTTAAAAATCATTTAAAGAGGATATTAAGGAATTAAAATATTTTAAGTTATAATTAATGACTTTTAATATTTGATGAATAGTACATTAATATTTATATATTAATGGTGATTATTTAAAAAATGATTTTAATTGTTTTAAAATCATTTAAGGGTAATATAAATGTTTTAAAATAGTTTGAGTTATTATAAATAACTTTTATATTTTTGCAATGGTTTCATTAATAATTTAATATTAATGATAATAGAATTGTTTGATGTTTAAATCATTTAATTATGATTAGATGTCTAAAAATGCATGATAAATTATTATAAATGCTTTAAAATTATTTTAAGTCATTTAAAAATAAAATGACCGATGTTGAGATACGAATAAGAGTCTTAGACTCGAAGTAATTACCATCGAAAAGTACATTAGATGCAGACGCTCGATAAATGTCAGAACCTATAATAGAAAGAAAAGGCTCCGTAGAAGAACATGGATGAGATATTTGAAAAATGTGTAAAAATATTTCAAGTATAGAATATGAACTAAAAAGTATGATCAACTGCGATTATGTGATGACGTGATTAGACTATGTACTGGTCGTAATAGACAGTACTATGTGTTATGATATATTGTTCTAATCGAACGAATGATCTGATTATTGATAGGTTGTGATAAAGAGATAAAACCTAAGTTGAGATTTGTAATCAGCAAATCAGGCAAGTATCTTACCTTTGCATTTCCTTTATGCAATGGACATGAGTAAGAAGTTTCAGAATTATTATATTCCTGTACAGATTATGTACGCTTTGATTATCAACATGTTAGCTCAGATATATATTTTGTTAAGTTGATTTCTAAATGGTTATACAAGTGTCCCCACTTGGATAATCATGGCATTTATTCACATGTTGATATACCTTTGTCAATTACCCGTATACATATATGTTGAATTACATATTATTGTTGAGCAAGATTAAAAACCTTCGGGTTTGGAACCAGGCATGTATGAACATCCCGATAATGGGAAAATTTTTATGCGCTTCGGCGGACAAAGGGTGAGCGATGAATTTCGTTCAAGTTATGTAGTATTGATTAACAACAGGTACAATGAAATTTGATCACCCTCGCGTTAAGTAAGTTATGACGTTTCTTGGATGAATTTACGCTAAACCTTTTCGAAAATGAAAACCATGTTCATAGAATGTTTCTTAAACCCTATTCATGGGTAGAGCCAGAGCCAAATTTAAATAATTTGGAAGAGAGTTGTTATGTGAATGTTTTATCAGTACAGATTACTTCACAACTTTCGATTCGTTGTAGAAGTGTTATGGAAAGAGAATACTTATATTCTTTCAGCTTATATATATAATTGCTATTACTTGCTGGGCACTCAAATGCTCATCCTTGCTTAAACTAAATGTTTTCAGTTACCTACGATCGACCTGAAGGCTCAGGCACGAACAAGGGAAAAGAAAAGCTGTTCGAATGAGAATTAGTATGAGTTAATGGTTATAGTTAGTAAGACAATGGAATCTATTGTCAGGTATTGTAAGGAATGTATTTGAAGGTCACGTACCTGGGAAAGTAAACTTTGATGTATGTAAATTAAGTTCGAATTATATTATTATTTAGTATTATTCAGCTTAAAGAAATGGTATCGTGGAGAACCGAGTTCGGGTTTCAAGTACCTGGATTTGGGGTCGCCATGTGGGTTGGTATCAAAGTCATGAGGTTATAAACGTTAGAGTGCTGAAACCTAGGTTATAACCTTAGTAGACTGGAGGACGAAAGATAAGATAAATATTCAATGAACCAGGAGACGAAGTACTCTGGTGAGGAGTTATAAGATATGATGAGTCAAGAGATCCATCAAGTTGTAGTTGTACTAAATAAAATATTCCTTCATTTTACCGATGAATATATTTTATTTGGTGCTAATGTTGTCTCGTTTATTGTGGTCATAGGATGGATGACGAAAGTCAAAGTAGCAATTCCTTGACCCAAGAGACGATGGACTCTAGCGAGAGTACATGCACAATGAGATGATAAGAGATTTGTTAGTTAGAATGACGACTTAACGGCTAGAGAAAGCAAATGAGAGCGCACTGTAATCGTACTTTCCAGATTTTGGAACAATGAAGACAAGGAGGACGCCGCTCACCGAACATGATGGAGTTAGCGCAGGAGTTACGAGGAGGTTGGAACAGAGGGAGATACAGATAGATAATTGAAGGTTGAGATAAAGCCAAAGACACCAAGATATATACCTTGGAGCAGCTTTAGGCATCGCCTTTATGCGATTCGATATGAAGTGGATGGAGCGCTTTCTACAGAGAAGGATAGGCGTTGATGAGAATTGAATAAATTTATCGTCAAACAAAATAAAGACAACGATATATAAAACTCTTGATTCGCCGTGTATATATACTATATGCTAACTGTGGTAACTTATGTATGTAGATGTCTCAAAGTGGAAAAGATATGTGGAATAAGAAGGATCAGATCCATACCCCCGAAGCTAATATCAAGGCCCAACTACCAAATAGAAGCTACCAGAACCCAAATCTGACGAGGTGACTATAGTGGAAAACGTGATCGTCGATCCAGAAATGGTGGATTTGACAGATAGTGATTCGGACACTAAAGTTGAAAGTCGCTTCAAGCATCAACTAAAGTGCGAGATCCGGAGAACAAGGTTTCTTCACTAGAAAAGTTGTGGGAGAAAGAAAAGTTGCTACGTCGGCATTAATAGAAAAAATGGAAGAACAGGGATAAGCTTAAGATCCAAATTGACCAGATGGGAGCCTCAAACAACACATCGTGTAATACCATTTCGAGACGTAAGGGAAAAGAAAGAGAGAAGATCCCGACTTAGGAAAACCTGATAAGAAGAAAGGGAAGAAGATATGTTATATTTACGGCTGTGAGGGACATACCTCTCCTCGTTGCCCCAACTATAAGCAAGGTGGATGTTTTAATTGTGGAATGGAAGGACATCGAGCGAATGAATGTCCGAGAAGAAAGGCTTGGTAGATAAGTAGTATGGGTTATGTTATGTAATATGTGTGATAAGTAATGAACTATTTTCAACTTTTATGTTGGTCAAGATTTTAAATCCCGACTGTTGTAGTCACAAAGGGATAGCTGATGTTTAAAGAAATATGTGCTATGGTATGTTAAGTTCTATTAATGTGAGGTGTTATGGTTGGAAGTACCATGAGTGTCACAAGTTGGATTAATGAAGTAAGGTGTTATAAAAGTAGCAGATATTTATCTGAATATTGGTTAATATAGTAAACCAAGTTTCAAATCCAATATTTTGATTACATGAGTATTTGAGTAGAAAATTTTTGTGATATATGTCGAACGATATCTGATGAGGCTTGAAATGTAAGGAAATGAAGAATAATTTACGATTATGCCACCGTGATTAAAAACGAAAACCACCGTGGAAGATCAACTAGATAATCGGACGTCGAACGCTAAAGACTTTAAAGCAATCTTATTGCTAGGGTATAGAGGATTAAGTGACTCGAGAGAAGCGTTTATGATAGTTAGGATAATGTAAAGGGCAAAAGATAACTTTTATCACCCATATCGATAAAAGGAAATGAGATAAAGAGAAAGCCAGGGCGAAGAGACATATCTCTTCCAATTGTCCCAATTCAAGAATGTATAAATAATGTTTTATTTATGAATCAATGGAGTATAAGATGAAAGAGTATAAGGTGAAAGAAGAAGAAGTGAGATAAGGAATGTGAATACGAGAAAATGACAAGATATAGGCGATAAACGAAATAAACCGTAAGTGTCTTCATTATGGTCGATTCAAGATATCGTAGAAATTGAGGATCTTGTGGCAATTTGGAAATGGAACTCCGTGTTCTATTCAATAACTTAATATTTTATATGATTTTCCGTATAAAATATAGCTATATAGATAGTAAACTATTTCATAAAGAAATTTTGAAGGAGGAATTTTGGTTCTCTTAATCAAAATTTGCATTTATTAGAAAGACATGCGTTATGGAGAATAGTTAAAGAACGATTCGATCAAGTATTGATCGAGGTCTATGTGCAAGGATTATATGTGTTATGTACTCTTACGTGTATATGAGTTTTTAGCGGTGATTCCGGGACGGAATCCTTATAAAGAGGAGGTGAATGTAATAACCCGAGATTTCCTAAATAAAATAAATAAGAAAATTTGCGTATTTTTTTTTTTTTTATTTAATGACGAGAATAAGTGTCTAGTAATGTGAGCGATAAATGCGAATATATTTATTACTTTGAAAAATTAGAAATAATTTTGGAATTATTAATTACTACAAATTATATTTTTATGGTAATTAATTTTAGAAGCGAAATGTTTTTATTAATTATTTTCCATGAAAACATGATTGGAAATAATATATGAAGTGATAATTAGAACTTATATAATATATATTTTATTATATAAATTGTTAGAATATTTAAATCAAGTATTTTAACTTGATATGCGAAAGAGAAGTCGGATATGAGATCCAAACCACGAATTGGGATTGTGATCAAGAGATGAGAATAATAATATTATATTATTGTTATAATGATTTTCTGATTACAATAATTATATCTTTGTGTATGTGCGAACGAGATAATATTGAAATTGATGACTATTGATTAGGTCATAGCATATATATTGTTGTGTTGTGAAACCCTAATTATTAAACTTAGTTATGAGAAATGGTGAGTAGTATTTGTGTATATGAAGTTTCTTTGTGTATATGAAGGATTCTTGTGTATAAGATGTCGGTAATTAGAAGAAAACCCTAATTCTTTGTTGTTTTGTCGATAATTAGGACAAACACAATTATTACAACCCTAATAGGTTGAAGTTAGAGATTGTAATGACTGTGTTAGAACATACACAGATAATTAGAGAATCCTAATGGTCAATTAGAACCCTAATTGATGGCGTTAAGAAACCCTAATTAGAAAACCCTAATTTTTCAATCAAAACCCTAATTTAAAATTATTGGGTTTAATTACGATGTTATTGTATAAATGTTTTAATTTACCAAAGGATGAAAAGTAATTGGTAAATAATAAGAATTACCATCTAGTGATTAAATACTACATTTAATTGCTATGTACAAGAATGCCCATGAAATTATATGCGAAATTACCAAAATACCCTTTTGTTTATTTAGTGTATTATTAGTAGCATTGTTGCTAGAATCTTTGCAAAAGCTAGCCAACCACCACCTTCTAGAATTCCCTCATGCTACTATACCATTACACCTCAATTATACAACCAAATTGAGCATCCAAGGCATTTGAATTATTCTATAAATAGAATGGAAAGAGTTAGCATTTTTTGTACACTAAAATTCATCCAACTCTCATCCTTAAGCTTCTCTCTCTAAAACCTACGAATTATTGTAGCATATCAGTCCCTAAACAAAGCCCAACCATCACAAACAATAAATCAGAAGCATCAAGAAGCCAGAAATCAAAAATCGAAGCTAGAAAAGGTATGAAATTCTCTAATTTAGAAATCCTTCGATTCGATGTTAATTGATGCAATTGATTGTTTAAAGTTGTGTAATAAGGAGTCTAGTAATGTTCAGGTTGTAAAACACATGAACCCATAACATCAAAGTGCACGAATTTGAAGATTTAAACAAGTTGGAAAAACCAAGATTACGTAATTTTTCACCAAATGTCGAGGCTATAACTCTTTGTTCGATCACGAGTTTTGTTGTTTAAAAGTTGTTATAGGTAGCCTAATATGTGGTCTTTAAACTCCAAAAGGAATAAGGTCTATATCTATTGTAGATCGGGATTTATAAGCGGTCAAAGTGGGTTGTGCCGGCATTAACCTATTGCTTTTTCAAACCCAGAAAATATTCTAAGTGTCCAGAAATATTTTTTTTGGAAAATGTCAGGCCTTATATCTCGGTCATCTTTAATGTGTTTTGTGTTCTAAAGGTTGATATGTGTAGCTTGTTATGTGGTATTTAACCTCCAAAAAGAATCAGGTCCATATATATTACGGATTAAGAGTTATTTAAGGTCAAAGTGGGTTGTGTGGCATTGACCGAAAATTGGGCGGATTGAGAATTTTCTAAGTGTTGATTTTCTTACAAGGTTTGACCATACTTTAAATGCTTGATTTATTGTTGTTATGATGATGTTAAGTGTTAGAGTTGTAGTCCTACATGTTGTCTACACTGCTGGAATTGATAGATCACATAAGCGTTACACGATCATCAAGTTATAGAGGTCCAAAGTAGGCATCTCGACTGTTCTTCGTGAAGAACAACTTTGGTAGCTACTTTGATGGCTGATTTATCCAGATCTGATGTTTGTTTAGAGGTTATGATTGTTGGATCTTGTAGTCTTGTATTTCCTCTACAAGACCCAATTTATAGATTGTCCAAATTCGTTAATATGAGAGAGTTATTCACGGTCAAAGTAGGCCACTTTCGGTTATGCCTTATGAAGATGCAGGTAGGCTCAAGAACACCTATAGCGACACTTACATCACTATAGGGGCCTTTAGCGACGCTTTTAATTATTTTAATTTACGATTTTTTTAGAAAAATGATTTAGAAAAATTAGATTTTAATTATTAAAAATACCAAATAAATTATGAAAAATTATTTTAAAGTTCTGAAAAATAGTTTTTAATTATTTTGAGTATATTTCATAAATATTTAATATTTTTGAAATATAAAAGGTATTTATTTATTTAATTATAATATTAAATAAATTATTTAAAAAAATAGTTTGAAAATTCATGAAAAATTATATTATGGTATAAGAAAATATTTTAAGTTATTTCCCATGACTTTTAATATTTTATAATGAATTTCATTAATTAATTATATATTAATGATATTAAAGTTATTTAATGATTATATTAAATAATTTAGTTTAAAAATGATTTTAATATTATAAAAATCATTTTAAATGAAATTAAGGTATTTAAAAATATTTTAAGTTATAAAATATAACTTTTAATATTTAAAGGATAATTTCATTAATAATTTAATATTAATGATATTAAGATAATATTAATGATATTTAGTTTATTTAATAATTATTATTAAATAAAGAGTTTAAAATGGTTTTATTTATTTAAAAATCATTTAAAGAGGATATTAAGGATTTAAAAATATTTTAAGTTATAATTAATGACTTTTAATATTTGGATGAATAGTACATTAATATTTATATATTAATGGTGATTATTTAAAATGATTTTAATTGTTTTAAAAATCATTTAAGGGTAATATAAATGTTTTAAAATAGTTTGAGTTATTATAAATAACTTTTATATTTTGGCAATGGTTTCATTAATAATTTAATATTAATGATAATAGAATTGTTTGATGTTTAAATCATTTAATTATGATTCCGATGTTCAAAAAATGCATGATAAATTATTATAAATGCTTTAAAATTATTTTAAGTCATTTAAAAATAAAATAGTGATGTTGAGATCTGAGAATAAGAGTCTTAGACTCGGTAATTGCAAATAAAAGTATCGGTATGCCGATAAATGTCGAGACCCTATAATAGAAAGAAAAGGCTCTTTGTAAGAACATGGATGAGATATTTGAAAATGTGTAAAAATATTTCAAGTATAGAATATGAACTAAAAGTATGATCACTGCGATTATGTGATGGCGTGATTAGACTATGTCTTGTTGTAATAGGCGATACTATGTGTTATGATATATTGTTCTAATCGAGCGAATGATCGATTATTGATAGGTTGTGATAAAGAGATAAAACCTAAGTTGAGATTTGTAATCAACAAATCAGGCAAGTATCTTACCTTTGCATTTCCTTTATGCAATGGACATGACTAAGAAGTTTGAGAATTATTATATTCTGTCATGCATTATATACGCTTTGATTATCAACATGTTAGCTCGGATATATATTACATTAAGTTGATTTCTAAATGGTTATACAAGTGTCCCCACTTGGATAATCATAGCATTTATTCACATGTTGATATACCTTTGTCAATTACCCGTATACATATATGTTGAATTACATATTATTGTTGAGCAAGATTAAAACCTTCGGGTTTGGAACCGAGGCATGTATGAACATCCCGATAATGGGAAAATTTTTATTTGCTTGGCGGACAAAGGGTGAGCGATGAATTTCGTTCAAGTTATGTAGTATTGATCAATCTGAGAGGTACAATGTGGTGATCACCCTCCGTGTACTAGTAAGTTATGACGGTTTCTTGGATGAATTTCGCTAAACCTTTTGAAAATGAAAACCATGTTCATAGAGTATGTTTCTTAAACCCTATTCATGGGTAGAGCGAGCCAAATTTAAATAATTTGGAAGAGAGTTGTTATGTGAATGTTTTATCGATCTGATTACTTCACAACTTTCGATTCGTTGTAGAAGTGTTATGGAAAGAGAATACTTATATTCTTCAAACTTATATATATAATTGCTATTACTTCTTTGGGCACTCAAATGCTCATCCTTGCTTAAACTAAATGTTTTCGATTACCTACGATCGACACTGAAAGGCTCGAGCACGAACAAGGAAAAGAAAAGGCATTGAATGAGAATTAGTATGAGTTAATGGTTATAGTTAGTAAGACAATGGAATCTATTGTCGGTATTGTAAGGAATGTATTTGAAGGTCACGTGCACAGGAAAGTAAACTTTGATGTATGTAAATTAAGTTGAATTATATTATTATTTAGTATTATTAAACTTAAAGAAATGGTATCGTGGAGAACCGAGTTGGGGTTTCAAGTACACGGATTTGGGAATCGCCACAGTGCAGTCTTCTGCGAAGAATAAAGGCAAAGGCGTTGTAATAAACTAGTTATGATTAACATATTTATGATGTTGTATTTGTAAACCCTTTTTGTATATCTAAAGGATATGTTTGTAATGTTAAGGTTAGTGAGCCTGGGTGATGTATTATTAGTAAACTCTGATAAAATCTTATGTAAGATACTATCTATATAGATTATGGGTAGTTAAATGTTATTTATATTGTGGATCGTGAACACCAAACTCGGGAGTCAGGTAACCCAAATTTGGGGGCGTCACAATAACTTTCCACCAGCGGTCCATATTGATTTACTATTATATCTTCAACCAACGGTCTGAAAAATTAGCACATCTCCTCATGGAATAATATTGTACACAAAAATGATTTGGACCGAAAAGAAATATATCTTACGGGTGAATAGTACCCCGTGACTAGTAACTCGTGAATAGTAACTCGTGAATAGTACCCTGACATGAAAAAGTGCTTCGAATACACGATTGAACAATATAACCTCCAGACATACCCGATTGAACAATATAACCTCCAGACATCAATTATTATCGAAATAAATGTCAATTTCCACTAAAACAAATAATTCCAACACAATGGAACTATAAAATTCATCTCTAATCAACACGAACTTATTCATCATTAATATTATAACTCACAATATTTAACAACCAGATCGTTCCTAGGAAAGAGGGGGCTTTCCGATAAGGATTTCTCCTTGGCAGAACTTCTAGACATTGTCAATATTACAAATAATAATATGAATAACTTTGTCGTCTCAATTATTGATTTAATAATATAGCATATTATGCAGATGATATTGTAACAATAATTGAATCAACAATATGAGAGATATGATTCAGCAATTACTGTAGCAATATTTGAGTATAATTGAGTAACTTCTCACGTAAGCATCAATAATCAATACCGTGTGCTCCTATGCAACCACGCGAATTACTGTACTTTTACTACCGAGTAGTTCAACAGTTTTAACGGTAACACTTTCGCCGTTATTTTTATAGAAAGATAATTTTGTCATTTTCTAACTATGATAATACGTTCCGCTAGGGGTCCACTAATGATTTGTGTCGTCGCATTTAATATTCCCTCGTTAAAAACGAATATTCCCGACCAATCGAATATTATATAACCACTTGCTTACTTTTGCAAAATTTATAAATACTATCCACAACTATAACATTATATCAAATCCACACCATAATATTCACAAAATTATTTCAAGAAAATTAAATATTTATTTATAAAATCTGGGGTCTCACAACAGATAGCCAAGAGGACATGATTAGTAGGGTTAAGGGCTTCCATCGGACGGGTCTAGATTTCTCTAATGGTGTAAAGGTGTACATCATGATGACGAAGAGCGGTGGCAAGTGATTGGATTTGACGACGAGCAATTGCCCTTCCTCGCTTAACGCGATCCAAACCCATAATCGAAGCTTTCGCAGAAGGGTTACGAATAACAAGAGCTTATAATCCCCGCCATTTCGGCAAACATCAACATGAACAATAGATGTATCATTGACCCCTCTCGCTACAAAGTCACAAACCCTAGCTAGAGAAAAGAGAGAGAGAATTAGAAAAGTGTTTTTATTTATCAATTACTACATCGATTATTAATAATATTAAATAAAATACCAAAAAATAAAACTACTTTAAATAAATAAAATTTAAAGTCTTTTAGATTATTTATTTTTATTTTTATTTAACTTTAACTTTATTTAATTATGATTATAAAAATAAACTTTTATGGAGAAATTTTAAAATTTAACATAGTGTAAAGTTATTTACTTTATAGTTTATTAAAATAAATAGTTGATATTGTAAGTTACTTAAAAAGTGTTATTAAAATTAAATTTACTATTGTAAAAAATTTAAAGTATTTATATTCACCACAATTAATTCAAAAAAAAATATTTAGAACAAGATAGCGACCTATTTTATCCCTCGCAAAAAACTTCTGAATAATGATATATAGTTAGTAATAATTCCTTCACTAAATAAATTTTTTCCTCGCAAATTTTCATCATAAATTGGCTCAAAAAATCTTTCTATCGCCCCAATTTTGCGAGTAAAAAAATATAAATTATGAAGGATGTTTCTTTTGCTAATAACTATATATCACTATACTTTTTTCCTTCACTGTTCCTTTACTAAACAACTCCTCATGTGAAGGAATAAATTCCTTCACAAAATTTCCTTCGCTATAGGCCATTTTTGGTGTAGTGGTTTCTTAATAGTGTTTAATTTTATAATTACATTATACATGAACATTAGGATTTTAATGTCCACTAATTAGCATTTAGCTTGCAATTAACAATTAGGGTTACCAATTTAGCAAATTAGGGTTGTAACATTCCAGATTTTTAAATATAAATTATAAATATTTATTGATTTATATAAATATTTATTGGATGTGTTTTTGAATAAGTAATTGTTCAATTTGATTGAGTTTATTTAGTTAATTATTTATTTGTTAAATAATTAATGTGATTAGTTAATTATTTATTTGTTAAATAATTAATGTGTTATGTGGATTGAGTTATGTGATTAAGTGATTTATTTAATAAATTGTTATTAAATAAAGCGACAAATTACTATGTGATAAAGAGTTATTCAAATAAATTAAAGTAATTTTAATTTAGTTTTGCCAAACAAGGTGTAAGTATAGTAATCCTTTATTTTATAAATGCTTTTGCCAAACAAGGCCTTATGGCTTTTGAAATTCTTTTAATTTTAAATTATATTATTAATAGAATAAAACAAATATATAAATAAAATATATTTATATTTATAAGATTATACGTTATATGTTTGGTAATCGATAAGAGTAAATAAGCTTATTATTGCCATATGAGCTTATTTTACGTATATGATTATCGATTTACGCTCGATGTTAGTACCTAGTCTATTGATGAGAGAAGTAAGAAAAGAGAAAGGAAAAATTCAGAGAGTTTGAGAAGAAGCCAAGTGCGTGATTGTTCAAAACAGATTTTGTAAACAAGTGTTTCTTAACAACAAAAAGGTAGGTGCTTATAACCTTAATTTATGTGTATGTAATCATATGTGTTTTACGCCATATACTTACTGTGAATTTGATAGTCTGTGTTCTTTAACTTCACTGTGAATAAGTTTTTACAAAATTCTTGTAAACTATGTGTTGGTAATTGTTATACTAGCATATATATATATATTTGTATATAATTGTATGCTTAATATATAAATATGATGGTATGCTAAATTACGTATTCAAGAAATTGTTTTTTACAGTGGAAACATGTGAGTATGAACTTGAGTGTAGAATTTATCAAAGGTTATATATATATATATATATATATATATATATATATATATATATATATATATATTGTATGCTAAGCGAGAAATTGGACTATACATATTAATTGGAGATATATATTGGTATACTTGTATGTCAAAGGAATCAAAATTGGTTGATAACAGTGTAAATTACGTTCACTGTAAATTGATATTTCATCAATGGAGTTTAATTTTTTAAAACACCGTGTTTTCAAAGAATTAGTCTATGATATTTTTAATTAGTGGTTGGTAATTGGTATATGGATGGTTGTTAGCAATTATGTGTAATTTATATTAGTTATACATGTTGTTTTGGGTGAATCATTGTTAAGATTTAAGACAGTAGCTTTGGATTTGTTCTTCGCTTTAATTTCTGTGAGTTTCAACGCCCCTGCGTCAAAATTCACGCTTTAGCGTCAAGTTTCAGCGCTTTAGCGCTTAAAACTTCGGCCTTTGACCCAAACTTCATGCAAGTACCGGTTAAGCACTTAGTCCACGTATAAGTCTCAAGACCGGAGCGATACGTAGTTCATGGTGCATGCTTGGCCCACACTTAATGTAGAAAGTTTGAAGCGACTTTTGTCTTGCACAAAAGTCTGATTTTTTTAAAAGGAATGATATATGATAAATGTTGAATATGTATTTTTGTATTATAGTATATTAATACTATGAGTGAACATGTAATTACTAATTAACAAATATTGTTATTAGTTTTAATGGATAGAATTTGATTATAGAAATTATAATCAAAGCATACGTGATGTAGAGATATAGTATGTTGTTACTTACTGATTATGTCATGTTAACATATGTATATAGGATAATTGTGATTTGGATTATAACGGTTTAATCTACGCGCAAGGCAAGTTCTCTAACTCCATACTCTCGTTGAGTTAGTTTGTTGTGTTTAAGCAAGTTTTCTAATTCTAAAGCTTCGTTATGCAAATTTCATATGCTATACGTTATTAAGTAAAGTATTTCCATTAAGCAACTTCATTGTATCCAGTTATTCAGGATGATACAAGTTTCCTATCTCCACACTTTCTTTGAGATAGTTATTATGATTATGCAAGTTTTTCATAACTCTAAACTTGTTATATTAGCATGCAAGTATCGTTATTTAGTTAAATCAGTTTATTGTTCAAGTTACTATTTGTTGTGCATGCTTGATATTAAATTCTAAGATGTAACCTTAGCTTAATGTTGTTCAAAGCAAGGTATGATGTGTTATTCAATAGTTATGCTATTAGATTATCCCTAAAGCATGAACTTAGAACGAAATGTTTATTCAGTCATGATTATTCAATAACATAGTGTTATTATCTTTTATTCAACTAATCCTTAGTTGATGTCCGTTGAACTCCAAATTACCTTGAAGTGTATCCAAACCAAACAATCTTTGGGGCGGACTTGTACTCAAAATAATGAGATGAACAACCCTATTTATAGGGGTTACGCTTAGTTTTGTGCTTTGCGCTGAAATGTTTGTATACAATACATGTACGAAGGGTTGATCCCCCTAAGTACCTTAAAGTCATTATGGTCGTATGACCATAAAAGTATAAGTTCAAAGATTACTTATAACTGTGGACAAGGTTCATGGTCATTAGACCCTCAGTGAATGTTTAAAATATTAATAGAACTCATTGTTCAGTTCTATTGAGCCCCTGAATGAGCAAGGAATGTTTAAGATGTTAATAGAACTTATTATTTAGTTCTATTGAGCCCCTGAATGGGCAAGGAATGTTTAAGATGTTAATAGAACCTATTGTTCAGTTCTATTGAGCCCCTGAATGGGCAAGAGAATGTAAAAGTTATTCATTGTTATTTCAAGTGAGCCTTGTTTGTTCACTCTTGCTGTAAAATCCTTACAGCTAAAGATGGAAAGGGTGACGTACCTAGCACCAGTAAAGGAAAGGGAAAGATGAACAAGTACTGAAGACTTGTAATAGTTTTGATAGTTTTATTATCAGACTTTGGTTTAAAGATTGTAATGAAGTTTATTTAAATTTTCCGCATGAATGATTGTTTGTAAAGGTTAGATAACCTGGGAGATATTATTTTATGTAATTCCTGTATGGGCATGTTTATTATTCAACTTTATTTATAATTGGGTAGTTTTAAATGAATGTTTTGATTACGTGAACACCAAATCTTGAGGTAATGAAATCTTTTGGGATTTGGGGGTGTCCTGAGTTGGCATCAAAGCTTTAGGTTATGAACCTTAGGTGGGGGGAAGCCTTAGGAAGTAACCTTTGAAAAGATAGTGAAGATAACTCTTATCGAGTTTTAAGAAAAAGTAATAAAACACTTATGCTTATGTGTTTATAACTTATGTGCTCACGAAAGTGTCGAGTAGAATGATTAATAACTAAAACTTTAAAATTTTGTTGTCGGGATGACTAATGCCGAGGAGAATCGGTCGAGCTAGGGAGGAGGGACCTCAAATGCCTATAGAGGAGGAGCCTCGCGACATTGAGAGTAGTTTGGGAACAACCATCGCCACGAGTCGACCAGTTGGTCACGATGGTTGATGATGAGGATGATGATGTGGAGACGGATGAGGAGGATCCCGTGGAGTTGCCACAGGAGGATGAAGATAACGAGGATGAGGAGGAAGAGACTCCACTAACCTCGATGGCTACTCGTATGTATGATGTAGTCTACGACCGTAACGTGGAACTTCAGGACACAGTTGAGGAGTTGCAGGAGATAATAAGTGAACAACAATGACTACAATGATGACACGATGACGGCGACATCCAGGATCAAGATGAACGTCTAACTAATGCTGAAGAGAAGGTGATGCAGACTGAAGGAGAGAAGGAACAACTGATTGAGATGGTCATGGAACTGAAGAACAAGCTGAACGAGGAAGCTACTAGCGAGAGCTGAAGATGCATACGAGGAAGCTTATCAATGAACTAGAAGAGCAGTAAGGGACGCACAAGCAAAGAGGATGAAGATGGAAGAGATGGATAAAGTATTCAATACCGTGACCGTAGTGATCAATCGGGTCTTGGGTTATCAATTCGATTCGAGACTACGCCATCATACGTGTTAGATCGTAGAACCATGTTAAGGTGTTATAGAAGAAGAGCGTCAAAAGGCTACTGAGTATCTTAATAGCTCATCGTAGGAAATGTGTCTGTTTTGTAAGTAATAAGTGTTAAATAATGTGTTAATCCCTAGTGTTAAGTAACCATGGGATATGAGAATGATGATGTTGTCTTGTAACTTTTGTAGTTCAGGAAAGGAATGTAAATAGCAGTGATGCTATTGTTTTTATTTTTTTGAAAAGGTGATGAATAAATAAAAGTTATTATTTTATTCAAAAGTGTTATGTGGTTATTTCTTTTATGGAGGCAAGTTAATACTTAAAGAAGTTGGGTAATAGTCTAATATATGTTTTTTTTTAACAGAAAATGCCTCCCAGATGTGAACCACCCCATCAGAGAACCAATACGAAAACTAACAATAACGATGTTGAGGATAATTCCGTCCAACAACTAGTGACATTACTAACAGGAGCATTGCAGAATCAACCTCAAAACCAAGGCACAACATTTAAGGAGTTTAAGGCGGTTGGACCACCTTAATTCCGTGGGTCAACGAATCAGGTCGAGGCACAGACCTGGATTATGAAAATAGAGAAAGTATTTGAAATTGCTAGGGTAGTGGATGAACAGAAGACTGCTTTTGTAACATTTATGTTGAAAGTAGAAGCTAGTTATTGGTGGCAAGCCAATAAAACCCGGGAAGGACCAGGGGTGATGACCTGGGATAGGTTTAAGAAGTTATTCTTCGAGACCTACTTCCCAGAGAGTTCAAAGAGTTAGTTAGAGGTTCAGTTTTTGGAACTGAAGCAAGGAGCGATGACAGTGTCTGAGTATGTCATGAAATTCAACGAATTGGCGAGGTTTGCGCCATATCAAGTTTACCTGATGGCGTAAGCGTAAGGTAAAGAGGTTGACAGGATTTGAAGCCCTGGTACATGATGAGGGTTTCCTGTTCGATTGAAAACGTTATAGCGATGATGGAGAAAGGTTGTACTTTCTTGAAGGTGGAAGCGAGGCAGTGACAAAATTCAATCAAGAGCATAAGAAGAAGAAGAATGAGGATAAAGTGAAGAATGGTAGCGGAGGCAATGGAAATGGCAACAACAACAACAACTTGAAGAGGAAGTGGAACGGAAATGGGGGTACTGGAAACCAGCAGAGTAACCAACAGTTTAGGAAGTTTGAAGCATATGCTACATGCGGGAGGTTTCATAAGGGTGTGTGCTTGATGGGGAAACGTACATGTTTCAACTGTGGCCAGGAGGGTCACATCGCCTCAAATTGCCCCCAACCCAAGAAGAATGTCTATTTCACATGTGGATCCAAGGATCATTTTGCTTGTGAATGCCCTTAGAAGAAGGTCGGAGAAACAGTAAGAAGTAAGGGAGGCAGCACTGGAGGTACTTGGGCCATTGCTGGACCTACAACGTCAAACAAACCCACAACTAGAACTTTCAACAGGACTGTGCAAGATACTGTGCAATCAAAAGATGTGGTGTCAGGTATTATCCCAATCAATGATATTAATGCTTATGTATTATTTGATTCGGGTGCTACTTACTCGTTTATATCTGATGAATTTGCTAAGAGGTTAGAATTGCCTAGTGAAGAACTAAATTTCCCTCTGAAAATAGAAATTGCGAATAGGGAAGTGATTCCTGTTAGGTTCATATACAAGAGCTGTAGGGTGAACATAAAAGGGAATATAATGATGGTAGATTTAATTCCGATTAAACTCGGGGAATTTGATGTAATTTTGGGAATGGATTGGCTGTTCAAATATGGAGTAGTAATTGATTGTCACAAGAACTGTGTAAACCTTATGACTCCGTCAAAGGTAGTTTTCCATGGTAGCAAATCGCCTAGACAAATGAAATGTCTGAGGATTATATAGGCCAAGAAGTTGTTAAGTAAAGGCTGTGTGGGTTATTTGGCTTATATAGTCGATACTCAGAAGAAGGGTGTGAAACTGGAGGAGATACCAGTGGTTATAGAATTCGTAGATGTATTTCTGGAAGATTTGCCAGGACTTCCGCCTAACAGAGAGATTGAGTTCGTAATCGACTTAGTACCAGGAACTGCACCTATATCGAAGGACCCGTACAGAATGGCTCTGGTAGAAATGAAAGAACTGATGGTACAACTGCAAGAGCTGTTAGACAAGAAGTATATTCAACCAAGCGTATCACCGTGGGGTGCGCCAGTATTATTCGTGAAGAAGAAGGACGGATCAATGTGTCTTTGCATTGATTATAGGGAGTTAAACAAAGTCACCATTAAGAATAGGTATCCATTGCCTAGAATAGATGACTTGTTTGATCAGTTGAAGGGTGCTAAATACTTCTCTAAAATAGATTTGAGAAGTGGGTATCACCAATTGAAGGTAAGAAAGGAGGATATACCTAGAACGGCATTCAGAACTCGGTACGGACATTACGAGTTTCTGGTGATGTCTTTTGGTTTAACAAATGCCCCTGCCCCGTTCATGGATTTTATGAACAGGGTATTTAAACCATTCTTAGACAAGTTCGTAGTGGTGTTTATCGAAGACATTCTGGTGTATTCCAAAACTCAAGAAGAACATGTGGAACATTTACGTTTGACATTGGAGACACTAAGAAAGGAAAAGTTGTATGAGGAATTCTCTAAGTGTGAATTTTGGCTCGATCGTGTACAATTTTTAGGTCATGTGATTGACAAAGATGGGATTTCAGTGGATCCATCAAAAGTAGAAGCTGTAATCAATTGGGAACAACCAAGGACACCTTCGGAGGTGAGGAGTTTCTTGGGACTGGCCGGTTATTATCGAAGATTTATACAAGATTTTTCCAAGATAGCCAATCCGTTAACAAATTTGACACGGAAAGCTGTGAAATTCGTTTAGACGGAAAAATGTGAAGAGAGTTTCCAAGGTTTAAAGAAGAAGCTAAGTGTGGCACCTGTGTTAACACTACCAGATAGTATAGGAAATTTTGTGGTGTATAGTGATGCCTCACACAAAGGATTGGGTTGTGTTCTTATGCAAAACGGCAAAGTTATTACCTATGCATCAAGACAACTGAAGGTTTATGAGAAAGGTTATCCGACTCATGATTTGGAATTGGCTGCAGTAGTATTTGCTCTCAAGATATGGAGACACTATCTGTATGGAGAGAAATTTGAGATCTACAAAGACCACAAAAGTCTGAAGTATATTTTGACTCAGAAGGACCTGAACATGCGTCAGAGAACATGAATTCTAGATGCTGAGGTACTCATCAGTCCCAGAGTATATGAAATATCCTTAGTATGCAATAAAGAAGTGTACTAAAGAAGCTAAGGATAGTACCATGGGTAAGAGGGACAAAACACATTTTCAGATGGTAGGTGAGAAAGTAGTCTACAGTGTCAGTGGGCCAGAATGCAAAATTCAGAAGATGTGCAGAAATGTCTGTATCACAGTACAGAAAGTTCAGACGCATTCAATGCCTCAACGAATGGATCCAACGGATAGTTTTCAAGATCACATATATACAGATCAGACAGATGAGAGAAAAAATTAAGCAAGCATTGAACGAACAACGTGAACATCTCTCTCAAGCTCAACTCTACGATCTGAGATATAGCAAAAACTTGCTCAGCTACTCAGTTCTTTAGAACAAGTGCTTACGCAGCAACTGAGTAGCAACCATCAAGAACTCAACAATATCAACCAACTGAAGAAGAGTACCAAGTCTGCTGGACTTGAAGAGTTCGTAGTGAACTATAAGAAAGCCAAGTCTGCTGGACTTGAAGAGTTCAAGAGTGAACTAAGAAGTTCCTAGGCTAGCGGGTTCAGAAGGAATCATGTGATTCGAAGTTATAATAGACATCCTTAGTGGATATCCTACTAGATTGAGTAGAAGAGTGGACTGGGAGCTTTAAGTGCTCTGAACCACTTAAAAATGATCGTGTCTTTTACGTTCATGCCATAACTACCATATCTGTTATATCTATTATATCTGCCATAACTACCTCACTCTCATAACTCCACTGCCTGGTAAAGAAGATTAAAACAAATATTAATTCCGCTAAGTTTTAATCATTATCAAAGAACTATTTTAAAAAGAAAAGATTTTTAAATATCTATTCAACCCCCCCCCCTTCTAGATAACTATTGTACCAACTAGGAACTAACACAATGTTATGCAACTAAACAGATATGAAGCAAACAAAAAGAAAAAAATTTACTACAAATTAAACTAATAACTACTAACATGCACTTAACTATATGTAACATGAAATTACTCTATATGATGCAATTACACTACATGCTCAAAACTACTAACTAAACCCAATACCCCCAAACTTAAAACGAACAATGCCCTCATTGTAATTAAAAGTGAAAAAATACTCCCCTAAGTGGCAATGTCATATCCGTTCGCCTCCTCAAGATCCGATGGTATATCAGGCGATGGATAAGTTTGAGATATTCTATAGTTGGAAATTGAGTGTGGGCTTCTAACTGTTCGAATGCTTGAGTCAGAAAATCTAAAAATTTAGCAGTGTTTATTTTTTATGACTGAGATATGGCGCGACCGCTCTATGTTTGGCTTGTAGTTGGGCGCGGCCGCGCTAACCTGTACCTTGACAGCTTCAGTTTTTGAGTTTTATTTGACCCTGAATGCTTATAGCAATTGGATTGAACCTGAGAGGAGACATAATCAAACTATTTTTAAGACTTATAACTATCAAACATCTATTAAATATGGAAATCAGGAAGAATTAAACATAGAAGAAGTAAATAGAAATGTAAATAAGAATTAGACAATGAGGGAAAAAGATTGGATGGGGTGCCTCCCATCTAGCGCTCAGTTTGTAGTTCGTTAGCTGGACTCTGTTCTTGACACCGCTATCCAATTCCTCTACGAAAAGCTAGGAACCCTCCATCTATTAGAACCGCTATGTGCTTTGGTAGGTTCCCCATCATGAGAGTCTTGGATTGAAGCCACCTAGCATATTTCCTGTACATGATGTCCCTGGGCCCATTGCATCGCCAGGTGCTTCTCCCGTTGTATCTATGAATAGATTTTTGCATTGAGGCATGAAAGATACAACTGGATTTTCTTCTTCTATTATCTTTTCCTCAGTCCACCATGGTTTGTAAGAGGCCTCATAATCGCAAGAATTCTTGCTTTGGATGTGACTACCAAGGGAACATGGGTGTACAAAATTCACTGAATTTTTTAACTCTAACTGTGAAGTCACTTGGGGTATTATACAAGTTAGCTCATGTTCTTCATTTTTTATACCCCCAGTTGTCTCCTCAATGTCCACTCCTTTCAGTTCATTTAGTGGCATGTACACTTTTATCTCTCCATCAGTTTCATCGTCCATGTCATAGCACCAATTGTTTGGAGGGCGATTGTTCAAGGCTTCAAACATTTGATCCATCTGATTCTGAAGATTTCGAATTGACCTCTCTTGCTCAATCATCTTCTCCTCATTTGATGCTACAAACTTGAACCACAAATCCTCCAGTCTTGAATTATCCTATTCAGTTTTAAAATTCTTGTATTAAGGGTCATTCATTGAAGAGTTAATGAGTTGTTCCATCTGTCGATTAAGATTCTGGGTTGATAACTCGTGACTCATTATCATCTCTTCCTAGTCTGCTATGCTCTTAGACATGAATTCCTTTAACTCTGAATTTTTTTCTTGTTGCAATGGAGGTGGATACGAGAAATCCGATGGATGTGTTGGACTTGGGACATAGTATGGGTCTCGATAGTTATAACTACATTCAAAATTCGAGTGATACCCCCAACCTTGATGATAATTGGGATACACATAGTTGTTGAGGCAATCACCCCAAATTGTACTTGTCGAACCTTGATGTTGCACTGATAACTTTGATGCTCGCCAGCACAATATTCACATATAACTGCTATCTCTCGAGTATGTTGGGCTGCAAGAACATCCAACCTCTCCGAAAGTGTTGCAATTTGTGCTGACAATGTTTAAAATAAATTGAGTCCTTCAGTTCTTGTGTTCCTTGGTTGAGTCATATTTGTATAAGGCCATTGATAAGCAAAGTCACCCATGGTACTGAAAAGAGAGAAATATAAGAAGATAATTAAAACAAAAAAATATTTAAATTAAGACCAATTTAATTGAAATTAATGTTGGAAAAAATTTATTAAGCTAATTCCCCGGCAACGGCGCCAAAAACTTGTTGGTCATTTTACCGATTAATATATGTGTGCAAGTATACACGGTCAACAAGTAATAAAGAGTAAGTAAAGTATCATTCCCACGGAGAATTAACTAATAAAGTTCACCAAGCACTAGCCCATAACCATTTCAGTCTTATTTAAACGAATGATATTATATTTTATATTTAAACTATGAAATTAAATAAACCTAACTATTCCTAGAGTGAGACTAGATAATGAAGACCTGAGATCACAATTTCATCTATTGACTCATTCAAATCCACACATTTCATGTTAAGCCAAACTAATTGTACCAGATTGTTAGTCGAGAACAAGAAAGTAAAGTATAGCCATCTCTCAATGTACCATACACATATCACATGTAATCCACAGTTGATAGAATACACATGAACACTCACATTACCTAAACCACTATATGTCTATGTGATTTATAAATAATTAGGGTTTATGCCCAAATTCTTAAATGACTATGAGCTATGCCTCGGTATATGTCTATCCTAAGCACGAATCATACATTCCATCACCATGTAGAACATACAAACATAAGCTATCAAGATCAAATCTAAACCCATAATCTGTCTTTCAAGTTCATATGGGTTATCACAGTAATTGATGGCCAATCAACTAAGCAAATAAGCATGAATCTTAATAGACTATCACATAGCAATCAATAAGGTTAACAATGAAATATATCAGAATAAACTAATCTATAGAATCCATTGCAATCTCAAAATAGAGTTTAAATCATAGTTAAATCAAATATGTCATGCAAATATTGAATAAACATCATAAAATTACAAATAGGAATCAAAGAGAGATTAAGAGTAGAGAATTGAAGTGCAAATCTGTTCTCCTACTCCAATATTGAATGTCTAATGCTTTCCCATTGCTTCTAGTCTTCAATCTACTCAACTCTAGAAATCACTACTCTAATCTACTTTAATCTACTTATTCAAATTGAAGAAAGAAAGTAGTGATAGCTAATTGATCCCCTAAGTGGTGGAATGCCTTACATAATGATAATACGTCCCTTTATAAGCCCTAAATGAACCCCCTCTCAGTTACGCTTAAATTGCACTGTTTAGTGAAAAAGTCAGCTCTGGTCAACATTAGAAGTGGCGTGGCCACGCTGGAAATGGCCTGGAGTTGGGCGCGTCCGCGCTCAAGTAGCAGATAACATTTTTTCACTCTAGGGAATCGCACGACCGCGCTAATGATTTTCTGCTGCAGTGTCCTCTGGTAAAATAGTCATAACTTTTGATCCGGGAGGAGTTACGGGGACTGCCACCAATCAAATCAAAGACCTCTACGAGCTCTACAACTTTCATTCCATGATAATTGAGAAATAGTTGACAGATGAAGGATAAAAATTGGGTTGTAGGTGACAGCTATGCAAATGGCCATCCAAAACAGTGACGTTCAACATTCGTTGGTACAAAGGTCATAACTCTTGTATCCTAACTCCGATTGGAATGATTCAAGATGTTCTGGAAAACTAAGAAGATGCTCTACATCATAATCCAAGTTCCAAGCCAAGAACATGAAATGAACATGATAGCCCAAATGATGTCCGGGTTGCTTTTCCTTGCGTTTTCATACAAATAGTCGCTCACATCATTCCCAAGCATATGATCTACAAAATTAACACGAAATGCATGAAAAGTAACTAAGAAACATGAGTTTAAACAACTAATTCAAGTAACAAATACAATATCTGTAACACCCCCTTCCCGAAAAGGAAAGGGAGGTCACGTGCAAAGCACAACAAACCTCCAAATTAGTGAATAGAGCACTAATAACTTCAAAATATTAATAGTGATATTCATCAATGAAGTACTAATTAGAATTCTCCAACTAGAGTCAGAATAACTAAAACCAAAAATCGAAACAACCTAGATGGTCAAAGACAACTCTCTCATAACACTAGCCTTGAATAACCCCTGCAAACTTGCCGGAAGAAAAACACAGCATGAGCCAATTGCCCAGTACAGATACAGATATACAGAAGATATTCAACTAATATACGAAAACAACTGAGACAAAATACTGAACAAAGCATCAAGTGTAAATACGGACGAAAATATAATCTCCAAAGATTTGAATGGAATATATCTGAATCAACAGAATTAACGAAACCAATAGAAGAATAAAGAAATAACGAATTGAAGTAACTAACTCAATGAATTAAATTGAACAGAAACAAAAAAAACTAATACAATGAAATAATAGGTTGAATCAAATGGTTGGGTGTTATTTCATACCGAGTGAGCTCAGAAATATACATTGCCACACATGCAAGTCAAAACAATGCCACACATGCAAGTCAAATGATACCACACATGCAAATCACACATTGAACCGTGAATCCAAATGCATGCAAATCAGATAGGTGTGATTGGCACAACATCACAAATCTGTAGAACATAAAACTATGGTTAACCCATACGCCTCCCACAACAAAACACCAAATGGCCCACTACCTCCAGAGCCCAAACGGAGACGCCGCGGACTAATCACATTGCCACGGAAAGTGTCATGTCTCTCGTGCCAAGACGACATGTGTAACGCCCCAAAATCCGATCTATCTTCACACCCGGATTCTATACGTCACGAGTACATCCTTCAACCAACATACATCATTATATACCGAAATATAACAACATACACTCTCAAATCCCAGGTTCTCGAAACCTTATCACCTATTTCATTACAAATATTAATAAATACATTATTCATTTCATCTTACAAAAGTGACTTTATCCACCACAAAGGATACATAACAATTCATTAAACTAGTCTATAATTCAATTTCATCTTTTTACATTACAAGTCTTCAGTTGATCTTCTTGCTCATTCTCCTTCTGAATGGAACTTCATCTGGATACCGTCAACTTGATCTTTACGGGATCCTTAAGTTCTTCTAACCTTGTTCACTGAAAATTGTTTTTCATTTAAAGCAAGTGTGAGCATTCAATTGCCCAACAAGTCATAATAGTTGAACAAACAACTTCAGAATTAAAACATTTCTTTAGAACTTCTATAACCGAACAAAGGTTATGAAGTAACTTAAATAATAGGAATAGTCTCGATTCCTATCATCTTAAAACATTAATCATTTTCACTTTGAAATACTTTCATCCCTCTACCTTTTTCATACACATCATGACTGGCTAGAATCATTAGCACAGACTTAACAATAACGGTTCATGTATAAACAAAACATACTTGTATTGAATAGTTCAATCACAGAACAATGCATATCATAGAAACACCGAAGTGTTCAAATTGTGGTTTAAGGCCTCATACATTCTATCACCTTGTACATATGCACATAAACAAGACTTCTCAAGTACAACATCTGAGAAGTTTAAGAAACTAGCATTTATGTAATATGAATGAAGTTAGAAAACTTGTTTTACGTCCGATTCTGATATCTCTTTTGGCTTGCTCATTTCAATTCCTATATAACACATAAGGAGAAAACATAAACACTAATTAGTCATATATTGAACTTACGCATTGGTTTACTTAACTTTACTTCTTAGGGTTTGCGTTCTTGTAATATGAGTTTACACGACTAACTTCCTTTACCGGTTTTGACTTTTATGACATCTGAAGATGTCTTACTCAAAACGTTCATCATCTTAGATGATTTATATTCTTATCTTATTTAATACTTTCATTATCCATTACATGAACCCCATGTTCTTTACTCGTTCTTAGTTTCGAAGCCATACCAATTGTTGTATGCTAAGACCGATCGTTTATCGCAACAACGTTGCGTTCACAGCGTCTATACGCTTCACACTTATCTCTCATTATCATGATATAACATCAAAATGTTATTTATTACCCTCGACACTCAACGTCTAAGGAATCACAACCATAGCAATTCCTCACATTACTTCATCCCGACTACGGTCCCCAGACATCGGTTACGTAACTCGTGATTTATATTCTTTGTTATTTAATCTTGTTTAATCTTTATGTTTTACCTTTAATAAAGGTTTAAGTCATTTTCTTAAGTGTTATTTTAGGTAAACTATATGTTCATATTTCTTTCTTGCACATCCCCTAGTAATTGAGCATTTAAAATCTCATTTTAAGGCATTTGCCATCAAAGCGCTACTGCCGTGCCTCTTTCCTTTCCTCTGGCATTACTACACCTACCTCTCTCTCTCTCTCTTCTTCCGGTTGTTGCGGCATTCAAGTTCTTTGTTATCTCTCTTGTTGCGGTGCCACTCTCCAGAAGATTATGGCGAGCTTCATGGCTAGCGTCGACACTTCTAATGATTTATCCATCCGGCTGCATACCGGACAAAACCCTAGAAATTTTTCTAAGTGTTAAATAAATTCTTTGAGACGCTCACTTCCCGATCTCATAACTCCTTCGTTATAACTCGGAATGAGATCTTTGCAAAGCCATTCTCTTCCTTATCTTACGTACTTCAATACCCCTCGGGCAAAACTTCATTCTGAATCTATTAACGTGCCATTCGATTGGCTTGATTTTTACCCTTTGTTCATTTTACGTTTTTAACGCTCTTCGTTCGTTCGTCCGTAATTCGGTCATCCGAACTCGGAACTCGCTCGTTCTTGAGTCCACGACTCACGTTTTCTATGTTCTCTTACTTTCTTATGAAACCCTACACGTTCGGGTTCATTTACTAACTTTCTAATTCTCGTTTGACTTTTACAAAATTTTCGCCATAACTTCGTTATAGCTAAGTTTTAATCCGTTCTTCTCGAACGTTTCTACTGTTCCTAACCAAGCAAGAAGCAACTAACTTATACACGATGGTTTTAAACTTGTCCATCAACAACAATTATCCTACGATGGTTTTAAATTTGTCCATCAATAACGTTCTTCGTGTTCTTCGCGTGTTCTTCGTGTTCTTCGTTCGTTCTTCATTTTAATCGATATTTTGGATTACGATTCCACTTTTTATTGGAATTTGATGTTATAGAACACCATTCCTTACTTATTTCACCTACTTATTCATATAATCCACTCGGATCGCTCTAATTCACTACGAATCTTATACTTCCTTAAGAAATTTATAAACTAAATTTCTAAGTTCTTATTTCTTCTTTTCTCATGATTTCAACCATATGAACTCATCTCTAACCTTATCTACTTCTTATCTTCATTAATTTATGTTTTAAACATATTAAACTTAAATAAAATATTAGAAGAAACTAGGTTTTAAATTACCTCTTCTTCTTATTTTTCTCCCGCTAGACAAAGCCCGCGATTTGCAAGCTTTTCTATTTCACGAACCCTTTCGATCCGATCATTCATGCTCATACTCTTCCTTCTCCTCCCCATCCGACTTCTCTCTCTCTCTCTCAAGTGTGGGATTTTCAAAATCCTCAAAATAAATAAATGAGCTTCCTATTTAGAGAAAATCAAAGCTAAGGGCAATTTAATCATTTCGCCCCCCACCTCCTTACTATTCCCACCTCCTCCAAGACTTAGCCACCAAGTTTACTTGGTGGCCAAGTGGCCGCCCCTCTTGCCCCATGGGTCACCCCATGGGTTGCCCCATTGGTTATCACCCATCCGTTTACCCATCGGTTCGATCCGCGGTTTCTTTTCTTGGTTTGGGCCTTAACCCTAATTCTTATTGGGCCTATCTTGGGCTTGATTTCAAAAAGTGTTGGGCTTGACATAATACAAGTCCGATTAGATTCTACAAAGTCCATGAACTCAAAGTCCATTAAGACTAATCGTATTCTACGCATCTCATTCTCGTATTCTCGCATTTTCTTCATATATAGTTCGTACGATATTCGTATTATACTTCGTACTAATTTCTTACTATACTCATATAATAACTAGTATTATCCTCGTATTTCTCACGCATAATAACCCTAATGATTATACGTGATCATAAAATTCTCGGAACTCACTTTTCCTAATCATAGGTTTTGAGTCCGCAGGCGAAAACTTCGTTTTTGCCATAACTGAAATATTATTGAATATTCCATCACGTCTCAAAATTAAACGCAATCTATAACTTCTCGGAATTTCAAAATAAATCTCCGAGCAGACACGGATGAATAGTGCCCATTTCGTCTTTTTCCCTAAAAATATTTTGTTCCCAGAAAACATCTATTTTCGTCTTGAAAATTCTTATTCGCTAAATCTAGCTCATAGCCAGAATACTCCCGACTTATAAACATCCTAGGTTATAGAACGATTAACAAACACATAGCACATAATATTATTAATAAAAATTAGTTTTATTAATAACTAATTCTTTAAACCTAAATTCTGGACAACACGAATTTCTGGGTTGTCACATTCTTCCCTCCTTATAAAAATTCTGTCCTCGGAATTTCTTAAAACCACACCCTTACCCGAGTCATCACATTCACCCCTTCTTCACAGAATTTCGTCCTCGAAATTTTAGCCTACCTTTCTTCTCAACTTCAATTCAACGGAGTTCTTATCTTTCCTTCATTCCTAACCCCCATAACCTATCAATAATCATGAAGTAGAAGGAATAACGAGGAATATAAAATTTCCTCTTAAAACGTTTCATACTTTTGCTGAGGGGTCAAATCGACCATGAACTCTTACTAGGTTAAACAACATTTTGCCGTAAGCCCTTCTTTAACGGTTAGTATACAATCACAAAGAAAGTAACTACCTCTTCCATATTCTCCTCAGACTAAATCATTAGATTCCGCACCAAAACAATTTGGTTTGGCACAAGTTCTCAAAGAAAGCTCGATGACATACCATTTGTCTAGCTGAATCAAGTAGCATAGACCATACCAATAAATTGGATTTCAACGTGAAACATTCGTCTAGTCAACTCAATTGACGTTGCCTACTTCTTTAAATTCTTTTTCGCAATACATCAAAACGATTTATGATGTCATGATACCGTACTTTTCACAGTACGTAGAGGACTTCGTTAGTTTGTGACTTTGTCATTATACATAATACCATAACGGGTTGTTGATCCTAAAATCACATCCAACACCAGGTTCAATGGTATTAACAACTCCATCGTTTTACCACCCTTGCATCGAATGCACAGATGATATAAAATTTATTTTGAATATTTTAAATAAATTTTTGTCTAGCAGAAGCAATTAGCATAGACATACCAAGAATAGCTCTTTTTAAAAATTATATTGATTCAAAAAGTTGAACCAATTCTTTCCTTTTCAAAGTACATATCAGCACGAGTTTAATAAAGTTTGAAATCTAGCGTAGCTAGATGACTTGGAATATCCTATTTCACCATCTTCCTTCATTGTCTTACTATGACAATACTTAATCTTCTCTAGCACCTTCAATACTAAGCTTACTGAAAACAACTCATTTTCAGTCTAAACATTCCTATACCTTAGTACAGTCCATCAACGTACCACACATTTTGAGTTCAGGAACTTTCCACAATAATATGAGTTTAAGAACTATCCAGACAGACCATAGCCGTCCATTCACTGAGACGTTCGAAAACATACCATATTATGTGAGTCACGAACTTACCATAAGTATGAGTTTCAAGAACTCGCACCTACCTTATCGTTCTCTACCTATCAAGTATATATATGAGAAAAGATTCACCTTCTCATCATATACATCTTGATAGTACGACCAATCCCAATGATTATCACTACCAGAAGCTAAGTGATTGTAGAACTAAACACAATTCCCTGCCCATACAGAAAATTGGTCAACTCAGCTTCTGACCGATATAAGGAGCTAAGCGGTTGTTACACCAAGAATAATTCTCCGCCCATACAAAGAATTGTTCAACTTAACAACTATATCGCATAAGAAGCTAAGTGGTTCTAAAACCACGTATAATTTCCCCGCCCATACAAGGAATCATAAAACTCAATTTCACCGATATGAGTCCTCAATTGAAATTTTACAACTCTAAATCTCTACATTACTTAATACAAATTTTCTTTAATTCATATACTATCCTTCATAACTCAATCTAAGTTCGTCTTCCCGTACTACTTCATAATACCCTTCATTCATAGCGTTTGCTATAAATCATTCATCGTTTAACAGCTCATCTGTTACTACGAGTCACTATGATCACGTGGTGATCTTCTTATCCTTCTCTCTACGATTATAGTCTTAGGTACTCCTACCTATGGTTTATAACGTATCAGCTCTGATACCAATTTATAACGCCTCGAAATCTGGTTTATCTTCACACCCGGATTCCGTACATCACGAGTACATCCTTCATCCAACATACATCATTATATACCAAAATATAACAACATACACTCTCCAATCCCAGGTTCTCAAAACCTTATAACCTTTTTCATTACAAATATTAATAAATACATTATTCATTTCATCTTACAAGAGTGACTTTTATCCGCCACAAAGGATACATAATAATTCATTAAACTAGTCTATAATTAAATTTCATCTTTTTACATTACAAGTCTTCACTTGATCTTCTCGTTCATTCTCCTTCTAAATGGAACTTCATCTGGATACCGTCAACTTGATCTTTACGGGATCCTTAAGTTCTTCTAACCTTGTTCGCTGAAAATTGTTTTTCATTTAAAGCAAGTGTGAGCATTCAATTGCCCAGCAAGTAATAATAGTTGAACAAACAACTTCAGAATTAAAACATTTCTTTAGAACTTCTATAACCGAACAATGGTTATGAAGCATCTTGAATAATAGGAATAGTCTCGATTCCTATCATCTTAAAACATTAATCACTTTCACTTTGAAATACTTTCATCCCTCTACCTTTTTCTTACACATCATGTCTGGCTAGAATCATTAGCACAGACTTAACAATAACGTGTCATGTATAAACATAACATACTTGTATTGAACAGTTCAATCACAGAATAATGCATATCATAGAAACACCAAAGTGTTCAAATTGTGGCTCAAGGCCTCATACATTCTACCACCTTGTACATACATCGCACATATGCACATAAATAAGACTTCTCAAGTACAACATCTGAGAAGTTTAAGAAACTAGCATTCATGTAATATGAATGAAGTTAGGAAACTTGCCTTACGTCCAGTTACAACATACGCTGAACTGCTCATTTCAATTCCTATATAACACATAAGGAGAAAACATAAACACCAATTAGTCATATATTAAACTTACGCATTGGTTTACTTAACTTTACTTCTTAGGGTTTGCGTTCTTGTAATATGAGTTTACACGACTAACTTCCTTTACCAGTTTATGGCTTTATGACATACGGAGATGTCTTACTCAAAACGTTCATCATCTTAGATGATTTATATTCTTATCTTATTTAATACTTTCATTATCCATTACATGAACCCCATGTTCATTACTCGCTCTTAGTTTCGAAGCCATACCAATTGTTGTATGCTAAGACCGATCGTTCATCGCAACAACGTTGCGTTGACAGCGTCTATACGCTTCACACTTATCTCTCATTATCATGATATAACATTGAAATGTTATTCATTACCCTCGACACTCAACGTCTAAGGAATCACAACCATATCAATTCCTCACGTTCGTTCATCCCGACTACGGTCCCCGGACATCGGTTACATAACTCATGATTTATATTCTAAGTTATTTAATCTCGTTTAATCTTTACGTTCAACCATTAATAAAGGTTTAAGTCATTTGCTTAAGTGTAAGACCCCAACTTATTATAAATAAAATTAAATTTCCTCTATTTATTATTTTGAAATAGTAAGGGTTGATTTGATTAATGTGGTCAGTTATGGGTAAAATGCGCAAGTATTTTAAATAAGCAAGTGGTTATAAAATGTTCATTTTTTATCGAAGAATATTAAATTGACAGTATGACCTTTGTGGGCCCCATAACGGAAAAGCTATTGGATGAAGAAAGCGACAAGTATAAGTTGTATATAAATAATGACGTAGTTATTCACAATTAACACTTTGGAATACCGGTGGTTAAAACACGATGTCTGGCGTTGTTGCCGCGATGCTTTGCGGTATTGCACCAATTATTGATTTTTACGTAAGAAGGCACTACTCAATAATTGTTACAGTAATTACTGTTCAGTATTTTATTGATTCAATAATTCTTGCATTGATATTCTATATTATTGTTGTTTCAATAATTGTCACTACACAATATTTTCCATTATCGAAGCAATAATTCATATTATCCGAATAATATTATTAGATAACATTATTGGCAATGTCTAGAAAGTTACATCTAAGGAGAGGTTTGGTCACCTAATTCTTGGCGCGAGAAGGAGAAATCCTTATTGGAAAGCCCCCTCTTTCCTGGGAACGGCCTGGTTGCCAGTACTGTAATTCTGTAATATTATTTGTGAATAATTAATTATTGATTTATATGATGAGAAAAATATTGATTTTATGTGGATATAGATGGAGAAAATTTTTGAAGTGACAATTGTTAAAAATTGATATTTTATCTTTTACGATAAAATAATATTTTATTATATTATTATAATATAATAATGGTGATATTTTTACAATGAAGTGGGATATATGAGTATATAAGGAGGAAGAGTATTTTGTTGCACTAAATGATTAACACATGTTTTGTGTGTGGTGGACCCCATTTCTTATTTGAAATTTGATTATATAGCATGTAAAATCGCTTGGTTTGTGGATTTTACCAATTTACATTTGGAATTTGGCAAAACTTTCTTCCGCAAAGTTGTAGATAATGGAATTTCCTATGGAAAGGACATGAGGCTTGAATTTTTTGATAAAAGGGCTATTTATTATGAATTATTGAAGTTCCAAAATAATTGATTTTTGGAAGTTTTAAATATTTTATTTATGAAAAACGTTTTTCTTACCTTTTTTCTAGAAGATTGGCATGAAATGCTAAGATCGATTTCAAAGGTGGGCTTGAAAAGTTATATATATATATATATATATATATATATATATATATATATATATTAATATTATATTCAATTTTCTACTTTGGTGTTCTAAGCAATTTCCTATAAATAGGTGCTTAGGTTAGAATTGAAAATCACACCAAAAACTGAAGTTTTCTCTCTATTTATCTCTCTATAATATCGAGCGTATTTTTGTGAGTATTTTAGTACTTTGAGTATTGTTATACGGTGCAAGTTCTTTTAGCACTATATCCAGTATTCCAGTCAGAAGTACTGTCCTTTTGAGGTAAGGGATGTTATTTTCTACGTAAATGATATTATTTATTCAATATCATTATGCCGAAATATTGGTTGGAACTTTTTATCAAATTTGAAACTTTTTTCATTTCGGGGTTACTATTCATGAGTTACTATTCACGAGTTACTATGCATGAGTTACTATTCATGAGTACTATTCATAAAGCATGATGATTTTCTTGTGGAATTTCTATCTTTTGGTGTCGGAGTTACTATTCATGTATATGGCACTATTCACGTATACGGCACTATTCACGAATACGACACTATTCACAAAAAAAATAAATTTTATTTTCTGTGTCCAAGATTGTCTGTTATGATTCCTATCTTTGATTGGATCTATGTTTTGGTCTTCATTCGTGAATTTTACTCCACTCTGGTTATTTATGAAGTATTTTTGAACTTGGATTGTTTAAAGTACGAATCCTTAATATTTATTCTTTTGTTTCACTGTATTCGTTTTCTTTAAAATATTTTTCATCATCCTCAGTCCTAAATGATGATATTACTGAATATATTTGGCATGTAGTGCAAAGATTAATGATTTTCTGATGAATATCTTTGGCCCGTAGTGCAAAGATGAATAGGTGTTTAGATGAACATATTGGTGATGAATATCTTTGGTTTTTGTAGTGCAAGGATGAATATTTGATTTCAGTTATATATTGATTGATGTTACAGGGATAAAAAGATAGACGATGAACTTTTAAATTCATATATAGAAGATAGTAGATTTCATTCTATACTTAACTCTTCTAATGAATTATTATTTTCGCTGCGAATATTGATTTAAAACTTGTTGTCTATTGTATTCTATTAGATTTTTTACCTGTAGAAGACTAACGATAATTTTTTCTATATTATCTTGGTCATAATGTTCTTTACCGGGCTAGTTGAGCTCACCCTTTTCCTTGTTGTTCCATTTTTCTTCTCAGGAGGCGAGAATGTAGCGAGCACTAGTCCGGGTGTGGAATGATGGTTCTAGAAGTGGTTCTAGTAGTCCTCACTATTCACGTAAAATAGTGTATTAATAATTGTAATGAGGACTTATTTGAGTGTGGATATTGTCAGATGACAATATTTGTATTTAAACTCACGGTTTTATTTACATTATTAATAAAGTTGTAGTTATGTACATGCCATGTATTTTGTGATTCATAATGGGTGTTGTATACCTATTTTGGGGCGCCACGATTTAGTATCGAGCTTAGGGATGTGATCTCTCTGGCGGAGATCGGGAATAGAACTAGGAGGGAGAGGCGAGTAAATCCTTCGCTAGTGTGTCCTACCTAAGCTTATTTGTTGGTCGGTCATAATATAGGGGTATTACGTGATATGTTAATTTCTTTAATTAACCCTTGTTCTGTGGCAATATTTGAGAATGGTAGCTGAAAATATTAACAATGGAGTGAATGAGACCGTGGAGAAAGCTCTAATCGCCAACCAAGATAATGTGATGTCAGGCGAAGAAAGAATTAGAGATATCCATGTGGCGAGTGAAGAATTAATAGTTACTGCACGAGATACTCGCATGAGGTGGCAAATTGAGAGTGAGGAAGAAAAGGAAGAAGAGGAACACGAGGAGAATTTATTAGAAGAATTTTATGATCGAAATTTAGAATTACAAAATCGTATTCATGAGTTAGAAGAAGCGAAATTTGAAGAAGCGGCGGCGGTGGAGCAAAGAGATGCAACAATTTTAAATTGTGTTACCCGATGTGCGATGCTTGAACAGAAGCACTCTTTGGCAGAGTATAAGATATTAGAGCTGGAATCTGAGAATGTTATTATCAAAGTTCTGATGAAAGAAGAAGCAACCAAACGAATGAGAATGGAGGATGCATGTGTAAAAGCTACATGACACGTTGATATTGTAGAAAAAAGACGTCCGATCTAATAAGGTCAAAATAGATGCAATGGATTTCGCTTTTTAGACAGCAATTTGGAGAATCCAACATCGAGTTTGGAATTACCCTATACAGAGCGGTCAACCCCATTTCGATATGGATCGGAGAGTAATGATTGAAATCATGGATCAGGAATTCGACGAAGCAATGACGGGTGGAATGTACTCTATAGCAAAGTTAAGTCCAGTTGGGACGGTGGCACTAGAGGCGGATACGAACAAGTCAAAGTCAACGGTTCCTGAAAGAGCGTTTGTCGTGACTGCCAAAAACGCGAGGAACTTGAACGAAGGTATCACGGGTTAGTTAATTATAAATTCTTGCGAAGTCTATACCTTACTAGATACCGGTGCTACCCATTCATTTATTTCTCCTGCTTGTTTTAAACTTGACTCCGGAGAAATTAGACTTTGATTTATCTGTGGAAACTCTGTTAGGAGAAACCTTCATCACGTCCATTGTTTATAAATCTTGTTTGATCCAAGTTGGCACCATCACATTACATGTTGATCTTATCTCTTTAAAGATACTTGCTTTTGATGTGATTTTAGGGATTGATTGGTTAACTACTTATCATACCAAATTGGTTGCTTTTGCAAGGTTGTTAGTTTTCATATTCCTAAGCAACTTGTTATTTGAATTTAAGCAACCAAACCATTGAAGTCAAACTCTTTTATATCAAGCTGTAAAGTCATTCGTTTATTGAAAAACGGATGTCAAGCTTTCTTAGCCATGTTATGGACTTGAACAAAAAAACGTCAGATTTGAATGATATTTCTATTGTTAGTAAATTTTCTGACGTATTTCCTGAAAAATTTCCTGGCCTACTCCCAGAGCGTGATATTGAATTTTGTATCGACTTTGAACCTAGTACAAAACCCATTTCTAAAATCTCATATCGAATGGCTCCTATTGAACTTCAGGAGTTAAAAACCCAACTATAGAAGTTGATAACCGAGCCTCTATCTGGTGACTTCTTTTGTGGAATGCACCGAAGCCAGACTCTTCGTAGGGGACGCCATATTCGTGCGATAGTAAAATGATAGGTGTCATTGTGACGTGCTATCCAAGGTTGGGATATGAGTCACAGTTGAGAGCAACCTAAGTCGGTAATCGAAATACGTAGCTTTTAAGGCTTAGTTGGTTATTATCGGAGATTCGTTAAAGGATATTCTCGAATCGCTATTCCATTAACGCATCTAACTCGTAGAGATACAAAATTCGAATGGAGCAAGGAATGTGGGAAGAGCTTCGAAGAACTCAAGAGGAGACTCATTTCGGCACATGTTCTTGCCATACCATCCTAGAAAAGCAAACGTGGTAGTTGACGCGTTGAGTAGAAGATCATATGCAGGAATGAGTGCGATGATGTCAAGTATACGAATATAACAAACTTTAATCGATAAAGTTAAAGTTGCTCAAGTCACAGACCCGGAGCTGATGCGTATGAAGAAAAAAGTACGAGAAGGTATTATTCCTGAGGCAAGAATCGATAAAGAAGGAATACTTCGAGTCCACTCCAGACTTTGTGTTCCTAACGATTCTGATTTGAAGTACAAGATCATGATGGAGGCACACAATACACCATTTGCAATCCATCCTGGAAGTACCAAAATGTATCGTGATCTTCGACATACATTTTGGTGGAATAATATGAAGAGAGAGATTGTAAAGTTTATCTCGAGGTGTTTAACTTGTCAACGTGTAAAGGCGGAGCATCAAGTACCTAAGGGTCCATTGCAGCCACTTGAGATTCCAAAATGGAAGTCGGAACACATTACCATGGATTTCGTTACGGGTCTTCCCACGGTTTCTCAAGGCATAAATGCGATTTGGGTTATTGTTGATAGATTAACCAAGTCTGCCCATTTCTTGCTGATACGGGAGACTTATTCCCTTAAACGTCTTTCTAGTATGTACGTGAATGAGATTGTGAGGTTGCATGGCATGCCAGTATCCAAAGTTTTGGATCGTGACCCAAGATTCACTTCAATATTTTGGGTTAGCTTGCAAAAAGCTATGGGCGCGGATTCTGATTCGATTCGACATACCATGCTCAAATGGACGAAGCAATCGAGAGAGGACTATTCAAACTCTTGAAGATCTATTAAGACTTCGTGTCCTCAATTTCAAAGGGAGTTGGGATAAGTACCTACCATTGGTGGAATTCTCCTATAACAATAGTTATCAGGCAAGTATAGGTGTGGCTCCATTTGAAGCATTGTATGGATGAAAGTGTCGCTCTCCAGTATGTTGAGATGAGGTAGGAGAAACAACTTTTTTGGGACCAGAGTTGGTACGAATGACTACAGAGAAGATCCAAACGATTCGACAATGTATACAAACGGCACAGGATCGACAAAAGAGTTATGTGGATCTTCATCGAAAGGACGTGGAATTTAGTATTGGTGATCATGTATTATTGCGTGTTGCTCCATGGAAAGGAGTTACAAGATTTGGGAAGAGAGGAAAGCTTAATCCACAATTTATTGGTCCATTCAGATTCTTGACCGAGTAGGAAATGTGGCCTATAGACTCACGTTACCTCTAAGTATGTCTCGTGTTCATAATATTTGTCACGTATCTGTGCTTCATAAATATGTGGACGACCCGAACCACATTATTGAGTTAGAATTAGATGAGATAACCAAAGATTTAACATACGAGGAAGTACCAGCCAAGATCTAAAGGAGCATGTCCTACGCACAAAGGTTATACCACAAGTTAAGGTCTTGTGAAGGAACCATGTTATTGAAGAAATGACCTGGGAGTTGGAATCAGAAATGAAAGCGAGGTATTTTCACCTTTTCGAAACGCCAGGTACATACGTCAATTTTGAGGACGAAATTTCATAAGGAGGGGAGTTTGTAAGACCCCAACTTATTATAAATAAAATTAAATTTCCTCTATTTATTATTTTGAAATAGTAAGGGTTGATTTGATTAATGTGGTTAGTTATGGGTAAAATGCGCAAGTATTTTAAATAAGAAAGTGGTTATAAAATATTCATTTTTTATCGAAGAATATTCGTCTGGTCGTGGAATATTCTTGTTGTTGGAGAATATTCGACTGACATTAGCTTGACCTTTGTGTGGGCCCCATAACGGAAAGCGATTGATAAAGAAAAGCGACAAGTATAAGTTGTTTATAAATAACGACGCAGATTTATTCAATTAACCTTGTTTGAATACCCGGTGGTTAAAACACGATGAATACGCGTTGTCAGACAAGAAGCATGCAGTATTACACCAATTATTGATTCTTACGGAAGAAGGCACTATTCAATAATTTTTACAGTAATTACTGTTCAGTATTTTATTGATTCAATAATTGTTGTATTGATATTCTATATTACTGTTGTTTCAATAATTGTCACTACAAAGTATTTCCATTATCGAAGCAATAATTCATATTATCGAATAATATTATTAGATAACATTATTGGCAATGTAGAAAGTTACATAAGGAGAGGTTTGGTCACCAAATTGCTGCGCCGAGAGGAGAAATCCTTATTGGAAAGCCCCCTTTCCTAGAACTACTTGGTTTTCGAAGATTGTAATTTTGTAATATTATTTGTGAATAATTAATTATTGATTTATATGATGAAGAAAATATTGATTTTATGTGGATATAGATGGAGAAAATTTTTAAAGTGACAATTGTTAAAAAATGATATTTTATCTTTTCTAATCAAATAATATTTTATTATATATGAGTATATAAGGAGGAAGAGTATTTTGTTGCACTAAATGATTAACACATGTTTTGTGTGTCGGTGGACCCCATTTCTCGACTGAAATTTGATTATAGCTTGTAAAATCGTCCGTTTGTGGATTTCGGTCAATTTCTGTTTGGAATTTAGAAAAACTTTCTTCTGCAAAGTTGTAGAGAATGGAATTTCCTATGGAAAGGACATGAGGCTTAAATTTTTCTGATAAAAGGGCTATTTATTATGAATTATTGAAGTTCCAAAGTTCCGAAATAATTAATTTTTGGAAGTTTTAAATATTTTATTTATGAAAAATGTTTTTCTTACCTTTTTTCTAGAAGATTGGCATGTGAGAAATGCTAAGATCTAATTTCAAAGGTGGGCTTGAAAAGTTATATATATATATATATATATATATATATATATATTAATATTATATTCAATTTTCTACTTTGGTGTTCTAAGCAATTTACTATAAATAGGTGCTTAGGTTAGAATTGAAAATCACACCAGAAACTGAAGTTTTCTCTCTATTTATCTCTCTATAATATCGAGTGTATATTTGTGAGTATTTTAGTACTTTGATTATTGTTATACGGTGCAAGTTCTTTTAGCACTATATCCAGTATTCCAGTCAGAAGTACTATCCTTTTGAGGTAAGGGATGTTATTTTCTACGTAAATGATATTATTTCTTCAATATCATTATGCCGAAATATTGGTTGGAACTTTTTATCAAATTTGAAACTTTTTTCATGTCGGGGTTACTATTCATGAGTTACTATTCACGAGTTACTATGAATGAGTTACTATTCATGAGTACTATTCATGAAGCATGATGATTTTCTTGTGGAATTTCTATCTTTTGGTGTCAGAGTTACTATTCATGTATATGGCACTATTCACGTATACGACACTATTCATGAATACGACACTATTCACAGAAAAATTAAATTTTCTTTTCTGTGTCCAAGATTGTCTGTTATGATTCCTATCTTTGATTGGATCTATGTTTTGGTCTTCATTCTTGAATTTTACTCCACTCTGGTTATTTATGAAGTATTTTTGAACTTGGATTATTTAAAGTACGAATCCTTAATATTAATTCTTTTGTTTCACTGGATTCGTTTTCTTTAAAATATTTTTCATCATCCTCGGTCCTAAATGATGATATTACTGAATATCTTTGGAATGTAGTGCAAAGATTAATGATTTTCTGATGAATATCTTTGGCCCGTAGTGCAAAGATGAATAGGTGTTTAGATGAACATAACCAACTGATGAATATCTTTGGTTTGTAGTGCAAAGATGAATATTTGATTTCAGTTATATATTGATTGATGTTACAGGGATAAAACGATAGACGATGAACTTTTAAATTCATATATAGAAGATAGTAGATTTCATTCTCTACTTAACTCTTCTAATGAATTATTATTTCCGCTGCGAATATTGATTTAAAACTTGTTGTCTATTGTATTCTATTAGATTTTTTCCCTGTTGAAGACTAACGATAATTTGTTCTATATTATCTTGGTCATAATGTTCTTTACTGGGCTAGTTGAGCTCACCCTTTTCTTTGTTGTTCCATTTTTCTTCTCAGGAGGTGAGAATGTAGCGAGTACTAGTCGGGGTGTGGAATGATGGTTCTAGAAGTGGTTCTAGTAGTCCTCACTATTCTGTAAAATAGTGTATTAATAATTGTAATGAGGACTTATTTGAGTGTGGATATTGTCTAGATGACAATATTTGTATTTAAAACTTATAGTTTTTATGTTGTATTAATATAGTTGTAGTTGTATCTGTATCATGTATTTTGACGACTCAGAATGGGTGTTGTATACCTATTTTGGGGGCGTCACATTAAGTGTTATTTTAGGTGAACTATACGTTCATATTTCTTTCTTGCACATCCCCTAGTAATTGAGCATTTAAAATCTCATTTCTGGGCATTTTCACCTTGTATGCCACTGACTGTGCAGTGCCCTTTCCTCTCCTTTCCTCTCGTGACATACCGACCACTCTCTCTCTCCTCTCTTTCCAAGTGGCGTTGCATAATGCCAAGTCCTTTGTTATCTCTTGTGCTACGGCGCCACTCTCTAGAAGATTATGGTGAGAGAGCTGTATTTCTTACCACTCTCATCCACAGATCTGTCCGTCATTGCGGTGCCTAGACAAAACCCTAGAAATTTTTCTAAGTGTTAAATAAATTCTTTGAGACACTGTGACGACCGTGATTTTTGTAATTTAATTTTAATATTTATTGAAGTAAATAAATATTTTCGATGATTTAATTATTAGATTAAATAATTAATTGATGCAATTGTGGTAGATTAATTTAATTATATGTGTTACATTTATTAAATTAATGTGGAGAATTGGATTATTCAAGTATGTATTTATGTGAGCTTATGGAATTAAATGAAATATTTAATAAGCCTAATGTTAATTTAATTAATGTAATAATTAATTAGAGATTTAATAATTTGACATAATTAATTAATGAGAAAATTAATTATATGATTATGTGAATTTATGATAAATTATTATGTTTAATTTAATTTAAATTAAATAAGATATTTGAATTATTGTGTATGGGTGTGACATTAATTAAACTATATGATAAAGCTTTATTAAATTAAAGGAGTTTTGAAATCTGTTATGCTAGCCAAACATGGCCTTAGTGGGAGTTATGAGCAGTTAACCCATGATGGGTAACTGACCATAATGTGCATCAGTTGATTGCTATTATACATATTCTCCTTTCATTATTGCTAAGTCTATAAACTATTCACAGAGAGAAAATTAGAGAGAGTTTGTCATAGAGAAATTGTGAGTCGGTGAAAGAGAATTGAGAGTGAGGAATCTAAGCATACTAAATTATACTCTATAGGGTAATCTCTTCCTTCCCAATTTCTATTTTACGTCATTAAGTTTCATATATATGGGTTTCAAAGTTTTTGGTTTAAACCTCTGTAATTGGAATAGGAGTAATGATTATGGGTTGTGTATGTGTTATGACATAACACATCGTATTTAATTATATATATTATGTAAACCATATCATCAAATTCATGAAAACATGTCGTATATGATTGCTGCAAAATTACAGAGTTTGGGTTATGGCCATATGGCCTTATACATGATTTCAGTATGTCAAACATAAATGTTTTCGTAAAATTTACACCCTTATTTTATTATGCATGTTGATACGAAGAGACAAACCTTAAACAAACAGATTCGGTGTTATAACGAATCCGTAGTGTTAATTTTCATGTTTTGTTTTCAAATCCTTCAAGAACATCAAGAACAGTGAAAAATTTCATTCTTTAATTCTGTAATTAAGTGTTTAAATTAGTTAAAGTCACTCTATAAATGTTGGGTAATGATTATGTGTGAATTATATCATATGGGTATGTCTAAATTCATGTAGAAATTAAGAAATTGATAGAAATTGGCATGTTCAAATGATTTTCGCGAATCGCCATTTCTAATAGTCTGCACGCTTGTCATAAAGACCTTAAATGACTGCCTATTTCCGCTTTCATATACCGCCACGTGCCCATGATGCCATGTCTCAAGCCAGCAATACGTAACGACCATATGGCGCCAAGAGTCCGCATGAGCCGATTACAGAGTGTGTCGGTGGTAGCCATATTCACCACTCTCGAAAAAGTTCGAGAATGAATTATTTTCAAAATGTTAAGTTTAGCAATGTGTTAGTAACTTAATGTAATGAACATATAAATATGTTAGAAGTATAATAAGATGTTAAAATAGATGATTAACATGTAAATAACATAATTGCATGTGGATTGAATTATTGAATACGTAATTAACTTATTATTTGTGAAGTACAAATTATGTGACAATGAGTGTGATAAATTGACTAAGTATAATCAAAGTTAGACAAAGAGAATGAACTTATGATGATTAGTTAAGTTATAATTAATTGGTATTGTGAATGTAAATGGTATGTAGGATTATATTCAAGGAACGTGTTTAATTAAAGTGTAATCTACGGACGAGGCAAGTTTCCTACCCTACATGTTATCATTGTTCAAGTTTATTATTTACCTTGAGTAAATTTTCATTACTATTATTCAAGTTCGAGTTGTTATATTAAAGATTGACTATCCTTTCAAAGTATAAATTTGTTATACAATATTTGTTCTATTGTATACTTCTTGAGATTATTATTCAATTTGAATATCATTGTTGTTGAACCTTGTTAGACTAACGAATCCTTATTGATTCAACTAATCCATAGTTGATGAATGTTCTAAATTTAAGAACCCTTATTGAATTATCCAAACCAAACTTCCTTTGGTGCGAACTCGAATGTCAAACTGAGATGAACAACCCTGCAAAGGGATTTACTTATGCGTTAGCGTTAAGATATTGTTCACGATTATGGTACTAAGAAGTGATCCCCTAAATGCACAGTAGAAAAGTCCATAGTCTTATAACTGTTAAAGGTTTCAAGTATAACCCTTGATAACCTAGGACATAGTTCAAGGTCTTATGACCCTTAGAAATCTTTTGATTCTTGTTATTCATTCTTGATTTAAAAGTTGAGCTTTTATTTCAGAAGTTATTATTTCTCTTGCATGTTATTATTCATTGTTATATTGTTATACTTGTGGGCAGTCATGCTCAATCTTGCGTAATAATAACATTGCAGTTAAGAACGAAAGGGTAGACGAACCTTCCACTAGTAAAGGCAAGGGCAAACTTACCAAGTAATGAAGCCTGATTATTTATGTGATGTAATTAGAATTGATGTTACTTAAGACTTATTGTTTATATTTCCGCACAGATGTTTAAGCTTAGTTTAACCTAGGATTTTATTATTATTCGGATGTTGTAACCCTTAAGGGGAAGATTTTATTTCTATCTATTGCATGGTTTGCATTTATTATGGGTAGATAGATAGATGATATTTATGATGAACACCAAATCCAGTGGAATTGAAGTGCGGATTTGGGGGGGTGTCATAAGTTGGTATCAAAGTTGTAGGTTATGAACCTTAGGTGGGGAACAACCTTAGGTAGTAGCCTTATAGAAAGAACATAGTGATGGAAAACTCTTATCGAGTTCTAGGAAATGAATATTTGTAATTCATTAAAGATAATAAAAGACTTTATTTGCTTATGTGTTAAATTATGTGCTCACTAGTCTGACATTGGAGAAACTAGTCAAGCAGGGGAGGAGGAACCCGGAGTACCTACAGTACCTACAAAGGAGGAGCCCAGAGACATTCATGTTGTTAGGGAACAGTTGGTACAGAGGGAGTCATCTCCATTGATCATTGTTGTTGGTCAGGAGCATGAACCTAAGACAGATCCTGAGTAGGATCCTGAGGAGGAATTTGTTGAGGAAGAGGAAGAGGAAGAAGATGAGTTACCAAAGTACACTGTTGATGCTGAGATGTATGACACATTATACGAATGTAACGTAGAGTTACGAGATGAGGTGCATGATCATTGGGTGAGCTATTATTATTGATTACTCTCGAAAGCGAAGAAGGAGAGAGATTCGACTCTTCACTTTCATGACGAGGAAATGTAGAATGGGATTTGGTCCATGAGAAAGGTCAAATCGAAGATAAGACCGCAGAGATAGAAAAGTTGAAGAAGGATCTGAAAGAGAGTTCAGAGAGGCTTGCAATAGCAGAGGAGGGCTGGGTAAGAGAGTCACGTCGTGCTGATCTACCAATAACAACAATAATGCCAATGCTAATCCCGTGCAGTAGTTGGTTAACTTACTGACTGGAGAAATGAATAATCAACCTCAAGCTCCACCAAATACTACGTTTAAAGATTTCAAGGTGGTGGGACCGCCAGAATTTAAAGGTTCCATGAACTCGATTGAGGCTTAAACGTGGGTTATGGAAATGGAGAAGGTTTTCAACGTTGCTAGGGTTAGAGAAGACCAGAAGACCACTTTTGCAACATTTATGCTAAAGTCCGAAGCTAGCTATTGGTGGCAAGCAAACAAAGTTCGTGGAGGTGAAGGTGTAATTACTTGGGAGAGATTTAAAGAAATGTTTTTCGAGATGTACTTCCCAACCAGCTAACAGAACCAGATGGAGGTTCAATTTTTGGAATTAAAGCAGGGAAATATGAGCGTACCTGATTATGCAGCTAGATTCAACGAGTTAGTGAGTTCGCCCCGTATCAAGTACACACGGACAAAAGAAAAGCCAGAAGATTCGAACAAGGACTAAAGCCTTGGGTATATAGTAAAGTATCAATGTTTCAGAAAAACACATTTGCCAGAGTATTGGAAAAGGCCATCCTCGCTGAAGGTTGAAGCGATGCAATGACCAAGTATAATCAAGAATAAAAGAAGAAGAAGAGTGAAAATGAAAGTAATAACAAGATTGGTTGGAGTAGCACTAGGGTTAGTCATAATCAGAAGAGGAAGTGGACGGATAACTCGTCAGCTGGAAGTCAACAAGGAGGGCAGAAGAAGAAGACCGAAGCGTGCTTAAACTGTGGAAAAGCTCATTTGGGGGTTTGCATGAAAGGAAAGAAAGTGTGCTACAATTGTGGTCAGGAAGGCCACATAGCACCAAACTGTCCAAACCCAAAGAAGGGTTCTTGTTTCACTTGTGGTTCGAAGGATCATTTGGCAAGAGACTGTTCTAAGAAGGGACCGGGAGGGTCAGGATAAGGAGGAAACCGGGGAAACAACAGTGGAAATGCCTTAACTATCACCGGACCAACCCAAACAAACCGACCAACCGCCAGGACTTTCAACATGACGGTGCAGGATGCAGTTCAATCTCGTGATGTGGTGTCAGGTATCATTCCTATTAATAAAATTAATGCTTATGTTTTATTTGATTCGGGTGCTACTTGTTCCTTTATATCCGATGATTTTGCCAAGAATTTAGATTTGCCTAAGAATGAATTGGATTACCCCATGAACATAGAAATTAAGAATAGAGAAATAATCCCTGTTAAGTATGTACATAAGAACTGTAGAGTGGATATTAAGGGTAATATCATGAACGTGGATCTTATCCCTATTCGACTTGGGGAATTTGACATTATTTTGGGAATGGGTGGTTATTCAATTACGATTTGTCATTGATTGCCAAAGAAGCGTATTAACCTTATGACCTGTCAAAGGTTGTGTTTTATGGTAGCAAGTCGGCAGAGACAAGCGAGTTGTCGAAGCGATGATGCGAGCCAAAAAGTTGTTAAGACAAATTTGTGTAGGATACTTAGCTTACATAGTCGACGATCGGAAAGAGAATCCAGAAGGTAGAAGAAATCCGATTGTGAAGGATTTTGTCGACGTATTTCAGACGATTTACCGGGACTTCCACGGATAGAGAGGTAGATTTTCGTGATCGATTTGCGCCCTAAAGCGCTCAATATCGAAGGCACCATACCGAATGGCACCGATGAGAGATGAACGAACTAATGGTACAACTACAAGAATTGTTGGACAAGAAGTACATTCAACCGAGCATATCACAGTGGGGAGCGCCAGTGTGATATTTGAAAAAGAAGGATGGATTGATGCGGCTCTGCACTGACTACAGAGAACTGAATAAGGTCACGATTAAGAACAGATATCCATTACCAAGGATCGATGACCTATTTGATCAATTGAAGGGAGCGAAATACTTTTCCAAGATAGACTTGAGAAGTGGTTATCATCAACTGAAGGTGAGGCGGAGGATGTCTAGAAGGCGGCGATTCGAGCAGCGATATGGTCACTCTGAATTTTTAGTAATGTCGTTTGGTCTTACGAATGCTCCTGCAGCATTTATGGGACTAATGAATGGTGTGTTCAAGTCGTTTTTGGATAAGTTCGTAGTGGTATTTATAGATGATATTTTGGTCTATTCGAAAACCAAGGAAGAACATGAAGAGCATTTGAGATTAACATTGGAAGTATTGAGAAGGGAAAAGTTGTATGCCAAGTTTTTGAAATGCGAATTTTGGATTAAACGAGTACAATTTCTTGGGCATGTGATTGATAAAAATGGAATTTTGGTAGATCCATCCAAAGTCGAAGCTAGTGATCAATTGGGATCAATGAGGGACGCCATCGAAGTCTGAAGTTTTCTTGGATTAGCGGGGGTATTATAGAAGATTTATTCAAGATTTTCCAAGATCGCAACTCATTAATGAATTTAACTCGAAAAGCTGTGAAATTTGTTTGGACGAATATGTGTAAGGAAAGTTTTCAAGAATTGAAGAAGAGGTTGAGTACGGCACCTGTGTTATCTCTTTCGGATGATACAGGAAATTTTGTTGTTCATAGTGATGCGTCACATAAAGGACTTGGTTGTGTGCTGATGCAAAACGGTAAAGTCATTGCATATGCATCACGACAATTGAAGGATTACGAGAAGGGATATCCGACCCACGACTTGGAGTTAGCTGCAGTTATTTTTTCTTTGAAAATTTGGAGGCACAATCTCTACGGGGAGAAGTGTGAAATATATATGGACCACAAGAGTCTGAAATATATTTTTACACAGAAGGATTTGAATATGCGTTAAAGAAGATGGTTGGAATTAATTAAGGATTACGACTGTGAGATTTTATACCATCCGGGTAAAGCAAATGTGGTTGTCGACGCCTTAAGTAAAAAGGGTCGTGAGAAATTGATGATGTTGACTGCTCAGGAGGAGCTAATTTCAGAAATAGAGAAACTACAGTTGGAAGTGAAGTATCCTATGGAGATTGATGAGAAGCTATTTCAGATGCACTCTGGTACAACTCTACTAGATAAAGTAAAGGAGGATCAACTTCAGGATGAAGAATGTAAAAAGGTGACAAAGAAGATATCTGAAGGAGGCGAGGCAAGATTTAAGATGGATAAGGAAGGAATCTTTGAGATTTGAGAGTAGAATTTGGGTGCTAGCTAGTACAAGAGATTAAGGAAGATATTTTGGCGAGGCTCATAGTTCACGATATTCGATTCACCCTAGTAGTACCAAGATGTACCAAGATCTTCGACAACATTTCGGTGGCCGAATTTGAAAACGTGATGTTGTAGAATGTGTTGCCAAGTGTCGACCCTGTCGAAAGTAAAAGCCAGAACATCAGAGACCAAGTGGATTGCTACAACCGTTAGAGATCCCATAATGGAAATGGGAACATATTACAATGGACTTCGTGGTTGGCCTTAAGCGACTCGGAAAGGCTATATGTTGATATGAGTTATCGTTATTGGTGACGAAATCCGCACACTTCCTTCCGATCAAAATCAGATTCAACTTAGATCAGTTGGCGAGACTATACGTAAAAGAGATTGTTTTGAGGCATGGAGTGCCATTGTCAATTGTTTCTGATAGAGATCCACGCTTTACATCGAATTTCTGAAAACGTCTACAGGAATGTATGGGTACACAATTACGAATGAGTACGACATATCACCCTCAGACGGATGGACAGACTGAAAGGACAATTCAGACATTGGAAGATATGTTAAGAGCTTATATAATGGACTTTAAAGGAAATTGGGACGATCACCTACCGTTAGTAGAGTTTGGCTACAACAACAGTTACCACGCTAGTATTGGCATGCCTTGTATACGAAGCGTTATCTGGCGAGAAAGTGCATAACTACGCTTTCTTTGGGATGAAGTTGGTGAAAGTAAATTACTAGGGCCAGAATTGGTACAGGAGACAGCAGAAATAATCAAAGTTATCTGAGCACGACTGGTAGCAGCTCAAGATAGACAGAAGAAATACGCTGATCCACATCATAAAAATATCAAATTTGAATCAGGTAGTTATGTTTTCTTGACGGTCTCTCCTTGGAAGGGAAAGATCGGGTTCGGAAAGAAAGGGAAATTGAGCCCAAGATTCATTGGACCATTTGAAGTACTAAGAAGAATCGGAGAAGTTGCGTACGAGGTAGCCCTACCTCCAGCACTCGAGAATGTCAACATCGTCTTCCAAGTTTCTGTATTACGACCCTATAGAGCCGATCACAAGCATGTAATTGAATACGAACCCCTACACTTTGAAAAAGACTTATCTTACGAAGAAATTCCTGTCAAAATTTTCGACAGAAAAGAAAAAGTTCTCAGAAAATAAAGTAATACCTTCTATTAAGGTAATTTGGAGGAACCACAACGCTGAAGAAGCTACGTGGGAACTCGAAGAGAATATGATGAAGAACTACCCTCATTTATTTACTTAATTTATGTGTAAGCAATTCTGGGGACAGAATCATTGTAAGGGGAGATAATTTAACAGGTCGAATTTATTGAGTCGTGATTCTGGGGACAGAATCCTTTTAAGGGGGAAAGATGTGACGAACGAGATTTTTGTAATTTAATTTTAATATTTATTGAAGTAAATAAATATTTTCGATGATTTAATTATTAGATTAAATAATTAATTGATGCAATTGTGGTAGATTAATTTAATTATATGTGTTACATTTATTAAATTAATGTGAGAAATTGATTATTCAAGTATGTATTTATGTGAGTTTATGAAATTAAATGAAATATTTAATTAGCCTAATGTTATTTTAATTAATGTAATAATTAATTAGAGATTTAATAATTTGATATAATTAATTAATGAGAAAATTAATTATATGATTATGTGAATTTATGATAAATTATTATATTTAATTTAATTTAAATTAAATAAGATATTTGAATTATTGTGTGTGGGTGTGACATTAATTAAACTATATGATAAAGCTTTATTAAATTAAAGGAGTTTTGAAATCTATTATGCTAGCCAAACATGGCCTTAGTGGGAGTTATGAGCAGTTAACCCATGATGGGTAACTGACCATAATGCGCGTCAATTGATTGCTATTATACGTATTCTCCTTTCATTATTGCTAAGTCTAGAAACTATTCACAGAGAGAAAATCAGAGATAGTTTGTCATAGAGAAATTATGAGTCGGTGAAAGAGAATTGAGAGTGAGGAATCTAAGCCTACTAAATTATACTCTACAGGGTAATCTCTTCCTTCCCAATTTCTATTTTAAGTCATTAAGTTTCATATATATAGGTTTCAAAGTTTCTGGTTTAAACCTCTGTAATTGGAATATGAGTAATGATTATGGGTTGTGTATGTGTTATGACATAACACATCGTATTTAATTATATATATTATGTAAACCATATCATCAAATTCATGAAAACATGTAAGTATATGATTCACGTAAAATTACGAGTTTGGGTTATGGCCATATGGCCTTATACGTGATTTTAGTATGTCAAACATAAATGTTTTCGTAACATTTACACCCTTATTTTATTATGCATGTTGATACGAAGAGACCAAACATTAAACGAACGGATTCGGTATTATAACGAATCTGTAGTGTTAATTTTCATGTTTTGTTTTCAAAACCTTCAAGAACATCAAGAACAATGAAAAATTTCATGCTTTAATTCTGTAATTAAGTGTTTAAATTAGTTAAAGTCACTCTATAAATGTTGGGTAATGGTTATGTGTGAATTATATCATGTGGGTATGTCTAAATTCGTGTAGAAATTAAGAAATTGATAGAAATTGGCATGTTCTGCGATTTTTTCATGACGCCATTCTACTTCAATGCCTGCCATGTGCCATGACTCAAGTACATCATTTTGCCTATTTCCATGTGCTTATTTTCATATGTCGGCCATAGTGCCACTGGCGCCAAGAGTCCTTCAGTGATGCCGATTACAAGTGTATCAGTGGTGCCACAGCACCACTCTCCAGAAAGTTCAGGAATGAATTATTTTCAAAATGTTAAGTCTAGCAATGTGTTAGTAACTTAATATAATGAACATAGAAATATGTTAGAAGTATAATAAGATGTTAAAATAGATGATTAACATGTAAATAACATAATTGCATGTGGATTGAATTATTGAATACGTAATTAACTTATTATTTTTGAAGTGCAAATTATGTGACAATGAGTGTGATAAATTGACTAAGTATAATCAAAGTTAGACAAAGAGAATGAACTTATGATGATTAGTTAAGTTATAATTAATTGGTATTGTGAATGTAAATGGTATGTAGGATTATATTCAAGGAACGTGTTTAATTAAAGTGTAATCTACGCACGAGGCAAGTTTCCTACCCTACATGTTATCATTGTTCAAGTTTATTATTGACCTTGAGTAAATTTTCATTACTATTATTCAAGTTCGAGTTGTTATATTAAAGATTGACTATCCTTTCAAAGTATAAATTTGTTATACAATATTTGTTCTATTGTATACTTCTTGAGATTATTATTCAATTTGAATATCATTATTATTGAACCTTGTTAGACTAGCGAATCCTTATTGATTCAACGAGTCCATAGTTGTTGAATGTTCTAAATTTCAGAACCCTTATTGAATTATCCAAACCAAACTTCCTTTGGTGCGGACTCGAATGTCCAACTGAGATTAACAACCCTGCAAAGGGATTTACTTATGCGTTAGCGTTAAGATATTGTGCATAGTATGGTACTAAGGGTTGATCCCCCCTAAGTACGAGTAGAAATGTCCATAGTCTTATGACTGTTAAAGGTTTCAAGTATAACCCTTGATAACCTAGGACATAGTTTAAGGTCTTATGACCCTCAGAAATCTTTTGATTCTTGTTATTCATTCTTGATTCAAAAGTTGAGCTTTTATTTCAGAAGTTATAATTTCTCTCGCATGTTATTATTCATTGTTATATTGTTATACTTGTAGGCAATCGTGCTCACTCTTGTGTAATAATAACATTGCAGTTAAGAACGAAAGGGTAGACGAACCTTCCACTAGTAAAGGGATGGTCAAGCTTAGCAAGTAATGAAGACTGATTATTTATGTGATGTAATTAGAATTGATGTTACTTAAGACTTATTGTTTATATTTCCGTACAGATGTTTAAGGTTAGTTTAACCTGGGATTTTATTATTATTCGAATGTTGTAACCCTTAAGGGGAAGATTTTATTTCTATCTATTGCATGGTTTGCATTTATTATGGGTAGATAGATAGATGATATTTGTATATTGAACAGCAAATCCTGTGGAATTGAAGTACCCGAATTTGGGGGTGTCACACACTCACTTCCCGATCTCATAACTCCTTCGTTATAACTCGGAACGAGGCCGTTCCAAAGCCATTCTCTTCCTTATCTTACGTACTTCAATACCCCTTGGACAGAACTTCGTTCTGAATCTGTTAACATGCCATTCGATTGGCTTGATTTTCACCCTTTGCTCATTTTACGTTTTTAACGCTCTTCGTTCGTTCGTCTGTAATTTGGTCATCCGAACTCGGATCTCGTTCGTTCTTGAGTCCACAACTCACGTTTTCTATGTTCTCTTACTTTCTTATGAAACCCTACACGTTCGAGTTTATTTACTAACTTTCTAATTCTCGTTTGACGTTTATAAAATTTTCGCCATAACTTCGTTATAACTAAGTTTTAATCCATTCTTCTCGAATGTTTCTATCGTTCCTAACCAAGCAAGAAGCAAGTAACTTATACACGATGGTTTTAAACTTGTCCATCAACAACAATTATCCTACGATGGTTTTAAATTTGTCCATCAACAACGTTCTTCATGTTCTTCGCGTGTTCTTCGTGTTCTTCGTTCGTTCTTCATTTTAATCGATATTTTGGATTACGATTCCAGCTTTTTATTGGAATTTGATGTTATAGAACACCATTCCTTACTTGTTTCACCTACTTATTCATATAATCCGCTCGGATCGCTCTAATTCACTACAAATCTTATACTTCCTTAAGAAATTTAAAAACTAAATTTCTAAGTTCTTATTTCTTCTTTTCTCATGATTTCAACCATTTGGACTCATCTCTAACCTTATCTACTTCTTATCTTCACTAATTTATGTTTTAAACATATTAAACTTAAATAAAATATTAGAAGAAACTAGGTTTTAAATTACCTCTTCTTCTTATTTTTCTCCCGCTAGACAAAGCCCGCGATTTGCAAGCTTTTCTATTTCACGAACACTTTCGATTCGATTATTCATGCTCATACTCTTCCTTCTCCTCCACATCCGACTTCTCTCTCTCTCTCTCAAGTGTGGGATTTTCAAAATCCTCAAAATTAACAAATGAGCTTCCTATTTATAGAAAATCAAAGCTAAGGGCATTTTAGTCATTTTGCCCCCACCTCTTTACTATTCCCACCTCCTCCAAGACTTAGCCACCAAGTTTACTTGGTGGCTAAGTGGCCGCCCCTCTTGCCCCATGGGTCACCCCATGGGTTGCCCCATTGGTTATTACCCATCCGTTTACCCATCGGTTCGATCCGCGGTTTCTTTTCTTGGTTTGGGCCTTAACCCTAATTCTTATTGGGCTTATCTTGGACTTGATTTCAAAAAGCGTTGGGCTTGACATAATCCAAGTCCAATTAGATTCTATAAAGTCCATGAACTTAAAGTCCATTAAGACTAATCGTATTCTACGCATCTCATTCTCGTATTCTCGCATTTTCTTCATATATAGTTAAATGCGATATTCAGTATTATACTTACGTACTAATCTTCTTACTATACTCATATAATAACTAGTATTATCCTCGTATTTCTCACGCATAATAACCCTAATGATTATACGTGATCATAAAATTCTCGGAACTCACTTTTCCTAACCCTAGGTTTTGAGTCCGCAGGCGAAAACTTCGTTTTTGTCATAACTGAAATATTATTGAATATTCTATCACGTCTCAAAATTAAACGTAATCTATAACTTCTCAGAATTTCAAAATAAATTTTCAAGCAGACACGGATGAATAGTGCCTATTTCATCTTTTTCCCCGAAAATATTTTGTTCCCGGAAAACTTCTATTTTCGTCTTGAAAATTCTTATTCGCTCAATCTAGCTCGTAGCCAGAATACTCCCGACTTATAATCTTCCTAGGTTATAGAACGATTAATAAACACATAGCACATAATGTAATTAATAAAAATTAGTTTTATTAATAACTAATTCTTTAAACCTAAATTCTGGACAACACGAATTTCCGGGTTGTCACAACATGCCTATGGTACCCCCCACAAGTGGTTATAGCTCAGGTATACCATACGGTATATTCTAACAAAAATATCATGTCACAACACGTGCGACATAATACCAACAAAAGGTTTCTATATTTACATGTTGAACCAAATCAAATTATAGTCACAAGGTCTCAAAAAGAAGGTAGTAACATGTACCACTCTACAATTATTAAAAATAAATACTAAACATGATATCCTAATTCAAAGAGTACAAATACGAGTCATATATATATCAACTCCAAAATGAAACTATTATATGAATTTCACAAGAAACAATTATGTGAAAGAATAACGAAATTTAAAATAAGGGACAAAACGAACAAATCAAATGTATCAAGAATATACATTTGAAAAGAGTACGGAATCCGTACCTGATACTTCCAAACCATTTATAGCACACTCCACAAAATATTACCCTCAAATGCTAACGATATCAAATACAAAACGTTATTCACAACCTAAACATATTCACTTCAAATTAAAAATAATCCAAACTAATAATTTCAAAATAATTCATAATCTATTTAATATGCCTTTAATCATCGCCTTATATCAATTATTAATACTCCAAAATTTATATTCCAAATATAACTCTTTAAATTCTCTCTGTCTGATCTAATAAAAAGTAATAATAATACAATTATAAGTTACCTACTAATATAAATTATATTAATATGAAATTATTTTTCCCAACTACATCAATTTACAATACAAACTCAAATAAAAAGAGAATTAATCATCACAGTAATTGATGGCCAATCAACTAAGCAAATAAGCATTAATTTTAATAGACAATCCCATAGCAATTAATAAGGTTAACAATAAAATATATCAAAATAAACTAATCCATAGAATCCATTTCAATCTCAGAATAGAGTTTAAATCATAGTTGAATCAAATCTATCATCCACATATTGAATAAACATCATAAAATTACAAATAGGAATCAAAGAGAGGTTAAGAGTAGAGAATTGAAGTGCAAATATGTTCTCTTGCTCCAATATTGAATCTCTAATGCTTTCCAATTGCTTCAAGTCTTCAATCTACTCAACTCTAGAAATCGTTTGGTTTATTTAATTTCATAGTTTAAATATAAATAAAATATAATATCATTCGTTTAAATAAGACTGAAATAGTTATGGGTTAGTGCTTGGTGAACTTTATTAGTTAATTCTCTGTGGGAACGATACTTTAATTACTCTTTATTACTTGTTGACCGTGTATACTTGCACGCATATATTGATCGGTAAAACGACCAACAAGTTTTTGGGTGAATTCTTAGGAAATAACTTAATAAATTTTTGCCAACATTAATTTCAATCAAATTGGTCTTAATTTAAACATTTTTTTGTTTTAATTATCTTCTTATATTTCTCACTTTTTAGGTACCATGGGTGACTTTGCTTATCAATGGCCTTATACAAATATGACTCAACCAAGGAACACAAGAACTGAAGGACTCAATGTTTTATACATACTTATCCGGAACCTGATACTTGAATTAGTTGTTTATACTCATGTTTCTTAGTTATTTTTTATTCATTTTTTGTTCATTTTGTAGATCTTATGTTTGGGAATGATGTGAGCGACTATTGGTATGAAAACGCAATGAAAAATAATTCGAGGATCGTTTGGGCTTTAATGTTCATTTTATGTTCATGGCTTGGAACTTGGATAATGATGTAGAGCATCTTCTTAGCTTTCCAGGACATCTTGAATCATTCCAATCGGAGTTCGGATGCAAGAGTTATGACATTTGTACCAACGAACGTTGAAAGTCACTATTTTGGGTGGCCATTTGCATAGCTGTCACCTACAACCCAATTTTTAGCCTTCATCCATCAATTATTTCTCAACTATCAAAGAATGAAAGTTATAGAGCTCATCGAGAGATTCGATTTGAAAGGTGGCAGGCCCCGTAACTCTTTCCGGATCAAACGTTATGGCCGTTTTAACAGAGGACATTTGCGGCGAGAAAACCAATGGCGGCATGGTAGCATGAATTTATAGTGCATTTTCATGACCGCGCAAGTCCCTGGACCAAAAAAACTCATTTTGCTACTTTAGCGCGGGCGCGCCTAACTCCAGGCCATTCCCAGCGCGGCCGCGCCACTTTTGAAGTTGACTAGAGCTGACTTTTTAACTAAATAGTAAATTAGAGCGTAACTTGGAGGGGGGGGGGGTTCAATGAGGGCTTATAAATAAGATGTATTATTAGTATGTAAAAGGGGATTCCACCCTTGGGGGATCATTTTACATTACATATGCTCCTTTCTTTTCTTTAATTTCCTTATTAGATTAGAGTAGATTAGAACCCTAGAATAGATAAGATTTGGGGATTGAAGCAATTGAAGATCCTTGAAACTTCAAAAGTGAAACAAGAGAAGAAACCCAAATTTGCTATTCTTAATCCCTAATTCTCTTTTACTTCTATTTCTATCTTTCAATTTATATTCAATTGTGGATCATGGATTCTAATTCAACTATGAGTTAAACTCTATTTTGGGATTGCAATGGAATCTATTGCCTAATTTATTTTGATATACTTCATTGTTAGTCCTATTGATTGACCTGAGATTGTCTATTAAGATTCATGCTTATTTTCTTACTTGATTGGTCATCGATTATTGTGATAACCTATATGAACTTGAAAGACGACGTATGAGTTTAGATCTGATCTTAATAGCGCGTGTTTGTATGTTTTACATGGTGATGAAATCTATGATTTGTGTTTAGGATAGACATATACCAAAGCACCACTCGTAGTTAATTTAGAACTTGGGCTTAAACCCTATTTATTTATAAATCACATAGACTTATAGTGGTTTAGGTAATGTGGTATTCATGTGTATTCTATCAATTGTGGATTACATGTGATATGGGTATGATACATCGAGAGATGGCTATACTTTACTTTTGTTCTCGACTAACAATCTGGTATTATTAATTTTGCTTAACATGAAGTGTGTCGTTTTAAATGATTCAATAGAAGAAATTGTAATCTCAAGTCTTCATTATCTAGTCTCTCTCTAGGAATAGTTAGGTTTATTTAATTTCATAGTTTAAATATAAAATATAATATCATTCGTTTAAATAAGACTTAAATGGTTATGGGCTAATGCTTGGTAAACTTTATTAGTTAATTCTCCGTGGGAACGATGCTTTACTTACTCTTTATTACTTGTTGACCGTGTATACTTGCACGCATATATTGATCTGTAAAACGACCAACAAGTTTTTGGCGCCGTTGCCGAGGAATATTAAGGATTTGAACATCATGTTTGGACTATAATCTGCAATTGGGTTTGATCAATTTTATCTTCTCTTTCAATTGTTTAATTATTTTCCATGTGTTACTCTAATCCCATAATGGCTTTTGGTTCAGACATGAACTAAACTCCATTATGGGATTCTAATGGATTTTAATATGAAGTCTAATTGATGGCTTGATTGTTAGATTGTTAGTGTATCTATCATTAGGAATTTCTATTGTGGTTAATTTAATTGCATGACTGCTTGATCACCATTCATTTTATGTACTTGTATGGAATTGAAACTGGATATAAGAGTAGGGAAGTAGCAGAATACTTTTCTTCTTTGTCTCTAAAATTTTTTCTCTCTAGAGTTTCAGTGAATTCGTAAGAAATAATGAAGGAATGAACTTCTATTTATAGGAGAATTGAAGAGTCTTGTTTTGATCAGTGCACCTTTGAGTGATGATTTCACGGATGTATTAAGAAGAAACACGGACTGATTAATCAATGCAACCCACTCAAACCCATCACTTTCATACACTCACACATTACTATTATCATACCTACATCTCCATATAATTCCACTCACTCAATATTATATATATATATATATATATATACATCCAACACACATGTTATATATATATATTTCCTCCTTAATACGTCTCCTTCCCCCACCCCATTTTTCATCTTCCACCAATATGTGGTCCCCACCTGTCATCATCATATATATATAACACATTCTCTTACACACACACACATTATATATATAATACACTCCACCTTTTCCACCATCCTCCACTAACATTATATTATATATATATATATATATATATACACACATCACATACATATATATATAAATATATTTTACCTCTCCTTGAAAGAACTTCTAGACATCGTTAATATTGCAAATAATAACATTAATAACTTTGTCGTCTCAATTATTGATTTAATAATATATAAAATATCGACAATAATTGAATCAAATAACGTGAGATACTATGCAATAATTACTATAGCAATAATTGAACAAAACTGAGTGACTTCTCACGTAAGCATAAATAATCAATATCGTGTGCTACTATGCAACAACACGTATTACTGTTCTTTTACTACCGAGTAGTTCAACAGTTTTAATGGTAAAACTTCCGTCGTTATTTTCATAAAATATTTTTTTCATTTTCTCAATCCGACAATAATTCCGTTCTTGGGTCCACTGATGATTATCTGAGTAAATGCGGATATTTCCCAAACAAAAAAGAATATTCCCCGACCAATCGAATATTATACAACAACTTGCATACTTTTCAAAATTTATAAATACTACCCACAACTATAGCATTATCTCAAATCCACACCATAATATTAAAAAAATATTTCGAGAAAATTAAATCTTTATTCATAAAATCTGGGGTCTCACAAAGGAGATGTACTAGGACGAATGAAACTGATGTCTAACAATTCCTGTAGTTGGGTTTTTAACTCCTGAAGTTCAATAAGAGCCATTCGATATGGGGTTTTGGAAATTGGTTTTGTATCGGTTTCAAGGTCAATACAAAATTCGATTTCACGCTCTGGGAGTAGGCCAGGAAGTTCTTCTGGAAATACATCAAGAAATTTATTAACGACAGAAATATCATTCAAATCAGACGTATTTTTGTTTAAATCGATGACATGGTCTAAGAAATATTGACATCTATTTTTCAATAAACGAATGACTTTATGGCTTGATATGACAGTGATTGACTTTAGTGGTTTGGTTGCTTGAATTCACATAATAGGTTGATTAGGAATATAAAAATTAACAACCTTATAAAAATAATCAATTTTATCATGATGAGTAGTTAACCAATCAATCCCTAAAATCACATCAAATGTAAGTATTTTCAAAGAGATGAGATCAACAGGTAATGTGAAAGTGTCGATTTGAATCAAACCAGATTTATAAATAGTGGATGTAATGAAGGTTTCTCCCAACAGAGTTTCAACAGATAAGTCAAAGTTTAATTTCTCTGGAGTCAAATTTAAACGTTGAGCACAAGCATGTGAGAAAAAAGAATGGGTAGAATTGGTATCTAATAAGGTATAGACTTCATAAGAGTTTATGTTTAGTGTACCCGTGATAACTTCGTTTGGGTTCCTCACTTTTTGGAAAGTCGCGACAAACGCTCTCTCTTGAACTACTCGGCTTTGATTTGTCCGAGAGAACCTTTGGTGTGACCGTCCCAGCTGGACTTGACTTCGCTGCATGACAAAATCGAGCTAAGTGACCTTTCTTTTTGCAATTGTAACACATTTTGGGTTGCTGCGTACAGTTCGGACTGATGTATTCCTCATGTCCGCATTTGTAGCATATGACCGGTGGTCGTTCTCATTCCTTAAAAATAGGTGTTGGTGCTGTTGTTGATGTCTTTCCGTCATTGTTGAACCTTCTATTTTTGAAATTTCTACTTGACGCATTTCTTATATTATCTTGCCCGGGATTACCACCGAAGTGGTTACCATTTCTGGCATGTTAATTTCCACCACATTTATTATCACTGCTTTGATGATTGTTGCCAGTTGTATGACTATTATTGTTTTACCAGTTGTTGTCTTTTGGTTGAGCTGACTCATTATCTTGCTCCAATAACTGAGCCCTATTCACAACATCTGAATACAAACACAGTTTATGAGAAATGAGGTATTGACAAATTTCGGGTTTCAAATCTTTCAGAAACATTCGTGTCATTTGCTCATCATTATCCACCAAATGGGGTGAAAATCGAGATAACTCCGTAAACTTAGCCTCGTATTGTGATACAGTCATATTATTTTGTTCCAGTTTGATGAATTCCACCGCCTTCATGTGACAAATACTTTCTGGAAAATACTTGTCGTTGAACAATTTCTGGAACTTCTCCCAAGACATCTTCAGTGAGGAAAGATGAGTACGTTTTATAGATTCCCACCAGTAATCTGCCTCTCCTAGCAACATAAAGGTGGCAAAGAGCCTTTTGCTCCTCTAAGCATCCCAGGACATCAAATATCTTTATGAACTGCTTAATATATGCCTTAGCCTTAAGTGGCTCTAGCTTTCCCAAAAACTCTAGCGGTCCCAACTCCTTGAATTGTTTAACTATGATCAGCCGTAAGTTGTCATTGATTTACCTACATTTTGAACATGAGTCTCTCTCATTTGGTGTTGCATGAATTGTAGAAAGCTCATAAAGATTTCATCGTTCATCATTTCGTCGGTGTTGTTGTTTACACAGGAGGATTATTGCCTTATTGATGCATATTATCTTGATTATTGATTGGCGGTGACTCAATGGTCGCATGTGCTCCATTTCTTATCTCAAAATTTTCATATGTTATTCTCAAATACTTCCACAGAATAAGGGTTAATTAAAGAAATTGACATGTCAAATATTATCTCTATATTCCGATTAGAATTTGATCGAATATTGTTTATGCAGAATAAATTATCTTTAGTCCTCAAAAGTGAAAAATTTGATCGAATACAATAGACAACAAGTTTTAGATCAACAACTGCAGTGGAAATAGCAATCCATTAGAAGAGTCAAGTAGAGCATGATGTGTGACAAACCGAGAATTTAGAAAATTTTTAAAATTTTAATTAATTGATTTAAGGTTCAAAATTAGAACCTAGAAAGAAAATTAGTGTATGCGTTTGCTATTTTTAACATAGAATTTTGAGGATTTCAAAATTCTGTGAAGGATTTAGGTGAATTATTCAGGATTAAGTGTATAAGTGTTTATGTTCTGTATATATGTGTACAATATGTGGTTAAGGGTCAAGGGTTAACCAAATAAACGATATATGTAACAAACCCTAATATTATATTAAGAACGTCAACGTTCGGTTAGAAAATCCTAATGATTAACAAGAAACCCTAGAAACCTGTTCTAGAAACCCTAATTTTAGTTCAGGAAATTCAAAACCCTAATTCGATGTATGAAACCCTAATCTGGGAACTTAACGGAGAATTATATTCCTTAAGTAATATTAATTATAATATTAATTAGGGTAAAGCTTAATTATTTAGCAAACTCTAATTTCAAATTTATAAACCCTAATTTTTTTGTTTGGAACCCTAATTTATAATAGGAAAAAACCAAAGTGTTAATTAAATAGTTTTAATGTTAATTAGGAAACCCTAATCCTAATTTTCAAGTTAAGTAATTAGAAAACCCTAATCTAATTACGAAAATTTAATTTCTAAATTAGAAAATTATTTTTCTATTAGAAACCTTAATTAGTGGCTTATAAACCCTAATGACCATTTTGACCCTAATTGCTTAATTAGCAATTTTAATTAGGAAATGTTAATCCTAATTAGGAAAATTTAATTTGTGATTAAGAAATTTTAATATAATTAGAAAATTCTAATTATAATTTAGAAATATTAATTTTCTATTTTTGAAAACCTAAATTGGAAATTTTAGAAATTAAATTTGCAAGTTAAGGGTTAAACCCTAAACCCTAAAATGGCTCAAACCCTAAACCCTAAACCCAAACCCTAAACCCTAAGGGTTTGGTCAAATGTCAAAAATGCCATTAAAATAAAAGGCAAAATGACTAAGTTGCCCTTTGTTGAATAATTGAAGGAAACTTGCAAATCTAGCTAAAGGGGAGTTGGTAAACCACTAAATATCAGTCATGTGATTTAATTATCAGCCAGCCAGCCGAAAATGATCAAGATCATAGCAACATGTCATCTAAATAAATAGATTAAGAAAGAGAAAGTGGCTACTTTATTTTTCATTTCTCCCAAGACCTTCTCTCTCTAAAATTCAAGAACTTAGTGTGAGAGAGGGTGAGAAACAAAGCCTTGGTCAGTTAATAGTAAGTCAAGAACAAGATCAAATATCAGAAATTAAAAGTCCAAACTAGAAAGGTATAAAACCCTAATTTTTGAAATCTTTAATCTGATGTTAGTTGTTGTAAGTTGTTGGTTAAATATGTGTTATAATGTGTCAATTAGAGATCTTGGTTGTTGGATCATGGATCCATAACATTTAGATGCTTGAATCTAAAGTTTTGAAAAATTTGGAAATTTGGAAAAATGATGTCTGATAGTCCAATGTCAGGTCTCAAAGATCCTGTTTTGTTAGCTGTTTTGTGTTTTTAGAGTTTTTACTTGTTGTATGTTATAAGGTCTTGGATCCGGAACTTGAATCAAGTCCAGATCATGTGTAGATCGAGAGTTATTGTTGGTCAAATAGCGTTGACCGGTCACGAGAGTTTGTTTCTGGGCAAACCAAGAATTTCCAGGAACTTTCTGACAAGTTTGTTTGGCCTCTGATCTTGCTTCTAACAAGTGTTTTGGCCAAGTTGTTGTTTGATTTGTGTAGCCTGTCATATTCACTACATATTATAGTCATTAGAACAATCAGATCATGAGCAATATCTTAAATAATCACGGTCAAACAACCGTTGACCTACTCGTCGGATGAAGAATCTGGGTAACCCATATCTTCAAGAACCTGTTCTCTGACAACAGTTTGACCAGATCAGATCTTTCGTTTGTTTTGATGTTAGATTGATTTAAGCTTGTATACATGTACTCTGACATGTGTTCTACTCGATCGAATCATTATATTACATAAACCAAGCCCTGAAAGCTAAGATTTAAAGCTTCACAATAGATGCATCGACTATTCTTCAATTTCTGGAAAACCCAGAAATTGAAGAACAGGTCTGATATCAAGTTGGGTAGCTTAGATCTTGCAATTTAGTGATGTTATGGCTATGGGACTTGTTCATGATTATAGTGTTACACTCATACTATAATCATAACCCCTTACAAAGCCCAGAAACATAATAATCAAAGATTAAATGGTGGTCAATCTACCTATCTCGATGACTGACATGAAGGTCTGAAGAACACTCAAGAACACCTATAGCGACGGGTCTATCACTATAGGGCTCTTTAGCGACAGTTTAATTAGAAAATAATTATTTTAATTAAATAAATAGATAAAAATGATTTTTAATTATTAAAAATACAAAATAAATTCCAAAAAATTATTTTAAAATCTAAAAAATAGTTTTTAATTATTTTAAGTATATTTCATAAATATTTAATATTTTTGGAGTATAAATGGTATTTAATTATAATATTAAATAAATGATTTAAAACGATTTAAATACATAAAAATCATGAAAAATAATATTATGGTATAATAAAATATTTTCAAAGTAACTTTTTTAATTTTTTGATGAAATTCATTAATTAATCAATATTAATGATAATTAGTTTATTTAATAAATATATTAAATAAATTATGGAAAAATAAATTAATGATTTATAAATCATATAAAAATGATTGAAGTGTTATGAAAATATTTTAAGTTGTAAAATATAACTTTTGATATTTTGTTATGAAAATATTAATATTTTAATATTAATAGTAATTCATAGAATAATGAATTTAATTGTTTAAAAATCATATAAAGGTGATTTTAAATATTAAAAAAATACTTTATGATATTATAAATAAATTATAATATTATGGCATGTATTTCATTAATATTTGATAATAAATAAATATTAATGATAAAAGAATTATATGGTATTTATATTGTTTAAATACGTTTTTAATGATTGAAAATTCATGATAAATAGTAATAATTATTTAAAAATTATTACGAGACTTTGATAAATGTTTTAACTGATAATAAAATTATCTGAGTTAATTGTTAAGTCTTAGACAGATTTTAATTGAACTTAGACTCGAAGAATTGTCCGACTAGACCGTCGGGATGTTAGAATTTTGTCGGATTCAATTCGGACTTAAATAGTTTGACATGATACCGAGTTTTAAGTGTGTTATAGACGGATAGGGTTATGTGTTATGTGTTATGTGTTTAGGTTATTCTGTATATATATATATATATATATATATATATATATATATATATATATATTATATTATGATGATATTATTCTAATATTGCGTAGCGGTAATCAACGGTCCAGGCAAGTTTGTTTTTACTTAACTCTACTAAGAGTTGTTTCATTCGGATAAGCTTATGATTAATCATTGTTGGGTGCCATGAATTGTACTCTGTACATATTGCATGTATAAGTCAGGTATGAAAGGCTGATCACCTTCATTACCAGTTGGTTTCAGATATATTTGTTCATATATAATACTTGTTTCGACCATAAATTTGTTCTCGCTAGTTCACAATTATATTGTTGAATTATAGCCAGCTTATTATTCAGAATCTTTCAATCATGATATATCGTTATATTATTGAACTTAAACTTGTTGGGCAATCCTTATGCTCACCATTGCTATATCATGATAAAACATTCGTGATTAAGGCGAATGCTTGAATCTGATGAAATGTTAAAGAGCGGTTCGACTTTAGTATCTTACGTCACGATAGATTTGTAATTGTGTTGTTTCTTATATTTTATAAGTCAAGTAAGTTATGAAATATGTATTAAGTTAAGGTTACTCGACCTTGGAAAATAGTGTGTAAGTTTAATGTATAAACAATTTATGTTTATATCTTCCGTAAATATAGTAATAGTGATAGAATGATCGAACCGGATCCGCGGTGATTCGGGACCTCGGATTCGGGGCCGTCACATGATGTATATTATCTTCTATGATTTAAAAGTCCATCATCAATATTTTATGTAAGATCCCAAATTTTTTTAAAATAAAATGAAATTTCCTCTATTTATTATTTTGAAATAGTAAGGGTGGATTTGATTAATGTGGTTAGTTATGGGTAAAATGCGCAAATATTTTAAATAAGCAAGTGGTTATAAAATATTCATTGTTGTCGGGGAATATTCATTTGGTTGTGGAATATTTCTTTGTTTGGGAATATTAAATGCGACAGTGCGACCTTGTGTGGGCCCAATACTGTGGCGATTGGATGAAGAAAGCGAAAAGTATAAATTATTTATAAATAACGATGTAGTTATTCAGATTATCTTTGTTGGAATACTAAATTGGTTAAAACACGATGCTTTGCAGTATTGCACCAATTATTGATTCTTACGTAAGAAGACATTACTTAATAATTGTTACAGTAATTACTGTTCAATATTTTATTTTATTGATTCAATAATTATTGCATTGATATTTTATATTATTGTTGCTTCAATAATTGTCACTGCACAGTATTTTTCATTATCAGATCAATAATTCATATTATTGGAATAATATTATTAGATAACATTATTGGCAATGTCTAGAAAGTTCTATCTAAGGAGAGGTTTGGTCACCTAATTGCGCGCCAATAAGGAGAAGTCTTTATTGGAAAGCCCCCTCTTTCCTGGGAACGGCCTGGTTGTCAGTATTGTGATTCTGTAATATTATTTGTGGATAATTAATTATTGATTTATATGATAAGGAAAATATTCATTATATGTGGATATAGATGGAGAAAATTTTTAATGTGACAATTGTTGAAAATTGATATTTTATCTTTTTCGATAAAATAATTCATTTAAATATATTATTATATTATAATAATATAATAATAGTGATATTTTTTACAATGAATGTGTGATCTATGAATAAATGTGGAGGAAGAGTATTTTTGTTGCATTAAATGTTTAACACATGTTTTGTGTGTTACAAAAAATGTTTAACATATGTTAAACATGTTGCTAGACACAATTTTTGACTAAAATTTGATTATAGCTTGTAAAATCGTCCATATGTGGATTTCGGTCAATTTTTGTTTGGAATTTGGAAAAAACTTTCTTCTGCAAAGTTGTAAAGAATTAAATTTCCCATGGAATGGACATAAGATTTGAATTTTTTTGATAAAAGGGCTATTTATTATGAATTATTGAAGTTCCAGATTATTGAGTCTGAATTGATTTTGTAACAAAAATTATTTTAAACATATTTTTCATTTTTGTGTGATAAATGTATTTTTGATGTGGTGGGCTAAGGAAAATTTTGTTAGAAATATATTATTATATTCAATTTTATGCTTTGGTGTTCTAAGCATTTTCCTATAAATAGGGTGCTTAGGTTATAATTGAAAATCACACCAGAAACTGAAGTTTTCTCTCTACTTCTCTCTCTATATTATCAAGTGTATTCTTGTGAGTATTTTGATACTTTGAGTGTTGCTATATGGTGCAAGTTTCCTTCAGCACTATATCCAGTATTCTAGTTAGAAGTACTGTCTTTCCGAGGTAAGGGATGTTATTTTTTTAAAATGATATTATTTCTTTCAATATCATTATGCCGGAATATTGGTAAGATTTTTCTTGTGAAATTCCGTTCTTTTCATGTCGGAGTTACTTATCATGAGTTAATATTCACGAATTACTATTCATGAGTTACTATTCACGAGTTACTATTCATGAGTTACTATTCACAAGTACTATTCACGAAGCATGATGATTTTTCTTATGGAATTTCTATCTTTTAGTGTCGGAGTTACTATTCACGTATACGACACTATTCACAAATACGACACTATTCACAGAAAAATTAAATTTTCTTTTCTGTGTCCAAGATTATCTATTATGGTTCCTATCTTTGATTGGATCTATGTTTTGATCCTCATTTTTGAATTCTGCTCCACAATAGTTTATTATGGAATTTTTTTGAACTTGGATTGTCTAAAGTATGAATCCTTAATATTTGTCCTTTTGTCTCACTGAATTCGTTTTCTTTAAAATATTTTTTATTATCCTTAGTCCTAAATGATGACATTACTGAATATCTTTGGCATGTAGTGCAAAGATGGTTGATTTTCTTATGAATATCTTTGGCTCGTAGTGCAAAGATGTACAGGTGTTGAGATGAACATGACCAATTGATGAATATCTTTGGCCCGTAGTGCAAAGATGAACAGGTGTTGAGATGAACATGGCTAGGTGATGAATATCTTTGGCCTGTAGTGCAAAGATAAATATTTGATTCAAGATGAATATTGATTTATGTTACAGGGATAAAATATTGATGATGGACTTTTAAATTCATAGATGTTAGTAGATTTCATTCTCTACTTAACTCTTCTAATTAATTATTGTTTCCGCTGCAGTTGTTGATCTAAAACTTGTTATCTGTTGTATTCTATCAGATTTTTCCCTGTTGAAGACTAACGATAATTTGTTGTAAATTATCTTAGTCATAATATTCTTTACTGGGCTAGTTGAGCTCACCCTTTTCCTTTTTGTTCCATAGTTCTTCTCAGGAGGCGAGAATATAGCGGGAACTAGTCGGGGTGTGGAGTGATGGTTCAAGATAGTTGTTTTAGTAGTCCTCACTATTCTATAAAATAGTGTATCAATAATTGTAATGAGGACTTTATTTGGGTGTGGATATTGTCTAGAAGACAATATTTGTATTTAAACTTACATTATATATGTTGTCGTATTTTACACGACAAATGTATTAATAAAGTTGTAGTTGTTTCTGTACCATGTATTTGGCGACTCAGAATAGGTTGGATGGAATGGACCTATTTTGGGGGCGTCACATTTTATCTTTGAAACACCAATCAATAAATATTTTAAATCAACACATTATCCATGTACTATGGGCCAATGATATTCGTTTGTATCACCAGTGGTCATGAACATGCCATACAGTTGTCCATCTATGCACTACGGGCCAAAGAGGACTTTCACCACAACATTTGTCTGTAACATTACAGGTCAGGGTTATACCAATACATAATTCATGGTCATAATCATACCAATCAACAATTCATCTATGCACTACGGCCAAAGATGACTTTCACCACAATAGAAGCATGAAGATGATGACAATGATATAAGAAATTAATCAAGTGAGATCAAGAAAAATATTAGAGATTTATAATTCAATTTTATCCAGGGTTCAAGAATGTCCAAATTGTCAACATGATAATTAATTGTGGAGTAAAATTCAAAAATGATATTCATGTATCAAAAATAATTTAGACAGAAAAGAAACCAATTTTGTCGTTAATAGTACCTCGACATGAAAATATTAAAATTTAATAAGAAAGTTCAAACCAATATTCCAGCGAAATGATATAAGATGAAACACAAACTATTAAAGATATTCTACTAATTTCAGGGATTATAGAAACAAAACTTATCAAAGTAAGTGTAGATTTAGGAATATGAAACAAAATAATATCACTTACATACTATAGAGTATGGAAGAAAATAATTTTCCTTACAAATATTGAAAGAAAATAATATCCCTTACCTTAGTAGAAGACTAAATCTGACTGCTATAGCGGAGATATTCTTGAGGAAATATTTCATTATTAGTAACACTCAAAGTATTCTTATACTAGAAAGAAATACGCACAATATTATAGAAGAAGAATTCTCTGATTATGGTATTTTTTTATTTCTTAACTAAGCATCATATTTATAGGAGAATGAGAGGGCACTATTTAATAATAATGGACGTACACAAAAAAAATTCAAAGGCGAAGTTCACAGACGAATTCAACGAAAATTTGATTTCACTATTCATAACTGTGCAATAAAATATTCTAATAAAACAAATAACTTTATATATATATATATATATATATATATATATATATTATAAAAAGCATTCTGTTTTATATAAAAAGTTTTTTATTTTATTTCTATTATAATAATAATAAAACAAAATTAAGATAACTTTCTAATGGCGATTTTGAAAAATGAGTAAGTGGGGGTCCATGTAATAAGCCAAACTTAAAACAAATACTTCACGACAATCCCCTCTATTTATATCAAAAATTGAATAAATATTCACCATAAATCACTTATCTTCAATAAACACATTTTAATCTTTTAATAATTATTCATCATTAATATTATAACTCACAATATTGACAACCAGATCATTCCCAGGAAAGAGGGAGCTTTCCGATAAGAATTTCTCCTTATTGGCGCGCAATTAAATAACCTAACTCCTTTCCTCGATAGAACTGTCTAGACATTGTCAATAATGCAAATAATAATATGAATAACAATGTCGTCTTAATTATTGATTTAATAATATAAAATGTTATGCAGATGATACTGTGACAATAATTGAATCAATAATATGATATACTATGCAACAACTACTATGTCAATTATTAAATAAAATTGAGTGACTTCTTACGTAAGTATCAATAATCAGAGATACTGTGTAATACCGTGTCTTACTGTGCAATAACGCGTATTACTGTAATTTTATCACTAGGTATCTCAATAGTTTAACGGTAAAAGTCTTGTCGTTATTTTATGAAAATGTTATTTTTATCGCTTTCTATATCCGGCAGTCATTTCGTTGTGGGGTCCACCAATGATTATGTCGTCGTTCGAATATTCCCCGACAAAAAGAATATTCCCCGAAAAATCAAATATTTTATGACAACTTGCTTACTTTGCAAAATTTGCACATATGTGTGACAACCCGGAAAATCTGTAACATTCCAGAATTTTAAATGTAATATTAAATATTCATTGAGTTATATAAATATTTAATGGATGTGATTATCATTGAATAAATATTTGTTCAATTGATTTAATTTTGTTTAGTTATTTATTTATTAAATAAATAATTGATGAATTAATGAAATTATTATTATATTGATATTTCAATTTAAATGATTAATTATTTGTATTGTGTTATGTGATTAAATGATTTATTTAATTAATTGTGATTTGCATTAATTAAAATAAATATAAAAGCTTGATTAAATATAGTGTGACAAATAACTATATTATAAGGAGTTATTAAAATAAATTAAAAGTAGTTTAATTTAGTTTTTTAACAAACAAGGCTTAATATATTAATTCTTTAATATTTAAAGGGTTTTTCCAAACAAGCCTTATGGCGCTTTTGGGATTTCTAGTTTATTTAAATAAAACAAATAAAATAAAATAACAAATATAATATAATTATAATATATACGTTGGTTTTGTAACAGTATTCTATTAAATTTGGCGTATTAAGGATTAGCAGTTTTAGTATTTCCATTATAGCTATCAGTTTGTTTTAGTTGCTGAGAAAAGAGAGAAGAACTTGAGAGAGAATTTGAGAGGAGTCTAGGAAATTATCACGCCAATTCCAATGTGTTTAACAAGAAATTCTGTCAAGCAACAAAAGGTATGTTCATAATTGTGATAATATACATGTATATGGGTTTTATGGCAAAAATTTCATGTTCTGTAAATTTCATCTCATTCAAATTATTGTTAGATAATTGTGTACTTGTGATTATATGAGTATATAGTGATTAGAAAGTATGTTTAAAGAACAATTGCATGCTAATTTCGGTTCACATTAGAAGAAATTTTCGACAATATATGTTTGTATATATATTTTTTCATATGGTTCATGAAAAGTATCAATTCTAGTGGCTAATTAGTATGCGAAACTGTAAATTGACGCTTGTATATGTTAGTTCAATGAGATACGAACATAACGCAATTTGAATGAGATGATTTGGCAAACTAATGAATTCACAGTGATGATTTCTAAGATGAATGTCTAGAAAATTGAGTTTTTATGAAAAACATGAATTGTGAGAAATTAAAATAGTTTTAGTTAGTGTTAAATTGTTCTAAATGGTTGTAAATGTGAGCAATCATGTTTATGATAGTTGTATATTTATTTTACGTGGTGATATTACTGTCTATTGGGTGAAATTCGTGTTAGTTGGCTTAAGAAAAGTCAAGAAGTTACATTACGCAAGAATGAGTTCTATATGCTATGCAAATGCATGACCTCTAGTACAAAACTTCATGGTCGCTGTGAGTGCCCATTTCAGATCTTTGAAGTACGCTAATTATGAGACTTTGGTCGATTCTTTGTAAGCTTAGCTAAAGGTTATGGTAATGTGTCCAACATGTAACAACAAGGCTAATACAGAGTTGTGTTATATGTATTATGAATTCAAAGTTGCAAAAATATTTAGTAAATCAAAAACACGTTATGTGATAACTTAGTTTATACAATGAACATTAGTTAAGCGTTATGATGATTAACACTTGGGAATTCTCAAATGTAATTGGTAGCTTAAGACTTGTGCTTAAATAACAAGTTTAGCTAGTAATGCGTTTTATATTGAAAAGTGAATATTAGTATGTCTAATAGATGTTGTGGTTTTAATACTATGTATAGGTGAACATGAGTTTTAATATTTTAGCTTACGCTCGAGGCAAGTATTCTAACTCTACACTTTCGACGAGCTAGTTCATTTATTACATTGTGCAAGTGTCTAAACTTTCTTTTTATATTGAGCATGTTTTCTAACTCTACACTTTCGTTGAGCTAGTTCACTTATTATATTGTTTCATTCTAACTTGTTTACAGTTAAACAAGTTTCTTAAGTTCTATTATTGTATAATGAGCGTAGTTTTTGAACTCTCGTCTCTATTATTGAACTGTTTTAATTCCTTGCATGAGTTAATACATTGTTGGGCAAGTTTTTAGTTTCCAGCTTGCTACCAGTTAAATGTACGTTCAGGAATATCATTCTAATGTTATAAGACTCGAACCTTAGCTTATTTTACTGTTCAAGCAAAGGTTAACCATTTTATTCATTCTATTGAATACTTATGCTCTATAGTTATTTCAAGCATGAGTTAGATATGTAGAATCAGTTCATTTATGATTCTCAAATGTTCTAAGTTATGTTGTTATTAAACAACTGTTGTATTATCAAGCATTGTTGATTCAACTAGTTCCTAGTTGATGATCATTAAACTTCAATTACCCTTGAAAGCTTATCCAAACCAAACTTTCTTTGGTGCAGACTTGTACTCTAAATACTGAGATGAACAACCCTATGTTTAGGGGTTTACGCTTAGCGTTTAAATAGTTGTGCACAATACATTGTACGAAGGATTGATCCCCCTAAATACGTGGAGTCCTTATAGTCATATGACTGTTAAAGTTAAAGTTGAAAGATTACTTATAACGGTAGACACGGTTCATGGTCATTTGACCCTCAGTAGTATATTTAAGAATGTTAATTGAACAAATTATTCAGTTCTATTGAGCCTATAAATTGGCAAATGTTGAAATGTTAATAGAACATATCATTCAGTTCTATTGAGCTTATTATTTGGCAAATGATGTAAAGATATTTATTCTTATTTCAAGTGAGCTTTATTTGCTCACTCTTGCATATTTATACATTTATTGCAGCTATGGTTGAGAAGGTAGATAAACCTACAACTAGCAAAGGAAAAGAAAAAATGTACAAGTGATGAAGACTTGTAATTTTGCTTAAATCGTTATGTACTTTTAATAATGATGTGATGTAATAATTTTATTTCCACACTTGAATGATTGTATTAAAGGTTAGAGAACTTGGGATATAATGTTTTTATTAAAGTAATCCTGTATGGGCAGGTTTTTATTATTCAATTTATTATGATTGGGTAGTTAGATATGAATGTTTTGATTACGTGAACACCAAATCTTGAGGTAATGAAGTACCAGGATTTGGGGGTGTCACAAGGTTGTATCAAAGCTTTAGGTTATGAACCTTAGGTGGGGAAAAGCCTTAGGAAGTAACCTTTGAAAAGATAGTGGTGATTAACTCTTATCGAGGTTTAATGAAGAAATAATAAAACAGTTATGTGATTATGTGTTTATACTTATGTGCTCGTGAGTGTCAAGTAGTAATGATTAATAATTGAAACTTAAAATTTTGTTGTCAGGATGACTAATGTCGGAGAATCCAGTCAGGCTAGGGAGGATAGACCTCAGGTGCCTACAGAGGAGGAGCCTCACGACATTCATGTTATTTGGGAACAACTACTGCCACGGGAGTCAGCCCTGTTGGTCACAGTGGTTGAAGATGAGGATGATGATGTGGAGACGGATGAGGAGGATCCCGTTGAGCTGCCACAGGAGGATGAGGATGACGAGGACGAGGAGGAGGAGACTCCACTAACCTCGATTACTGCTCGAATGTACGATGAAGTCTACGACCATAACGTGGAACTTCAGGATACAGTCGAGGAATTACAAGAGATAGTAGCTGAACAATGCATCGCAATGACACGTAAAAGGCGATGAGATCCAGGATCGTGAGGAACGACTGACTAATGTCGAGGAGAAGCTAGAACAGACTGAAGGAAAGAAAGAACAACTGATCGAGGAGGTCGCTGAGTTGAAGAATAAACTAAGGGAAGAAGCTACGAAGAGGGCAAGAGCCGAGGACGCATATGAGGAAATGTTTCAACGAGTCGGGATAGCAGTGAAAGACGCACATGCAAAGAGAATGAAGATTGAAGAGATGAATAGAGTATTCAACACCATGGTTAATTGAGCTCAAGATCGGGTCATGGGTTATCCGATTCAGTTCGAGACACTGCCATCGTACGTATTAGATCGCAGAACAATATTCCAAATTATGGAGGAAGAACGTAGTAAGGGTAAGCAGTATCTTAGTAGAACATCGTAGTTATTATGCGATTAATAAATGTTAATTAAAGTGTAAATCCCAAGTGTTATGTAACCTATGGCATATGACGATGTTGTTGTCCTGAAACTTTTGTAGTTCAGGAAAGTAATGTAAATAGCAGTGATGCTATTGTTTTATGTTTTCAAAGAGGTTATAAATAAATAAAAGTTGTTATTTTATTCAAAGTTTTACGTGATTATGTGGTTATTTCTTTTGTGGAGGTAAGTTAAGTAGAAATTACTTAAAAGAATTGAATAATAACCTAATGAGTGTATTTTTAAACAGAAAATTCCTCCCAGACGTCAACCACCACGACAGAGAACCACCGAAGGAACCAACCATAATGACAATGTTGATGCTAACCCAGTTCAACAATTAGTGACGTTACTGATAGGAGCGTTGCAGAATCAACCACAGGACCAAGGAACAACATTTAAGGAGTTCAAGGCGTTTTGGACCACCTGAATTTTGAGGGTCCGTGAATCCAGTTGAGGCACAGACTTGGATTATGGAGATAGAAAAGATGTTCGATGTTGCTAGAGTAGGGGATGATCATAAGACTGCTTTCGCAACATTCATGATGAAAGTAGAGGCTAGTTATTGGTGACAGGCCAATAAAACTCGAAAAGGAACAGGGATGATGACATGGGATAGGTTTAAGGAGATATTCTTCGAGACCTGTTTTCCGAGAGTTTGAAGGGTCAGCTGGAAGTGCAGTTTCTAGAACTGAAGCAGGGAACAATGGCGGTATCTGAGTATGTCGCTAAATTCAACGAGTTGGCGAGGTTTGCGCCTTATCAAGTCATCACGGACGAATGCAAGGCGAAGAGGTTTGAACAGGGACTGAAGCCTTGGTTGTGTAGTAAGGTTTCCCTGTTTCAGTTGAAGACTTTCACAGCAGTGATGGAGAAAGCAATACTCGCTGAAGGTGGAGGTGAGGCAGTGACAAAGTTCAATCAGGAACAGAAGAAGAAAAAAAAGAATGAGGTGGAAATTAAGAATGGAGGTGGTAGTGGTGGAAACAACAACAACAACAACAACTTGAAGAGGAAGTGGAATGGAAATGTGGGTGCTGGAAACTAGCAGGGTAACCAGCAAAACAAGAAGTTTGAAGCATGTGCTATATGGGGGAAGTTTCATAAGGGTGCGTGCTTGATGGGGAAATGAGTATGCTTCAATTTTGGCTAAGAGGGTCACATCACCGCAAATTGCACTGAACCTAAGAAGAATGTGTGCTTCACGTGCGGATCTAAGGATCATTTTGCTCGTGAATGCCCTAAGAAGAAGGATGGAGTGACAACCAGAAGCAATGGAGGTAACAATGGAGGTATAACATCAAACAAACCCACAGCTAGAACCTTCAACATGACTGTGTAAGATGTTGTGCAATCAAAAGATGTCGTGTCAGGTATTATCCCAATCAATGATATTGATGCTTATGTATTATTTGATTCGGGTGCTACTTGCTCGTTTATCTCTGATGAATTTGCTAAGAGGTTAGAATTGACTAGAGAAGAACTGAATTTCCCTTTGAACATAGAAATTGTGAATAAAGAGATAATCCCTGTTAGATTCGTATACAAGAACTGTACGGTGAACATTAAGGAGAATATCTTGATGGTAGATTTGATTCCGATTAGACTGGGAGAGTTTGATGTTATTTTTGGGAATGGATTGGCTGTTCAAATATGGAGCGGTAATTGATTGCCAAAAGAAGTGTGTAAACCTTATGACCCCATCAAAGGTAGTATTTTATGGTAGCAAGTCGCTTAGAATAAATGAAATGTCTGACGATTATGCAGGCCAAGAAATTGTTGAGTCAAGGTTGTGTGGGCTATTTAGCTTACATAGTCGATACTCAAAAGAAGAATGTGAAACTGGAAGAGATACCAGTGGTGAGGGAATTTGAGGATGTGTTTCCAGAGGATTTTCTAGGACTTCCGCCTAACAGAGAAATTGAGTTCGTGATCGACTTAGTGCCGGTGACAGCACCGATATCGAAGGTCTCGTACAGAATGGCTCCAGTAGACATGAAGGAACTGAGGTACAATTATAAGAATTGTTAGACAAGAAGTATATTCAACCAAGCGTATCACCGTGGGGAGCGCTAGTGTTATTCGTGAAGAAGAAGGATGGGTCAATGCGTCGTTGTATTGATTATAGAGAATTAAACAAAGTCACTATTAAAAACAAATATCCATTACTAAGAATAGATGACTTGTTTGATTAGTTGAAGGGTGCTAAATACTTCTCAAAAATAGATTTGAGAAGTGGGTATCACCAGTTGAAAGTGAGGAAGGAGGATATATTTTGAACGACATTCAGAACTCGGTATGGACATTACGAGTTTCTGGTGATGTCTTTTGGTTTAACCAATGCACCTGCTGTATTTATGGATTTGATGAATAGGGTGTTTAAACCATTCTTAGACAAGTTTGTAGTGGTATTCATCGACGACATTCTGGTGTTTTCCAAAACTCAAGAAGAACACGTGGAACACTTACGTTTGACATTGGAAACACTAAGAAAGAAAAAGTTGTACGCAAAATTCTCTAAGTACGAATTTTGGCTAGATCGTGTGAAATTTCTTGGGCACGTGATTGACAATGATGGGATTTCAGTGGATCCATCAAAAGTGGAAGTTGTAATCAATTGGGAACAACCAAGAACACCATCGGAAGTGAGGAGTTTCTTGGGATTGGCCTGTTATTACAGACGATTTATTCAAGATTTTTCTAAGATAGCCACTCCATTAACAAATTTGACAAGGAAAACTGTGAAATTTGTTTGGACGGAGAAGTATGAAGAAAGTTTCCAGGACTTGAAGAAGAAATTAAGCATAGCGCCTGTGTTGTCATTACCAGATAGCGTATGAAATTTTATGGTGTATAGTGATGCTTCACATAAAGGGTTGGGTTGTGTTCTTATGCAGAACGGCAAAGTTATTGCGTATGCATCAAGACACCTGAAGATTATGAGAAAGGTTATCCGACTCATGATTTGGAATTGGCTGCAATAGTATTTGCTCTCAAGATATGGAGACACTATCTCTATGGAGAGAAATATAAAATCTACACAGACCATAAAAGTCTGAAGTATATTTTCACACAGAAGGACCTGAATATGCGTCAAAGGAGATGGATGGAATTGATAAAGGATTACGATTGTGAGATATTTTTTCATCCGGGCAAAGCGAATGTGGTTGCATATGCTTTGAGCAGGAAAGGTCGGGAGAAGTTGATGATGATAACTACTCAGGAAGAGCTTATTTTAGCAATGACAAAGCTAGAGTTGGAAATCAAATTTCCAAAAGAATACGATGAACGACTATTTCAGATAGATGTCAGTCAAACTTTGGTGGACAAAGTGAAGAATGCTCAACTACAAGATAAAGAATGTGAAACGATCAAAGAGAAAGTGGTTGAGGGTAGTGTTGTAAAATACAAGATCGATACCGAAGGACTACTATGGTTCGAGGAAAGAATTTGGGTTCCAGCAGTGCTAGAGCTTAAAGACAAAATCTTGACCGAAGCACACAACACAAGATATTCGATTCATCCAGGAAGTACAAAGATGTATCAAAATTTGCAGCGACATTTTTGGTGGCCGAATATGAAAAGAGACGTTGCAGAATGCGTTGCAAAATACTTAACGTGTCAGAAGGTGAAAGCTGAACATCAACGACCAAGCGGGTTACTTCAACCGTTGGAAATACCGAAATAGAAATGGGAGCATATCACAATGGATTTTGTGGTAGGACTTCCAATGACTCAGAAGGATATGATGCGATATGGGTAATAGTGGACAGATTGACAAAATCTGCACACTTTTTGCCAATAAAGATTAGATTTAATCTTGATCACTAGCTATGGCTATGACGTTAAAGAGATCGTGTCAAGACATGGAGTTCGAGTGTTAATTGTGTGAGATAGAGATCCAAGGTTCACATCAAACTTCCGGAAGAGACTACAAGAATATATGGGAACACGATTCATGAATGAGTACAACATACCATCCATGAAACCGACGGGCAAAGCGAACGAACAATCCAAACGTTGGAAGATATGCCGAGAGAGCATGCATCATGGATTTCAAAGGAAGTGGGATGAACATTTACCGTTGGTAGAATTTGCCTACAACAACAGTTACCACGCGAGCATCGGCATGCCACCTTACAAGGCATTGTCGGCGAGAAAGTGCGAGAACTCCTTTGTCTTTGGGATGAAGTCGATTGACGCAATCTATTAGGACAGGAAGCTGGTACAACAAACTGCTGAATTTGTCAAACTCATCAGGACAAGATTGGTAGAAGCCCAAGACAGACAGAAAAAGTATGTCGATCAACATAGGCAGAATCGCAAATTTAAAGTAGGAAATTTTGTTTTCCTAAAAGTTTCTCCTTAGAAGGGGAAAATTCATTTTGGCAAGAAAGGAAAGCTCAGTCCAATATTTATTGGACCGTTTGAAATACTACGAAGAGTGGGGGAAGTGGCTTATGAGGTAGCTCTACCTCAACAATTGGAAAACATTCATAATGTTTTTCAAAATTCGGTGTTACGACCGTATAACCCCGATTACAAGCACGTGATCGAGTACGAACCATTGCAATTCGATGAAGATTTATCTTATGAAGAAGTTTCTATCCAGATAGTTGACATGAAAGAACAAGTGCTCAGAAATAAAGTGATACCTTTTGTGAAGGTGATATGGAGAAACCACAATGTCGAAGAGGCAACGTGGGAACTTGATGCTGAAATGATGAAAAGTTACCCTGATTTATTTGTTTAATCTATGTCTTCGATTCTGGGGACAAAATCTTTGTAAGTAGGGAAGAATGTGATGATTTGATTGTTTGAATTGTGATTCTGAGGACAGAATCCTTTTAAGGATGGAATGTTGTAACATTCCAGAATTTTAAATGTAATATTAAATATTTATTAAGTTATATAAATATTTAATGAATGTGATTATCGTTGAATAAATATTTTTTCAATTAATTTAATTTTGTTTAGTTAATTATTTATTATTATACTGATATTTCAATTTAAATGATTAATTATTTTTATTATGCAAGACCCCAATTTTTTATAAATAAAGATTTAATTTCTCTAATTATTATTTTGAAATATTAAGGGGTTGATTTGATTAATGTGGTTAGTTATGGGTAAAATGCGCAAATATTTCAAATAAGCAAGTGGTTATAAAATATTCATCGTTGTTGTGGGAATATTCGTTTGGTCGTGGAATATTCTTCTTTGTCGGGAATATTAAATGCTGACAAGTATGATCTTTTGTGGGCCCCATGCTTGAAAAGCGTTTGGATGAAGAAAGCGACAAGTATAAGTTGTTTATAAATAACTTGGCGTAGTTATTTACAGATTAATATTTGTGGGAATACCCGGTGGTTAAAAAACACGATGTCTGGCGTTGTTTCACAAGATGTACACAGCGATGCACCAATTATTAATTCTTACGTGAAGACACTACACAATAATTGTTACGATAATTCTTTATTCGATATTTTATTTTATTGATTCAATAATTGCTTTGCGTTGATATTTTATATTCATTGTTGTTTCAATAATTGTCACTACATAGTATTTTCCATTATCGAAACAATAATTCATATTATCTTAATAATATTATTAGATAACATTATTGGCAATGTCTAGAAAGTTCTATCTAAGGAGAGGTTTGGTCACCTAATTGCGCTCCAGTAAGGAGAAATCCTTATTGGAAAGCCCCTCTTTCAAGGAAGCGGCTGGTTGTCGATGATTGTGATTACAGTAATATTATTTGTGAATAATTAATTATTGATTTATATGATGAAGAAAATATTGATTTTATGTGGATATAGTTGGAAATTTTTTTTAATGTGACAATTGTTGAAAATTAATATTTTACCTTTTTCTAATAAAATAATTTATTTAAATATATTATTATATTGTAATAATATAATAATGGTGATATTTTTACAATGAATGTGGGATATATGAGTATATGAGGATGGAGAGTATTTTTGTTGCAATAAATATTTAAAACATGTTTTTCATGTTGGTGGACCCCATTTTTTGACAGAAATTTGATTATAGCCTATAAAATCACCCGTTTGTGGATTTCGGTCAATTTCTGTTTGGAATTTGGAAAAACTTTCTTCTGCAAAGTTATAGAGAATGGAATTTCCTATGGCAAGGACATGAGGTTCAAATTTTGTTTTATAAAAGGGCTATTTATTATGAATTATTGAAGTTTCGAAATTCCAGAAAAATTGATTTTTGAAGTTTTAAATAATTTTTTTAATGAAAAACGTTTTTTGTATGATTGGTGGGCCCCACTTGTTGTTAAGCATGCTAAATTCAGAATTTCAAAGTGGGTATAGGAATTTTCATAATAATAATAATATTTTATTAAATTTTCTGTTTTGGTGTTCTAAGCATTTTCCTATAAATATGGTGCTTAGGTTAGAATTGAAAATCACACCAAAAACTGAAGAAAATTAACTCTCCTGCTTATACTCAACGTTTAAACTTAACTCCGAAGAAAATTAGACTTCGACTTATCTGTTGAAACTCCGTTAGGAGAAACTTACGTTACATCCACTGTTTACAAATCTTGTTTGATCCAAGTTAGCACCATCACATTACCTGTTGACCTTATTTCTTTAAAGATACTTGCTTTTGATGTGATTTTAGGGATTGATTGATTAATTACTAATCATGCCAAAATTGATTGCTTTCATAAGGTTGTTAGTTTTCATATTCCTAAGCAACCTGTTATTCGAATTCAAGCAACCAAACCATTGAAGTCAAACACTTTCATATCAAGCCATAAATTCATTCATTTATTGAAAAACGGATGTTAAATTTTCTTAGCCCATGTTATGGACTTGAACAATAATACGTCAGATTTGAATGATATTTCTATTGTTAGTAAATTTTTTGATGTATTTCCTGAAGAATTTCTTGGCTTACTCCCAAAGTGTGATATTGAATTATGTATCAACTTTGAACCCTGTACAAAACCCATTTCTAAAATCTCATATCGAATGGCTCCTATTGAACTTCAGGAGTTAAAAATTTAACTAGAAAATTTGGTACCCGAGCCTCTATTTGGTGACTTCCTTTGTGGAATGCAAAGCCGCACTCTCGTGGGGGCGCCATATTAAATGCGGTGGTAAATTGATAGGTACCATTGTGACGTGCTATCCAAGATTGGGATATGAGTCACAGTTGAGAGCAACCTAAGTCAGTAATCGAAATAAATAGCTTTCTAGGCTTAGCTGGTTACTATCAGAGATTCATGGAAGGATTTTCTCGAATCGATACTCTATTAACTCAGCTGACTCGAAAAGATACAAAATTCGAATGGAGCGAGGAATGTGAAGAGTTTCTAAGAACTCAACACGCGGCAACGACGTTGGCTCGAGCTGTTGAAAGATTATGACCATACCATTCAATACCATCTTGTAAAAGAAAAAAAACTAACATGGTAGCTGACACGTTGAGTAAAAGATCGTATGCGTTTACGAGTGTGATATTGTTAACACAAAGACCCATTTCGTACGACTTACAGAAGATGGAGATTGAGTTATAGATTCTAAGAACCTGCGTGAAGATAACGAATGTACGATTAGAATCGACTTTAATCGATAAATTTAAAGTTGCTCAAGCTACAGACCTGGAGTTGATGAATATGAAGAAGAAGGTTCAAGAGGGCGTTATTTTAGAAGCAAGAGCTACTGAAGAGAAGAAATCTCAACCTTCGATTTATTAGTCCATTTGAGATTCTCAATCAAGTAGGAACTGTGGCTTATAGACACATTTTACCGCCAAGTATGATGCGTGTTCATAACATTTTTCGCGTATCAATGTTACGTAAATATGTGGACGACCCGAACCACATTATTGAATTAGAACCAAACGAGATAGCAGAAGATTTAACGTACGAGGAGGTACCAATCAAGATCTTGGATAGGAAGGAGCATGTCCTACGCATGTCAATTTTGAGGATGAGATTTCATAAGGAGGGGAGATTGTAAGACCCCAATTTTTTATAAATAAAGATTTAATTTCTCTAATTATTATTATGAAATAGTAAGGGGTTGATTTGATTAATGTGGTTAGTTACGGGTAAAATGCGCAAATATTTCAAATAAGCAAGTGGTTATAAAATATTCATCATTGTCGGGGAATATTCGTTTGATCGTGGAATATTCTTGCTGTCGGGGAATATTCGTACGACGGCGCAGTCTTTTATGGGCCCCATAATGGAAAGCGATTGGATGAAGAAAATGACAAGTATAAGTTGTTTATAAATAACGGCGTAGTTGTTACCGTTAATACTATTGGAAACCGGTGGTTAAAATACAGTAATACGAGTTGTTACACAATAGCACACGGTATTGCACCAATTATTGATTCCTATGTAAGAAGGCACTACTCAATAATTGTTACAGTAATTACTGTTCAGTATTTTAATTTATTGATTCAATAATTTCTGCGTTGATATTTTATATTACTGTTGTTTCAATAATTGTCACTACACAGTATTTTTCATTATCGGAGCAATAATTCATATTATCTGAATAATATTATTAGATAACATTATTGGTAATGTCTAGAAAGTTCTGTCTAAGGAGAGGTTTGGTCACCTAATTGCGCTCCATTAAAGATAAATCCTTATTGGAAAGCCCCCTTTTTCCTGGGAACGGCCTGGTTGTCAGTATTGTGATTCTGTAATATTATTTGTGGATAATTAATTATTGATTTATATGATAAGGAAAATATTCATTATATGTGGATATAGATGGAGAAAATTTTTAATGTGACAATTGTTGAAAATTGATATTTTATCTTTTTCAATAAAATAATTCATTTAAATATATTATTATATTTTAATAATATAATAATGGTGATATTTTTACAATGAATGTGGGATATATGAGTATATGAGGAGGAAGAGTATTTTTGTTGCAACAAATATTTAAAACATGTTTTTCTTGTTGGTGGACCCCATTTCTTGACTGAAATTTGATTATAGCCTGTAAAATCGTCCGTTTGTGGATTTTGGTCAATTTCTGTTTGGAATTTGGAAAAACTTTCTTCTGCAAAGTTGTAGAGAATGGAATTTTCTATGGAAAGAACATAAGGTTCGATTTTTTTTATAAAAGGGCTATTTATTATGAATTATTGAAGTTTCGAAGTTCAAGAATAATTAATTTTTGAAGTTTTAAATAATTTTTTTATGAAAAATGTTTTTTGTATGATTGGTGAGCCCCACTTGTTGTTAAGCATGCTAAATTCAGAATTTCAAAGTGGGCGTAGGAATTTTAATAATAATAATAATATTTTATTAAATTTTTTATTTTGGTGTTCTAAGCATTTTCCTATAAATAGGGTGCTTAGGTTAGAATTTAAAATCACACCAAAAACTGAAGTTTTCTCTCTCTTTCTCTCTCTGTATTATTGAGCGTATTTTTTTTGAGTATTTTGATACTTTGAGTGTTACTTTATCTGGTGCAAGTTCCTTGAAGACTATATCCGATTATTCGGTCAAATTTTGTCTTTTTGAGGTAAGGGATATTATTTATTAAAAAAATGATATTATTTCTTTCAATATCATTATACCGGAATATTGGTAAGATTTTTCTTGTGAAACTCTTATATTTTCATGTCGAGGTTACTATTCATGAGTTATTATTCACGAGTTACCATTCACGAGTACTATTCACGAGTACTATTGACGAAGCATGATGATTTTTCTTATGGAATTTCTATCTTTTAGTGTCAGAGTTACTATTCACGTATACAACACTATTCACGTATACGACACTATTTATGAATACGACACTATTCACAGAATAATTAAATTTTCTTTTATGTGTCCAAGATTGTCTGTTATGGTTTCTATCTTTGATTGGATATATGTTTTGGTCTTCATTTTTGAATTCTGCTCCACAATAGTTTTTCTATGGAGTATTTTTTAACATGGATAAACCGAAGTACGAATCCTTACTATTTGTTCTTTTGTCTCACTGGATTCATTTTCTTTAAAATATATTTTCATCATCCTCAGTCCTAAATGATGATATAACTGAATATCTTTGGCATGTAGTGCAAAGATGAATGATTTCTTGATGAATATCTTTGGCCCGTAGTGCAAAGATGAACAGGTGTTGAGATGAACATGACCGACTGATGAATATCTTTGTCCTATAGTGCAAAAATGACTATTTGATTCAAGATGTATATTGATTGATGTTACAGGGATAAAATATCGATGATGGACTTTTAAATTCGTAGATGATAGTAGATTTCATTCTCTACTTAACTCTTCTAATGAATTGTTGTTTCCGCTGCAGTTGTTGATCTAAAACTTGTTGTCTATTGTATTCTATCAAATTTTTCCCTGTTGAAGACTAAGGATAATTTGTTGTACATTATCTTAGTCATAATATTCTTTACTGGGCTAGTTGAGCTCACCCTTTTTTTTTGTTCCATTTTTCTTCCTAGGAGACGAGAATATAGCGGGAATTAGTCGGGGTGTGGAGTAATGGTTCAAGACAGTTGTTTTAGTAGTCCTCACTATCTTGTAAAATAGTATATCAATAATTATAATGATGACTTATTTGAGTGTGGATATTGTCTAGATGACAATATTTGTATTTAAACTCACAGTTTTTATGTTGTATTAATAAAGTTGTAGTTGTTTCTGTACCATGTATTTTGACGACTCAGAACGGGTATGGTATACTTATTTTGGGGGCGTCACATATTGTGTTATGTGATTAAATGATTTATTTAATTAATAGTGATTTGTATTAATTAAAATAAATATGAAAGCTTGATTAAATATAGTGTGACAAATAACTATATTATGAGGAGTTATTAAAATAAATTAAAGTAGTTTTGTGACGCCCCCAAAATTAGGTATAAATCACCCATTCTAAGTCGCCAGATACATGGTACAAAATTCAAATACAACTTCATTTATACAACTGTTGAGCTGTCGTATAGAATACGACCACAGTTAACTATGAGTTTTAATACAAATGTATGTAACTCTCATGGTACCACGACCAAAACCTTACAATGATACTTTACATAAAAGTATAGTCAAACACTGTTTTAGGAATTAAAATCTTTGGGAAGTGCTCAATGAAACCTTCGTACATGGGAGGCCATACGTCTAGGTTATGATAAATATCATATGTCCACATAATTATCATTGGTTGACCCAATAGACCCCAAAGAAAAACGAGAAGATTACTATCATCTTATTTCCAATGGTGAGTCTTCTCTTGGCATATAACTCTCTCCACTGTCTCCAAGTAAAAATTATATTTCAAATAAATTCCAAGATCGTATAGGTAGTGCTCGTAGATATACTCAGCAAGTGTACACAACCCTGTCTTATGATAATACGAGGTTGTATGTCATTAGACATCTTGTATGATATTTGAAAAACACCCTTCCAAAGTTGGTTTCACCTCACTCTATTTGGTTCACCAAAATTAAATATCAAATGACGTATATAATACGACACACTTATCTAAAGTTCTTAATAAAATTATTTCCATACTATTTAGGAGAACCTTAATGACTATAGACCACCGATTTCTATTCCCTGTTATCCCGGGCTTTCACCAACCACTACACTCTTATTTCTTGAAAGGAATTGTGAAGCAAAAGGGTGAGCACAACTAGCCCAGTAAAGAATATCATGACTAAAGATAATTACATTATCAATAGCTTTCATCAATAATAACTCAGAGATTTAGAACATATGGTAGATGATAAAACTTTTCAACCATAGTTGCAACAGAATGAGCAATCCATTAAAAGTGTCAAATAGACCATCAGGTCTATTATCTTCTTCATATTAAAAGTCCACCAATAATGTTTTATCCCTGTAACATCAATCAACATTTCCTGTCCACAATCATATGAATAACTCATAATCATAATTGTGATTCTGAATTCCTTTTCGCACCCAGGACGAAGATAATTTTCATCACCTATCTTCACCTGAAACATCAAATATCATGGTTATACCAAATCACAATTCCTGCTCGTAATCATTAAATCATCTTTGCACTACGCCCAAAGATATTCATTATTATCACATCCATGAATTAATATTTCATTGCTGAGACTCAGCTCAATAATTAATCCACATCATCGAATTATCCCTGTACTACAGACCAAGGATATTCTTTATTATCACATCCATGAATTAATATTTCATTGTTGAGACTCGGCTCAATAATTAATCAACATCATCGAATCATCCCTGCACTACAGGCCAAGGATATTCTTTAGTATCACGACCACGAATTATCCATGCACTACGGGCCAAAGATAATCGTGTTTTCATCAACGATCCTGATCACGTCATAAAATAATTAATCTTTGCACCCTTGGCCAAAGAGAATCCATAGCCATAATCATACCAAAAACTGTCTATCAATGCACTACGGGCCAATGAGGACTTTTTCCACATCATTTGTAACATTACGGTCATGATTATACCGAATAATCCCTGGTCATAATCATACCAAGTTCATCTATGCACTACAGGCTACAGATGACTTTCAATATAATATAAGCATGAGGATGATGAGAATATTATAAGCATTAGTCAAACTAAATCAAGGATAAATATTAAAGACTTTAAATTTATCCAAACATTATCAATCACTTAATAAAATCATAATCTAATATTGTTAATATTATAACAATATTTTAATCACTCTTTAAACTTATAAACAATTTAATTTAATTGTTTACATTTTTCTAAATAAAGCATTTAATCATTCAAAAATACCATACTCAAAAGATTTCATCACCAATAATCAAATTTCTCATCAAAAATCTGCATATACCTTATATAGGATTTTCAAGCCATAAAATCCTATTTACCAATTTTTCACTTCACATAACATATTTAATTCATATGTTCGTAACTAAACCATTTTCATGAAAAATACCAAATCAGTCCCAAAAATTATTCTTTTCTGGGATTAAGTAGAATATAGTCCCATATTGAACATATATTTTTCTCAGAAATTTTAAAATTCATTTACTATTTTTCAAAGTTTAATTTCTAATTAATTCCTTAAGAAATTAGCTACGTCAAGGTTAACTCCAGAAATTCTGAAATCTTGGCAGGATCTTACACATGTTAACGTGAGCTTCTAGTTTAAATTTCATGGTCATCGGAGTTATAGAACTCCGGTTATACCATTTTCCATCGAAAAAACCTAAATATTGAAATGGTCATAACTTGCCCATTTTAAGTCGGAATGAGCTCATTTTTGGACAGGAGGTACTTTATACCATATATTTCTATGTTCTAAAAGGCCGGAATTTTTCTAACAATTTAAGTGGCCGAAAATGCCCTTTTAAACTTCTGGGCAGTAGCCTTTTTTATAATTTACAACTTTTGACTCCTTTGCTAAAATCAGTCCACACGAAATTCTACAACACCTTTTACAATGATTCCACTTGGATAAGTTAGGAAACTCATAGATCTAACTCTAGAACTTTACCACACTCAAAAATTCGAAATATAATAGGAGATATGGTCAATTGAATTTCATGTTCCATTTTCACCAAAATCTGATTTTCAACCCTTTGTGATTTCTAAGAAACTTTCATGTTTTCACACAATAACCAATATAACTCATCATAACACTTACTAATACTACATATACCCATGATTTTCATCAGTCCAATGCTTTTATTATGACTTTCATCATAATCCACGTAAACAGATCATTTCCACAATTTAATAAGGAATGAATACGAAGGATCATTCACCATTCATGTGGTAATCCACATAGACAGGTTATTCCAACAGAATAATAAAGAATGGAATAAAAGAAGGATTCACCATGTGTGCGATAGACTGCATAGACAGGTTATTCCCAACAGAATAATAAATAATGGAACCGGTCGTAAATAAACGCATTAGCAGGAATATAAGATATTCCAATGAATAATAAATAATGGAACCGGTCCGAATAATAAATAAGCGTATACGCCGCAGACGGGATATTAGATAGAATAATAAAAACGGAATATTAGAAAATTTCACCATGTATGCGATTACTTTGCATAGGAAGGTTATTCCAACATAATAATAAAGAATGGAATAACAGAAGAATTTCACCATGTATGCAGTACTTTGAATCGACAGGTTATTCCAACATAATAATAAATTCTCTTCATGAATACGAAAGAAATAATACCCCTTACGAGTACAACAAATAATATCCCCTACGAGTACAACAAATAATATCCCTTACGAGTACAACAAATAATATCCCTTACGAGTACAACAAATAATATCCCTTACCGTAAAAGAAGAGTATTCTGACTGGTAGGGAGATGATATACTCGAAGAAAACTTGCACTTCGCACAAAGCTTTCTTAAACTTTAAAGAAATACGCTCAAGATTATAGAAGAAGAACTCTCTCTATAGTTTTTCTCTCTAGAGTTTCAGTGAATTCGTAAGAAATAATGAAGGAATGAGCTTCTATTTATAGAAGAATGATTTGCATAGTAACTAATTCATGAGCGGTCCATATTGATTTACTTTTAATCGATGGTCCATATTTAAAGCAAAATCTTTTAAATAAAATATAATATATTCTATTTATAATCTAATAAAATGAATAACTTTATAAAAGTATTACATATTATATAAAAAGTTTTACTATATGCAAAACACTATGCGAGGCACTATACGAACACTATGCATAATAAACTATAATATATTCTATTTATAGAATAACTTTATAAAAGTATTACATTTTATATAAAAAGATTTTATTATGCAAAAACTATGCATAATAGAATAATTATATTCTATTTATAGAATAACTTTACAAAAGTATTACATTTTTATATAAAAAGCTTTTACATTTTATTATATTAATAATACTAATAAAAAAAAAGCGAGTGACTTATCACGTAAACATCAATAATCAATACCGTAGTGCTACTATGCAACCACGCGTATTACTGTACTTTTACTACCAAGTAGTTCAACAGTTTTAACGGTAAAACTTCCACCATTATTCTAATAAAAATATTTTTGTCATTTTCTCCATCAAAGCCAAATAATTACATTGCTAGGGTCCACCAATGATTGTCTTGCAAATGACGGATATTCCCCGACAAAAGAATATTTTATATCAACTTTTCTTACTTTGCAAAAATTTTCACATATTACCCTTAAGTTTAACTTTTATCAATTTAACTATTTACCAAAATAAAAAAATTGAATATTTTATTTCGTAAAATTCGGGGTCTCACAATCTCCCCTCCTTATGAAATTTCTCCCTCAAAATTTACGTACGTACCTGATAATCGAAGAGATGAGAATATCTTGCTTTCTTTTCGGATTGTACCTTCCTGGTTATATCCTCTGTATCATGATTTTTCCATTGCTCATCTCCTGTATTTCAGATATCATTCTAGAATATATCTTCAAAACAAAGGTTAATTGACATATCACAATTTGTCAACTTATCAAGTAAACAATTTCAGCTTAGGTAAGTCACACACTAGCGAAGTATATAACTCGTCTCTCCCCTCCTAGTTCTAGACTCTTATCTTGCCCGGTGACCATATCCTAAGCTCGATACCAAATGTGTAGCGCCCCAAAATTAGGTATAAATCACCCATTCTGAGTCACTAGATACATGGTACAAAATTCAAATACAACTTCATTTATACAACTATTGAGCTGTCGTATAGACTACGACCACAGTTAACTATGAGTTTTAATACAAATGTATGTAACTCTCATGGTACCTCGACCACAACCTTACAATGATACTTTACATAAAAGTATAGTCAAACACTGTTTTAGGAATTAAAATCTTTGGGAAGTGCTCAATGAAACCTTCGTACATGGGAGGCCATGAATCAGGTTATGATAAATATCATATGTCCACCAGAATTATCATTGGTTGACCCAATAGACCCCAAAGAAAAACGAGAAGATTACTATCATCTTATTTCCAATGGTGAGTCTTCTCTTGGCATATAACTCTCTCCACTGTCTCCAAATAAAATTATATTTCAAATAAATTCCAAGATCGTATAGGTAGTGCTCGTAGATATACTCAGCAAGTGTACACAACCCTGTCTTATGATAATACGAGGTTGTATGTCATTAGACATCTTGTATGATATTTGAAAAACACCCTTCCAAAGTTGGTTTCACCTCACTCTATTTGGTTCACCAAAATTAAATATCAAATGACGTATATAATACGACACACTTATCTAAAGTTCTTAATAAAATTATTTCCATACTATTTAGGGAGAACCTTAACAGCTATAGACCACCGTTCTATTCCCCTGTTATCCCCGCTCGACCCAGCTACACTCTTATTTCTTGAAAGGAATTGTGAAGCAAAAGGGTGAGCACAACTAGCCCAGTAAAGAATATCATGACTAAAGATAATTACATTATCAATAGCTTTCATCAATAATAACTCAGAGATTTAGAACATATGGTAGATGATAAAACTTTTCAACCATAGTTGCAACAGAATGAGCAATCCATTAAAAGTGTCAAATAGACCATCAGGTTTATTATCTTCTTCATATTAAAAGTCCACCAATAATGTTTTATCCCTGTAACATCAATCAACAATTCCTGTCCACAATCATATGAATAACTCATAATCATAATTGTGATTCTGAATTCCTTTTCGCACCCAGGACGAAGATAATTTTCATCACCTATCTTCACCTGAAACATCAAAAATCATGGTTATACCAAATCACAATTCCTGCTCGTAATCATTAAATCATCTTTGCACTACGTCCAAAGATATTCATTATTATCACATCCATGAATTAATATTTCATTGCTGAGACTCAGGTCAATAATTAATCCACATCATCGAATTATCCCTGCACTACAGACCAAGGATATTCTTTATTATCACATCCATGAATTAATATTTCGTTGCTGAGACTCAGCTCAATAATTAATCCACATCATCGAATCATCCCTACACTACGGGATAAGAATATTCTTTAGTATCAGGGCCACGAATTATCCTTGCACTACGGGCCAAAGATAATCGTGTTTTCATTAACGGTCCTTATCACGCCATAAAATAATTCATCTTTGCACCCTTGGCCGAAGAGAATCCATAGCCATAATCATACCAAAAACTGTCTATCAATGCACTACGGGCCAATGAGAACTTTTTCCACATCATTTGTAACATTACGGTCATGATTATACCGAATAATCCTTGGTCATAATCATACCTAGTCCATCTATGCACTACAGGCCACATATGACTTTCAACATAATATAAGCATTCGGATGATGAGAATATTATAAGCATTAGTTAAACTAAATCAAGGATAAATATTAAAGACTTTAAATTTATCCAAACATTATCAATCACTTTATAAAATCATAATCTAATATTGTTAATATTATAACAATATTTTAATCACTCCTTAAACTTATAAAAAATTTAATTTAATTGTTTACAATTTTCCAAATAATGCATTTAATCATTCTAAAATGTCATACTCATAAGATTTCATCACCAATAATCAAATTACTCATCAAAAATCTGCATATACCTTATATAGGATTTTCAAGCCATAAAATCCTATTTACCAGTTTTTCACTTCACATAACATATTTATTTCATATATTCGTAACTAAACCATTTTCATGAAAAATACCAAATCAGACCCCAAATATTATTCTTTTCTAGGATTAAGTAGAATATAGTCCCATATTGAACATATATTTTTCTCGGAATTTTTAAAATTTATTTACTATTTTTCAAAAATTAATTTCTAATTAATTCATTAAGAAATTAGCTACCTCAAGGTTAACTCTAGAAATTCCCAAATCTTGGAAGGATCTTACACATGGTAACGTGAGCTTCTAGTTTAAATTTCATGGTCATCGGAGTTATAGAACTCCGGTTATAGCGTTTTTCGTCGAAAAAATCTAAATATTGAAATGGTCATAACTTATTCATTTTAAGTCGGAATGAGCTCATTTTTGGACAGTAGGTACTTTATACCATATATTTCTATGTCCTAAAAGACCGGAATTTTTTTTCACAATTTAAGTGGCCGAAAATGCCCTTTTAAACTTTTGGGCAGTAGCCTTTTGTAATTTACAACTTTTTACTCCTTTGCTAAAATCAGTCCAGACGAAAATCCACAACACCTTTTATAGTGATTCCAGTTGGATAAGTTAGGAAACTCATAGATCTAACTCTAGAACTTGACCACACTCAAAAATTCAAAATATAATAGGAGATATGGTCAATTGAATTTCATGTTCCATTTTCACCAAAATCTGATTTTCAACCCTTTGTGATTTCTAAGAAACTTTCATGTTTTCACACAATAACCAACATAACTCATCATAACACTTACTAATACTACATATACCCATGATTTTCATCAGTCCAATGCTTTTATTATGACTTTCATCATAATCCACGTAAACAGATCATTTCCACAATTTAATAAGGAATGAATACAAAGGATCATTCACCATTCATGTGGTAATCCACATAGACAGGTTATTCCAACAGAATAATAAAGAATGGAATAAAAGAAGGATTCACCATGTGTGCGATAGACTGCACAGACAGGTTATTCCCAACAGAATAATAAATAATGGAACCAGGTCCGACATAAATGCACAGACAGGATATTCCAACAAAATAATAAATAATGGAACCAGGTCCGGCATAAACACACAGACAGGATATTCTGACAGAATAATAAATAATGGAACCAGGTCCGGCGTAAATGTACAGATAGGATATTCCGACAAAATAATAAAGAACGGAATATTAGAAGAATTTCACCATGTATGCAGTACTTTGTGTGACGCCCCCAAATTCGGGTCTCTTCCAACCCGACAGATGGTGCTACACGGTACTACTATTCATTCATACATTCCATTGAATAGTCTCAAAAGGACTAATATAGCTTATATATATATTCAAAATAATATTACATTCCCCAGGTTCATTATAACCCTTTCAGTTGTTCTTGTCATAATATCAATATATTACAAATAATCTTCCCATACTATTACATAAGTATGCTATAGTTTCGTCTTCGCCTTGCCTTTATCCTTGCCTGGGACTTCTGTACGCTCGATCTTAGCTGTGTTAATATGGTTCAAGCAAGAGTGAGCATGACTAGCTCAGCAAGTACTACAATTCTAATAAACAACATGCTTGAAACATAGAACTCATATATCTTCAATAACTGAACAATAGTTACGAAGTACTATCGATAAATCAAAATTGCACTTCTTTTTCTTCAAAACGTTTTACACAACCATACTTAATGGAATAATAATTATGGCTCAAGTATATGAGCATTCATAAGTTCTTTTGAAAAGGACAACCCGACACTAAGTTCGTAAGTCCGAGCATAGCTTACGAGCACTTACGGTGATCATTTCGTAGTACTCTATGCTGATCAACACTACATTCATTAAACGTGTATACGTTTAAGTTGTGGCAACCTCACGTGCCTGTCGTTAAATGACAAAAACATTTTTGTACACTTCGTCTTCGATTGAAAACCATACCAATATAACTCGATAAACATTAATCATGCTTGACAGATTCATCATTCAAGACTTCATATGAATGAATACATGAATTACAAAACTTGTCCAGACAGAACTGGAATAAGGGTTAGACTACTTGCCTTTGACGTCTGATTACTGGTTAATACTCGTACAGTACTTTAAGTCTTTATGATTCTACAATTCATAATCATGTACCACATTAAGTCATACACAATCAAGTATGATTACAATTATATCTTACCCTTCATCTCAATGTAATTCCTAATTTAGATTCGTTATTTAGGGTTTCCGGCTTTCATTATGTCATTCTCATTCCTCTAATCTTCAATTGATTATTAACTCTTAATCAACATGCATTAGTGTCTTATAAGTACCTTACAATGTCTTGATCATGTTATGATTACATCTTAATACATTACTATTAAGTTCCCATTCCTTCCATACTTGAAATCTTTCTTCACTATCAACTTCCTTGGGTGGCGTCAAGCGTCATGGGGATTATATATGAGCAGCAAGTAAGTGAGTTAATGATGCCCAATGGTTCGGCCTCGTGACTGCTATAGGCGTGGGCATTTGAAGCTTAAAGTCGCTACCGTGTCTGCGGACTCGTGCCTTTAGAAAATTTTGCAGTTTTGAAAATTTTACGAACTTCCCGGACGCATAACTTCTTCGTTTTAAGTCCGTATTGGTCCGTTCAAAAGCCTACGGTTCACAAATTTCATAATCTACGTGTTCATGTAATAATTTTATCTATTTGACTTTGTTAGCTCAAAATTCACCTATGAGTTCATTTTTAACGAAAACGATAAACGTTCGTGAACGTTCAACATTCGTTTCTTCGTTTTAAGTCGGAATACGGTCATTTTCGAGTTTGAAACTCTATAATGACTAAAATGACTTGTCTCCATCAAAAACCAACGTTTCCAACTTCGAACACAAAATACGACTTCCATTCCGAGAATTTCACAAATTCGACGGTAATCGTCCAATCGTGCAAATTCCGGCAAATCTTTATTACTAAGCGTTCTTAATGGATTTTAATCAATATAAGATCATTACAAGTTATTTACTACTCCAACTTATAATCAAAGTAGGTTTTGACTTATTCTCATAAGTTATTAACTTATTTAACTTAAGAGTTAGAAATCTTCAAGCTCATGACTTATTATTAACTTAAGTCCTTCAATCAAAGTTCTCATGCTATATTTAACATACTAAACATCATATGATAGGTTCTTCATGGTTCTAGCAACTTATTAATGTTCAAGTTGTTTTTTCAACTTATTCGGCTTAATTTCATTCTTTAGTAACTTATTACATGCTATCATCCAACCCTCCCCCTTCTCTATTAATCCTATTATAAAAGAGAGGAAGATATAAGAGAGGAGTCTTACCCTTGAAGACTTCTATTTGCTTTGGAAAACTATCAATGGTTGAAGTGACTTATAAGTGCTTAAGTGACTTATTCTCCCTAACGAGTAAGTAGCTTTATGCTTGAGAGAAAAGTTGGATGAAAATGATCAACCAACACAAGAAATGAGCTTGGTATTTATAAGCTTGGCAAAGTGAGGGCATTTTAGACATTAAACCTCCCACCTCCTCATTTCCACCTCCTTACTATTCCTTACTTAACCTTCAAGTCTTCTTGCTAGCTACATAAAGTTCTTGGGCATCACACAAAATCCTTGCCCATAACACTTACCCATTTCACACTTAGTTTGACCCATGGGTCAAGGCTTTACTTTGGGCTTGATAATTAATCTAGCTTTCTCTCTTAATAGGCTTATGCTACAAATAGTTTGGGCTTATGATCAATCAAACACTTGGGCTTGATTAATACTTACATTGGACTTCTACCAATAACTAACAATCCTACAAGTCCATTAACTTAATCTTAACAACTTAACAATTATACCCCACGTATAATCTTCAGTATACTAACTTTCGTATATTAGTTAAGTATATATCGTTATTTCATTCTTCATACATAATAGTACAATACGTAGTATTATTCTTTCATTCTTTACTTCATATAATGTATACACATTATACGATCACAACTTTCTTCCTTTAACGCTTAATAACCTAACGTTCCCAATTTAAGTCCGCATGCGAAATATTACGTTTCCCATATTTAGATTATTATTACATAATCGATATCACTTGGATATTATAACATTACATATTTCTTAGAAATTCACAAATAATTCCCGAGCGGAAATCGATGAATAGTGTTTTTCGGAAAATTTCACGAAAAACTTTTATTTTCGTTTTAGAAATTCAAACACTTTAATTCTTCCACGTAGTTAAGATACTACGACGTTCCGAAGTTTCTAGGTTATAGAACAACATTCATCTTCTCAACACACAATAATAATAAATAATATTATTTTATTCATTATTAAAAGTAATTACAAAATGTTCAATTTTCTGGGGTGTTACATTCTCTCCCCCTTATAAGGATTCTGTCCCCAGAATCTCACTATATATAAAAATTACATAAATAAATGCGGGTAATTCTTTTTCATCATTTCTTCTAACTCCCACGTTGCTTCTTCTGCATCGTGGTTCTTCGATATCACCTTCACCGAAGGTAAGACTTTATTCCGCAGAACTTGTTATTTTCTATCGAAAATTTGAATCGGCGTTTCCTCGTATGTTAAGTCCTTTTCGACATGAATAGGCTCATATTCTATCACGTGCTTATAATCCAGCTTATAAGGACGTAACAAGGATACGTGAAATACATTATGTATTCATTCTAGGTCTGGAGGCAATGCTAACATGTAAGCTACCTCACCTACCCGTTTCAATACCTCGAAAGGTCCTATAAACCTCGGACCTAACTTTCCCTTCTTTCCAAAACGTATCTTACCTTTCCAGGGAGATACTTTTAGAAATACATACGAACCTACTTCAAACTCTCGATTCTCTATACGGATCCATAAACTTCTTCTATCTGTCTTGAGCTGCTAGAAGACGCATCTGAATCTTCTTAACAATATCCGCTGTCTGTTGTACCAATTCTAGTCCCAACATTCGGCGTTCTCCTACCTCATCCCAATACAGTGGCGTTCTGCATTTCCTCCCATACAAAGCTTCGTATGGCGGCATACCTATGCTTGCATGATAACTATTGTTATCATAAACTCCACTAATGGTAGATGATCATCCCAACTACCCTTGAAATCCATGACGTAAGATCTTAGCATATCTTCTAACGTCTGAATTGTCCTCTCGCTCATCCATCCAAATGCATTGATGATGATTTGTACTCGATTTCAACTGCGTTCCCAACTGCTCTTGTAGACTTCTCCAAAAGTTCGACGTGAATCGTGGATCACGATCTGACACAATCGATACTGGCACTCCATGTCTAGATATTATTTCCATAATATAAAGTTTAGCTAACTGGTCTAAGTTATGCTTAACCCTAATTGGCAAAAAGTGAGCCGACTTCGTCAATCGGTCCACTATTACCCAAATTTGTGTAGTCGAAAGTCCAACCACAAAATCCATTGTGATATTCTCCCACTTCCACTCCGGAATTTCTAATGACTGTAACAAGCCACTTGGTCGTTGATGTTCGGCCTTAACTCTCTGTCAAGAACCTACTAACGTACTCGGTAATCTCTCTCTTCATGTTTGGCCACCAGAAACTCTGTCGAAGATCTTGATACATCTTAGTACTACCAGGATGAATCGAAAACCTTGAACTATGAGCCTCTTGTAGAACCTGCTCCTTTAATTCCGTCTCATTCGGAACCCAAATTCTTCCTTCAAATCTTAATAACCCCTCGTTATCAAGACTGTACTTAATATCTTTTTCATTGATCAGCCGCTCTCTCATCCGATTACACTCATCAGTTTTGAGTTGCACCTCCTTAACTCTCTCTACGATGGTAGATTGCATCTCCATCGCAAACAACATTTGTCCCGCTTCACTTGACAGCTTCACTTCCAACTCCATTCTAGCCATCTCTGTTATTAACTCAGTTTGAGCCGTTAACAAAGACAACTTTTCCCGACCCTTCCTACTTAAGGCGTCGAAACAACTACATTGGCTTTTTTCCGGGTGATCTGAGATTTCACAGTCGTAATCCTTTATCAACTCCAGCCATCTCCTCTGCCTCATATTCAACTCCTTATGTGTGAAGATATATTTTAGACTTTTGTGGTCCGTGTATATCTCACATTTTTCTCCATAAAGATAATGTCTCCATATCTTTAGAGCAAAAACTACTGCGGCCAGTTCGAGATCATGAGTAGGGTAAACTTTCTCATAATCCTTCAACTGCCTATATACATACGCAATGACCTTGCCACGCTGCATGAGCACACAACCAAGTCCTCTATGCGAAGCATCGCTATAAATAAAAAAAATTTCCTATGTCATCGGGTAATGACAAAACAGGTGCTTCACTCAATCTTTTCTTCAATTCTTGAAAACTGTCTTCACACTTATAAGTCCACACGTACTTCACCGTCCTCCTGGTCAAGTTAGTCAACAGAGTAGCTATCTTCGAAAAATCCTGGATGAATCTCCGATAGTAACCCGCTAACCCTAGGAAACTCCGCACCTCAGTCGGCGTTTTCGGTTGTTCCCAATTCATCATGGCTTCCACCTTCGCTGGATCTACTAAAATCCCCTCCTGGTCAATGACATGACCTAAAAACTACACCTTCTCTAACCAAAATTCACACTTCGTGAATTTTACATACAACTTCTCCTTCCTTAATGTCTCCAACACTAATCTAAGGTGTTCAGTATGATCTTCTGGCATCTTAAAATAGACTATAATATCATCTATAAACACCACGATGAACTTGTCCAAATATTGTTTGAACACTCTATTCATCATATCCATGAATGCAGCTGGTGCATTTGTCAACCCAAACGACATCACTAAAAACTCGTAATGACCATAACGAGTCCTAAATGCTGTCTTTGGCACATCCTCCTTCCTAACCTTCAGCTGATGATACCCCGTCCGCAAATCTATTTTAGAAAAATACTTAGCCCCTTTCAACTAATCAAAGAGATAATCGATCATAGGCAATGGGTATTTATTCTTTATTGTTAACTTGTTCAACTCTCTATAGTTGATACAAAGTCTTAATGATCCGTCCTTCTTCTTAACAAACAGTACCGGTGCTCCCCACGGTGACACACTCGGCTGAATGTACTTCCGATCCAACAGTTCTTGCAACTACACCATCAACTCCTTCATCTCCACTGGCGCCATACGATACGGTGCCATGGAAACTAGTGCTGCTCCTGGCACAATGTCTATCACGAACTCTATCTCCCTATTCGTCAGAAGACCAGGTAATTCACTCAGAAATACATCGGCGAATTCTCTCACTATAGGTATTTGTTCCATGGTTGCTACCACTCTCTAGGTATCAACAACATGGCACAGGTAACCTACGCATCCCTTCCTTTATAATTTCCTAGTTTGTGTCATGGTTAGACAACACGAACGTCCCGACGATCTATTCCCATAAAATACTACCCGAGGTTGTTCTAACGTCTTAATGGTCACACATTTCTTTTGACAATCTATAATTGCCCCATGGTTTACCAACCAATCCATTCAGAGAATTACATCGAATTCTCCTATCTTTATTGGTAATAAATCTACCGATAATTTACAACCCCGAATATCTACACAACAACTCTTGTGAACATTTTCAACAGGAATAATCTCTTCGTTTGCTACCTTAATATTTAAAGGTATAGGCAACTTTTCAGGAAGTAATCCTAATCGTTTAGCAAAATCGCACGCTATAAACGAACAAGTAGCACCCGAATCAAACAGCACGTACGCATTGATATAGTTGATCAAAATAATACATGCGACGACGTCCCCTGATGCAACCGCATCTTGGACTGTCATGTTAAAGGTATGACCCATCGGCCTACCTGGCTGCGCTGGACCCCCAATAGCTAACTTACCGCTATTAGTGCCCCAGTTCCCGTCCGTCACCTTCTTTGGGCAGTTCTTTGCCATGTGGTCAGTTGATCCACACACAAAGCATCCATGGTTCTTCTTCGGACTTGGACAATTAGGCGCAATATTCCCCTATTGTCCACAGTTGTAGCAGACGGCCTTCCCCTTGAGACAGACTCCTAAATGAGTCTTCTCACAGAGTCTTCTGAGCCTCCATTCTTCTCTTGGTCTCCTTTCTTCACTCTGGTATTCCCGAGCTAAATACCTTCCTCTTCGACCCTCGCCACTTTCCCTTGGCTCCCTCAATCTTGACTCTCCCATCAACCTTTCCCTTATTCTTCTTTTCTTTGTGGTATTGGCTCAACGCCTCACTACCACCTTCGGCAATTATTGTCTTCTCTAAAACGATTCCAAAAGAAGTACTTTGGAATACCGATATACGGTTATAGAGCCAGGGTTTCAAGCCCTTCTCGAACCATCGCGCCTTCCTCACCTCAGTATCCACTTGGTGTGGAGCGAACCTCGCCAGTTCATTGAACTTGGCAGCATATTAGGGCACTGTCATGTCCCCTTGTTTCAACTCCAGAAACCATATCTCCATCCTTCCCTGCATGCTCGTGGGAAAGTAGTTCTCGAAGAATATCTCCTTGAACCTATCCCACGTTAAAATCGCTATCCCAACCCTAGCCTGATTAGCTTCCCACCAGAAGTTGGCCTCTCCCTTCATCATATAGGTCGCAAAGGCAACCTTTTGGGCCTCATCGACATTTGCAATTACAAATGCCTTTTCTATCTCCTTAACCCACGTTTGGGCTTTGATAGGGTCCGTAGTTCCTTTGAACTCCGGCGGACCCATACTCATAAAATCCTTAAAGGTAGTAGCTCGTGCTACTCCTGGATTTACGGGGATATTAGCCCTTATTCTATTGAAGGCAGCTGTTAATAAATTTACAAACTCCTGGATTGGGTTAACCGGACCTCCCTCCAGGTGATTTACATTAGCATCTTGATTACGTTGCACTCTTCTCGGCTGCATTTAGCTGATACAATAAACACATTAAGTTATTATTTCTTTCTTTATTGGTTATCATTAATATTAAACAATAACGTCAATATCCATAACACATTGCTTTTCATAGAAAGATCTTTATATACATTCTCGTAGTATAATACTACATCGGTTACATACTCAGCCTAAGCTGATTGCATTACTTTCCCGCTATCACTTTCCAAAAATTGGTATTTACAAAAGACTACCCTTTACTATACAAAAAGGCTTTACGTCACTACATACAAAAATATTTATATACTACCTTAAATACCACTAATCTACATCTGCCTCAAAGCATTTTCAAAATATGCCTTGGCAAGACCGGCAATGATATCACGGCTAATATTATGCCGTGTTTGCCCCACCTCCACCGGATATCTAGCTACCTGCTGCTGGAAATCCGTATGAGAACTCCTATGAATATAGGACATCCTCCCTATCTTCTGCACCTTAGTCTTTAGCTCCTCCTTAAGCTCAAAGACCTCGTGCTTCAAATCATGGACTTTGTCCTTAGCCAAAATCCTCTCGTCTTGTTCTTGCTCCCACATGGACTTGACATCAGTCTTGTCCTCTTTAAGCATTTGGAGCTCTTCTTTCAGCTCCTTGACCTCCTGATAGTAATGGATATTTCTATCCAATACTGACATGAAAAGAGACATCATCGACCCCTGGGAGCTATCTCAAATTTGCTATAGCCCTTTGGGTTAAAGGAGGCATCTCTACCTCCTCCTCTATCATCCCATTAAATACTGGCATGAAGTCAGCTTCCTCTGAGTTTCCTGACTAAATGATCACTACGTCTGGCTCTACTGCTATAGGGTTCGGTATAACCTCTACTTGCTTCACCGACTCTTCACTAATGGCCTGGCCATCTACGAACATCTCATTTACTCCTGACATCTACACAAAACAATTAAGTTGATTAGTACATGTCAGTAGAATAATAAAAAGACATAAGATAATCATAATGCATTTTTTTAATAAGGTTATTTTTTTCTTGTACTTCTTTGACTTCTCTTAAGGTTATGACTTAAGGTTTTTAATTTCCCCCCTTAAGTTTTATAACCTAATGCCAACCTGTGACGCCCCCAAATCCGGGTCTCTTCCAACCCGACAGATGGTGTTACACGATACTACTATTCATTCATACATTCCATTGAATAGTCTCAAAAGGACTAATATAGCTTATATATATATTCAAAATAATATTACATTCCCCAGGTTCTTTGTAACCCTTTCAGTTGTTCTTGTCATAATATCAATATATTACAAACAGTCTTCCCATACTATTACATAAGTATGCTACGGGTTCGTCTTCGCCTTGCCTTTATCCTTGCCTGGGACTTCTGTACGCTCGATCTTAGCTGTGTTCATATGGTTCAAGCAAGAGTGAGCATGACTAGCTCAGCAAGTACTACAATTCTAATAAACAACATGCTTGAAACATAGAACTCATATATCTTCAATAACTGAACAATAGTTACGAAGTACTATCGATAAATCAAAATAGCACTTCTTTTTCTTCAAAACGTTTTACACAACCATACTTAATGGAATAATAATTTTGGCTCAAGTATATGAGCATTCATAAGTTCTTTTGAAAAGGACAACCAGACACTAAGTTCGTAAGTCCGACATAGCTTACGAGCACTTCTGAGTGATCAGCACATAGTACTCTATGTTGATCAACACTACATTCATTAAACGTGTATAAGTTTAAGTTGTGGCAACCTCACGTGCCTGTCATTAAACGAAAAAAGCATTTTAGTACACTTGGTCTTCGATTGAAAACCATACCAATATAACTCGGTAAACATAAATCATGCTTGATAGATTCATAATACAAGTCTAGCCGAAAGAATTGGCTTATGACTTCATCATTCAAGACTTCATGTGAATGAATACATGAATTACAAAGCTTGTCCAGACTGAACTGGAATAAGGGTTAGAATACTTGCCTTTGACGTCGATTCTTTGGTTAATACTCAAATACGATTACTTTAAGTCTTTATGATTCTACAATTCATAATCACGTACCACATTAAGTCATACACAATCAAGTATGATTACAATTATATCTTACCCTTCATCTCAATGTAATTCCTAATTTAGATTCGTTATTTAGGGTTTTCGGCTTTCGTTACGTCATTCTCATTTCGCTAATCTTCGATTGATTATTAACTCATAATCAACATGCATTAGTGTCTTACAAGTACCTTACAATGTCTTAATCATGTTATGATTACATCTTAATACATTACTATTAAGTTCCCTTTCCTTCCATACCTGAAATCTTTCTTCACTATCAACTTCCTTAGATCAAGCGTAGTAGCAAGGATTGCGATTGTGACTATGAGTTAGAAAGCGCAATGACGAAACCTCGAGTTGCGGCATGGGCAATTAGGCTTAGAGTCGTGGCATGCATGGACTCTGTGCCTTAGAAAATTTTGCAGTTTTAAAATTTTTTACGAACTTCCCAGACGCATAACTTCTTTGTTTTAAGTCCGAATTGGTCCGTTCAAAAGCCTACAGTTCACAAATTTCATAATCTATGCGTTCATGCAAGAAATTATCTATTTGACTTCGTTTGCTCAAAATTCACCTATGAGTTCATTTTTAACAAAAACGATAAACGTTCGTGAACGTTCAACGCTGGTTTCTTCGTTTTAAGTCGGAATCTGGTCATTTTCGAGTCCGCAACTCTATAATGACTAAAATGACTTGTCTCCATCGAAAACCAATGTTTCTGACTTCGAACACAAAATACGACTTCCATTCTGAGAATTTCACGAATTCGACGGTAATCGTCCAATCGTGCGAATTCCGGCAAATCTTCATTATTAAGCGTTCTTAATGGATTTTAATCAACATAAGATCATTACAAGTTATTTACTACTCCAACTTATAATCAAAGTAGGTTTTGACTTATTCTCATAAGTTATTAACTTATTTAACTTAAGAGTTAGAAATCTTCATGCTCGTGACTTATTATTAACTTAAGTCCTTCAATCAAAGTTCTCATGCTATATTCAACATACTAAACATCATATGATAGGTTCTTCATGGTTATAGCAACTTATTAATGTTCAAGTTTCTTTTTTAACTTATTCGGCTTAAGTTCATTCTTTAGTAACTTATTACATGCTATCATCCAACCCTCCCCCTTCTCCATCAATCCTATTATAGAAGAGATGAAGATATAAGAGAGGAGTCTTACCCTTGAAGACTTCTATTTGCTTTGGAAAACTATCAATGCTTGAAGTGACTTATAAGTGCTTAAGTGACTTATTCTCCCTAACCAATAAGTAGCCTTATGCTAGAGAGAAAAGTTGGATGAAAATGATCAACCAACACAAGAAATGAGCTTCGTATTTATAGGCTTGGCAAAGTGAGGGCATTTTAGACATTAAACCTCCCACCTCCTCATTTCCACCTCCTTACTATTCCTTACTTAACCTTCAAATCTTCTTGCTAGCTACATAAAGTTCTTGGGCATCACACAAAATCCTTGCCCATCACACTTACCCATTTCACACTTGGTTTGACCCATGGGTCAAGGTTTTACTTTGGGCTTGATAATTAATCTAGCTTTCTCTCTTAATAGGCTTATGCTACAAATAGTTTGGGCTTATGATCAATCAAACACTTGGGCTTGATTAATACTTACATTGGACTTCTACCAATAACTAACAATCCTACAAGTCCATTAACTTAATCTTAACAACTTAACCATTATACCCCACGTATAATCTTCATTATACTAACTCGTATATTAGTTTGTAATATCGTTATTTCATTCTTCATACATAATAGTACAATCGTAGTATTATTCTTTCATTCTTTACTTCATATAATGTATACACATTATACGATCACAACTTTCTTCCTTTAACGCTTAATAACCTAACGTTCCCAATTTAAGTCCGCATGCAAAATATTACGTTTCCCATACTTGGATTATTATTACATAATCGATATCACCTCGATATTATAACATTACATATTTCTCGGAAATTCAAAAATAATTCCCGAGCGGAAATCGATGAATAGTGTTTTTCGAAAAATTTCTCGAAAAACATTGCATAGACAAGTTATTCCAACATAATAATAAAGAATGGAATAACAGAAGTTCTCTTCATTAATACAAAAGAAATAAAAGCCCTTAGGAGTACAACAAATAATATCCCCTACGAATACAACAAATAATATCCCTTACGAGTACAACAAATAATATCCCTTACGAGTACAACAAATAATATCCCTTACCATAAAAGAAGAGTATTCCGACTGGTAGGGCGATGATATACTCGAAGAAAACTTGCACTACGCTCAAAGCTTTCTTAAACTTTAAAAAATATGCTCAAGATTATAGAAAAAGAACTCTCTATAGTTTCTCTCTCTAGAGTTTCACTGAATTCGTAAGAAATAATGAAGGAATGAGCTTCTATTTATAGAAGAATAGACTGCATAGTAACTAATTCATGAACGGTCCAGATTGATTTACTTTTGTGACGCCCCCAAAATTAGGTATACATCACCCATCTTGAGTCGCCAGATACATGGTACAGAATTCAAATACAACTTAATAATACAACTGCCGTGTACAATACGACAAAACATAAACTGTGAGTTTGAATACAAATATTGTCATCTAGGCAATATCCACACTCAATGGAGTCCTCATTACATTTATTATCACACTATTTCACAGAATAGTGAGGACTACTAATACACCATCTAGGACCATCACTCTGTTCCCCGACTAGTCCCAGCTACGTTCTCATTTCCTGAAGAGAACATTGAAAGAAAGGGTGAGCTCAACTAGCCCCGTAAGAAATATTATGAATAAGATAATGCATAATAATTTATCGTTAGCCTTCAATAGTGTTAAACTGATTAAATATAATAACTATCAAGTTTAACTGCAGCGGAACAAACAATCCATTATAAGAGTCAAGTAGCGAATAAAATCTACTATCTTCTATGATTTAAAAGGTTTTTCATCACTTTTATCGCTGGGACTCAGCTTAATAAATAATCCACATCATCGAATCACCCCTGCACTACGGCCAAGGATATTCTTTAGTATCACGACAACGAATTATCCATGCACTACGGCTAAAGATAATCATGTTTTCATCAACGGTCCACGATCATGCCATAAAACAATTCATCTTTGCACTTTCTGACCAAAGAGAATCCATAGCCATAATCATACCAAAAACTGTCCATCAATGCACTACGGGCCAATGATGACTTTTTCCATATCATTTATAACATTACGATTATGATTATACCAAATAATCCTTAGTTATAATCATACCAAGTCCATCTACGCATTACAGGCCAAAGATGACTTTCAACATAATATAAGCATGAGGATGATGACAATGATATAAGAATTCAATAAAACAAGTTCAAGAATTAATTTATCCAGGAACTAATAACGTCCACATTGTCAACATGATACTTCTTTGTAGAGTAAAATTCAAGAATGCTCAGAAGAATATTTCCATGAAAAGATACTGGATGAAGCGCAAATATCAAGGATATTCCACTAATTTCATGGAGTATATAAGTCAAAGTTTTAACCAATTGAGTATAATAAAGAATGAAATAACAAAAGAAATCACCATGCATGCGATAGACCGCACATGCAGGTTATTCCAACAGAATAATAAATAACGGAACTAGGTCCGGCGTAAAACGTACAGACATGATATTCCAACAGAATAATAAAGAATGGAACCAGGTCTGTCGTAAAATGCACAGACAGGATATTCCGACAGAATAATAAACAATGGAACTAGGTTAAATTGTATGTATACGACATGATATTCGGCTGCGAATAATAAATAATGGAACTAGGTTAAAAGGCGTAAACACACGAGACGAGGATATTCCAACAGAATAATAAAGAATGAAATAATAGAAGAATTTCACCAAGTATAGGGTAGCCCGCGTATACAAGTTATTCCAATAGAATAATAAATAATGGAATAACAGAAGTTCTCTTCATGAATACAAAAGAAATAATACCCCTTACTGTAAGACCCCAACTTATTATAAATAAAATAGAGTTTTCTCTATTTATTATTTTGAAATAATAAGGATTAATTTGATATAATGCTCTAGTTATGGGTGAAATGTAAAAATTTTACAAAATAAGTAAGTGGTTATAAAATAATCATTGTTGTCGGGGAATATTCGTTTGGTCGTGGAATATTCTTTTTGTCGGGAATATTCATACGACGGCGCAGTCAATTGTGGGCCCCATAACAGAATAACGATCGGATGAAGAAAACGACAAATTTGAGTTTTATAAATAACGGTGTAATCGTTACTGTTAACACTGTTGGATTACCTGGTGATTGAAATACAGTAATACGCGTGGTTACATAGTAGCACACAGTATTGCACAGTATTGTTGAATTATTGATTCTTACGTAAGAAGGCACTACTCAATAATTGTCACAGTAGTTACTTTTCAATATTTTATTTTATTGATTCAATAATTGTTGCGTTGATATTTAATATTATTATTGTTTCAATAATTGTCACTGCACAATATTTCCCATTATCAGATCAATAATTCATATTATTTGAATAATATTATTAGATAACATTATTGGCAATGTCTAGAAAGTTCATTAAGGAGAGGTTTGGTCACCTAATTGCGGCGCATGATGAGGAGAAATCCTTATTGGAAAGCCCCCTCTTTCCTGGGAACGGCGTGGTTGTCATAATTGTGATTCTGTAATATTATTTGTGAATAATTAATTATTGATTTATATGATAAGGAAATATTTATTT